>OX451737.1:931677179-932277179 GCA_948472305.1 Vicia faba
GAGAGAGAGAGAGAGAGAGAGAGAGAGAGAGAGAGAGAGAGATGACATGAGAATTTATTTAGGCAGATCACCAATCGTTCTCGTTATGGCTACGTCAGCCCCCAATTTCGTTCGAAATTGAGATAATCAATCTTACTTTGCAAAAACCGTTTACAAGAGAAATGTAAAAATTCAAGCCTACAAACCCTGAGTTTGATGTTGGTATTAACACTTTCTCTTCCATTGATATGAGCTTGATCAAGTCGCCCAACAATACCAATTTGATCTACTGTCTTACGCTACTCCTTTACAAGAATCTCTATTCTTCAAAGTTTTCACTCGGTCGAATCCAAATTGTGAAGTATTGTCACACAAGATTTATCAAATTGATCCTCCATCTCACGCTACTCCTTCGACCGAACCCACCATTCATCAAAGCTTTCACTCGGTTGAATCCAATTTGCATAATCTTGTCCAAAATCTTTAAATCCCAATGATCTTGAAAGAAAACCCCAACTTGATTTTCTTATTTGAAACCCAAAGATTCAACATAAATTGGACATTATCAACTCTGATTCTAGATGGCACCCAAACAAAGAATGATTATATGTAATTTGTTTGTGTGTATGTGTGATACGGTGGGAGAACTGACTTAGGTGTTTTGCGTTTTATCGCAATTGTTGAGGATAGCAAGAGTCGCCACCGATTTTTCTTTTATCCAATAAAAGAAAGGGTGAAAAGAACAGGAAAGACCTTTTGAGAATTTTTCTTGAGTTCGGGGGGTAGGTTATGAAAAGGGAAGGTGTTAGAACCCTTTTCATCTAGTTATCTACGGGCTCTTAATTGCTTGATCACTTTGAAATTCTTTTGTGAATGTGTTTGTTTGAAAATATTTTGAAAAGTGTCGTCGTTGGGCAAACTTTGTAATGATTCTTGTCTCTATAAGAATGCATACAAAGTGTTGGCTTTGAAAATATTTCAAGAAAGTGTTGGTGTGTTGAAAGATATTTGTTTTGAAATGTGTTTGAGCAAGCAACAACGAGTGCTCTACATACTTAAAAGGAAAGTCTTTGTTCTCCCCCCTCCCCCTCTAGATAGTGATATTATATCATTAGTTAGTAGAAAGCCTTATCATTGGATGTGAGGGACGGGCGCGGGTCATCGTTCAGTCATAGAAGGCAACATATAGGACACTTTAGAAATTGTCATAAGGGACTAAGATCGTTTACCGAAGGCAACATCCAAGGTCATCGAGGGACAACGATCTTGTAATTGAGGGTCTTTGCTAAAACATCCCACGTTCGAGGGATATGACTGTTTTAATCCGAGGCAATAAGTGTGGGTTACCCTAGAGGTGCATGTGTGAAAAGTGTGTTGTTTTCATGTATTTTATCTTGAATTTAGGGTTATCTAATATTGGTTTTAAGTCTTGACATACAAACCTTAATTACTAACAATAATATGGAAAGCGATAAATTGCAGAAAATAAATGTCCTACGCTATTACAACGCTTTGAGAATAGGGGGTACAAGTTTGTAAATGAGGGGAAGATAGCAATAAAGCCCTAATTACTATTACAAACCATGAACATGAATAAAAATAGAATGTACAAAATGTAAGAGAAAAAAGAAATTTTTTTTAGGGTTTTTTGAAAGAAAAGGGTTTTGGTAGTTAACCTAATTAAATAATTGATTTTAATTATTAAAAAAATTAATGAACTATCTAATCAAAATCTAAAGTTTAAATTAATTAAAATACAACCTAAGTTTAATTTAATTTGTTTAGAAAATAATTTTGAATGTTAGTGTCAATTTCCAACAATACAAAATGTCCAATGTAACCTTAACGACCCAAAGTTATAGCAAAAATCTCAAAATTAAGATTTCTGGAGCCTGGGCTGACACGGGATGTGTCACCAGACACAGGCACCTGTGTCAGAATCTATTCCTGTACTCGCGCACTTTCCTTATCCCAGCTGAATAGACACGGGTCGTGTCGTGTGACACGGGCACCCGTGTCAACCCCTGTCCTGCCTCATTGCACGTTTCTGACCCCAGTTGAGTTGACACGGGTCGTGTCGTGTGACACGGGCACCCGTGTCAGCATTTGTCCTGCCTTTTTTGCACATTTTCTCCCTGACACGGCCCGTGTCAGGACTCCTGAAGCATTTTTTGAATTTTTGATATTTGCACTCTTATGACTCGATTTGTCCTGTTTTATTCTTTTGAAAATGAAAATAAATGATGTATGAATAAAGATATCAAAGTTTGAGGAAACTTACCTCTCTTGGAGAAAAGTACAAAGCCTCTTATAGCTGTTCCAGGTGCAATATTATGATTTATTAAGCTCCCTTTGACCTTCTTGAAGCTATGCCAATCCTCACTTGTGCTAAAGGTTATTGAATCACTCTAACCAAGTCAAGTTGTAAGATACTGTTTTGAGTTTGTAAGATGGTGATAATGATGTTACAGAAGTTATTCTTGTGTTTGAAGAACTTCTATATGATGTATGTGAAGTATTTGGATGGTTTGTTTGGGAAAACTTGCAAGGTTTGAGAGATTCAAAGATTTGACTTCAAAGCTCAAAAATGGAGGTTTTGTGGACAATTCTGGTTTTTTGAGAGCAAAGGAATTTAGAGGGCTTGTTCATCTCCTTTTTTTTATTTTCTTTCTCTTTCCTCCGTTTGTTTTGAAAATGCTCCCTCTATTTATAGGCAAGAGGTTTGAGGATATGAGCTGATCAGGTTTACAAATTATGTAGTTATGGCTTGGTTGGATTGTAAGTGGGGGTTCATGATCTTTCCATAGTTCCAATGTGGGCATGGCCTAATTTTAGGGGTTCTTTGCAGGTTGTAGATGGTTTCTTCTTGATTTGAAATTGTGTATGTGCAGAAGAAACTATTGAGAGGCTCAAGGAGTTGACATTGTGATTAAAGCATACTTTATGTAAATGGCAATGGTGCCTTTATGCAATAAATGGAAAGGTCATTTGGACAATGGCTCAAACACTTGGGTAATGGCTCAAAAGTATGTGTAATCTTCTGATTATGGATAGATTTGAAGGTTTAGAGGCCTGTAAAATGGGATTATGCAGCATGGCATGAAGATTTGATCTCATGTTCATCACAAAATGACTTGTGTTTCAAGAATGGATACCCAACTTCATCTCTTCAAATCTCCTAGGTCAAGCATGATAAATTTGTGCTCTTGGACATTTTGTAAAGCTTGAAACATTGTCTATAACTTTCATGTTGATCATTTTAGCTAAATCAATAAGGAGACAGGTGAAAATTAGCCAAGAAGTTGAGATAAAAACTGACCAAAACCTGTTGAAAATTTCTCCAAGTGTTAGATAAAAATGTAATGACTTCATGAACTTATTGTTGCACCCCAAAATTTACCCTCTTGATTTAGGCTTATGTTTCATCATGAATATCATATTGCATTATATTCATACATTGTGATAGGATCAAAGCACTTTGGTTATCAAGTCTTCCTCAAGCCTTGAAGGTTATTTGCATTGACAAGTTGCTCAAGGAAAATCTTATTATCTAAACCTTTGGATCTTTCAAGCTCAAAAGTTATTGCATATCTCAAGATGTTTCATCCATCTCTTTGGATCATCAGAGTATTGAAGTTTGTGTTTGACTACAAGGAGAATCACTCTTTGGATTCACCAGACAAATTAGGGCTTTGTTGAGCAAGGCTATTGATCAATGTACAAGTCTTGGTTTGGAAGTTATAACATCTCATTGGTATTTTAAAAGTCCTTGCACAAGGAATTGGTCATGATACCCAGAGGATTTGATGTTTTGAAGATGATTCATCAGTCTCTTGAGATGTTGATCAAAATTAGAGTTTGGGTTTTTATCTGGATTTCTTGAGAATTTTTAAGTGAAACTTGGTACATGGCTTCTATACATTTGGAATATCATGTGTTTGAAGTTTTGGTCATCAATTTTGAAGGGAAGTGGATCAATTGATTGAGAGGGGCAAAATGGTCATTTTGGTCAAAATCAGTCAAAGTCAAGGTTGACCAAGTGAATTTTTGGCCAACCATCAATTCAAGGATGTACTTTTCATTTTTCAAGTTCATTTTGGTCATTGGATCAAGGAGATTGATGTTTGGGTTGAAGCTTATCTTGAAGAAACCCTAAAAGTTTCTAATTTTGGAAAATAAGGACTTAAGTTCAAAAATTCATATTTTATTCACCTTTGATCACAAAAATGCAAATGAAATATGCTTGGAAAGCTAAGAGAATAATCTTTCACCTCCTTTTTATCTCATGTCCAAATTGGCAAGGAATTCAGAGTTATGGTCTTTTGAAGTCACAAAATTATGGGTCATTTTCCAAAATTATTGAATTTCAAGCCAAATTTTGAGGACCTTAAGGGATTCAATTGCAAACACTCAAAACTAAGGGATTGTATATATTTTCAATACCTTTCCAAATTGTACTCATTTGTGTGAAAATTCAAAAGTATGAGTAAGTTATGAACTTTAGAATTCTGAGGCATTTTAGTGAAACTTGACAAATATGCAAAATGGGCATTTCTTGTAAACTCAAGTTTTAGCCATTCCTTTTGCTTCTAATCAAGCCCGTGAGAAATTTTGACATGCTGAGGCCCATCACACTCACCATTTCGTGCCCCATATGGTATTTCATGTGTTGAATTGAAAAATGAAAAAACATGCTAAGTTTTGCAAATTCAGCAACACTTCTTCATTTCAAACAATCATGAGCTGGCATTTTGGGAATGTAATTCTGATCTCATTTGGCTCACAAAACGCACAAAAGGTAAGCAAATGCACGAGTGAAACGCATATTCCATGTGCATCTTCATTTTTGGCCAAAACTTCCAAACTTGCCCTCCAACAGTTTTTAGTGACAAATACCACTTCTATCCTCTTACCCTCGTGCTATATAACAAGAATCAAGGCCCATTTGAAAAGGAGGAGGCTGATAACCGCTACATTTCAAATTTGAACATCTTGAAAGCAGTTCTGCAAATTGCTTCGAATCTCTCTTCTCCTTGGGTCATTCTTCAAAATTCTTGGTGATTCAGCTTCAGTGAAGCAAGGAGATCAAGCCTGCACCATTGGATTGCTTCTGGAGTGAAGGAATCGTGTTTCCAGATTTCACATCCATGTAAGTTTCTTAAACTTTGATTTATGTGTTTCAGCTTTAATTGAGGATGCAAATCATGTTTATTGAATTGCTAGCTGGCCAATCATTAGGATTGATGTATATTTGAGCTTTGATTCAAGCAGAATTGTTGAAATCGTGTTCATGGCTTTGATGTTTACAGTGAGTTTTTCTAGTTTTTGGGACTTTATTTCTTGATCTATGTTTGATCTTTGAGTTTGATTCAAATTGCATCATGTAATATGATATGCTAGCTTCAATTTGCACTTTATTTCATGGATTTTGGTTAAGAAACGAGCATGTTTGATGGATCTGAACATAGGCTCATGGACTGTGGAATTGCACGTGTTTTTGCCCTATGCTGGAGGTTGAAGACGAAGTGAGGTGGCGCGCTGTGATTGGCCTGTTTCTAATTATCATTCATTTTTCATATTTTTTTGTTTAATTGATTTTCTGATTTTTGTTTCTTGATCAAAACAATTTAAAAATTCTGGAAAAATTCTCACAAGTTTAAAATAATTTCTACTACTTTGTGAAATTTTATTGGAATTTTTAAAAATATTTTGATTGACTTAAAAAATTATTGAATTTAAATAATTGTTTGTTTAAGGACTATTTTTGTTTTAATACTTCTTTGACCTAAAAAATTCCACAAAAAATATCCCAGACTCATAAAATAATATAAAAATTGATTCTGACTTTGGTTTAATCATTTTCTTTTTTTTTATTTAAATTTTAATTTCAAAGCTTATTTAAAATATTTGTTTGTTTAATTTTATTTTAATATTTCCCTTAATCAAAAAATCTCAACAAAATCATGTAAGCTTGTTTTTAATCATAGAATCTGAATATATTTCTATTTTGACCTTTTCATGATTTTTAGCTAGGGTTTGCATTTTTGCCCTTAAATATTAGTTTAATTGATGATTGTTTGTTTAATTTTTATTTTAATATTTCCATCAATTCAAAAATTCTACAAAAACTCAAGGATGTGTGTTTTTAGTCCTAATATTTGAATATAATTTTTGTTGGGCATTTTTCTGACTTTTGGATTTAAATATTATTTGGATATGTGGATATTTGTTAATTGAATAATTGTTTGAGTTTAATTTCTTTTTTTAACTTTTCCTAATTCAAAAAATCTGAAAAATATATATTTTCTGACATTTAGTGTTTCTTGGTGATTGGCATGATCTTGTTTTAATTTGTTTGAGTTTTGATCCTATTTAATTAATATTTAGGATTAAAAGTCAAAATCTACGGTTTTGTTGCTTATGGTGCAAGTTTCATGTTCAAAACCCTTGGGCCTTGGTTTTTTATTGGATTTCAGGTCTTGATTTTGGTTCATGAATGTGTTGGGGATTTAAAAATCATCCATCTTGATTTTTTTAACTTGGTTTGACATTTTTCCACAAATTATTTTGAAAACTTGTCTAGTTTGGTAGTTTTACCTACTAGTCTTTGAACTTTGAGTTTCATTTGGTCTCCTCCTCAATCATTCATGAACTTAGGGCTTGCATACTGACTTCTATGCCTTTCAAAGATGCTAATATTTTTTTGGTTTGAATTATGGACCCTTATTTCCATTTTTTATGTAATTTTGAAGTGAAGGTACCCAATTATGTTTGCATGTCTTGTTGCCATTTGTTTGATGGCCAATGAACTTGAGTGAGGCCTATAATTAGGAACCTAATGATCATGTTGATTCTGATTGTCCATGTTAGCTTAATCCATTTCACTTAGAAGCTTCATACTTGAATGTTTTGAACCATCTAATGCATTGTATAGGTTTTATCTCCTATTGTGTTCATGAAGTTGTGATTGAATTAATTGTGCATGATTAAAATGTGTTTGCTATTGACCTTTATGGTATTTGTTCATATTATTCTCAAGCTCTTATGATCCTTAATTGATATTCAATTGTCAATTCAATATGGTGATAGAAGGGAGCAATATTCCTTTGATTCTTTTGGCCTAATCTGTGCATATGCTTGTTTCCCCTTGCCTATTATGTTTAAAGTTTGATAATTACCACCATGTTGTTCTCACTTTTTCACCTTATGGAATACTAACTTGGTTGTTGAATATGCGAGGTACTCTGAGAAAGTTTCCACTTTTGGCTTGGGGCTTTTGTGTTTCACTTTATTTGTGGAGCACAATTCATTATATTGGCATTATTTTATGGTTGGCATATTTGATGGTTTATGCAGGATATACATGCATATGATTGTGGATGCCACACATTGCCCATGAGATTTGTTCATATCTGATAAATTGCTTACATCCTAATGGTGTAAATTCTGACTCAATTTGTCTACTGATGCCAGCTTGCTTGAAGTTTCTCTGGGTTTCTTTTATTCTTGCTTGATTGCTACAAATAGTTATCTGTTTGGTATTGTACTACTTCCTTTCTCCAATTTTCATTTTTGCATAATTCTCTGACTGCATGACGGGACCTCTGTTGCTGATATATGTCAGGAGGCCCTCTGGTTTTTGTCTAATTGCATGTGTTGTGTTTGTTGATCGATGAGTCACTCAATTTAGAAATTGAGATCACGACTTCGATCTCATTGCATGCTCCCTATAGGATGTTTATTGCTTTTCTTCCTTATGTGTTGATCGATGAGTCACTCAATTTAGAAATTGATATCACGACTTCACTCTCATTGCATGTTACCTATAGGATGTTTATTACTTTTCCTCTTTATGTGTTGATCGATGAGTCACTCAATTTAGAAATTGAGATAACGACTTCCCTCTCATTGCATGTTCCCTATATGATAGTTTTGTTAAGCTCCCTCTACCATGTTAACATAGGATAGGATTCTCCTTTATCCCCAACCTTAGGGTCAACCATTGTATGATAACACTAGGGATAGTGCTAGGCTAGTTTCCCTTAGTTGCTTTTACCTTTCTTTGCATTTTGCATCTTAAGACAAAAATATGTTTTCTTGGCAAATCATAAGTCATTTCTAATGAATTGAAGCCCTTCTTCAAAGTAAAAGATACAAACCAATCTTGCCTTATCTTCTTATCTTTAAGCCGATGTTTCACCATCGTACATTTGTTTGAAGTCGGTGTTTTGCCATCGTGTATGTTTGTTATCCTACTTTGATTCTCAATATCATTGTTAGGTGTGATGTTTTGTCATCCGATTTATTGATGTTTCGTCATCTTTGCCATGATACTTTGTTATCTCTTAGCCGATGTTTCGCCATCGCACATTTGTTTGAAAGCCGATGTTTCGCCATCGCATATGTTGGTTATCCTACTTTGATTCTCAATATCATTGTTAGGTGTGATGTTTTGTCATCCGTTTTATCATTTGATGTTTCGCCATCTGTGACATGTTACTATGTTATTATTTAGTCAATGTTTGACCATCTCATTTGTTTGTTGTTTCATTCGATGTTTTGCCATCTTGATTGTTTTTGTTGTCTTAACTAAAAAACACAAACCAACCAAAATATATGAGCCGAACTACGGCTGCTCTGATTCCTTAAAAGGGATATGTAGGCATTGGGGTAGGGCCCAACTGAGCACAACTTTTTTTCCCTACATTATTTTCTTTTCCTTTTGCATGCATTCCCTTTTCAGTGTTAAGCCATAGACATAGGATTTGACCACACCCATTTAGATCAGACAACAAGAGTGGATACCGTATAGTACTACGGGCGTGTGGGGTGCTAACACCTTCCCCTCGTGTAACAGACTCCCTTACCCGATCTCTCGGTCGAAAGACCGTGATTTCTCCCTTTCCAGGTTTTCTCGATGTTTACCTTTCCCTTTCGGCGGGATAAAAGACATTCGGTGGCGACTTCATTGATGTTTCATTAACATCCAGATGACAGGTTCCGGCTGTGCAGTTTCAGCTGGATACTTCACTGGGGAAAGATTGACCTTTTGCTGGTCCATCCCAGATTCGATCCTAGCTCTTATTTGTTTTCTTTTTGGGTGTTCATTTTTATCGCTTTGCATATTTATCTGTTTGCATTGCATCCTATGTGCGCTTTACTTTCTGCATACTGGATTTGGCTGGACTGTCTGGATTCTGGTTTTCTTGATGGGTGGGTTGTTCCATGAGGTAAAAGGCCTCGTACCTAGGATATGAGTGAATTCCATAGGAATTAGGAATAGAGTGGCCATGGCAGCTATGAGGCGGATGCTTTGTAGACCTGGCCATGAGACCCATGACTTCAGAGGTAGTTCGGATAGGTGTTATCGTATGATAATACCGACATTCGAGCTCTCGTACTCTGATTTGGATTTTAACCTTACCTTGGCCTAGACTACACCCGTGAGAGGCGCTGGAAAACTTTTCTTATAGGTACAGGTACTGTTGGTGACTTTTTGTTGCGAAGGTGACTCAGGTTCCCATGATAATTTTGAAGCTTTGGGGTTTTCTTTCGATCTTGAGTGGTGTTGTTCTGTAATGGTCCAGCCATAATCTAGTGTGAAACTTTGATCCTGTTATGTTGCATAATAGCATATTTATTTCTAAAAAAATAATGTAAAAAAAAAAAACTAGCATGCGCATGTCATTTTCCAAGGACATTCAAGAGTCTTCTTTCCATCAGAAATGCCTGGTCTCCCTCTAGTTGAGTTTGATTCATTTCGTGTTAAAGAGCTCACCAGACATACATTCGCTTATCAGATTCCTACTATTGATGTGTCCAGGTTGAAGAGGTTGAGTTCTTATCTGAAGGGTGATGTTCTGAGTAATTTCAACAAAAATTATGGTAACTTGCTACCAGTCCTTAACACTCCAGTTGACCCAATGGCTTTGATCACTCTCTTCCAATTATATGACAAGGAATTGTGGTGTTTTACTTTTCAAGATTATCAACTGGTTCCCACACTAGAAGAGTACGCGTACCTACTTAATATCAAGTTGTCCGATGAAGTTCCTTTTGTCCAAGTGCCGGAGAAGCTGAAGTTCGAAGTTATTGCTGAAATTCTTCATTTGAGTTGGAAAGAGGTAAAAGACAATTGGAAATCAAGTGAGGATACTACAGGGTTTTATTTGGATTTCTTAGTGAAGAAAGATGAAGACTGGGCAAAGAAAGGGAATTGGAGTGACTTCAGCTCTCTGTTTGCTCTCATGATATACGAGATCGTCCTCTTCCCTCATAAGAGAAATTTTGTGGATTTGGCGGCTATCTGTGTTTTTAGAAACAAAAACCCGATACCGACACTCTTGGCAGATACTCTTTATACCATTCATTCCAGGCATGGAAAAGGTGGTAATGTAGGTTTATGTCATTTGATGTTGTATCAATGGCTTAAGTTGCATCTACCAGTAAGTGGCCCTTTTGTGGATACCAGGCATTCTCTCTGATGGTCATCAAGGCTTGTCAACCTTACTTCATTTGATATCCGGTGGAATTATGACATGGGGGAAGTACGAAGTATTATCACTAGCTGTGGAAATTTCCCTAATGTTCCCCTCATAGGAACTAAGGGGTGCGTCAACTATAATCATGTGCTTGCTTATCGTCAATTGGGATATGCAATGGATGGACCGCCAAAGGTTGAGGAGGTGTCTGAATCAGTGTATTTAAATAGAGGAAATGATCTTGTGATGTTGAAAAGAGTGACAAGTGCTTGTAAAGGGATTCACAAGAAGGATAGAACTACTTTGGGCAAGAAGGTTCCTATTGCTAGAGTTCCTTACATGGAGTGGGTTAAAGCCATGGTCAAGATCCTACGGTTACCATTTGCAAGGTCGGCTCCTATATGTGAGCAACCTCCTACTGTTCTAAGTAACACGGTGCCTACCAAGATGTTCACCCAGGTTCATGTTGAGAACATTCAGCTCCGTGCAAAAGAACGTGAGGCGGGGATGAAACTTTTTTGGGCAGATTAAGAAAGGGCTGACTTAGCTCGCAAACTCAAGGAAGCTCAAGAGGAAACTTCTGATATAACCAGTTTTAGGAAGAAATCTCATGCTGAAATGGAAGAAGAGTTGAGTAAGACTCAGCAAGAATTTCAGAAGCTTCAGGTATCTGAAAATAGCTACAGGAAGAAGATTTAGAACTTAGAGAAACATCTCAAAGACAAAGATGCTCAGCTTAAGAAGGAAGTAGCCCAGAAGCGTGTCGCGGAAGATCGGTTCCAAGAAAGTAAAATAGTCACATCTCAACTTTTGAAGGAGAAAGCCAGACTTGAAGAATACTGTCAACATCTTGAAGCATGTTTAGTTCCGGAGATTTAGTTTTGTTATTTACTTTTGGTATATTTGGTCACCCCCAGAATTGTTGGAAGGGACCAATTGATTGTTGTTATTATTCAGTTCTTTTTTGCTTTATTGTTAAGGCATGTATTTAGTTGTTTATCATTTTACTCTTAATTGTCCGAAGTCACTTGGACATCGTTTCTTTTGTTTGTAAATAATTGAAGTGTTCATCTTTTTATCCTTTCTCTTTTGATTGTATGATCGCACGCCGTAACTGATGAATAAAAGGACTCTTGGATACCTAGAAATGATAAACATATCATGCACATCATGCATTTCATAACATTACAGGTTATCTCAAGACGATTTTCTTATTCTGCTGCTTTTCTTATTCAGAATTCAAGACGACTACTCATTGGTATTCCACCAGAAACAACTTGCCAAGACAGATGGAACAGGTTCAAGCTGAACTCGCTGAAATGAGGGCCCAGATGGCTACTCAGATGACTCAGTTCATGGAGGTCATCACCAATGTGAATCGCTGACAGGAAGAGCTAGCTGCTATTATCAACAATCAGCGCCGCTATCCAAGGGATGGTGGAAATTAAGGGCTCTATCAGGAAGTTTCTGTAGGATTGGGGGATGTGCAAGATCAGCCTGCTGGAAATTTTCACGGGATACCGAGAAACCCTTTTATGCGCAACGTAGGACAGTTTCCTCTGTCTCCTGGACCTCGTCTTGTGGGGAACAGAAGAGTTAATCAGGGCGGTGTGAGGAATTATCAGGAACAGGATTACGACTTTGACCAGGATGAAGATCAGTTTTCTGTGCGACGTTCAGAGCCAGGGGTTCAAATTGAGGATGTGAAGTATCAGTTGTTGGAAGAACGTTTGAAGGTTGTGGAAGGGCAAGGAGTCCTTGGTATGGATGCTAATGATCTCGGGTTGGTGTATGGGGTGAAAGTTCCTCCAAAATTCAAGCCTCCTACATTTGAAAAATACAACGGAACATTGTGTCCTATTACTCATGTAATTGCTTATTTCCGGAAGATGTCGGTGCATACCGAAGATCAAGGGCTTTTGATTCACTTTTTCCAGGATAGCCTATCTGGGGCATCCCTGGAGTGGTACATGAAGTTGGAGAAAACTCATATTCGTTGCTGGAATGATCTTGCTCGGGCTTTTGTCAAACATTATCAGTACAATGTGGATATGGCGCCTAATCGCACTCAGTTACAGAATATGTCACAAGGACCGAAGGAATCTTTCAAGGAATACGCTTAGAAATGGCGTGAGTTGGCTGCGAGGGTTCAACCTCCACTCATGGAGAGTGAACTCATTGATATGTTTATGGGTAACCTGCAAGGGCCATTCTATGAGCACATAATAGGAAGTACTTAGACAGGATTTGCAGACTTTGTTATGGCTGGTGAAAGAATTGAAGTAGGTTTGAAATTGGGGAAGATTCAGATTGGAGGTTCTAGCAGCTCATCAGGGGGCAGTAAGAAAACATTCAACACTTACCCTAAGAAAAGGGAAGGCGACGTAAGTGCGGTTTACTCTCATAGAGGAAGAAGGGAGGATCGTCAGAATCAATAAATCAATGTTGTTTCTATTCTTGTTAATGCTCCTCCGCAACAGAGACTGAATACAGTGCCTCAACAACAAAGGCAGCAGGATGCTCCCCATCAGTATAATAATTAACAATAGAGACAAACAAGGAAATTTGATCCTTTGCCAGCAACTCTTACTGAAGCTCTCCACCATCTGCTTGATTTGAAGCTGATCAGTTTGAGAAATATGCCACCGCCACCCGCAAGGCTCCTTGTTAACTATGATGCTAATGCAATATGTGATTTCCATTCGGGCGGGGTTGGTCATTCTACTGACAATTGCTTTGCGTTGAAGTGCAAAGTACAAGACTTGTTGGATTCTAAGGCAATTGAGTTTACTCCAGTAACTGGTCCGAATGTTACTCAAAACCCAATGCCTAGGCATGGAGGGGGTGTTGTTAATATGATTGATGATAATGGTGAAATGTTGAATTTAATCATGAATGTGGAACAAGTAACTACTCCGTTAGGCTGTGTTAAGAAGTATTTGCTCGAAAATTCTATTTTCCCAGGTTGTACCTCAGAGTGTGCCAAGTGTAGAGAGAAACCAAAGGGCTGTGTTGATTTAAAAGCCGGTATCCAGTTGTTGATGAAGGAAGGTTCCCTGCAGTTTGATAGGAAACCGAGCCACCTTAAGATCACCGAAGAAGATATTGCTGTGATATCTATTCCTTACACCCCTGCGCACATTCTTGCCCCATCAAGGGCACCCCCTCTGATGATTACGGTACCTGGTCCCATGCCATATACCAGTGAGAAGGCGGTCCCTTGGCATTGCGGTGCCAATGTTTATTACCATGGGGTAAAGCAGGAGGTTAATGCTCGTTTGTCTGAGGAAGAACATGCTAAAGGTAATGAAGAGGAAGTCCATAACTTTTCTGGTGTAGGTCGAATGACTAGAAGTGGGAGAGTATTTGGTCCTTCCAATGTGCAAGATGCGGCAAATGCTTCTGCAAGAGAAAAAGGAAAACAACAGGTAATGATTGGTAATCCCAGGGTTACGCCATCCAATGTGACTCAACCAATTCCGATACCAGTGACTTCTTCGGTTCCCGATGAGGTTGAAGAGCTGATGCGAATAATCAGAAAGAGTGATTATAGAATAATTGATCATCTGAGCCACACTCCTTCCAAGATGTCTATCTTGTCTCTATTGATTAATTCAGAACCTCACAGAAATTCTTTGATGAAGTTATTGAAGAATGCGTTTGTGCCACATGAGATAACAGTCAATCAGTTTGAGAATGTTTGTGCTAACATATCCGCTGAGAATGGTTTGGGCTTCACAGATTTTGATCTTCCTCCAGAGGGACCAGACCATAACAAAGCATTGCATATTTCGATGGAGTGCAGGGGCACTACTTTATCCCGGGTTTTGGTGGACACTGGATCGTCTTTAAATGTATTTCCCAAGTCAGCATTGATGAAGATTAATTATTCTGGACTAGAGCTGCGCCCTAGTGATTTGATGGTAAAGGCGTTTGATGGGTCTCGAAGGTCGGTATTTGGGGATGTGGAGTTACCAATCAAGGTCGGTCCTCGCACCTTCACGACTACATTTTTTGTGATGGATATACAACCAACGTACTGTTTCTTGTTGGGGAGGCCGTGGATTCATAGATCAAGAGCAGTCACTTCTATTCTTCATCAGAAACTTAAGTATCCTGCAGAGGGAAGGGTGATAACCGTGTGCGGCGAAGAAGAGTACATTGTGAGTCATTTGACGTCATTCCGTTATGTTGAAGTTGAAGGCGAGATTCATGAGACTCCATTCCAGGCATTTGAGACAGTTCATGCTGTCAATTTTCCTCCTCCAGAGAAGAAAAGGAAACCTGAAACTATTATGTCTTCTCTCAAGGATGCAAGAGCTGTGGTGGAAGGTGGTAACCCTGAAGTTTGGGGTCAGGTGCTGGACGTTACTCCGAAGTTTGATAAGTTTGGTCTTCGTTTTAGCCCAGGTCAGCAGAGTGCAACTCCCCGAGCATCTAGTTTATCTACTCCTGTGAAGTTTTCCCGTCCTTGTGCTACTCAAGGACACGTCAATGCAATTGGCGACGAGAGGGCTGCTGGCTACAACATCGAAGATTAGATTCGTCCGAGTATTCCAGGCCAGACACTCAACAATTGGACTTCTGTGGATGTTATCTAAGTTTCAAGCGCTGAGGAGTAATTTTCTTGTTTCTTTTATAATCATATCATAATTCCTACGCTCTGCCCAAGGCGTAGCAGATCATTTGTGCAGGGACACCATGTTTATTTTCAAGTTTATCATGAAATAAAGGACGTTTTTGCATTCAAAATTTTGATTCTTTTTCTTTTCTTTTTAAATGGCAACGTTTCGCTTTTCACACACTGTCACTAAAAAACGCCAAAATGTCATTCATGCAGATGCACTTCCATTATCGATTCTATCGATAACGACTCTGCTATGGCTCATTATGACTTTGATACTCCTATTTATCAAGCTGAAGAGGAAGCGTATGAGGATTGTGATCTTCCTGAGGACATAGCGAGATTGTTAAAACAAGAAGAGAAAGTTATCCAGCTGAATATACACAATTTCCTCATCTAGGAAATCAAACTTCATCGGTTCATAATCGTTCATGGGCTGATGAGCAAGATGATCAGCCAATACACTACCCTTAATTGCTTTTTGAGTAGTGCATTGGATATCATATTCGATGAGTATCATCTGCCAACGGGCTACCCTGCCTGTAAGAGCTGGCTTCTCAAAAATGTACTTGATTGGATCCATTTTGGATATCAAGTAGGTGGTGTGAGTTAACATGTATTGCCTCAGACGTTTGGCGGCCTAGGTAAGCGCACAACAAGTCTTTTCCAACAATGAGTACCTTGACTCGCATTCCGTAAACTTCTTACTCAAGTAGTAAATAGCCTGCTCTTTCTTCCCTATCTCGTCGTGTTGACCGATGACACAACCTATTGAGGTTTCCAACACAGTTAGATACATGATTAGTGGCCTTCCTTCCATTGGAGGCATGAGTATCAGATGTTCTTGTAAATATCCTTTTATTTTGTCAAAGGCCTTCTGACAATCCTCATTCCATTTCACTGTCTGACTTTTCTTCAACAACTTGAACATAGGTTCACAGGTGGCTGTGAGATGAGAAATAAACCTAGAAATATAGTTTAACCTTCCCAAAAAAACCACGTACTTCCTTCTCTGTCCTTGGCTCAAGAATTTCCTGTATCTCTTTGACCTTGGCCAGGTCTACCTCGATACCTTTTTCACTCATAATAAAACCCAACAGCTTGCCGGATCTCACTCCGAAGGTGCACTTATTCGAATTCAACCTTAGCAAGAACTGCCTCAATCTCTCGAACAATTTTTCCAGATGAACAAGATGTTCCTCCTCCGTGTCAGACTTGGCAATCATATCATCTACATATACCTCAATCTCTTTGTGAATCAAATCATGAAAGAGAGTGACCATGGCACGCTGATATGTTGCCCCAACATTTTTCAAACCAAACAACATCACTTTATAACAGAAAGTTCCCCAAGGCGTGATGAATGTTGTCTTCTCCATATCCTCCGGGGCCATCTTAATTTGATTGTAACCCGAAAAGCCATCCATGAACGAGAACACATTGGAATGAGCAGTATTATCAACCAATACATCAATATGCGGAAGAGGGAAATCGTCTTTGGGGCTGGCCCTGTTCAAATCCCTATAATCCATGCACATCCTGACTTTACCATCTTTCTTGGGCACAAGCACAATATTTGCAATCCATGGCGAATAATTGAAGACCTTTAGGAAATTCGCGTCCAACTGCTTCTGGACCTCCTCCTTGATCTTCTTGGACATCTCAGGATGAGTTCTTCGGAGCTTCTGCTTGACGAGAGAACAACCTTCTTTGAGAGGTAGCCGATGGACCACTATGTCTATATCCAACCCAGGAATATCCTCATAAGACCACGCGAAGATATCAGAATACTCACGGAGTAGCTTAATCAGTATGACCTTTACACTTTCTTCGAGATCTGCCCCTATCTTGACTTCTCTTCTTACCTCTTATGTGCCAATATTCACCACCTCAATTGAATCTTGATTCGGCTGGATAACTTTCTCTTCTTGTTTTAACAATCTCGCTAACTCCTCTGGAAGATCACAATCCTCATATGCTTTCTCTTCAGCTTGATAAATAGGAGTATCAAAGTCATAATGAGCCATAGTAGAGTCGTTATCGATAGAATTGGTAGTGGAAGTGCATCTGCATGAATGACATTTTGACATTTTTTAGTGACAGTGTGTGAAAATCGAAACATTGCCATTTAAAAAGAAAAGAAAAAGAATCAAAATTTTGAATGCAAAAACATCCTTTATTTTTTGATAAGCATATGCATATAAACTTCGTGGGCCTTACACGGAAATGGTAATATGAGTTATGGTTGGTTGATCGCTTGAAATGCGGATAACAAACGCAATATCTACTGCGCAAGGGGCATGTTTGTTTCTCTGTTTGATGGACTTCTATTTCACTTTACCAGCGGGTGGCTTGCCGTTTTGTTTCACAACTCTGTGATGTTGGTAAAGTTCATGGGTCAGGGTAATATCAGGATTACGGCAGGTTGGCGAACCTAGTTGGAGATACTTCTTCCCCATAATGGCTTTTATTACATTTCTTTGCCGCATTTTCATGTGTTATCTTGATTGATTGTTTTGGCTTTTTCTGCATATAGGATTTTGTTTATAGCTGAATGTCAGTCTTGATGCGTTGAATATTTTTGCCTTGAAGAAATTGTTTCATTTTACTTAATCCATCCAGTATCGCTCTTTAATCAATTTTTTTGGGCGTTTTGATACCAACTATGCCGATTCTTTTGCTTAGCCAAAAGTTTGGAGGAAGGAGTCTAGATAAAAACGATGAATGTAGTGGTATGCTTTTGAGTAGAACCCTGTTGACGATGTACAAACATTGTTTCAATCACCAAACACCGGAGATATAAGGGAGTTAGACCCTCGATAACCCCTCTGAGCCTTCGAAGTAGGAGTTTTCTTTTCCGTTAAAAAAAACAAAACAAAACAAAACTTTTTAACCAGGGGCAAGGTAGATGTTCAGTTGATTTGCCTAAGCATTCAAATTTCAGAAGGAATGACCCCTCTGAGGATCACTGCATTTTGTCCTTCACATCGTGAAAAAGGGGGAAATGCGTGTCCAAACCACGATGTTCATCTCCTCACAATGCCCTGAGGTCGAGATCGAATTGATACAACAATGGATATCTCTCACCGACCAAGGAATGAGGCATTTGTTTTCTTAAAAAAAAGGAAAGAAAGAAAAAGTTCAAAGACCGAAAGTCATGTTGACTTGTTCGGAGAGGAAAGTATGAATAAAAAAAAAGAAACAAAAAAAAGCCCGCTAAGTCGAAACTTGAAAACAAATCGCTTAGGCAAAAGTTAGGGCATCCCGCTGGACTCCCAAAGTTGAAATTCAAAAGATTTGGTCCAGGAAAAAGTTAGGGAAAAGAGAGCCTGAAAGGCCAAAAAGAAAGAGAGATTGTTCAAATAAAATTTTCATCAAAATAAGAGGAACAATAACATCAAAAAGAGACGAATAAAAGCAACAGAAGATAAGTGAAGATCATGTTGGAGGATTTGTCGTGATCACTCAATCATTATAAATCCTTTTAAAAAATGATTGCTTGTGATAAGTCAAATGAACTTAAGACAGGAGAATATCATGAAGGGGTGGGAACCAAATAATTAGAGCCTTGAAAAACTTTTTTTCAAAAGAACCTCGAACCGGGCCACGTTACAACCTCTAAAAGTCCTAACTGAAACAAGGGTTTAACTCGAAAGCATACTACAAAAGGATAAAATTTCCTAAACTCCCAAATATGTGCTGCATATTCATGTTGGTATCTTATCACCCGCATCTTGACTCGTTTGTCAAAAAGAAAAGAGGGTTTTAAAATTTTTGCACTCTAATCAGTGATTCGTTCACAACAGAGATGCGACATTTTGTTAAAGTTTTCAACTTCGAGGCTTAAATAATCATTGCATCAGGTCTATTATTCTAAAAAATAAACATCTTTTTGTATGAAAAATAGTTGTCTAAACATCAAAAAAGAGTTCACACATTGAAACACCTGTAAAGAGCTTAATGATTGTCAGGAAGGGAATGTTTGGTTTTCTTCTTTCTAGACAAACCCCATATATGATTAAGAATTTTCTTTTCCCCTGTGAAGTTTCTTTTCCCCAGTGGAGTCTCGTTTCCGCAGCAAAGTTTTTTCCCCATGGATTTTCTTTTAAAAAGATTCAATCTAAGACTTCAAGTTCGAATATGGCATCCATCCCCAGGGGGGTCATTTAGGTAGGAACTCACATTCTGAAGGAGTTTCGGTTTCCCAACAGAATTGCCAACAGAGATCCCTCGCTTTGACCTCTCATTTTCCCAACCGATTTGTTGACCGGGGCATCCTTATGTTAAAAATATTCTCCTATTCCCCAGTAAGGTCGTTACTGTGTGACTATCTGCATGACCCGTTCATTGGTTGCACTCCAGGAATCTTTCTCCAGCAAGAAAATCCTCAACAAAATTCTGTATCCCCGGTGAAGTCCCGTCTCCTCAGCAGAGCTTTACTCCCCCACCAAAGGTTTTCACCCCTTTATGTCAGATTTGTTGTTTTAGTGTCATCCTCAACGCGGCCGCGCGCTGTCTTTTCCAGAGATTACAGTATTGCCCTGATCTTCTCCCTCAACGTCTGATCTTCAGATAAGCGAACTTCTCCAGAAGCTACGGTGTCGATCTGATCTTCTCTTGGAGTTTGCAATTTATTTTTGCAGCTCCCCTCAATGTTTGTGGCCCGTTTCTACTGGTTTCTCGACTATTATTCCCCGCGAAGCTTCATCTCTTCGAGGTTCCCTCTCTAGCGGTTCCCTGGATTTTCTCCTCTCCTTTGGATTTTGCAATTTATTTTTGCAAGTCTGGTCAGATTCTGATTCCTTGATTATTGGTTTCTCATTTGGCCATTCCCTAGTGGAACTTTTAAACATGTATCATTACATTTCATCTACTAAAAATGTGTAGCATTTCCATTATATGGAGCATTGCGCTATATAAAAGGAATCCAAGCATGCATCGGAGCATAAGCCATCATTATTTTCGTTATCCCCAGTGATTTTGCTTTTACTTTAAATTATATCCACAGCAAGGTCTTCGTCCTCATTATCTCAGTTTCCTACCCATATCAATATCCTTTTGGCGTCGATCTTTTGTTTGTTCGAGTATCCACTCTTGGCTGTAGTTCAGTTTCACCCTGGCACGGTCTTCTCGGGTTTAGTCTTCACTACCCTCTCCGGTTCATTCCAATTTATATGGATGCACCTTTTCGAATACCAATTTCATCCTGATATTCGCTTTTAGAAGGTGTTGTATCCCAAAATTTTCCCTCTCATTTTATCAAGATTCTCCTCACAAGACTTCTTGGACTCAAGACCAGATTAGGGGTTTGCTCAACTCAAGACCTCTCCTTGCACTGTTGACCTGAAATTAGGGTTTGAGTTCGTACATGGAGTTTTGGACTTCCAATGCCTCATGTGACTTTCATACTTCATGTTGGACTTATAAGATTTCCCATACCAAGTTTCAAGCTTTGAATCACATTTTTGCCCAGTCAATTGGACAGTTGATCTAAAAATCAGTTGTATTGGGGAAAAAGTCAACCATGGCCAATTTACAATCAAACCTCATAATTTTTGACCCACAACAATATTATAGACTCATATGAACCATTTTATCAAGTTTGGACCACAACTCCTCAAGAAATTTGATCAGATCATCAAAAGGGCAAAATGGTCATTTTTAGGGTTTTGACTGTAGAAGGGCAATTTCTGATTTTTGACCTAGCCAAAGACCAATTGGGTTCAAGCATGATTTCAAGGACTCAATGGAATTATCTTGACCTAATCACAAGGTTCAAAAGATCTCAAATGCATTGGATTGACAAATGAATTTTCCAGTCAACTGATTAAAAATCAACTGTACACTGAAAAGTCAAACTTTGACTTTTTGGTCAAAATCAAGTGCCAAGGGTCATATTTCATCAAGATGTGTAAAAACATGAAACTTGTTCACCAAGAAACTTAAATTTGGAAATTAGGGTTTAAGTTTGAAAAAATTTCATAACTTAGAATTTTTCTAAGTTATGAAAATTCCTTATTTTTCCCCAACTTTTTCACCATGATGCAATTGGATTCAAAGAAAACTTCCAACATGAAAGTTGTATTCCTCCACAAAATCTACAACTTTGATTAACAAAGTTTTCCCAAAAGATGCTTGGATCTCAAGTTATGATTTTGTGAATAGGGGTCCAAAAACTTTTTAACTTAGTGAAATTTTGCCCTAGTTTAGGCAGATTTTTGACCTAACTTAATGGCAACTTTTCACCTAGTTCCAAAAGGAATCTCAAAATTCATTTCAAAGATGGATTGTAGAGAATGTTACAAGCTTTCCAAAATGTCTAAGAACTCTCCAAGATCATTTATGGTTAGGGAGAATCGAAGAAAAGAAAATGGAAAATTATCACTTTTGTCCAAGGCATTTTCACATTGATACAAGTTGCAAATTTGTCCTAAGCATGCTCGTACTTGGATTTACAGGTCCTAATCCTTTCTACACTCCTTAACTTAATTCAAACGCAATGGATAAAGGTCTTATTCTGATCTTTGAAGCTTTGTACAAGGAATTATTCCAAAAATGGCATAAAGGTTACAATGCTACTTTGATAAAGCATGCTTTTTGCAATTTTGTTTATCTTGAGCCATGGACCTGATCTCTTGTTGCAACAAGATCCATAAAAATCAGAAAAAGTTCACCAACTCTAAGCAGACCTTGAGCTAGCCTGTACAAGCCTTTGCCTTTGTCACTTCACCCTTTCTTCAAAAACAAGCAATTTGGCAAAAGTCAATACAACTCTGGTATCTGATAAAACCAAGACTTGGGATCATTTCAAACAACTTCAGAATATTGTTGCAAGCCTAAGACAAGATTCCATAACCTCTCAAACACCCTTAAACAAATAAATCACCATTTTCTGCCCAAACAGGGCAACCTCTGCAGAACCTTGGCCAAATCATTATTGTCTCGTGCGTTTTGCTTTGAATCACTTCAAACACATTCCATACCTCACATCCAAACTATCCAAGTCCATGTCCAGAAACTGTGAGCTCATTTTCACACTTCACCATTTTTATTTTCTGAGTTTGCAGGTTGACTTCTACAAAGAGTTCCAAGCAATTTCAAGGCAAACTGAGCATTGGGAGAGGTTGAGGGAACTTCAAGCAAGCTCATACGACCTTCAGGCCTCACTCAAAGTCCCTACATTGCAATATTCAAACTCAATTGAACAAGGTATTTGTCAAGTTTCTATCTCTCTATTTAGGCATCATTAAGCTTAGGTTTGTGAAGCAAAGATGTAGTCTTTAAGTTGCTTGAGCTGTACATATGCATAGTTTGTATTTATATTAACTGAGCTAGGAGTATTTGATTGTTGAAGTTGCTGAAAAAACTAGGTCAAAATTTAGGTCCATTAAAATTCTATGTCCTTTGAGAGTTAGGTCACAAAATGGATATGGTTGGAATCGTTATTAAAAATGCTATAAGTTTCATGTTGTGAGTTTTTGATTTCATGCAAGCAATATAGAGAACATGATTTGAACTGAACCAGGGCGCGCGCGCGAAGGCAGGAGGTTAGGGATGAAGTTGTTCTGGGCCTGGCGCTTGGGCCTGTTTCTTTTTGCACCCCCTTTTTCTTTTTGCACTCCATTTCACTGCTCGAGAAAACTTGCTGCGCTTTGGTATGGGCTACTCGCCGGCTAAGGCAGTATATGTTGACTCATACCACTTTGCTGATATCTAAGATGGATCCGATCAAGTACATATTTGAGAAGCCTTCTTTATCTGGAAGAATAGCGAGGTGGCAGATGATCCTAACAAAATACGATATACAATACACAACCCAAAAGCTATAAAGGGAAGTGTGCTAGCCGATCATCTGGCTCATCAAGTTGTCGAAGATTACCAATCCATGAAGTTTGATTTTCCTGACGAAGACATCATGACATTGAACAACATTGAAGGTTTCAGACCATATGACGGACCTGAACAAGGATCTCGATGGACCCTATACTTTGATGGGGCCTCTAATGCACTTGGCAACGATATTGGCGCAATACTCATCTCCCCAGAAGGTTGCCATACTCCTTTCACAGCCAGGCTTTACTTTAACTGCACCAACAACATGGCAGAGTATGAAGCTTGCATCTTTGGACTCAAGGCTGTCATAGACTTGGGAATCAAATCATTGATTGTGTTTGGGGACTCAACTTTGGTCATCAGTCAGATCAAAGGAGAGTGGGATACTAAACATCCAAACCTCATCCCTTACAAAGAACATGTCTTGACATTACTACCTCATTTCGAGCAGATTACCTTTGAGCACTTCGCGCGAGAAGAAAATCAGCTAGCAGATGCTCTAGCTACAATGTCATCCATGTTTAAACTTAACTGGGATAATGAGGCTCCCCAAATCACAATCGAGCGGATGGATGAACCTGCACATTGTCACGAGATTAATACTGAAAAAGTAGTGGACCGACCTTGGTTTCATGAAGTCAAAAGGTATCTCGAGGCTCAAGAATATCCTGAAGGAGCTTCAGTCAACGAAAAAGAGTTCTTAAGGAGATTCTCAGCTAAGTTCTTCTTGAGCAATGGTATCCTGTACAAGCGCAATCATGATTGCATTCTGCTCCATTGTGTGGACAAGATTGAAGTTGAACAGATCATGGCTGAACTACATAATGGTACCTTTGGCACTCACTCTAGCGGGCATATGATGGTGTTGTACCCCAAAATTTGCCCTCCCATATTCTTCAAGAATTGCAAAGAGCATGCTTCAAAATCTCCCCAAGGGTTGCACAGTTCAAGGGCCTCCTAACAGTCAAAAACTAGGGTTTTGGTTCTGACAAAGAAAATGAAGTTTCCAAGGGCCCAAACAAGCCCCACATGCCTACAAACATGGTCAAGCATCCTCATGCCAAGTTTCAAGACTTACAACACAAAATTGCACAGTCAAAAACCCTAATTGCTCAACAGTCAACTGCAGGGGCAAAATGGTCATTTGACAGTCAAAAGTTCAAATTTTTGGTCAACATCTTATTTTGAAGCCACAAACATCATTTGATCAATTCTTGATCATGATTCTCAAAGCTTGGCTCAAAAAGTCTCAAGATGCAAAAGTTTCCATATTTGGACAGTTGAAAAAGTCAACTGTAACTTGACCAAAGCATAACTTCCACATGGTTTATCAGCAAAATTCCATCCAAAGCTCATTTTGAAGAGAAAGACATTTACTACAACTCCTCTTCACACTTCAAGTCCAAGAAATGCTCTCACAAAAAGTTATCAATTTCAACATTATAGGTCATTTTCAAAAGTCAACAAAAAGGGACTTTAAGTCAAAGGCCATAACTTGAGATTGGTAAATCAAAATGACATGGGACAAAAGGAATTGGTTAGAGGACTTCAATACCTTTCCAAAATGTCCAAGAACATGACTAAAGCTTAAAAATTGAGCAAGATATGCCATGTGGAAGTTGGGAAATTTTTGGAAATTTTGAAAAGTCAACTTTACTTCAAATGCCTCAAAATTGCTAATGGGCCACATTTTCTTCCAAGATTCATCATCCAAAGACTATGCACGACCATTTGGCCCAAAGTGGATTTATTTCATCATTTTTATTTATTTATTTGAATTTTTAATTACTATTAATTCATTTAATAAAATAAAATATGACAAAAATACTAAAATAAGGTTTTCAAATCTTTTTGTGCAGAATAAACTCTCATCAAAGCCTAAGGATCTCGTGCATATCAAAAGAGGAAAGAATTGGTGCAAATTGGCATGATTCTTCATGAAGAAAATATTGAAAAAGATTCATAAAAATCAAATTTTGAAAACCATTAAAGACAAAGCTTTGGGCTTGGATTATTGACTAAAATCATTCCTTATACAAGCACAAACCTAACCCTAATGCAAAAGACCTGGAAGCTGCGCTCAAAACCTCATATACACTTTGCACTTTTGGTGAAATTTTTCAAAACTGAAAACACGATTCCAAAGCGTTTCAAGGCAAGATACCTATTCCATTGCACTCCCAAGGCATCAGGGAACATTTCTGGATCAAAACCACTGATTCTAACGCAAAGAACTGGTAGAAACATGTCTCACTTTTCATGAAAATATGCATAATCGTGTTTAAGTTTCTGGGCATCTTTCATACATTTTAATTGTTGTTTTATGCTAATATGAACCTTCTGAGTCTATTGATGTTGTTGAATTGAGTTTTTATAGCCTATACGCGAATTTGCCATTGGAGCTCATTAGGTTTTCTAAACTGTGAATTTGGGGTTTCTTTGTTATGGAAAAATTGGGACATGAGACTAGGGCCATCAGAATCAGAAGCTCATAACGATTAACATGGCATGCTCGCGCTCAATTTATCATGGGCTAATTCCTAATCGCTATTATTTTGTTCTTCACTTAGTGGGGGTTTAAAACCCCCGCTATCTCTTTTTATTTTACAGGCAATTGAAGAAGAAGACAGACGTGTCCATGGCTTACAGGCTCATTTGAATTTCGCGTGAAATATCCACTAATCGTTTGTTTTACCTTATATTCATTATTTTCTATATTATATACAACGCGTTGAAGCAGCTCAGTTGGTGGAATGTTGTGTTGGCAAGCTTTGGGACCTGGGTTCGATTCCCAGGTCCCCTCCTCTCTCCATATTATTTTTCTGACCATGTTTGCATGTAGCGTTCTCTCCAGGGGTTCATCATACACCCACCATCCAGGCTTGCCACTTGGCCAATAATCTCAATCCAATGGTCCAGATCCAAAGCCTATGGAATGATTCAGTCAATGCATACGCACGTGACCACCAAAAGTCAAAGGGGCCTCCAATAAATGGGCCAAAAATGCTGGATGACACCTCCAAATTGGGGTCAACACCCCCTAGGGTTTGTATTTCTTTTCATTTTCCTATTCTTTATTATTTGTTTAATTTAATTATTTCCTTTTAATTAATATTTTCCTAATATAGAAAAATAATAAAAATCAGAAAAGACAAAAAATAAAAATATATTTTATTTAAATATTGTTTCTTTGTAAATAAATTGTATAAATTAATTTAGTTAAATCTAGGGTTAATTTAAAATAATTTTTTTATAAACTTAAAAAATGTAGAATTAGGGTTTTATATTTTTATCCTTTTTTCTTTTTCACCATATTAATTATTAATTATTATTTTTGTAAATCAATTACCATGCAAATAATTAGATTAATTTTAGGTTCAATTTTAACGTGTTTTTTTTAATAAATTAAAAAATAGTTAGAATTAGGTTTTAATTTCATTTAATTCTCATTAAAATCCATAAATACAAAAAAACTCAAAAAAAATAATTTCTTTTTCTCATTAAATTTAATTAATTTTATAATTGTAATCTAATTTCTTTAAAAGGGTCCAACGCCCCTCGCATTCCCGACTTTAATTCTCTTCGCATTTTTATTTCTTCTTGTGAATATTCATGTAATTCTCCCAAAGCCATGTAATAGCTTAATTAGACGTTTATACTTTTTCGCACTTTATTTTATTTTCAAATCGGGTCCTGGATTAATTTGGCGATGTGGACCCGCGCCTTTGTAATAGCGTAGTACTTTTAATTCTCGCATCTTTTTAACTGTTAATTAACCCGCATGAAAGAATGAATGTCAAAAATAAAAGCAACGCATAGATCACCAATACATGACAAGACAAAAATAAATGAACATGACACACAAGTCACACACCACCCCTAGGGTACGTCTCACTGTTGCCTTGCCCCTCGAAAGGTGATCGTCGAGTAGAGGACGTTTTAGTAAGTCGTCATGTCCATGAACATGGCATGAGGGTAGCTTCTAAGGTGTCTTCCTATTGCTCCGGTGATCACCATGTCCCGAACCTTCGAATTGATCCGAACACCTCCAACGGTGGTGCTACCTACCCCTCAATGGTGGGATGACACTACTTTAAGGACATTTACACAGACGAATTCCTTAGGGTAGGTAGACGACTCTAGATACTTGCTCTAATTTCAAAACAAATCAAAAAAATACTTTTCACACCGACACTTTCAAAAAGCTTTCGAAAGCAACTTTTCAAACACTCTTGAGGACCGATACAAGAGTCGAACTGAAATTTTCAAAGAAACTTTTTAAACCCACAGTTGAAAAGCAAACAAACCATTTTGAAAACACAAATGAGCAAGTATCTAAGAGCCCATGGATAACCATGGATAGAAAGGGTTCTAACACCTTCCCTTTCTATAATCTACCTCCCGAACTGAGAGCAATCTCTATAAGGAATTTTTCTGTGCTTTTGTCCTTTCCATTCGAAGAAAATAAAAGACGATGGCGACTCTTGATTCCGCGACATTTCGCGAACCAGCGTTAAACAGTCAGTTCCAGATCCACCGATCATAGAACTGGCGACTCTGCTGGGGGCCCTTTATAAAGTGAGGTGTACCTTAGGGTAGTTCATAACTGTGTTTTCAATTGTAATGACTTGCTTGCTTTAAATTATGGGTTGCATGGGAGTTACATAGATCCTAACCCGGATCTGGGGATACCCTGTTTAGGTAGCATAAGCTGTGAGGGACCTGTCCGGCGTAGACTGACACGGGTGAAGCAGTGGCTACGTTGGTGTGGCACCTTGGTCTGTACCGATATCCCTTGTGTCGCAACGAGGAGAATATGGGTCTTCTGAGGAGTCATTAAGCACCAACAGACCTTAGAACCTTAAATTACACAACTTGGCCATTAGAACAGTAGCAGTATGCTACGCCCATTGAGGCTAAACTCTCGTGATGGTTCTGGCCACAAGAAAAGATTGCGATGCTGGAGTTATGACCGATTGAGGGTAGTCAATGATATTGGGATCCTCTAAGAACCCGGTTACTTTGATAAGACAGGTATGAACCAATAAACTGAAAGAGGGTAACACCTAGACCTCATGCTGGCCTAAACTTTAAGGGTCTGTCTTGTGTGACTTGTGTGCCTTACCATGTTTGCCTTTGTATCTATTTGTGGTGTGCTTTATCATAACATCATAACATCATGAGCATTGCATGCATCCTGCATAAGGACTGACCATTTCAAAGGCAAGAGGGTTTCACCTTTGCTCTGTTTTGTAGGACACCATGATGCCTGTGCGAAGGAATACTATCCGGTTCAACTTTGTTCACCCACCTGAGTTGCTTGAAGAGTTGGTTAGCAGAATTCCAAATACCACTTCCTTCATCCAGAGGCATGGTTCTCTTCTCAGTTTAGTCACTGCAAAGCGGGATCAACAGTTGATGAGTGTCCTGACCCAGTTCTATGACCCTCTGTACCAGTGCTTCACCTTTCAAGACTTCCAGCTGGTCCCTACCCTGGAAGAGTTCTCTGATTTGCTTGGTATCCCTATCTTGGATCAGATTCCCTTTACTGGTTGGGAAAAGACCCTCAGGCTTGAGGAGGTTGCTGCAGCTCTTCCTTTGACACATCAAGAAGTAATGGACAACTGGGTGACTAGAAGCGGAGTTAAGGGTTTCTTGGCCAAGTTTCTGATTGGTAAAGCTAACAGTTTCTGGAATGACTTGGACTTTAGGGCATATGAGGACATCCTAGCTCTCTTAATCTATGGGCTAGTCTTGTTTCCTAATCCTGACAACTTCATCAATGTCACTGCCATAAGGATCTTTATGTCTCAGAACCCTGTGCCCACTCTCTTGGGTGACATCCTGCAACAACTTTATGCTCGTACTGCCCGAAGACGAGGAACCCTATGGTGTTGTATCCCTTTGTTGGTGAGGTGGTTTATTTCGCACCTCCCTAAGTTCGTACTGAAGAACCAAGAAGGAAGAGGTTGGGCTCATAGGTTAATGTCTCTCACTGATAAGGACATCATTTGGACTTTCAGAGGTTTGGATGAGATAGCTGTTATTGATCGTTGCGGGGAATACCCTAATGTTCCTTTGATTGGTACTCAAGGAGGAATCTCTTACAATCCATGTCTAGCGCTCCGTCAGTTTGGAAGAGCCAGAAGAGCAGGACCCCATGAGATGTTGGTGCCTCACATCAGTTTTGAGTTTCAGGTGGATAGTGACGAGCTGCGTCGTAGGTTCATCAAGGCCTGGGATAAAGTTCATAAAGCTGACCCACAAGAGCTGGGGCCAAAGACCTCTCTACCTATGGAAGCCTACTACAAATGGGTTCGCATTCGTGCTCAAAAGTTAGGTATGCCATACGAAGCCGTCAGACCTATCATTCTTGAGTATCCTGACAAGGAAGGTGTTCCTTCAACTGTCCTCCCTCCTCAGATACCTACTGATTATGAGACATTAAAGAGGTCTTGGTCACAACTACGAGAAGAGCGGGATTCTTACCGGGAAAAGTTCAATGAGCAGGAGTTGAAGATCCAGAAGCTGACCAAGCAGCTGGAGAATGAGCGAGCTCTGAATGACTACATCCGTACTGAGAAGAGGAGACCATGGGATCAATAAGGAGCTCTGGATGTTCTTTTACAGTTTTATTTCCCTTTTCAGTATTTCCCTTTTATGTAACGCCTAAGGGCAACCTGTTGAACAAATTAAAGTTTCAAAGTTGAATCTAATGAAGTGTGTTCCTTTTTGTTTACAAAGTTGATTCCCGATTGTCTTTGAAAACATAAATCATACGCATTCCATTCATCATGTGCATAGCAGGTTTTCTTCTTTTCAGGTTGCTTACTGTTCTTCGCTGTTTATTACTGCATCATGAACCCTGACTCATCATCAACCGAGATGTCTATCAAGGCTCTTCTGGCGCAGAACACGCAATTTCAGGAACTAATCATGGGTTTGGCTCAGGGCCAAGAAGAGCTGAAATCTTTGCTCCTGAAGAAGGAGAAGAAGAAGAAGAAGAGAACTGTTCTTTTCAACTCAGGCCGAAGGTTTGGCAACACTCTGCAGAATGAAGAGGCTGGTTCTTCTATAGGCAAGAGTAGTCCCCAAGGGGGAAAAGGTCCTAGTCCGGTAGTCTCTGACAATGAGACTGACTTCAATGAGGAACAGTATCCTCCGGCTGAAGACCGGTACAAGCAGTTGGAAGACAGATTGAATGCAATGGAGATCCAACAGGTGCCTGGGCTGGATTTTGGAGACTTGGGTTTGTCTACTGGTGTGATCATTCCTCATAAGTTCAAAGCACCATCTTTTACCAAGTATGACGGGGCGTCTTGTCCCAAGCTACACCTCAGATCTTATGTGCGGAAGATTCAACCGTACTCAGTGGATAAGAATTTGTGGATCCACTTCTTCCAGGAGAGTCTTTCAGGGACTCATCTCGAATGGTTCTATCAGCTGGATGGGACCAAAGTTCGTAACTGGGAGGAGTTGGCTACTGCTTTTTACAAGCAGTATCAATATAATGCCGACCTTGCCCCTACACGTACCCAACTCCAGGGTATGTCGCTAGGGTCAAGCGAAGGTTTTAAAGAGTATGCACAGAAGTGTAGGGATCTGGCTGGCAGGGTGCAGCCTCCGTTAACAGACCGTGAGTTGGTAGACATGTTCTTGGGGACCCTATCTGGGCCGTTTTTCAATCATCTTATCGGTAACTCATCTGCAGGGTTTACTGATCTTATTCTGACTGGGGAGAGAATAGAGGCTGGAATGAAGTCTGGTAAAATTCAGAAGGGTACATCTGCAAGTTCTGAGAAGAAGCCCTTTAAGAAGGAGGCCAGTGTTGTATACGGGTCTAGAAGACAAGAGAAACCTGAGCGCCGCCAGTCTGTCAACGCGGTGATGATTGCCAAGCCTGCTGCCGCTCCTCGGCAAACCAATCCTCAAAGGGCTGAAAGACCCAGGAGAGAGTTTACCCGTTTGAACATGACCTTATCGCAAATCTTGCCGCAGTTGCTATCCACCAATTTGGTGACTGTTAGAGAGGCCCCGAAGGTTGTGAATACTGCCTCTCCCAAGTACAATCCGAATGCCCGCTGTGCTTATCACTCCGATAGCCCGGGGCATTCCACTGACGACTGCTGGGCCTTAAGGAATAATGTGCAAGACCTTATTGACGCAAAAGAGATACAGTTTGAAGCGCCTGAGAGGCCAAATATGGTGACTGCTCCTATGCCCCAGCATGGAGTGAATGCCGTTGATGAAGAGGTATATGCCATTTCTGTGAATGATGTAGCTACTCCTTTAAAGACTGTCAAGAGGAACCTACTGCTGGCCGGTTTATTTTCGGGTTGTAGTGAAGGTTGCCTTTTCTGTGCTGTTTCCCTTTCTGGTTGTCCTTTGCTAAAGTTGGGCATCCAAAGCCTGATGGACAGCAAAGAGATTCTGTTCAAGAAGACTGCTGTTCAGTTTGTTCCGGTGGAAGAAGTTTCTGTTGTTACAATCTTTAATAATCCGATCAAGGCTATCCCAAGGAAGCCGGTTAAAATCATGACTGTCGCACCCGTTGTTATTACTGTTTCGGGGCCTCTCCCCTACGAATCTGATAAAGCTGTCCCCTGGCACTATGGGGCAGACGTGTATGTACATGGAATCAAGCAAGAGTTCAACACTGGCACCAGCATCAGCAATATCACTGGTCCAGCAAAAGTTACCCGCAATGGCAGGCTCTTCTCGCCTGACATTGCGCCACCTGCCATTCGAAGACCCCTCACCATAACACCTGCAAGTGTACATGTTCCCAGTTCTGATCAAGTTGTTTCCCCTGCTGCCGAGTCATCTAATGCTCGGGGAAAAGGGATTGAAGATGAGCCTGCCCGGATGGAGGCGCCAAAATCTGTGAATGCTGAGGCCTCCCAACAAGAGATGGAGGAAATTCTAAAAATAATCAAGAAGAGTGACTTCAATGTTGTCGAGCAGCTGGGGCATACCCCCTCCAAGATCTCAATGCTCTCCTTACTACTGTGCTCCGAGGCCCACGCTAAGGCCTTGATTTCATTCCTCAAGATGGCCCATGTGCCACAGGAGACATCTGCTGTCCAGTTTACTGATTGTGTAGCCAATCTAACAGCCGACAATGGTCTGGGTTTCTCGGATGCTGACCTTACTGCTAAGGGAAAGGACCACAATGACGCCCTGCATGTCTCTATTGAATGCAGGGGCACTACTCTTGTGCACGTGTTGGTGGACACTGGTTCTTCCCTGAACGTGCTACCCAAGAAGGCCTTAGATCGTTTGGATTGTGAAGGCCTGGAGCTGAAACCTAGCAATATCATCGTCAGAGCCTTTGACGGTTCTAAGAGGATGGTTCATGGAGAGGTAGACATTCCTATCCGGGTGGGTTCTCAAGTATTCGACTCTACTTTCTATGTGATGGATATCCGTCCATCGTATTCTTGTCTACTGGGTCGACCTTGGATCCACAAAGCTGGGGCAGTGACCTCCACCCTACACCAGAAACTCAAGTACCCCGTCAGAGGGAAGATTGTCACTGTGCAGGGAGAGGAGGAGTATATGGTGAGCCATTTGAATTCCTTCAGGTATATTGAGATGGACGGGGAGTTTATTGAAACCCCCTTTCAGCATTTCGAAGAAGTACCTCCAACATTGGCAGCAGCGGAAACAGTGGTTGAAGAGGATGTTCCTTTGAAGATGGCTTCCTTGAAGGATGCCCGGGTTGTGATCAAGAAAGGTGAATGTGCTAACTGGGGCAGGCTCCCTGACTTTACACAAAAAATTGACAAGTTTGGATTGGGTTTTACTGCAGAGGGTCAGAAGGCTATGCCCAAGGCAAAGATCAGAAGACCTCCTGTGCTCATTACCAATCTAGGAGTGAATGCTGTTGGGGACGAAGATGAAGTGGAAGAGTCAAAGTTTGAAAGCTGGATCTACCCGACAACTGATGGCGGATTGACCAATTGGACTGCTAAGGACCATACTCCTGTTACTTTTGTTACGCAGTAATAAACTCCTATGTTTTTTTATTTGTAATAAACAATTAAAACTCTATGGCCCAGTGTCTTACCCGAGGCACCGTTGGCTTCATTTGTGAGGGTATATTAATTGTCATCTCATATATCATGAATAAAGATCTTGGACGTTTTCTCGCATTTCAAATCTTATGCTCCTTTTCTTTCTTTCCTTTCTTTATATATTACAAAACAGCTGTATTTACACACACTCACTCATACAGGTTCCAATCCACTCTGGATCTCACTGGTAACGACTCTGCTACTGCCAGTTATGACTTCGAAAATCCGATCAACTTAGCCGAAGACGAAGGTGAAGATGATTGCGAAGTGCCTGGCGAGCTTACAAGACTGTTACTCCAGGAAGAGAGGGCAATTCGACCACACGAAGAGCCAGTGGAAACGACAAATCTGGGTACTGATACAGACAGAAAGGAGGTAAAGATTGGTGCCAACCTAGAGCTCAGCGTGAAGCAACGGTTGACTCAGATGCTACATGATTATGTGGAGATATTTTCCTGGTCCTACGAAGACATGCCCGGGTTGGATACTGACATTGTGGTCCATCACCTGCCTACTAAGGAAGACTGCCCTCCGGTTAAGCAAAAGGTCCGCCGTATGCGTCCAGAGATGTCTGAGAAGATCAAAGCCGAGGTTATGAAACAGTTCGACGCCGATTTCCTTGCAGTGACTTCTTACCCTCAGTGGGTTGCTAATGTGGTGCCGGTACCAAAGAAGGATGGAAAGGTCAGAATGTGTGTCGATTACAGGGATCTGAACAGGGCCAGCCCCAAAGATGACTTCCCTCTGCCTCACATTGATGTCCTTGTTGACAATACTGCTCAGCACAAAGTGTTCTCTTTCATGGATGGTTTCTCAGGGTACAATCAGATCAAGATGGCTCCGGAAGACATGGAAAAGACTACCTTTGTTACTCAGTGGGGCACCTTCTGCTACAAGGTCATGCCTTTCGGACTGAAAAATGTTGGGGCAACCTACCAACGTGCCATGGTTGCTTTATTTCATGACATGATCCATCATGAGATAGAAGTGTATGTTGACGACATGATCGCAAGGTCCCAGACTGAGGAAGAGCATTTAGATCATCTGCAGAAATTGTTTGACCGTCTGAAACTGTACAAGCTGAGGTTGAACCCGAACAAGTGCACCTTCGGGGTAAGGTCTGGAAAGTTGTTAGGTTTCGTCGTAAGTGACAAGGGTATTCAAGTGGACCCTGCCAAAGTTAAAGCTATTCAAGAGATGCCAGTTCCTAAGACAGAGAAAGAGGTCAGAGGCTTTTTAGGACGCCTGAATTACATTGCTCGATTCATCTCGCACCTAACTGCTACCTGTGAGCCAATCTTCAAGCTGCTGAAGAAAGGCCAGGTAGTACGTTGGAATGATGAATGTCAGGCTGCATTCGACAGAATCAAAGAGTATCTCCAAGAACCACCCATTCTTATGCCACCGGTTGAAGGGAGACCTCTAATACTATACCTGACAGTACTTGACAACTCAATGGGGTGTGTGCTGGGGCAGCATGACAAGTCTGGCCGAAAAGAGCATGCCATTTATTACCTTAGCAAAAAGTTTACCGACTGTGAGACCCGATACTCACTGCTCGAGAAAACTTGCTGCGCTTTGGTATGGGCTGCTCGCCGGCTAAGACAGTATATGCTGACTCACACTACCTTGTTGATCTCAAAGATGGATCCTATAAAGTACATATTTGAAAAGCCTGCTCTGTCTGGGAGAATAGCAAGATGGCAAATGATCTTGACAGAATATGACATCCAGTATACAACTCAGAAAGCCATCAAAGGAAGTGTATTGGCAGACCACTTGGCACATCAAGCAGTAGACGACTATCAATCAATGAACTTCGAGTTTCCGGACGAGAGCATCATGATTGTGACTGATTGTGAAGTACCTGGACCAGACGAAGGACCTGAGGAAGGATCCCGATGGTCTATGCACTTTGACGGAGCCTCCAACGCTTTGGGTAACGGTATTGGCGCTATGATCATATCTCCCCAAGGCACTCATCCTCCACTCACTGTCCGGCTATGTTTCAACTGCACCAACAACATGGCGGAGTATGAGGCGTGCATCATGGGTCTCCAAGCTGCGATCGACCTAAGGATCAAGTTTCTGAGTGTCTTCGGAGATTCCGCTCTCGTGATCAATCAGATCAAAGGAGAGTGGGATACGAAACATCCGAATCTTATTCCTTACAGAGAATGTGTATTGACCTTGATCCCCCACTTCACAGAGATAACCTTTGAACACTTTCCGAGAGAGGAGAATCAGTTGGCGGACGCGTTAGCTACGATGTCCTCTATGTTCAAAGTTAAATGGGACAATGAGGCTCCCCAGGTCACTATCTAGAAACTGGACGAACCGACATACTGTTGTGATCTTGAGACTGAGTTGGTGACTGAGAAGCCTTGGTACCATGAGGTGAAGAGATACTTGGAAGCTCAGGAATACCCTGAAGGTGCATCTGTCAATGATAAGAAGTTTTTAAGAAGGTTCGCAGCAAAGTTCTTCCTTAGAAATGGCATCCTATACAAGCGAAACCATGATTCGACCTTACTGCGTTGTGTGGATAAGACTGAAGCAGAAAGGATCATGGAAGAGATACATGAAAGGACCTTCGGAACGCATTCCAGTGGACACACTATGGCAAAGAAAATCCTTCGGGCAGGGTATTTCTGGTCCACAATGGAAGCTGACTGCTACCAACACTCTCGGACATGCCATAAATGCCAGATATATGCCGACAAGGTGCATGTTCCTCCAGTTCCTCTAAATGTTCTGACTGCGCCTTGGCCTTTTGCAATGTGGGGCATAGATATGATCGGTGAGATTAACCCTACGGCATCCAATGGGCATCGCTTCATCCTGGTAGCGATTGATTACTTCACGAAGTGGGTGGAAGCAGCTTCCTACGCTACGGTAACCAAGACTGTTGTGGCACGGTTCATTCGGCATAACCTGATCTGTCGATACGGCGTCCCTGAAAGAATCATTACAGACAACGGTACCAATCTAAATAACAAGATGATCACTGAGCTCTGCGAGCAGTTTAAGATACAACACCACAACTCTTCTCCTTACAGACCGAAGATGAATGGGGCTGTAGAAGCAGCAAATAAGAACATTAAGAAAATCGTGCAGAAGATGACAGTGACTTATAAAGATTGGCACGAGATGTTACCGTTCGCTCTACATGGGTACCGTACCTTAGCAAGGACGTCAACCGGGGAAACTCCCTTCTCCTTGGTCTACGGTATGGAGGCAGTCTTACCGATCGAAGTGCAGATACCCTCTCTCCGGATAATGAAGGATGCAGATCTGAACGAAGATGATTGGATCCAGACACGACTTGATCAGCTAAACCTGATTGATGAAAATAGATTTGCTGCTATTTGTCATGGTCAGACGTACCAGAAACGGATGATCAGGGCATTTAACAAAAAGGTCAGACCACAGGAATATCAAGTTGGGGATCTGGTAATCAAACGTATCATCCTTCCTCAGAGTGATCGAAGGGGAAAATGGACCCCTACGTACGAAGGGTCATTTGTGGTTAAACGTGTGTTCTCAGGAGGAGCCATGATTCTAACCAACATGGATGGTGACGACCTTCCTCACCCCGCCAATGCAGACATAGTAAAAAGATACTACGCATAAAAAAAAAAGACCCGCTAGGTTGAAATACCTAGGCAAAAATTAGGGCTTCCCGGCGAACCAAAAGGGTTTGGGCAAAATGAAGGGATGAAATGGAAAAAATCTGTACACCCGGCAAGTCGAAAACCTGAAAAGGCGGCTTGGGCAAAAATGGGTATCCCGGTGGACCGAAAACCCGAAAGGGCGGTCCAGGAAAAAGTTAGGGATAAAGCGTAATACTATGTCTCATTGGATCACTTTGCATCCAGAATCTGGTACCTACATCAAGTTCAGACGGCATCAATCAGTCAGCTTCATCTTCAACTAAGGTCATCAAGTGATGAGACGCTCGAAGATATAAAGGCGATAGCAGAGTTGGAACCCAATGGATCATTCATTTCACACAACTGTTTTATTTTCTTTTGTACAAATTTGTATAAACTCTTTTGTTCGGCGGCGTTCTCTTACTAGGACGTCAACCTCTTGTACATAAACGCCTATTTTATAGGCAAATTCAAAAATCAATACAAAAATCACTTTTCAGTTAAAATTGCCAATTGTTTTTCCTTTTCTGTTTTGTTTTGCGAAGAACGTCCAAGGTTCAATTTGTGATATATGCATTGACACTAATTGCTAACTCATGAATATTTGCATACGAAACAAAGGATTAATTACAGGTAACATTAGAAACAGGGGCAATAAAGAGTTGTCTAAGCAATCTAATTGTTCTATCCTCCAAGGTACCAAGGTAGGTTCGGCTGAAGAACATAACCAAGATATCTTAACTCCCCAGAGAGTGAGCCAACAAGTCAGCGACACTCCCCAAGCAGAGTTATACTATCAACCTCAAGGAAGTTGGGTATCCTCCAACAGATCTCAACATTCCCCAGCACAGTATACGGACATTCCTAACAAGCATCCCCGGCAGTCTTAACCTAAAGATTGTTCCCCGACGGTATATCAAACATTCAATGGAGTCGCTTCCCCGATACAGTTCAAATTTCCCTAGGAGAGTCCAATCCAGTTTCCCCAGGAAAGTTGGAATCCATCTCCCCAAGCAGTAAGCTTAACCCCAGTAGATTCTGGAAGCTTATCCCGGCAGAGCACGAATGCATCCCCCGGCTTTATTCAAAGGTTATTTCCCTACCAGGATATAACTAGGTTATCCTCAGCCAAAGGCCACGGGAAGATCGTCCTCGGCGAAGTCTCTCTTATCCCCAGCGAAGCTCATCAACACTTCCAACACAACAATGGTACCCCCAGCAACTTACCATCAACATTCCAGCAAAGTATCTCTCTCCCCACAGAGTATTGCTTCCCAGCAAGATCGTTAGAGTACTTTTCTCCCTGCAGAGTAATCCATTCGTCAAGTTTATTCCCCAACGGAGTTATCTTCTCCTACCGGTATTCTTGCAACTATCATCCCCAGCGGAAGCAAAGATCTATTCTTCAACATCAGCCCAAGAGTGAATTCCCGACACCCGTCAAGGATTTACTTTCCTGGACGAGAAGATACATCCATAAACATCACATTTTCATGCATATACGCATCATATCTTACAAATCTCATTTATGTTGAGAACATCATTGCTTGATCCATATCATGCATTGCATATGACTGACCTTTACCTTTCAGGAAAGATCCAGTTAAGTTCTCAGCTATATTTCAAGACCTTGACCGGTTCAGTTAAATCGACCCTAAGATTTTCCTGATTCTTACCCAGTCAAAGGCCTTCTCTGGTTCAGTCAGATCGACCCTAAGATCTCCCTGTTTCTTATCCAGTTGAAGATTTCAAGACCTAGACCGGTTCAGTTAAATCGATCCTAAGATTTTCCTGTTTCTTATCCAGTCAAAAGCCTTCTCTGGTTCAGTCAGATCGACCCTAAGATCTCCCTGTTTCTTATCCAGTTGAAGATTTCAAGACCTAGACTGGTTCAGTTAAATCGACCCTAAGATTTTCCTGTTTCTTATCCAGTCAAAGGCCTTCTCTGGCTCAGTCAGATCGACCCTAAGATCTCCCTGTTTCTTATCCAGTTGAAGATTTCAAGACCTTGACCGGTTCAGTTAAATCGACCCTAAGATTTTCCTGTTTCTTATCCAGTCAAAGGCCTTCTCTGGTTCAGTCAGATCGACCCTAAGATCTCCCTGTTTCTTATCCAGTTGAAGATTTCAAGACCTAGACCGGTTCAGTTAAATCGACCCTAAGATTTTTCTGTTTCTTATCCAGTCAAAGGCCTTCTCTGGTTTAGTCAGATCGACCCTAAGATCTCCCTGATTCTTATCCAGTTGAAGATTCCAAGACCTAGACCGGTTTAGTTAAATTGACCCTAAGATTTTCCTGATTCTTATCCAGTCAAAGGCCTTCTCTAGTCCAGTTAAATCGATCCCTAAAAGATTTTCCTGATAAAGACTCAGTAGAAGACATCCAAGATTCTCTCAGCGTTACTGTTGAGGTTGAAGTCATCCAAGATTCTCTCAGCGTTACTGTTGAGGTTGAAGTCATCCAAGATTCTCTCAGCGTTACTGTTGAGGTTGAAGTCGCCCAAGATTCTCTCAGCGTTACTGTTGAGGTTGAAGTCGCCCAAGATTCTCTCAGCGTTACTGTTGAGGTTGAAGTCGCCTGTGGTTCTCTCCCCGTTACTGTGGAGGTAGTAATCGCCCCAAGGTTCTCTCAGCGTTCCTGTTGAGGTATTAATCGCCCAAGGTTCTCTCACAGTCCTGTTGAGGTAGTAACCATCCCTGGTTCATTCATAACCTTTTTGAAGCTCCAGATTCAATTCCTGTAACCAGTCAGGGCGCATCTATACAAAGAGTTTGAAGACCAGCTCCTGTAACAGGCCAGGTAATCATTTTCTTTTTCAGGTACGCAAGTTCTCGCTAAGGAATCTCTTACGCAATCGACACCCAGATGGCATCTATAAGACCATCCACTCATCCATCATCTCTTAGCATGGCATCTATAAGCCCATCATCCTATCCATCAATCTCCAAATGGCATCTATAAGCCCATTCCCATCATCATACTACTATGTGAGCGCAAATATCTGGGCACTCTAGTGTTCAATCATCTTCCACCTTCGGATTACGAAAGGCACGTCATCCAATCTGCATCCTCAGGTCTAAGAAGATTGAACAGGGGCAACTGTTGTACCCCAAAATTTGCCCTCCCATATTCTTCAAGAATTGCAAAGAGCATGCTTCAAAATCTCCCCAAGGGTTGCACAGTTCAAGGGCCTCCTAACAGTCAAAAACTAGGGTTTTGGTTTTGACAAAGAAAATGAAGTTTCCAAGGGCCCAAACAAGCCCCACATGCCTACAAACATGGTCAAGCATCCTCATGCCAAGTTTCAAGACTTACAGCACAAAATTGCACAGTAAAAAACCCTAATTGCTCAACAGTCAACTGCAGGGGCAAAATGGTCATTTGACAGTCAAAAGTTAAAATTTTTGGTCAACATCTTATTTTGAAGCCACAAACATCATTTGATCAATTCTTGATCATGATTCTCAAAGCTTGGCTCAAAAAGTCTCAAGATGTAAAAGTTTCCATATTTGGACAGTTGAAAAAGTCAACTGTAACTTGACCAAGGCATAACTTCCACATGGTTTATCAGAAAAATTCCATCCAAAGCTCATTTTTAAGAGAAAGACATTTCCTACAACTCCTCTTCACAGTTCAAGTCCAAGAAATGCTCTCACAAAAAGTTATCAATTTCAACATTATAGGTCATTTTCAAAAGTCAACAAAAAGGGACTTTAAGTCAAAGGACATAACTTGAGATTGGTAAATCAAAATGACATGGGACCAAAGGAATTGGTTAGAGGACTTCAATACCTTTCCAAAATGTCTAAGAACATGATCAAAGCTTAAAAATTGAGCAAGATATGGCATGTGGAAGTTAGGAAATTTTTGGGAATTTTGAAAAGTCAACTTTACTTCAAATGCCTCAAAATTGCTAATGGGCCACATTTTCTTCCAAGATTCATCATCCAAAGACTATGCACGACCATTTGGCCCAAAGGGGATTTATTTCATCATTTTTATTTATTTATTTGAATTTTTAATTACTATTAATTCATTTAATAAAATAAAATATGACAAAAATACTAAAATAAGGTTTTCAAATCTTTTTGTGCAGAATAAACTCTCATCAAAGCCTAAGGATCTCGTGCATATCAAAAGAGGAAAGAATTGGTGCAAATTGGCATGATTCTTCATGAAGAAAATATTGAAAAAGATTCATAAAAATCAAATCTTGAAAACCATTAAAGACAAAGCTTTGGGCTTGGATTATTGACTAAAATCATTCCTTATACAAGCATAAACCTAACCCTAATGCAAAAGACCTGGAAGCTGTGCTCAAAACCTCATATACACTTTGCACTTTTGGTGAAATTTTTCAAAACTGAAAACACGATTCCAAAGCGTTTCAAGGCAAGATACCTATTCCATTGCACTCCCAAGGCATCAGGGAACATTTCTGGATCAAAACCACTGATTCTAACGCAAAGAACTGGTAGAAACATGTCTCACTTTTCATGAAAATATGCATAATCGTGTTTAAGTTTCTGGGCATCTTTCATACATTTTAATTGTTGTTTTATGCTAATATGAACCTTCTGAGTCTATTGATGTTGTTGAATTGAGTTTTTATAGCCTATACGCGAAGTTGCCATTGGAGCTCATTAGGTTTTCTAAACTGTGAATTTGGGGTTTCTTTGTTATGGAAAAATTGGGACATGAGACTAGGGCCATCAGAATCAGAAGCTCATAACGATTAATATGGCATGCTCGCGCTCAATTTATCATGGGCCAATTCCTAATTGCTATTATTTTATTCTTCACTTAGTGGGGGTTTAAAACCCCCGCTATCTCTTTTTATTTTACAGGCAATTGAAGAAGAAGACAGACGTGTCCATGGCTTACAGGCTCATTTGAATTTCGCGCGAAATATCCACTAATCATTTGTTTTACCTTATATTCATTATTTTCTATATTATATACAACGCGTTGAAGCAGCTCAGTTGGTGGAATGTTGTGTTGGCAAGCTTTGGGACCTGGGTTTGATTCCCAGGTCCCCTCCTCTCTCCATATTATTTTTCTGACCATGTTTGCATGTAGCGTTCTCTCCAGGGGTTCATCATACACCCACCATCCAGGCTTGCCACTTGGCCAATAATCTCAATCCAATGGTCCAGATCCAAAGCCTATGGAATGATTCAGTCAATGCAGACGCACGTGACCACCACAAGTCAAAGGGGTCTCCAATAAATGGGCCAAAAATGCTGGATGACACCTCCAAATTGGGGTCAACACCCCCTAGGGTTTGTATTTCTTTTCATTTTCCTATTCTTTATTATTTGTTTAATTTAATTATTTCCTTTTAATTAATATTTTCCTAATATAGAAAAATAATAAAAATCAGAAAAGACAAAAAATAAAAATATATTTTATTTAAATATTGTTTCTTTGTAAATAAATTGTATAAATTAATTTAGTTAAATCTAGGGTTAATTTTAAATATTTTTTTTATAAACTTAAAAAATGTAGAATTAGGGTTTTATATTTTTATCCTTTTTTCTTTTTCACCATATTAATTATTAATTATTATTTTTGTAAATCAATTACCATGCAAATAATTAGATTAATTTTAGGTTCAATTTTAACGTGTTTTTTTTAATAAATTAAAAAATAGTTAGAATTAGGTTTTAATTTCATTTAATTCTCATTAAAATCCATAAATACAAAAAAACTCAAAAAAAATAATTTCTTTTTCTCATTAAATTTAATTAATTTTATAATTGTAATCTAATTTCTTTAAAAGGGTCCAACGCCCCTCGCATTCCCGACTTTAATTCTCTTCGCATTTTTATTTCTTCTTATGAATATTCATGTAATTCTCCCAAAGCCATGTAATAGCTTAATTAGACGTTTATACTTTTTCGCACTTTATTTTATTTTCAAATCGGGTCCTGGATTAATTTGGCGATGTGGACCCACGCCTTTGTAATAGCGTAGTACTTTTAATTCTCGCATCTTTTAACTGTTAATTAACCCGCATGAAATAATGAATGTCAAAAATAAAAGCAACGCGTAGATCACCAATACATGACAAGACAAAAATAAATGAACATGACACACAAGTCACACACCACCCCTAGGGTACGTCTCACTGTTGCCTTGCCCCTCGAAAGGTGATCGTCGAGTAGAGGACGTTTTAGTAAGTCCTCATGTCCATGAACATGGCATGAGGGTAGCTTCTAAGGTGTCTTCCTATTGCTCCGATGATCACCATGTCCCGAACCTTCGAATTGACCCGAACACCTCCAACGGTGGTGCTACCTACCCCTCAATGGTGGGATGGCACTACTTTAAGGACATTTACACAGACGAATTCCTTAGGGTAGGTAGACGACTCTAGATACTTGCTCTAATTTCAAAACAAATCAAAAAAATACTTTTCACACCGACACTTTCAAAAAGCTTTCGAAAGCAACTTTTCAAACACTCTTGAGGACCGATACAAGAGTCGAACTGAAATTTTCAAAGAAACTTTTTAAACCCACAGTTGAAAAGCAAACAAACCATTTTGAAAACACAAATGAGGAAGTATCTAAGAGCCCATGGATAACCATGGATAGAAAGGGTGCTAACACCTTCCCTTTCTATAATCCACCTCCCGAACCGAGAGCAATCTCTATAAGGAATTTTTCTGTGCTTTTGTCCTTTCCATTCGGAGAAAATAAAAGATGGTGGCGACTCTTGCTTCCGCGACATTTCGCGAACCAGCGTTAAACAGTCAGTTCCAGATCCACCGATCACAGATGGCTAAGAAGATCCTACAAGAAGGCTATTACTGGTCTACCATGGAAGCTGACTGCTATCAACATTCCAAGACTTGTCACAAATGTCAAATCTATGCGGACAAGGTACATATACCACCAGTTCCTCTCAATGTCATAACAGCTCCTTGGCCATTCGCTATGTGGGGAATAAACATGATTGGCGAGATCAAGCCTACAACATCCAATGGACACCATTTCATTCTGGTGGCCATTGATTATTTTACCAAGTGGGTCGAAGCAGCTTCCTTCGCATCCGTCACAAAGAATGTTGTTGCCTGGTTCATCAAGCAAAACCTCATTTGCCGGTATGGCATCCCTGAAAGGATCATCATTGATAACGGTACAAACGTTAACAACACTATAATCACTGCCTTGTGCGAGCAGTTCCAGATTTAACATCATAATTCATCTCCCTATCGACCAAAGATGAACGGTGCTGTCGAAGCTGCTAACAAAAATATCAAGAAGATCATACAAAAGATGACAGTCACCTACAAGGACTGGCATGAAATGTTTCCATTTACTCTCCACGGGTACCGTACCACGACACACACATAAACTGGGGCAACACCCTATTCTTTGGTATACGGCATTGAAGCTGTTTTGCCTATCGAGGTTTAAATTCCCTCCTTGAGAATCATGAAGGATGTTGGTTTGAGTGAAGACGATTGGATTCATACCCGACTTGATCAACTTAACTTGATTGACGAGAAGCGACTTACTGCTGTTTGCCACGGTCAGACGTATCAAAAACGGATGATCAAAGCTTTCAACAAGAAAGTCAGACGCCAAGCATATCAAGTCGGGGATCTTGTAATCAAGCGGATCATCTTGCCGCAAAGTGATCCCAGGGGAAAATGGACTCCTACTTACAAAGGACCATTTGTAATCAAGAACATCTTTTCTGGTGGGGCAATGATTTTAACCACCATGGACGGCGACGACCTGCCGCACCCTGCGAGCGCAGACATAGTCAAAAGATACTACGCATAAATGACCCGCTAGGTTGACACACCTAGGCAAAAAAAGGGCATCCCGGTGAATCAAAAACCCGAAAGGGCGTCTCAGGCAAAAATTAGGGATAAATAAAAAAAAATTTGTACACCCGGCAAGTAGAAAACACGAAAGGGCAACTTGGGCAAAAAAGGGTTTCCCGGGGGACTGAAAACCCGAAAGGGAGGTCCAGGAAAAAGTTTGGGAATTAAACCGTATGACTATGTCTCGTCGGATCACTTTAAGGATAATCTCTTCACAGACAAGCTCCGGGCTTCTGATCAACTCAATCATCTTCGGATGAAGCAATGGGTGAACAAGATATTGAGAGTTACGAAGGCTATAGCAGAATGGGAACCCCATGGAATTTTCACACATAGCCATCTTTCTTTGTATAAATTTTTCTCATTTTTATGACAACGTTCTCTTACTAGGATGTCTGTCTTCTTTGTACAAAATACTTACACAAAGTTAATACAAAGATACTTCAAAGTGAAGAAAACTATTTGTCTTTTACTTTTTACACTTGTGTTTTATTTGAAAACGTCCAATGATTTATTAATGAGCATATGCATTTGAATATAATCACCGTTTACAAATAAACAGAATGGGAAAGAATAATTACTGACAGGTTGAGAGTATAGGAAAACGTCTTTAGGCTATTCCAAGAGAAATCCCCCTGCAGTACATCATCTAGGTCCCCAGCAGAGCTAAAACCTTGAAATACATATCCCCAGCGGAGTTAAATTTCAAATACTTAATTCCCCATCAGAGTTAAAACTTCAAACTGCCAATCCACAGCGGAGCGAAAACATTGAACTACAGACCCTTAGCAGAGATGAAACTTTCTTCCCCTGTTAAGTCAGATTTCCAACTATCAATCCCCAGCAGGAACCATTCAGTTTTCCCCAAATTCCCCAGCAAGTTGTCTTAAAAGTCTGAGAATCAACCAGATAACAATTAACTTTTATCCCCAACCTAGGATAATTCCCTAGTAGGGTGGCATACAACCCAAACTCCTGAACTTTTTCCAAACAGGAATAAGCTTTTTCCCCTAGGGTCCTGAACTTACTCTCCAGCAGTAAGCCTTCTTCCCCACAGAGTTTTTACTCCCCAACAGAATGAAGATTCTCATTCTTGATTCCCCAGTGAAGTTTCCAGAGTCTTCGTTACTCCCCAGCTTGAATTTTTCAGAATTTTATCCCCCTGCAGATCGAAGATTCTCATTCTTGGTTCCCCGCAGAAATCATCAGAATTTTCCCTATTCCCAACCGAGTAAAGATTACCTTTGTGTTACCCCAAGTAGAAGTCATCAAAGTTCTTTGGATTTCCCAAGCAGTTTGACATTACTCTCACATCAGATTTTGTCAACACTCCAACTTCAAGCCATGAAGGATCCTGACATACCCACATAAGTTGTCAAGGATTTTTAATCTCCAGCAGCGGTCAAGGATTTATTTCCCCCGGCAGCAGTCGAATATTTTATCATCCCCAACAGTCACCAAGGATTTCTCATCCTCAACAATCAAAGATTTTGAATCTCCAGCAGCGGTCAAGGATTTATTTTCCCCGGAAGCATTCAAGGGTTTTATTATCTCCAGCTATCAAGGATTTATTTTCCTCAACAATACAGTGAATCAGCTTACATGCACATACATTACAGTCATATATCATAAACATTGATAAAACACATTTTATTGCATCATACATTTCATGCAACATAACTTTGTGTTTCAGCTAATATTTTTACCCTTTTCAGGATAAGATTAACAACTATCTTTAACAAATATTCAAAGATTTCAAATACAGTACGGATACACTCCAAACACAGAAGTCATTCTGTTACTTATTCAAATCTCTTATTCAGATACAGTACAGATACACTCCAAAAACGGAAGTCATTCTGTTACTCATTCAAATCTCTTATTCAGATACAGTACGAATACACTCCAAACACGGAAGTCATTCTGTTACTTATTTAGATCTCTTATTCAGATACAATACAGATACACTCTAGACGCGGAAGTCATTCTGTTACTCATTCAGATCTCTTATTCATGATACAATAAGGATACCCTCTAGACACGGAAGCCATTCTATTACTCATTCAGAATTCAAAGTCAAGATATAGTACAGATACACTCCAGACACGAAAGTCATTCTGTTACTTATTCAGACCTCAACCTCATGATACAGTCCAGATACGCTCCAGACACGGTTGCCATTCTGTCACTCATTCTGATTTTCCCCAGTTCAAATACACTCCAAACATGGAAGTCATTCTGTCACCTATTCAAGATACAGTACATATATGCTCCAGACTCGGAAGCCATTATGTCACTCATACAGATTTAATCTCTAGATACAACTCAAATACGTTCCAAATACGGATACCATTCTGATGTTCATTCTCCTGATTTACAACAAACAGTCTTGGATGGAATCTACAATCCCATCTCCAATAAGATTTTTTCACCTCTCCAAATGGAATCTTTAAGCCCATTTCCTCAACTACATTTGACGAGTGCAAATTTATGGGCACTCTAGTGTCTAATTATCTTTTACCTTCGAGTTACGAACGACAAAGCTCGCCAATCTAACTCTTCAGGTTCAAGAAGATTGAATAGGGGAAGCTGTTATATCCCAAAATTTTCCCTCTCATTTTATCAAGATTCTCCTCACAAGACTTCTTGGACTCAAGACCAGATTAGGGGTTTGCTCAGCTCAAGACCTCTCCTTGCACCGTTGACCTGAAATTAGGGTTTGAGTTTGCACATGGATTTTTGGACTTCCAATGCCTCATGTGACTTTCATACTTCATGTTGGACTTATAAGATTGCCCATACCAAGTTTCAAGCTTTGAATCACATTTTTGCCCAGTCAATTGGACAGTTGACCTAAAAATCAGCTATATTGGGGAAAAAGTCAACCATGGCCAATTTACAGTCAAACCTCATAATTTTTGATCCACATCAACATTATAGACTCATATGAATCATTTGATAAAGTTTGGACCAGAACTCCTCAAGAAATTTGATCAGATCATCAAAAGGGCAAAATGGTCATTTTTAGGGTTTTGATTGTAGAAGGGCAATTTCTGATTTTTGACCTAGCCAAATACCAATTGGGTTCAAGCATGATTTCAAGGACTCAATGGCATTATCTTTACCTAATCACAAGTTTCAAAAGATCTCAAATGCATTGGATTGACAAATGAATTTTCCAGTCAACTGATCAAAAATCAAGTGTACACTGAAAAGTCAAACTTTGACTTTTTGGTCAAAATCAAGTGCCAAGGGTCATATTTCATAAAGATGCGTCAATACATGAAACTTGTTCACCAAGAAACTTAAATTTGGAAATTAGGGTTTAAGTTTGAAAAAATTTCATAACTTAGAATTTTTCTAAGTTATGAAAATTCCTTATTTTTTCCCAACTTTTCCCAACATTTTCACCATGATGCAATTGGATTCAAAGAAAACTTCCAACATGAAAGTTGTAGTCCTCCACAAAATATACAACTTTTATGCACAAAGTTTTCCCAAAATATGCTTGGATATCAAGTTATGATTTTGTGAATAGGGGTCCAAAAACTTTTTAACTTAGTGAAATTTTGCCCTAGTTTAGGCAGATTTTTGACCTAACTTCATGGAAACTTTTCATCTAGTTCCAAGAGGAATTTCAAAATACATTTCAAAGATGGATTGTAGATAAGTTTACAAGCTTTCCAAAATGTCAAGGAACTCTCCAAGATCATTTATGGTTAGTGAGAATCGAAGAAAAGAAAATGGCAAATTATCACTTTTGTCTAAGGCATTTTCACATTGATACAAGTTGCAAATCTGTCCTAAGCATGCTTGTACTTGGTTTTACAGGTCCTAATCCTTTATAAACTCCTTAATTTAATGCAAAAAAAATGGATAAAGGTCTTATTCTGATCTTTGAAGCTTTGTACAAGGAATTATTCCAAAAATGGCATAAAGGTTGCAATGCTACTTTGATAAAGCATGTTTTTTGTAATTTTGTTTATCTTGAGCCATGGACCTGATCTCTTGTTGCAAAAAAGATCCATAAACATTAGAAAAAGTTCACCAACCCTATGCAGACCTTGAGCTAGCCTGTACAAGCCTTTGCCTTTGTCACTTCACCCTTTCTTCAAAAACAAGTAATTTGGCAAAAGTCAATACAACTCTGGTATCTGATAAAACCAAGACTTGGGATCATTTCAAACAACTTCAGAATATTGTTGCAAGCCTAAGACACGATTCCATAACCTCTCAAACACCCTTAAACACATAAATCACCATTTTCTGCCCAAACAGGGCAACCTCTGCAGAACCTTGGCCAAATAATTATTGCCTCGTGCGTTTTGCTTTGAATCACTTCAAACACATTCCATACCTCACATCCAAACTATCCAAGTCCCTGTCCAGCAACTGTGAGCTCATTTTCACACTTCACCATTTTTATTTTCTGAGTTTGCAGGTTGACTTCTACAAAGAGTTCCAAGCAATTTCAAGGCAAACTGAGCATTGGGAGAGGTTGAGGGAACTTCAAGCAAGCTCATACGACCTTCAGGCCTTACTCAAAGTCCCTACATTGCAATATTCAAACTCAACTGAACAAGGTATTTGTCAAGTTTCTATCTCTCTATTTAGGCATCATTAAGCTTAGGTTTGTGAAGAAAAGATGTAGTCCTTAAGTTGCTTGAGATATACATATGCATAGTTTGTATTTATATTAACTGACCTAGGAGTATTTGATTGTTGAAGTTGCTGAAAAAACTAGGTCAAAATTTAGGGCCATTAAAATTCTCTCTGTCCTTTGAGAGTTAGGTCACAAAATGGATATGGTTAAAATCGTGATTAAAAATGCTATAAGTTTCATATTGTGAGTTTTTGATTTCATGCAAGCAATAAAGAGAACAGGATTTAAACTGAAGCAGGGCGCGCGCGCGAAGGCATGAGGTTAGGGATGAAGTTGTTCTGGGCCTGGCGCTTGGGCCTGTTTCTTTTTGCACCCCCCTTTTACTTTCTGCACCCCCTTGGCCCATTTTCTATATTTTTGCATTTTTTTCATTTCTTTTATATTTTCTGACTTTATTATTTTTTTTGAACATTTAAAATCATAAAAAATATTTTCTTTATTTTTTGCATTTTATCATATTTTTTTATTTTATTTTTTGCATAATAAATAAATTATTAGGTTAATATACTTTATTTTCTTAAAAACTTATAAATAATATAAAAATATCATACATTTTTATTCTTATTATTTATATACTTTAAATAATATTTTCATACAATATTCAATTTTTTAACATTTTGTATATATTATTATTATTTCTTTTCTTGAACAAAAAATGAAAAATGAAAAATATAGAACAATATTTCTATTAAACAAAAATTAGGGTTTTCATCCTTTCAAAAATAATCATTTTATTTTTAAGACATAAATAAACTTATTTTTACATGCATAAAATTAATACAAAAACATTTCTTGCATATTTACATTTTATTCCATATTTAAATATTTGCTTATTTATTTATTTGTATAATAAATTCAATTTGGTTGTAATAATTTTAGGGTTTTATTTTTGAGCAAATATCCCCTATTCAAAACTTGTATCCCCCTCCCCATAATATTGTTGTAATAGTCTAGATTTACTTTACGCACTTTATTGCTTTCATATACCATGATAGTAAACTAGGGTTTTGTATGCAAAGACCAAAAATCAAAACAAATAGCATGACTTAATTCAAGATAAAAATGCATGAAAAATGACAACACATCTCACACAAGCACCTCTAGGGTTTCATCCACTTTGTTTCTTTAAAATGGCCATGGTATGCATGCTAGGTATCTTGGCAAAACAATACAAACAAAAAGATTATAGTCCCTCGATGACGCTAGACAAGTTGCCTAAAACAAATGATCTTAGTCCCTAAAACATGCTAAGATACTTGGCACCATTGCTATCATGGTCATACGATGACCCACGCCCATCCCGTTTAACATCCAAAGATAGGGTTGTTTACCAAATGCAATGGTAAAACAACAATGTCAAAGGAATAAAAATGTGTAGGAAAGACTTTTGAGTAGGGTAGATAACTCCTAGTTACTTGATCTCTTTCAAACAATCCTTGCTGTTTTCAAAAACACATACACAATTTCAAAACATTTCCAAACAACTTTCAAAACATTGAAACATTTTTCAAAAGACAAACATCTTTTTATACATTCTCACAAACAAGAATCATTACAAAGATTGCCTAAACAAAGGCCTCTTTTCAAAATACTTTCAAAACCACACAAAGCACCATTTCAAACAATTGGAAAAGCAAAGCAAGTGATCTAAAACAAGTAACTAAGAGCCCATGAAAAACTATGGATGAAAAGGGTGCTAGCACCTTCCCTTTTCATAATCTACCCCCCGAACCCAAAAACAATCTCAAAGGTCTTTCCTGTGCTTTTTTACCTTTCCTTTTGGATAAAATAAAAGTCGGTGGCGACTCTTGCTAAACTGAAACATTTGCGAACACAAACGCAAAACCTCAAGTCAGTTCTCCCACCGCATCACAGAACTGGAGACTCTGCTGGGGACAATTATAAAAGTGGGGTTACCTTAGGGTTTTAGATCACCTTTACATGCTTATCTTGCTTGACTTGTTTGCTTTACACTTTGGTTCAATTGTTTGGGTTTGAATCCTCTACCCGGATTTGGGAAACATTCATAGGTAAATAGCAATACATTGTGGAAACTGTGCGGGGTATACCGACATGGTCTATGCAATATATATATTAGTGCGACATATTTATGGGTACCGGTAGCCTTTGAGTCAATCAAAGAGAATACGGGGCCGCTGAGTGATGTCATGAAGCACTAATGGACTTTTAGAACCTTACTTGACCAACTTGGCCTTTTAGGATGTAGTGAGATGACCGACTTTGGTGCAGTCTGAAGTTGGTAGATACTCGATACTACACTCATTTAGGTTTGTTTTCTTGGAATATTTTGGTCGCCAGTAAAGTGGCTAAACTGAAACAATGAACACAGAAAACAATCCAGTGATATTGAGCTCCTTAGAACCCGGTTACTATTTCCAGGACAGGTTGAGCCAACTAAACTTTAAGAGGGTACTTACCTATGAAACCCCATGCAAGCCTAAACTAGGAACTTGTGTGATTTGCTTGTACATATATACTTGTGTATAAAATCATGGACATCATGAAGCATCATATGCATCCACTAACCATTTCAAGGATTTTGGATTTTCATCTTTGTTCCTGTTTTATAGGTTATGGGTTCACTTCCCAGGAAAACTATCCAAGTCAACATTGTAAGAATTCATCCACAACTCAAGGAGCTGGCTTCAAGGATTCCTGAGAAATCTCCATTCACCGAGAGGCATGGTCGTCTTCTCAACTTAGTCAACACCAACACTGAGGAGGATATGCTGAAAGTTCTCTTCCAGTTCTTTGACCCTTTGCATCATTGCTTCACATTTCCTGACTACCAACTTGTGCCTACTTTGGAGGGATTTTCTCAACTCTTGAGGATTCCTATTCTCAATCAACTACCCTTCAACGGTACGGAAAGAGATCCAAAGCCAGAAGATGTTGCTCAAGCCCTGCACTTGCAACCATCAGATATCACAAGTCATTGGGAAACCAGAAGTGGTGTCAAAGGCTTCTTGTCAAAGGTCTTGTTTGAGAAGGCCCAAAGAATGCTGGAGTTCTCTAGACCTGCAAGCTTTTGAGGAGATTGTAGGTCTTCTCATCTATGGGTTGGTCTTGTTCCCAAACCCTGACCAACTTATAGATGTGAATGTTGTCAAAATCTTCATGGCTCGCAACCTGGTGCCCACATTGCTTGGGGATATCCTCCACTATTTTCACACTCGAACAATGAGGAAAAGAGGTGTTCCCATGTGCTGTAATCCTCTACTAGCAAGATGGTTTATTTCCCATCTTCCCCAATAAGTTTTGAAGAACGAGCAAGGTTTGAGGTGGTCACAACGGTTAATGACCCTTACATATTCAGATATTCATTGGTGTTCTCTATCAAAAGAGAATGTCATTATCATTGACCGTTATGGGGAATTTCCTAATGTCCCTCTACTTGGCATTAGGGGAGGCATCACCTACAACCCCTGCTTGGTCTGAGACAGTTTGGGTATGCCCGAAAGGATGGCCCACATGACATGCTGATTCCAGACTTGGTTTTTGACTTCGACAACGACGATCAAGGACTTCGACAAAGGTTCATTCGAGCTTGGAGGAAGCCCAACAAGGTGGACAGTAATACCTTGGGACACAAGAATTCCATCCTTCTTGAGCCTTACCTCAAGTGGGTACGAACCCGCGCCCAAAGTCTTATGATGCCTTACCCCTACATTCTCCCTGTGATTTTAGAGCCTGTTATGGAAGGAGAGGTTCCATACACCCTCCTACATCCTGACATGCCAACATCACTTGAAGATTTACAAAGGAGTTGGATACAACTCAAGGGAGAGCGCGGTACTTTCGAAGCCCAATTCTACTCAAGCGAGAAGAAGGTTTTGGAACTTACTCGTCAACTTCACGAAGAGCAGACTCTCAACACCTACATTGCGCCAAAGAGGATGCGCAACGTCTTTTTACCTTAGAATTTTGTATTATTCTGCCCATGGGGCATTGATGTACTAACAAATTCTATCTTATTAATATGACGTGTGTTCCTTTTTTGTTTAAAACAAATTTGAATTTCTGAATCCTTGAATGCATTACATGAATAAATATCATTCATCATATGCATAAACAGGTCTTCACACCAAGTTTCCTCATCTCTCTGCTATTTATTTCAGCAAGATGGATATTGAATAAACGGTCAAAGACTTACAAGCTCAGAATTCACGGTTTCAACAGCTACTTCTGACCTTGGCCAAGGGGCAGGAGGAGCTCAAGACTCTACTAGAGAAGGAAAAAGAGAAAAAGAAGAAGAAGAGAGCTGGTGTGGTTCTCATGGGAAGAAGATTTGAAGGACAAGCCAAACGGACTTTGGATTTCCCCTCAACATCTGATGAAGGGGTAGGAAAAGGTAAAGGAATGGCAGTGCAATCTGAGTCTGTAGCAGAGGAAGAGGAAAAAGATGAGGACTATTCTGAACAGCAGTACCCTCCGGCCGATGACAAATACAAAAACTTGGAAGAATGTCTGGCAGCTATGGAGATACAAAGAGTGCCTGGGCTGGACTTTGAAGAGTTAGGGCTGGTATATGGAATTGTAATCCCTCCTAAATTCAAAGTACCTCTGTTTTCTAAGTACGATAGGTTGTCTTGTCCCAAGATGCACCTACGATCTTATGTCAGGAAAATTCAACCACATTCTTCTGACAAGGACCTGTGGGTCCACTTTTTCCAGGACAGTCTTTCAGGAACGCAGCTGGATTGGTTTGACCAGTTGGAGAGGTCTGATGTGCATAATTGGGAGGATTTGGCATCCGCCTTCTATAAGCAGTATCAATACAATGCGGACTTAGCACTAACCCGTACTCAATTACAGAGTGTGGTCATGGTCTCAAATGAAGGTTTCAAAGAGTATGCCCAGAAATGGAGAGATTTGGCCGGAAGGGTGCAACCACCTTTATCTGAAAGAGAGCTTGTGGATATGTTCTTGGGGACTCTGTCAAGTCCTTTCTTTAATCACCTGATTGGAAGTTCGTCTGCGGGGTTCACTGAGTTGATTCTAACTGGTGAGAGAGTTGAAGCCGACATAAAAAGCGGAAAAATTCAAAAAGATGCATCTGCTTCCGTTGCCATCAAAAAGACTTTTCCAGCAAAGAAGGAAGTATCAGCTGTCTACTCCCAAAGAGGTCAAGGAAGAGTTGAGCGCAGGCCAGCGGTGGGGGCCGTAATGATTCAGAAGTCTGTAGTTGATCAGCCCAGAAAGAATCAACCAAGAACCAACCAAGCAAGGGTGGAAAGGCATGTACGGTAATTCACCCAGATAAACATGACTCCTGCTCAGGTTCTACCCCATCTCTTGAAGTTAAACCTTGCCAGTCTGAAAGAGGCCCCGAAGAATCCGAATACAGCTTCTCCTTACTACCATTCGAATGCCAAGTGTGCTTATCATGCAGACAACCTGGGGCACGACACCAACCATTGTTGGGCCCTTAAGAATAAGATTCAGGATTTGATAGATGCTAAAGAAGTTGAATTCGACGCCCCTGAAAAGTCGAATGTAATCTCTTCTCCAATGCCAAAGCATGGCCACAATGCCCATGCTATTGAAGAGGATATGTTTGTTGCTACTGTTGATGATTTGATGACTCCGCTACCGATAATCAAGTTTAATTTGATGAGTGATGGGATTTTACCAGGTTATGAAGAAGATTGCTACCTTTGTTCATCCTTACCAACTGACTCTCCATTGTTGAAGTTAGGCATTCAACGCCTAATGGATAACCAAGAAATCCTTTTTGAAAAGACTCATGTTACACCGACTCCTGTTAATGATGTTTCAATAATAACCATATCCGCCAATCTTTCCAAGGTCTCCAAAAGACCTGTTAAGATTACATCCGCTCTGAAGACTGCACCTTTGAAGATAACCATGCCCGGGCCCGTCCCGTACAAGTCCGACAAATCAATACCGTGGAACTATGGTGGAGAAATCTACTATCACGGTATTAAACAAATTGAATCAACTGAAGAGAGTTCTGATGAAGAAACTTCTGACATTGGAAACATTGTTGGAACGAGCAAAATCACCCGTAGTGGAAGAATTTTCTCTCCAGAGATTTCCCCTCCAAAGGCAATCTTTAGACCCTCAGCTGCTCCTAAGGTTACCCCTGCACCGGTAAACATATCTGCGAGAACTCCAATTATTGAAGAAGTTGTAACTCCTGTGGTTATCCCCTCTACTGATGCTGATGATAGAGGGAAAGGGATCCAAGAAAAGCCCGTCAGGATGAGGGCTCAGCCATTGGTCATCCCTGAGACCTCTCAAAAAGAAATGGAAGAGATTTTGAAAATAATCAAGAAAAGCGATTATGATGTTGTGGAACAACTGGGGAAAACCCCCTCAAAGATCTCTATGTTGGCCCTGCTGCTTTGTTCAGAAGCTCATGCTAAAGCTTTGATAAGATTCTTGAAAATGGCCCACGTGCCACAGGAAACCTCCGCGGATCAGTTCCAGGAATGTGTAGCTAGCTTAACAGCCGACAATGGGTCTAGGATTCTCTGATGCCGATTTAACATCCAAAGGGAGAAAACATAATGACGCTTTGCATGTTTCAGTGGAATGCAGAGGGACTACTCTAGCACACGTACTGGTAGACACTGGTTCTTCGCTGAACGTCTTGCCGAAGAAAGCCTTGGATAGACTGGATTGTGAAGGCTTAACCCTGAAACCCAGCAACATAATTGTCAGAGCCTTTGATGGTTCTAAAAGGATGGTCCACGGGGAGGTGGACATCCCGATTAAAGTGGGAACTGAAACCTTCAACTCCATATTCTATGTGATGGACATCCGTCCTTCCTATTCTTGCTTGTTGGGAAGACCCTGGATTCACAATGCTGGAGCCGTCACTTCTACTCTGCATCAAATGCTCAAATACCCTGTCCATGGGAAAATTATAATTGTTCATGGCGAAGAGGAATACATGATAAGCCATCTAAATTCTTTCCGCTATGTAGAATTGGATGGCGAATTCATCGAAACCCCTTTTCAGCATTTTGAAGAGGTAACTCAGGAGATTGTGGAAACCAAGACAGTGTCTTATGTACCCATGATTACCAGACCTCCGCCTCGGATTTCATCTCTCAAAGATGCAAAGGCTATGATTGAAGAAGGAGGAAGCACAATCTGGGGGCAGCTTCCAGACTTTCCTTTTAAATCAGATAAATTCGGCTTGGGGTTCACTTCTTCTGCTCAAAAGGCTGTACGCTGCTCCCGTGCTGGAGGGCCACCAGTGAAGATCACCCATGATGGAGTCAATGCTCGGGAGGATAGTGAAGAGGAGAGCAACTTGGAAGACTGGACTTTCCCTACTGTTGACGGAGGATTGTGCAACTAGGAAGCAAAAGACTTTGTTTCGATTATTTTCATACCGCAGTAATTTATCTTTCAAACATTTATGTTGGTTTGTAATAATTCTCAAACAATTCGTACACTTTTAACCTTGTGCCTTACCCGAGGCACATAGGTTCATTTGTAAGGGTTTGATTTTTCATCTTCATATGCCATTTTAATGAATCATGGATGTTTTCGCATATAAACTTTTGTGTTCATTGTCTTTCTTTTTACATTTTATTTGTTTAAAGGTGGCTATCCCTTACACACACCCATACTTACAAATGCAGGTACCCTTCTATTCCGGATTCCATGGGTAACAATTCTGCTATGGCCTTCAGTTACTATGAAGATCTGGTCTACCACGCCGAATACGAAGATGAGGAAGATTATGAGGTGCCAGGAGAATTGGCTAGGCTGCTACAACAGGAAGAAAGGGCTATTCTACCTCATGAGGAGCTGCTAGAGACAATCAACTTGGGTACTGAGGAAGACAGAAAAGAAGTTAGACTGGGTGCCAACCTAGAGCCAAGTGTTAAAGAGCGCCTAATTCAGCTGTTACATGAATATGTTGAGATCTTCGCCTGGTCATACGAAGACATGCCGGGACTCGATACAGACATTGTGGTACACCGTCTACCCACAAGAGAAGACTGTCCACCAGTTAAGCAAAAGGTCCGTTGTATGAGGCCCGACATGTCAGAAAAGATCAAAGCAGAAGTTATGAAGCAGTTCAATGCCAGATTTCTGGTTGTTACTTCCTATCCACAATGGGTTGCTAACATTGTTCCCGTGCCTAAGAAGGACGGCAAAGTCAGAATGTGCGCGGATTATAGATACTTAAACAGGGCCAGCCCTAAATATGACTTTCCACTTCCGCACATTCACATCCTGGTCGACAACACAACTCAGCACAAAGTATTTTCTTTCATGGACGGATTCTCAAGCTATAACCAGATCAAAATGGCCCCTGAGGACTTGGAGAAAACTACTTTTGTTACACAGTGGGGTACGTTCTGCTACAAAGTGATGCCATTCAGACTGAAGAATGCCGGGGCAACCTATCAACGCGCCATGGTAGCTTTGTTTCATGATATGATACATCATGAGATAGAGGTCTACGTAGATGACATGATAGCCTGATCACAAACTGAAGAGGAACACCTAGATCACTTGCAAAAGCTGTTTGTCAGGTTGAAGGAGTACAAGCTCAGACTGAACCCTAACAAGTACACTTTTGGAGTTCGGTCCAGTAAACTCTTGGGTTTCATTGTCAGCAACAAGGGCATCGAGGTTGATCCCGCCAAAGTCAAAGCTATACAAGAAATGCCCGCTCCTCGCACTGAGAAGGAGGTTAGAGGTTTCTTGGGACGCCTAAACTACATTGCAAGGTTCATTTCTCACCTAACATCTACCTGTGAACCAATCTTCAAGATGTTGAAGAAAGATCAGGTAGTTAAATGGAATGATGACTGTCAAATTGCTTTCGATAAAATCAAGGAGTATTTGCTAGAACCTCCTATCTTGATGCCACCCTTCGAAGGAAGACCGCTAATCATGTATCTGACCGTCCTAGAGAATTCAATGGGGTGCGTACTGGGCCAACATGACGAGTGTGGCCGAAAAGAGCATGCCATTTATTACCTTAGCAAAACGTTTACTGACTGTGAGACCCGATACTCAGTGCTCGAGAAAACTTGTTGCGCTTTGGTATGGGCTGCTCGCCGGCTAAGGCAGTATATGTTGACTCATACCACTTTGCTGATATCTAAGATGGATCCGATCAAGTACATCTTTGAGAAGCCTGCTTTATCTGGAAGAATAGCAAGGTGGGAGATGATCCTAACATAATACGATATACAGTACACAACCCAAAAAGCTATAAAGGGAAGTGTGCTAGCCGATCATCTGGCTCATCAAGCTGTCGAAGATTACCAATCCATGAAGTTTGATTTTCCTGACGAAGACATCATGACATTGGACAACATTGAAGGTTTCAGACCATATGACGGACCTGAACAAGGATCCCGATGGACCCTATACTTTGATGGGGCCTCTAATGCACTTGGAAACGATATCGGCGCGGTAATCATCTCCCCAGAAGGTTACCATACTCCTTTCACAGCCAGGCTTTGCTTTAACTGCACCAACAACATGGCAGAGTATGAAGCTTGCATCTTTGGACTCAAGGCTGCAATAGACTTGGGAATCAAATCATTGATTGTGTTTGGGGACTCAGCTTTGGTCATCAGTTAGATCAAAGGAGAGTGGGATACTAAACATCCAAACCTCATCCCTTACAAAGAACATGTCTTGACATTACTACCTTATTTCGAGTAGATTACCTTTGAGCACTTCCCGCGAGAAGAAAATCAGCTAGCAGATGCTCTAGCTACAATGTCATCCATGTTTAAACTTAACTGAGATAATGAGGCTCCCCAAATCACAATCGAGCGGATGGACGAACATGCACATTGTCACGAGATTAATACCGAAAAAGTAGTGGATCGACCTTGGTTTTATGAAGTCAAAAGGTATCTCAAGGCTCAAGAATATCCTGAAGGAGCTTCAGTTAACGACAAAAAGTTCTTAAGGAGATTCTCAGCTAAGTTCTTCTTGAGCAATGGCATCCTGTACAAGCGCAATCATGATTGCATTCTGCTCCGTTGTGTGGATAAGATTGAAGCTGAACAGATCATGGCTGAACTGCACAATGGTACCTTTGGCACTCACTCTAGCAGGCATACGATGGCTAAGAAGATCCTACGGGCAGTTTATTACTAGTCTACCATGGAAGCTGACTGCTATCAACATTCCAGGACTTGTCACAAATGTCAAATCTATGTGGACAAGGTACATATACCTCCAGTTCCTCTCAATGTCTTAACAGCTCCTTGGCCATTCGCTATGTGGGGAATCAACATGATTGGGAAGATCAAGCCTACAACATCCAATGGACATCGTTTCATTCTGGTGGCCATTGATTATTTTACCAAGTGGGTCGAAGCAGCTTCCTTCGCATCCGTCACAAAGAATGTTGTTGCCCGGTTTATCAAGAAGAACCTCATTTGCCGGTATGGCATCCCCGAAAGGATCATCACTGATAACGGTACAAACCTTAACAACACTATGATCACCGCCTTGTGCGAGCAGTTCCAGATTCAACATCACAATTCATCTCCCTATCGGCCAAAGATGAACGATGCTGTCGAAGCTGCTAACAAAAATATCAAGAAGATCATACAAAAGATGACAGTCACCTACAAGGACTGGCGTGAAATGTTACCGTTTGCTCTCCACGGGTACCGTACCACGGCATGCACATCAACTGAGGCAACACCCTATTCTTTGGTATACGACATAGAAGCTGTTTTGCCTATCGAGGTTCAAATTACCTCCTTGAGAATCATGAAGGATGCTGGTTTGAGTGAAGACGATTGGATTCAGAATCGGCTTGATCAACTTAACTTGATTGACGAGAAGCGACTTACTGCTGTTTGCCACGGTCAAACGTATCAAAAACGGATGATCAAAGCTTTCAACAAGAAAGTCAGACGCCAAGCATATCAAGTCGGGAATCTTGTAATCAAGCAGATCATCTTGCCGCAAAGTGATCCCAGGGGCAAATGGACTCCTACTTACGAAGGGCCATTTGTAATCAAGAACATCTTTTCTGGTGGGGCAATTATTTTAACCACCATGGACGGCGACGACCTGCCGCACCCTGCAAACGCAGACATAGTCAAAAGATACTACGCATAAATGACCCGCTAGGTTGACACACCTAGGCAAAAAAAGGGCATCCCGGTGAATCGAAAACCCGAAAGGGTGGTTCAGGAAAAAATTAGGGGTAAATAAAAAAAAATCTGTACACCCGGCAAGTTGAAAACCCGAAAGGGCGACTTGGGCAAAAAAGGGTTTCCCGGTGGACTGAAAACCCGAAAGGGAGGTCCAGCAAAAGTTAGGGAATTAAAGCGTATGACTATGTCTCGTTGGATCACTTTAAGGACAATCTCTTCACAGACAAGCTCCGGGCTTCTGATCAACTCAATCATCTTCGGACGAAGCAACGAGTGAACAAGATATTCAGAGTTACGAAGGCTATAGCAGAATGGGAACCCCATGGAATTTTCACACATAGCCATCTTTCTTTGTATAAAATTTTCTCATTTTTATGACAACATTCTCTTACTAGGATGTATGTCTCCTTTGTACAAAATACTTACACAAAGTTAATACAAAGATACTTCAAAGTGCAGAAAACCATTTGTCTTTTACTTTTTACACTTGTGTTTTATTTGAAAACGTCCAATGATTTATTAATGAGCATATGCATTTGAATATAATCACCGTTTACAAATAAACAAAATGGGAAAGAATAATTACTGACAGGTTGAGAGTATAGGAAAACGTCTTTAGGCTATTCCAAGAGAAATCCCCTGCAGTACATCATCTAGGTCCCCAGCGGAGCTAAAACCTTGAAATACATATCCCCAGCGGAGTTAAATTTCAAATCCTTAATTCCCCATCAGAGTTAAAACTTCAAACTCCCAATCCACAGCGGAACGAAAACTTTGAACTACAAACCCTCAGCGGAGATGAAACCTTCTTCCCCTGTCAAGTCAAATTTCCAACTATCAATTGTAAGTCTCAGAGTGCCTAAGAGGGGGGGGGGGGGGGGGTGAATTAGGTCTTATAAAAATTTATTCGGTTTTATGAGAATACTTGGTAGTAATTTTGGTTAAGTGTTTGAAGGTTTTGTTTATATCTTTATCTTTTCTTGATTATGGTGATGAAAGCGATAAATGTGGAAAAGTAAAGAACACGGTGATATATCCTGGTTCCCCTCACAATCCGAGAGTACTCCAGTCCCCTTTCCAACACGAAAGAGATTTCACTATAGTTAGAATGATTGTACAGCCTATGATTACTATCTAACCTATAGGGTGATCAAAGGTTCTTAACACCTTTAAGACCAAACAAACACTAATGTGAATGAAGAACAATCCTCTTCAAATCACAACACTTACTTCCAACAATCCTGGATAGTAAGGGAAAATCTTTAAGTAATACAATGATTTAGTTTGAAGTATATGGAGAGCTTTATCAATCTTCAATTGATCTTCTTCTTCAAGATAAAAACAATTCTCAACAATGTATATAAATTTTCACAATGTATGTATGAAACTTGTAATGATAATGAAAGTGTATATGGCAAGTTTCACAAAATTATGAACACATGAAAGTTTATGTGCAAATTTGAATGAATGAGAAAATTGTTAATATGAAGAAGGTTTTTTGTTGTTTGAAAATGTTATATCTGTTCTTTTTTAAAAACTGAAAAAATCTGCATTTTATAAAGTTATAAGAACCTCTTCATTCATGCCAATTCATATGAAAAGTTGCAATGCATTCATGAAAAGATACCACTTGAAAAATGTTCAAAAAACAAAATAAAAGCTGCACTGGTTCGCTAGGAACCGGTTCCGACACTGACAGAACCTGGTTCTTAGTGAACGTTATAAGTTGAAATTCAAAAATATCATGCAGGAACCGGTTCCCCTATTGGTACAACCCGGTTCCTGGTACAAAAACCAGGGACATGTTTTTTGAGAAATGCTGGAACCCGGTTCCCTGTTTGGGAGGAACCGGTTCCTAAAGGGTTATTTTCAAAAATACTTTTTGAAAGATATTTCAAACAAATTTTTCCTTGATGTTAAAGTTATGGAATATGTATATGTTGATGAATGCATATTGTGAACATCTATATTCAAGATTTTAAGAATTATTTATACCATTTGATATTTGATGATTCTTCAATAATTCTTCAATAATCTTCAATAATCTTCAATACTTTTATTTTATGTTGATAAGCTTTTTTCACATCCTTTGAATGTTGATGTCCATGTTGTCTTCATCAAAACACATGCTTTAAATATGACTTGAGAAGCTTGCAATTACATTCTCCCCCTTTTTGATGATGACAACCAAGTCTTGAAAACGATTTCTTGAAATGTTTTATGTTGTTTTGTATAGAAAACATGTTGAGCAAATGCAAGGCTCCCCCTAAATTGTATGCTCCCCCTAAGTCCATGATTCTTTGAATTTTGGAGTGAGTTTGATATTTATTTGGGCCTGCAATTTCTTTGAAACAAAACAACACATATGCATATTCTTCTCCCCCTTTGTTAACATCAAAAAGGATGGGGAAAAAGAGTGAAATAGATACATATAAAAATTAAGACGTGCATCTTAAGAGAAACATTAGATATCACCTTCATCCAAAATACCAAGTTCTCTTCGGATTTTGAAGAAAGGTTCTCGAGCAAGCGGTTTAGTGAAGATATCTACGAGTTGGTTATGAGTATCCATAAAAGTGACTTCGACATCTCCTTTAAGTACATGATCACGGAGAAAATGATGTCGAATATCTATATGTTTGGTTCTTGAATGCATGGCCGGATTCTTTGTAACATTGATAGCACTTGTATTGTCGCATCGAAGTGGAATGCATCCGAGATCAAGTCCGTAATCACGGAGTTGTTGCTTGATCCAAAGAATTTGTGCACAACAACTACCCGCTGCTATGTATTCTGCTTCGGCCGTGCTAAGAGCAACACATGCTTGCTTTTTACAAGCCCATGATACTAATGCATTTCCAATAATGTGACACGTACCACTTGTGCTTTTATGATCAGTTTTACAACCTGCATAATCCGCGTCAGAATAACCAATTAAAGTGCAAGTACTACCTTTTGGATACCATAGGCCGACATTGATTGTTCCTTTAAGATACTTCATGATCCTTTTAACTGCCATGAGGTGTGATTCCTTTGGATTTGCTTGAAAGCGAGCGCAAAGACAAACACTAAACATGATGTCAGGACGGCTTGCCGTCAAGTACAATAAAGAACCAATCATACCTCTGTAGTTTGTAATATCAATTGGAGTACTGGATTCATCTTGATCAACATATGTACCGGAGCCCATTGGAGTATTCATGGCTTTACAATTGTCCATATCAAACTTTTTCAATAATTCTTTGCAATACTTAAATTGATTGATGAAGATTCCATCTTCTAGTTGCTTGATTTGTAGTCCAAGAAAGTAGTTCATCTTTCCCATCATAGACATCTCGAATTCTCCTTGCATCATCAATGAGAATTCCTCACACATTTCTTTGTTAGTCGATCCAAAAATGATATCATCAACATAGACTTGAACCAATAAAGTGTTACTTTGGATTTTCTTAATGAACAAGGTTTTATCAACCTTACCCTTTTCGAAACCCTTTTCACACAAAAAATTGCTAAGTCTATCATACCATGCTCTTGGTGCTTGCTTTAAGCCATAAAGAGCCTTTCTCAACTTAAAGACATGTGAAGGATGTTTGAAGTCTTCAAATCCCGGGGGTTGTTTGACATAGACTTCTTCATTGATGTATCCATTCAAGAATGCGCTTTTGACGTCCATTTGAAAAAGCTGAAAATTTAATGAACAAGCATAAGCAAGTAAAAGACGTATAGCTTCTAACCTTGCAACCAGAGCAAATGTTTCTTCAAAGTCGATTCCTTCCTCTTGATTGTAACCTTGGGCAACCAACCTTGCTTTGTTTCGAACAATTAGACCATTCTCATCAAGTTTGTTTTTAAACACCCATCGGGTACCTATGATGTGTTTACCACTTGGTCTAGGAACAAGTTCCCAAACTTGATTTCTCTCGAATTGATTTAATTCTTCTTGCATAGCAATAATCCATTGATCATATCCTAAGGCTTCATCAACTTTGGTAGGTTCAATTTGAGAAACAAACGCCATGTTTAAGCAAGCATCTTTTAGATTCAATCTTGTTGATACTCCTTGGCTAATGTCACCAATAATTTTATCAATAGGATGGTCTCTATGAGTTCTCCATTCTTTTGGTAGATCATTGGTGTTTGAATCTTGTTGTACAATGTTTTCTTGATTTTCCGGTGATTTCTTAATTTGATCAATTGAAATATCTTCCGGGGGTAAATCTATAGGATCATCATCATCACAAACAACTACTTCCTCCTTGGAGGGGTTAGTTTCATCAAAAGATACATGCATAGACTCTTCAATAGTTAAAGTTCTTTTATTATAAATTCTATATGCTTTACTAGAAAGCGAATAACCAAGAAATATACCTTCGTCGGATTTCTCATCAAACTTACCAAGATTATCTTTGTCATTATTACGAACAAAGCACTTGCATCCAAAAATGTGAAAGTGAGCAATATTTGGCTTTCTTCCTTTGAAGAGTTCATATGGAGTCTTCTTTATTATAGGTCTAATGATAACTCGATTTCCAACATAACATGCCGTACTAACCGCATCCGCCCAAAAATATTTAGGAAGATTTGCATCACTAAGCATTGTTCTTGCAAGTTCCACTAGAAACCTATTCTTTCTTTCAACTACTCCATTTTGTTGTGGAGTTCTAGGTGCTGAAAAATTATGAGAGATACCATGTTCTTCACAAAATTCTTCAAATTGAGCATTTTGGAATTCTCCACCATGATCACTTCTTATGGATACAATATTTAGTGATTTTTCATTTTGGATTTGCTTAGCATACTTCTTAAAAGCTTTAAAGGCATCACTTTTCGGCACAAGAAACAAAGTCCAAGAATATCTAGAAAAATCATCAATAATGACTAAAGCGTATACATTACCTATGAAGCTTTTTGTTCTTGATGGACCAAAGAGATCCATGTGTAACAATTGTAATGGCCTTGTAGTAGACACCACATTCTTAGATTTGAAAGTTGTTTTGGTCTATTTGCCCTTTTGGCATGCATTACATAATTTGTCTTTGATGAACCTCATCTTTGGTAGACCAATAACTAAGTCATGCTTAACCAATTTGTTCAAGTGCTCCATGTGAATGCGAGCGATCCTCTTGTGCCATAACCAAGCGTCATTGTTGTTTACCATAAGACATTGTACCTTCAGAGACAAATCATCTAAAGTAATCATAAAAATATTGTTAGTTCTTATACCTTTGAGTTTTACCTCATTGGTTGCCTCATCCATAATGAGACATTCTTCTTTGTTGAATTTTATCTTGAACCCTCTATCGCAAAGTTGACTTATGCTAAGAAGATTGTGCTTTAATCCTTCAACATAGAGAACATCCTCAATTTGAATGGATGGAGGTGTGCCAACTATTCCAACGCCAAGAATCTTTCCTTTGGTGTTGTCACCATAGGTGACATACCCTTTGGCTTTATGTACTAGATATGAAAATTGGTGTACATCTCCTGTCATATGCTTTGAACATCCACTATCAAGATACCAAACATTTGATGTGGATTTCAAGCATAGCTACACAAACAAATTATTCTTTGTTAGGTACCCAAGTTGCCTTGGGTCCTTCATAGTTAGTTCCCTTTTTCACCCACACATAATGCCCACTTGCTATACTAAAGTTTCTAACATAGCAAGCATTAGGTGTATGGCCTTTAATACCACAATAAAAACAAGTAGGTTCAAAGTTACTCCTATATCTAGAAGGATGAGATTTCTTTTTAGGAAATGTTTTCTTTTTCGATACATTAGCCTTTTTCTTTTGATGATTATGAACAACTTGCTTCTTTTCTACTTTCTTGGGATTGGAACTATTACAAGCCTTTACAAAAACAGTGGGATTGTTACTTGGTTTCTTAGAATTCACATAACCAAGACCCCTTTTACCATTAGGATAACGTTGTTGGCTTAGTAATCCTTCCAATCCTATTTGACCTTTTTCATATCGTTCAATGACTCTTTTCAATTGAACAATTTGAAAGACATTTGATTCACACTTGGAGCATGCAAAGTTTTCTTTTTCTTTAATAAAATTCTGTTTTTGAAGATCAAAATCTTTAGTCATGGTGTCAATTTTTTCTAAACAACTTAGAAGTTCTTTTTCTTGTTTTGACACCTTTTTGTATAAACTTTTGCATTCTTTCAAGAGTTCATCAATAGCATCTTGAACATCATCATCAAAAAGATTAAATTCATTACTAACCTCTTCTTCATCGTCGGAGTGATGTGAAGCCATTAATGCTAGATTTGCACATTCCTCGCTTTCCGAATCGGATGAAGAACTTATCTCATTATCTTCCCATGCAACATAAGCCTTTTTGTTCTTGAACTCCTTTTTGCCTTTGAATCCATTTTTCTTGGAGAGTTTTGGACAATCCGGCTTTATGTGACCTTGGTTTCCACATTCATAACATGTGACATCTTGTGTTGATGTGGAGGCTTCTTTATCTTTATGATTATAAAATTTCTTCCTTTTGACAAAGTTAGCATTATGAAGATTATTTTTATGACCAAAATATTTTCCTAACCTTTTTACAAGAAGCAAGAAGTTTTCATCTTCCTCTGATGCATCTTTATCTTGAATTTCCTTTGAATCAACTTTCAAGGAAATGCCTTTGGATTTCTTCTCTAAATTTTCATGTTTTTCAAGTCTACCGAGTTCCGTTTCATATTCTTGAAGTTTGCCAAATAATGTAGCGGAAGTCATTGCGGAGAGACTCTTCTTTTCCGAGATTGTCGTTACCTTTGGTTGCCATTCCCTAGTCAATGATCTAAGGATTTTCAAGTTGAGTTCATCATTTGTCAAGGTTTTACCAAGAGCATTTAAGTGATTTGTCAAATGCACAAATCTCTTTTGTAAGTCAAGAATGGATTCTCCGGGCTGCATTCAAAATAGTTCATATTCTTGACTCAAGGTATTTAGCCTTGATCTTTTTACTTCAGCCGTTCCTTTATGAGTTTGAACCAGGGTATCCCATATTTCTTTTGCTGTCTTGCAGTTCGAGACACGGAAAAATTCGTCCATACTGAGTGCACCTTGAAGAAGGTTTATTGCCTTTTTGTCATAGAGACCTTTCTTTTTATCATCGTTGTCCCATGCAGTTTTGGGCTTTGCAGAACCAATGCCATTGATAACTGATATCGGGATAAATGGACCATTTTCAACAGCATCCCATACTTCCTCTCCTTGTGCTTCTAAATGCGCCTTCATGCGTATTTTCCAGAAGTCAAAATATTCACCACAGAATAGAGGAGGCTTGTTGTGACTACCACCATCTCTGAAAACTGGTTGATGATTTGAAGAAGCCATTCTGGATCTTTAGGAACAAGTTACCTATAACTTGCTCTGATGCCAATTGTAAGTCTCAGAGTGCCTAAGAGGGGGGGGGGGGTGAATTAGGTCTTATAAAAATTTATTCGGTTTTATGAGAATGCTTGGTAGTAATTTTGGTTAAGTGTTTGAAGGTTTTGTTTATATCTTTATCTTTTCTTGATTATGGTGATGAAAGCGATAAATGTGGAAAAGTAAAGAACACAGTGATATATCCTGGTTCCCCTCACAATCCGAGAGTACTCCAGTCCCCTTTCCAACACGAAAGAGATTTCACTATAGTTAGAATGATTGTACAGCCTATGCTTACTATCTAACCTATAGGGTGATCAAAGGTTCTTAACACCTTTAAGACCAAACAAACACTAATGTGAATGAAGAACAATCCTCTTCAAATCACAACACTTACTTCCAACAATCCTGGATAGTAAGGGAAAATCTTTAAGTAATACAATGATTTAGTTTGAAGTATATGTAGAGCTTTATCAATCTTCAATTGATCTTCTTCTTCAAGATAAAAACAATTCTAAACAATGTATATAAATGTTCACAATGTATGTATGAAACTTGTAATGATAATGAAAGTGTATATGGCAAGTTTCACAAAATTATGAACACATGAAAGTTTATGTGCAAATTTGAATGAATGAGAAAATTGTTAATATGAAGAAGGTTTTTTGTTGTTTGAAAATGTTATATCTGTTCTTTTTTAAAAACTGAAAAAATCTGCATTTTATAAAGTTATAAGAACCTCTTCATTCATGCCAATTCATATGAAAAGTTGTAATGCATTCATGAAAAGATACCACTTGAAAAATGTTCAAAAAAAAAAATAAAAGCTGCACTGGTTCGCTAGGAACCGGTTCCGACACTGACAGAACCCGGTTCTTAGTGAACATTATAAGTTGAAATTCAAAAATATCACGCAGGAACCGGTTCCCCTATTGGTACAACCCGGTTCCTGGTACAAAAACCAGGGACATGTTTTTTGAGAAATGCTGGAACCCGGTTCCCTGTTAGGGAGGAACCGGTTCCTAAAGGGTTATTTTCAAAAATACTTTTTGAAAGATATTTCAAACAACTTTTTCCTTGATGTTAAAGTTATGGAATATGTATATGTTGATGAATGCATATTGTGAACATCTATATTCAAGATTTTAAGAATTATTTATACCATTTGATATTTGATGATTCTTCAATATTTCTTCAATAATCTTCAATAATCTTCAAGACTTTTATTTGATGTTGATAAGCTTTTTGCACATCCTTTGAATGTTGATGTCCATGTTGTCTTCATCAAAACACATGCTTTAAATATGACTTGAGAAGCTTGCAATTACATCAATCCCCAGCCGAAACCATTCAGTTTTCCCCAAATTCCCCATCAAGTTGTCTTAAAAGTCTGAGAATCAACCAGATAAAGTTAACTTTTATCCCCAACCTAGGATAATTCCCCAGTAGGGTGGCATACAACCCAAACTCCTGAACTTTTTCCAAATAGGAATAAGCTTTTTCCCCAAGGGTCCTGAACTTACTCTCCAGCAGTAAGCCTTCTTCCCCACAGAGTTTTTACTCCCCAACAGAATGAAGATTCTCATTCTTGATTCCCCAGTGAAGTTGCCAGAGTCTTCGTTACTCCCCAGCTTGAATTTGTCAGAATTTTATCCCCCTGCTGATCGAAGATTCTCATTCTTGGTTCCCCGTAGAAATCATCAGAATTTTCCATATTCCCAACCGAGTAAAGATTCCCTTTGTGTTACCCCCAGTAGAAGTCATCAAAGTTCTCTGGATTTCCTAAGCAGATTTCTCAAGCAGTTTGACATTACTCTCACAACAGATTTAATCTCCAGCAGCGGTCAAGGATTTATTTGCCCCGGCAGCAGTCGAAGATTTTATCATCCCCAACAGTCACCAAGGATTTCTCATCCTCAACAATCAATGATTTTAAGTCTCCAGCAGCGGTCAAGGATTTATTTTCCCCGGCAGCAGTCAAGGGTTTTATTATCTCCAGCTATCAAGGATTTATTTTCCTCAACAATACAGCGAATCAGCTTACATGTACATACATTACACTCATATATCATAAACATTGATAAAACACATTTTATTGCATCATACATTTCATGCAACATAACTTTGTGTTTCAACTAACATTTTTACCCTTTTCAGGATAAGATTAACAACTATCTTTAACAAATATTCAAAGATTTCAGATACAGTACGAATACACTCCAAACACGGAAGTCATTCTGTTACTCATTCAGATCTCTTATTCAGATAGTACGGATACACTCCAAACACGGAAGTCATTTTGTTACTCATTCATATCTCTTATTCAGATACAGTATGGATACACTCCAGACGCGGAAGTCATTCTATTACTCATTCAGATCTCTTATTCATGATACAGTAAGGATACCCTCCAGACACGGAAGCCATTCTATTACTCATTCAGAATTCAAAGTCAAGATACAATACGGATACACTCCAGACACGGAAGTCATTTTGTTACTCATTCAGACCTCAACCTCATGATACAGTCCAGATACGCTCCAGACACGGTTGCCATTCTGTCACTCATTCTGATTTTCCCCAGTCCAGATACACTCCAAACATGGAAGTCATTCTGTCACCTATTCAAGATACAGTACAGATACGCTCTAGACACGGAAGCCGTTCTGTCATTCATACAGATTTAATCTCCAGATACAACTCAGATACGTTCCAGATACGGATACCATTCTGGTGTTCATTCTCCTGATTTACAACAAACAGTCTTGGATGGCATCTACAAGCCCATCTCTAACAAGATTCTGTCACCTCTTCAAATGGCATCTTTAAGCCCATTTCCTCGACTACATTTGAGGAGTGCAAATTTATGGGCACTCTAGTGTCCAATCATCTTTTACCTTCGAGTCACGAACGACAAAGCTCGCCAATCTAACTCTTCAGGTTCAAGAAGATTGAATAGGGCAGATGTTGTATGCCAAAACTTTCCCTCTCATTTTATCAAGATTCTCCTCACAAGACTTCTTGGACTCAAGACCAGATTAGGGGTTTGCGCAGCTCAAGACCTCTCCTTGCACTATTGACCTGAAATTAGGGTTTGAGTTTGCACAAGGATTTTTGGACTTCCAATGCCTCATGTGACTTTCATACTTCATGTTGGACTTATAAGATTACCCATACCAAGTTTCAAGCTTTGAATCACATTTTTGCCCAGTCAATTGGACAGTTGACCTAAAAATCAGTTATATTGGGGAAAAAGTCAACCATGGCCAATTTACAGTCAAACCTCATAATTTTTGATCAAAATCAACATTATAGACTCATATGAACCATTTGATCAAGTTTGGACCACAACTCCTCAAGAAATTTGATCAGATCATCAAAAGGGCAAAATGGTCATTTTTAGGGTTTTTACTGTAGAAGGGAAATTTCTGATTTTTGACCTAGACAAATACCAATTGGGTTCAAGCATGATTTAAAGGACTCAATGGCATTATCTTGAACTAATCACAAGGTTAAAAAAATCTCAAATGCATTGGATTGACCGATGAATTTTTCAGTCAATTGATCAAAAATCAACTGTACACTGAAAAGTCAAACTTTGACTTTTTGGTCAAAATCAAGTGCCAAGGGTCACATTTCATCAAGATGTGTCAAAACATGAAACTTGTTCGCCAAGAAACTTAATTTTGGAAATTAGGGTTTAAGTTTGAAAAAATTTCATAACTTAGAATTTTTCTAAGTTATGAAAATTCCTTATCTTTTCCCAACTTTTCCCAACTTTTTCACCATGATGCAATTGGATTCAAAGAAAACTTCCAACATGAAAGTTGTATTCCTCCACAAAATCTACAACTTTGATGCACAAAGTTTACCCAAAAGATGCTTGGATCTCAAGTTATGATTTTGTGAATAGGGGTCCAAAAACTTTTTTAACTTAGTAAAATTTTGCCGTAGTTTAGGCAGATTTTTGACCTAACTTCATGGCAACTTTTCACCTAGTTCCAAGAGGAATTTCAAAATTCATTTCAAATATGGATTGTAAAGCATGTTACAAGCTTTCCAAAATGTCCAAGAACTCTCCAAGATCATTTATGGTTAGGGAGAATCGAAGAAAAGAAAATGGAAAATTATCACTTTTGTCCAAGGCATTTTCACATTGATACAAATTGCAAATCTGTCCTAAGCATGCTTGTACATGGTTTTACAGGTCCTAATCCTTTCTACACTCCTTAATTTAATGCAAACACAATGGATAAAGGTCTTATTCTAATCTTTGAAGCTTTGTACAAGGAATTATTCCAAAAATGACATAAAGGTTACAATGCTACTTTGATAAAGCATGCTTTTTGCAATTTTGTTTATCTTGAGCCATGGACCTGATCTCTTGTTGAAAACAAGATCCATAAACATCAAAAAAAGTTCACCAACCCTATGCAGACCTTGAGCTAGCCTGTACAAGCCTTTGCCTTTGTCACTTCACCCTTTCTTCAAAAACAAGCAATTTGACAAAAGTCAATACAACTCTGGTATCTGATAAAACCAAGACTTGGGATCATTTCAAACAACTTCATAATATTGTTGCAAGCCTAATACACGATTCCATAACCTCTCAAACACCCTTAAACACATAAATCACCATTTTCTGCCCAAACAGGGCAACCTCTGCAGAACCTTGGCCAAATCATTATTATTTCGTGCGTTTTGCTTTGAATCACTTCAAACACATTCCATACCTCACATCCAAACTATCCAAGTCCCTGTCCAGAAACTGTGAGCTCATTTTCACACTTCACCATTTTTATTTTCTGAGTTTGTAGGTTGACTTCTACAAAGAGTTCCAAGCAATTTCAAGGCAAACTAAGCATTGGAGAGGTTGAGGGAACTTCAAGCAAGCTCATACGACCTTCAGGCCTCACTCAAAGTCCCTACATTGAAATATTCAAACTCAACTGAACAAGGTATTTGTCAAGTTTCTATCTCTCTATTTAGGCATCATTAAGCTTAGGTTTGTGAAGCAAAGATGTAGTCCTTAAGTTGCTTGAGCTGTACATATGCATAGTTTGTATTTATATTAACTGAGCTAGGAGTATTTGATTGTTGAAGTTGCTGAAAAAACTAGGTAAAAATTTAGGGCCATTAAAATTCTCTCTGTCCTTTGAGATTTAGGTCACAAAATGGATATGGTTGGAATCGTGATTAAAAATGCTATAAGTTTCATGTTGTGAATTTTTGATTTCATGCAAGCAATAGAGAGAACAGGATTTGAACTGAACCAGGGCGCGCGCGCGAAGGCAAGAGGTTAGGGATGAAGTTGTTCTGGGCCTGGCGCTTGGGCATGTTTCTTTTTGCACCCGCCCTTATACTTTCTGCACCCCCTTGGCCCATTTTCTATATTTTTGCATTTTTTTTCATTTCTTTTATATTTTCTGACTTTATTATTATTTTTTGAACATTTAAAATCATAAAAAATATTTTCTTTATTTTTTTCATTTTATCATATTTTTTTATTTTATTTTTTGCATAATAAATAAATTATTAGGTTAATATACATTATTTTCTTAAAAACTTATAAATAATATAAAAATATCATACATTTTTATTTTTATTATTTATATACTTAAAATAATATTTTCATACAATATTCAATTTTTTAACATTCTGTATATATTATTCTTATTTCTTTTCTTGAGCAAAAAATGAAAAAATGAAAAATATAGAACAATATTTCTATTAAACAAAAATTAGGGTTTTCACCCTTTCAAAAATAATCATTTTATTTTTAAGAAATAAATAAACTTATTTTTACATGCATAAAATTAATACAAAAACATTTCTTGCATATTTACATTTTATTCCATATTTAAATATTTGCTTATTTATTTATTTGTACAATAAATTCAATTTGGTTGTAATAATTTTAGGGTTTTATTTTTGAGCAAATATCCCCCTATTCAAAACTTGTATCCCCCTCCCCATAATATTGTTGTAATAGTCTAGATTTACTTTACGCATTTTATTGCTTTCATATACCATGATAGTAAACTAGGGTTTTGTATGCAAAGACCAAAAATCAAAACAAATAACGTGACTTAATTCAAGACAAAAATGCATGAAAAATGACAACACATCTCATACAAGCACCTCTAGGGTTTCATCCACTTTGTTGCCTTAAAATGACCATGGTATGCATGCTAGGTATCTTGGCAAAACAATACAAACAAAAAGATCATAGTCCCTCGATGACATTAGACAAGTTGCCTAAAACAAATGATCTTAGTCCCTAAAACTTGCTAAGATACTTGGCACCATTGCTATCATGGTCATATGATGACCCACACCCGTCCCGTTTAACATCCAAAGATAGGGTTGTTTACCAAATGCAATGGTAAAACAACAATGTCAAAGGAATAAAAATGTGTAGGAAAGACTTTTGAGTAGGGTAGATAACTCCTAGTTACTTGATCTCTTTCAAACAATCCCTGCTGTTTTCAAAAATACATACACAATTTCAAAACATTTCCAAACAACTTTCAAAACATTGAAACATTTTTCAAAAGACAAACATCTTTGTATACATTCTTACAAACAAGAATCATTACAAAGATTGCCTAAACAAAGGCCTCTTTTCAAAATACTTTCAAAACCACACAAAGCACCATTTCAAACATTTGGAAAAGCAAAGCAAGTGATCTAAAATAAGTAACTAAGAGCCCATGGAAAACCATGGATGAAAAGGGTGCTAGAACCTTCCCTTTTCATAATCTACCCCCCGAACCCAAAAACAATCTCAAAGGTATTTCCTGTGCTTTTTTACCTTTCCTTTTGGATAAAATAAAAGTCGGTGGCGACTCTTGCTAAACTGAAACATTTGCAAACACAAACGCAAAACCTCAAGTCAGTTCTCCCACCGCATCAAAACAGGTTTTTAGGTGTACGCCCTAATCTCCTTGCTTTGGGTCGAGTTTCACCTCGTCGCCTGTGCATGAAATCCAGTTTTGTCCTGGTACTCGTCTAGCTTAGTTTCACCTAACTAGTTATTGAATCGAGTTTCGTCTCGTCTTTGTTTTCATACCTTAGGCCCTTTGACGGTGTTTGTTTACCGAGTGCAGTGTTCGTACTGCGTCCCTGGTTTGAAATCAATCTCCTTTTGTTCCTTGGATCAGTTTTCGTCACTGTTTATCCAGATACCAGCAAGTGTTTTAAGAAAAATGCACTCTCATCACTTTGCCTTGGGTCGAGTTTCTCCTCGTTACCCGTGCGTGAAATCCAGTTTCGTCCTAGTACTCACCTGGTTTAGTTTCGTCTAACTAGTTTTTGAGTCAATTTTTGTCTCGCTTCTGTTCCTCATCTCTGAGTTTCTTTCAGTTCCTTCATACTGTCTATCTTAGTTGAGATTAGCAAATTCCCCTAGAATCACGCACTCTAGCCACTTTCGCCTTGGGTCGAGCTCAGAGTTTCGCCTCCTCACCCGCGTACGCTTTCTTTTCCAGAGTTTAGTTTCGCCTACTCTGTAGTTTGAGTTTTATCTCATCCCTTTTGAAGCCCAGTTTTTGCCCTGGCACATTTGTTCGGAAGTTCAATTGCATCTACCTTTCTTTGTCTTCTTCTGTTTCTTTCCTTCTCAAGAATGTAAATTTTCGGGTTCTTTCGTATTCAATCATCTTCAACCCTGAACGCTCGAAAGTTATCACTTTTCTCACTTATCATGTTGAAGATATTTGAATAGGGGCAGCTGTTGCACCCCAAAATTTACCCTCTTGATTTAGGCTTATGTTTCATTATGAATATCATATTGCATTACATTCACACATTGTGATAGGATCAAAGCACTTTGGTTATCAAGTCTTCCTCAAGCCTTGAAGGTTATTTGGATTGACAAGTTGCTCAAGGAAAATATTATCATCTAAACCATTGGATCTTTCAAGCTCAAAAGTTATTGCATATCTCAAGATGTTTCATCCATCTCTTTGGATCATCAGAGGATTAAAGTTTGTGTTTGACTACAAGGAGAATCACTCTTTGGATTCACCATACAAATTAGGGTTTTATTGAGCAAGGCTATTGATCAATGTACAAGTCTTGGTTTGGAAGTTACAACATCTCATTGGTATTTGAAAAGTCCTTGCACAAGGAATTGGTCATGATACCGAGAGGATTTAAAGTTTTGAAGATGATTCATCTGTCTCTTGAGATGTTGATCAAAATTAGGGTTTGGGTTTTTATCTGGATTTCTTGAGAATTTTTAAGTGAAACTTGGTACATGGACTCTATACATTTGGAAGATCATGTGTTTGAAGTTTTGGTCATCAATTTTGAAGGGAAGTGGATCAATTGATTCAAAGGGGCAAAATGGTCATTTTGGTCAAAATCAGTCAAAGTCAAGGTTAACCAAGTGAATTTTTGGCCAACCATCAATTCAAGGATGTAATTTTCATTTTTCAAGTTCATTTTGGTCATTGGATCAAGGAGATTGAAGTTTGGGTTGAAGCTTGGTCTTGAAGAAACCTTAAAAGTTTCTAATTTTGGAAAATAAGGACTTAAGTTCAAAAATTCATATTTTATTCACCTTTGATCACAAAAATGCAAATGAAATATGCTTGGAAATCTAAAAGAATAATCTTTCACATCCTTTTGATCTCATGTCCAAATTGGAAAGGAATTAAGAGTTATGGTCTTTTGAAGTCACACAATTATGGGTCATTTTCCAAAATTATTGAATTTCAAGACAGATTTTGAGGACCTTAATGGATTCAATTGCAAAAACTCAAAACTAAGGGATTGTAGATCTTTTCAATACCTTTCCAAATTGTACTCATTTGTGTCAAAATTTAAAAGTATGAGTAAGTTATGAACTTTGGAATTCTGAGGCATTTTAGTGAAACTTGACAAATATGCAAAATGGCCATTTCTTATAAACTCAAGTTTTAGGCATTCCTTTTGCTTCTAATCAAGCCCATGAGCAATTTGTGACATGATGAGGCCCATCACACTCACCATTTTGTGCCCCATATGGTATTGCATGTGTTGAATTGAAAAATGAAAAAACTTGCTCAATTTTGCAAATTTACCAACACTTCTTCATTTAAAACAGTCATGAGCTGGCATTTTGGGAATGTAATTATGATCTCATTTGGCTCACAAAACGCACAAAAGGCAAGCAAATGCACAAGTGAAACGCATATTCCATGTGCATCTTCATTTTTGGCCAAAACTTCCAAACTTGCCCTCCAACAGTTTTGAGTGACAAATACCACTTCTATCCTCTTACCCTCGTGCTATATAACAAGAATCAAGGCTCATTTTCAAAGGAGGAGGCTGATAACCGCTACATTTCAAATCTGAACATCTTGAAACAGTTCTGCAAATTGCTTCGAATCTCTCTTCTCCTTGGGTCATTCTTCAAAATTCTTGGTGATTCAGCTTCAGTGAAGCAAGGAGATCAAGCCTGCACCATTGGATTGCTTCTGGAGTGAAGGAATCGTGTTTCCAGATTTCACATCCATGTAAGTTTATTGAACTTTGATTTATGTGTTTCAGCTTGAATTGAGGATGCAAATCATGTTTATTGAATTGCTAGCTGCCCAATCATTAGGATTGATGTATATTTGAGCTTTGATTCAAGCAGAATTGTTGAAATCGTGTTCATGGCTTTGATGTTTACAGTGAGTTTTTCCAGTTTTTGGGACTTTATTTCTTGATCTATGCTTGATCTTTGAGTTTGATTCAAATTGCATCATGTAATATGATATGCTAGCTTCAATTTGCACTTTATTTCATGAATTTTGGTTAAGAAACAAGCATGTTTGATGGATCTGAACATAGACTCATGGACTGTGGAATTGCACGCATTTTGCCCTATGCTGGAGGTTGAAGACGAAGTGAGGTGGCGCGCTGTGATTGGCCTATTTCAAATTATCATGCATTTTTCATATTTTTTTGTTTAATTGATTTTTTGATTTTTGTTTCTTGATCAAAACAATTTAAAAATTCTGGAAAAATTCTCACAAGTTTAAAATAATTTCTACTACTTTGTGAAATTTTATTGGAATTTTTAAAAATGTTTTGGTTGACTTAAAAAATTATTGAATTTAAATAATTGTTTGTTTAAGGATTATTTTTGTTTTAATACTTCTTTAACCTAAAAAATTCCACAAAAAATATCCTAGACTCATAAAATAATTTAAAAATTGATCCTGACTTTGGTTTAATCATTTTCTTTTTTTTTTTTAAATTTAAATTTTAATTTCAAAGGTTATTTATAATATTTGTTTGTTTAATTTTTATTTTAATATTTCCCTTAATAAAAAAATCTCAAAAAAATCATGTAAGCTTGTTTATAATCATAGAATCTGAATATATTTCTATTTTGACCTTTTCATGATTTTTGGCTAGGGTTTGCATTTTTGCCCTTAAATATTAGTTTAATTGATGATTGTTTGTTTAATTTTTATTTTAATATTTCCATCAATTCAAAAATTCTACAAAAACTCAGGGATGTGTGTTTTTAGTCCTAATATTTGAATATAATTTTTGTTGGGCATTTTTCTAACTTTTGGATTTAAATATTATTTTGATATGTGGATATTTGTTAATTGAATAATTGTTTGAGTTTAATTTCTTTTTTTAACTTTTCCTAATTCAAAAAATATGAAAAAAATATATTTTCTAACATTTAGGGTTTCTTGGTGATTGACATGATATTGTTTTAATTTGTTTGAGTTTTGATCCTATTTAATTAATATTTAGGATTAAAAGTCAAAATCTAGGGTTTTGTTGCTTATGGTGCAAGTTTCATGTTCAAAACCCTTGGGCCTTGGTTTTTTATTGGAATTCAGGTCTTGATTTTGGTTCATGAATGTGTTGGGAATTTGGAAATCATCCATCTTGATTTTTTTAACTTGGTTTGACATTTTTCCACAAATCATTTTGAAAACTTGTCTAGTTTGGTAGTTTTACCTACTAGTCTTTGAACTTTGAGTTTCATTTGGTCTCCTCCTCAATCATTCAGGAACTTAGGGCTTGCATCCTGACTTCTATGCCTTTCAAAGATCCTAATATTTTTTTGGTTTGAATTATGGACCCTTATTTCCATTTTTGATGTAATTTTGAAGTGAAGGTACCCAATTATGTTTGCATGTCTTGTTGCCATTTGTTTGATGGCCAATGAACTTGAGTGAGGCCTATAATTAGGAACCTAATGATCATGTTGATTCTGATTGTCCATGTTAGCTTAATCCATTTCACTTAGAAGCTTCATACTTGAATGTTTTGAACCATCTAATGCATTGTGTAGGTTTTATCTCCTATTGTGTTCATGAAGTTGTGATTGAATTAATTGTGCATGATTAAAATGTGTTTGCTACTGACCTTTATGGTCTTTGTTCATATTATTCTCAAGCTCTTATGATCCTTAATTCATATTCAATTGTCAATTAAACATGGTGATAGAAGGTAGCAATATTCCTTTGATTCTTTTGGCCTAATCTGTGTATATGCTTGTTTCCTCTTGCCTATTATGTTTAAAGTTTGATAATTGCCACCATGTTGTTCTCACTTTTTCACCTTATGGAATACTAACTTGGTTGTTGAATATGCGAGGTACTCTGAGAAAGTTGCCACTTTTGGCTTGGGGCTTTTGTGTTTCACTTTATTTGTGGAACACAATTCATTATATTGGCATTATTTTATGGTTGGCATATTTGATGGTTTATGTAGGATATAAATACATATGATTATGGATGCCACACATTGCCCATGGGATTTGTTCATATCTGATAAATTGCTTACATCCTGATGGTGTAAATTCTGACTCAATTTTTCTACTGATGCCAACTTGCTTGAAGTTTCTCTGGGTTTCTTTTATTCTTGCTTGATTGCTACAGATAGTTATCTGTTTGGTATTGTACTACTTCCTTTCTCCCATTTTCATTTTTGCATAATTCTCTGACTGCATGACGGGACCTCTGTTGCTGATATATGTCAGAAGGCCCTCTGGTTTTTGTCTAATTTCCTGTGTTTTGTTTATTGATCGATGAGTCACTCAATTTAGAAATTGAGATCACGACTTCGCTCTCATTGCATGTTCCCTATAGGATGTTTATTGCTTTTCTTCCTTATGTGTTGATCGATGAGTCACTCAATTTAGAAATTGAGATCACGACTTTGCTCTCATTGCATGTTCCCTAGAGGATGTTTATTGCTTTTCCTATTTATGTGTTGATCGATGAGTCACTCAATTTAGAAATTGAGATCACGACTTCGCTCTCATTGCATGTTCCCTATAGGATAGTTTTGTTAAGCTCCCTCTAACATGTTAACATAGGATAGGATTCTCCTTTATCCTCAACCTTAGGGTCAACCATTGTATGATAACACTAGGGATAATGCTAGGCTAGTTTCCCTTAGTTGCTTTTACCTTTCTTTGCATTTTGCATCTTAAGACAAAAATCTATTTTCTTGGCAAATCATAAGACATTTCTAATGAACTCAAGCCCTTCTTCAAAGTAAAATATACAAACCAATCTTGCCTTATCTTCTTATCTTTAAGCCGATGTTTCGCCATCGCACATTTGTTTGAAGCCGGTGTTTTGCCATCGCATATTTTGTTATCCTACTTTGATTCTCAATATCATTATTAGGTGTGATGTTTTGTCATCCGATTTATTGATATCTTGTCATCTTTGCCATGATACTTTGTTATCTCTTAGCCGATGTTTCGCCATCGCACATTTGTTTGAAGCCGATGTTTTTCCATCACATATGTTTGTTATGCTACTTTGATTCTCAATATCATTGTTAGGTGTGATGTTTTGTCATCCGATTTATTGATGTTTCGTCATCTTTGCCATGATACTTTGTTATCTCTTAGCCAATGTTTCGCCATCGCACATTTGTTTGAAAGCCGATGTGTCTCCATCGCATATGTTGGTTATCCTACTTTGATTCTCAATATCATTGTTAGGTGTGATGTTTTGTCATCCGTTTTATCATTTGATGTTTCACCATCTGTGACATGTTACTATGTTATTATTTAGTCGATGTTTGACCATCTCATTTGTTTGTTGTTTCATTCAATGTTTTTCCATCTTGATTGTTTTTGTTGTCTTAACTAAAAAACACAAACCAACCAAAATATATGAGCCGAACTACAGTTGCTCTGATTCCTTAAAAGGGATACGTAGGCATTGGGGTAGGGCCCAACCGAGCACAACTTTTATTTTCCCTACATTATTTTCTTTTTCCTTTTGCATGCATTCCCTTTTCAGTGTTAAGCCATAGACATAGGATTTGACCACACCCATTTAGATTAGACAACAAGAGTGGATACCGTAGAGTACTACGGGTGTGTGGGGTGCTAACACCTTCCCCTCGCGTAACAGACTCCCTTACCCGATCTCTCGGTCGAAAGACCGTGATTTCTCCCTTTCCAGGTTTTCTCGATGTTTACCTTTCCCTTTCGGCGGGATAAAAGACGTTCGGTGGCGACTTCATTGATGTTTCATTAACATCCAGATGATAGGTTCTGGCCGCGCAATTTCACTTATATCTTAAAATCTAAGCATTTTTTGGACATCAACCCTCTAATACAAAGTTGTAGAATTTATCAAGATCTACAATTTTCATGTTAAAAGTTTTCTTTGAACCAACTTACATCTTGGTGAAAAAATGTCATGAAGTAATGAAATTATCAAGGATGAAAATACTTAGAATTTTTGTAAGTCTTGGAAATCTTGACTTTTTGTTGACTTTCTTGATTTTTGATGATCAAGTTTGATATTTTTGAATGTCTTGAAGAATTTTGATCTTTGAAATTTAATGCTGACTAAAAAGTCAAAGTTTGACTCTTTGTGTATCAGTTGACTTTTTACCCAATACAACTGGTTTTCAGTCGTCTGAGCAATTTGTGATGTAAGACTTGAAACTGGGCATGCATTCTTGGAGACCTATAATGAACCATGAAAGTCATTTGAGGCATCAAAAGTCCAATTGTCCTTGAGAAAACCAAAACCCTAATTTGTGGACTCAGTGCTTAGGAGGTGAACTTGTCTGATCAAACCTTGAGAATCCTTGGACATTTGAAATCTTTGGTGAGAAATGTCTTGAGAAAAGGGAGGGAAACAACTGCCCCTGTTCAATCTTCTTAAACCTGGAGAGTTAGATTGGCTTGTTCACCATTCGCGACTTGAAGGTGGAAGATGATTGAACACTTAAATGCCCAAAAATTTGCACTCGCTCGTGCACGAAGTGATATTATTTGTTGATTATGTCGGGAATGGGCTTAAAGATGCCATTTGGAGAGGTGACGAAGATGGGCTTATATATGCCATCCAGAGGTAACTATTGCTAGAGAAATTAGATTAAGTCTATGCTTGACTTTAACTGGGAGAAGTATAAGAATAAATATTTGGGTTGATTTAATCTGAATGATATGTTGGAATGAACCCGTGTTTAGCCGTGTCCGAAAATGTATTAAAAGGTACTCGTGCAAGATTGCTTCAGGATGAGCCCGTGTGAATCTGCATCTGGAAATATATTAGAAGGAACCCATGTAAGATTGCTTCAGGATGAGCCCGTGTGAAGCTGCATCTGGAAATATATTAGAAGGAACCCATGTAAGATTGCTCCAGGATGAGCCCTGTGAAGCTGCATCTGAAAATATATTAGAAGGAACCCGTGTAAGATTGCTTCAGGATGAGCCCATGTAAAGCTGCATCTGGAAATATATTAGAAGGAACCCGTGTAAGATTGCTTTAGGATGAGCCAGTGTGAAGCTGCATTTGGAAATATATTAGAAGGAACCCGTGTAAGATTGCTTCAGGATGAGCCTGTGTGAAGATGCATCTGGGAATATATTAGAAAGAACCCATGTAAGATTGCTTCAGGATGAGCCCAAGTGAAGCTGCATCTAGAAATATATTAGAAGGAACCCGTGTAAGATTGCTTCAGGATGATCCCATGTGAATCTGCATCTGGAAATATATTAGAAGGAACCCGTGTAAATTTTTTCAGGATGAGCCCGTGTAAAGTTGCATCTGGAAATATATTGGAAGGAACCCGTGCAAGATTGTCTTAGGATGAGCCCGTGTGAAGTTGCATCTGGAAATATATTAGGAGGAACCCGTGTAAGATTGCTTCAGGATGAGCCCCTGTGAAGCTACATTTGGAAATATATTAGAAGGAACCCATGTAAGATTGCTTTAGGATGAGCCCGTGTGAAGCTGCATCTGGAAATTTATTAGAAGAAACCCGTGTAAGATTGCTTCAGGATGAGCCCGTGTGAAGTTGTATCTGGAAATATATTGGAAGGAACTCGTGTAAGATTGCCTTAGGATGAGCCCGTGTGAAGCAGCATCTGGAAATGTATTAGAAGGAACCCGTGTAAGATTGCTTCCGATGAGCCTGTGTGAAGCTGCATATAGAAATATCTTAGAAGGAACCCATGTAAGATTGCTTCAGGATGAGCCTGTGTTAAGTTGCATTTGGAAATATATTAGAAGGAACCCGTGTAAAATTACTTCAGGATGAGCCCATGTGAAGCTGCATCTGGAAATATATTAGAAGGAACCCGTGTAAGATTGCTTCAGGATGAGCCCGTGTGAAGCTGCATCTTGAAATATATCAGAAGGAACCCGTGTAAGATTGCTTCGTATGGTTGTGTAGATAGTTGCCCCGTCCTGTTTCGCGAATTAATCTGGGATCTGTTTTAAAGTTGTTGATGATATTTGTTTGTTTGCGAACTTTACCTGAAAAGACAAAATTAGCTTTATGCAATGTTATAATGTATGTAATGCATTGCATGATGATGCTCTCAAAATAAATGAGGACGTTATATGCACTTATATGCATGTGTTATGATATTTCGTAAATGGTGTTATGGATGCAATATGTCGTTAGAGCGTATTGGTAGCTTCTTGCAGCAATGTCTAGCTGGGGAAAATAAATCTCGGCCTGTTGCTGGAGATGAAGAAGTGATTCTTCAATTTCTGCTGGGAATATTTGTTGGGGATTCCCGCTTTCTGTTTGAGGATACTCTGTTGGGGATCTTCGACTTCCGCTTGAGGAAACTCCACCGGGGAATGTTGATTTCTACTTGGGGAGAAGAGTCCAGGAACATTAGTCGTTCGTCGCTCTACTGGGGAGTTTATTCTTATATACCTTGATTGAGGATAAAAGAGATTGATAACCTTCTGACTCGTCTAGGGAGGATAAAGTTGACTGATATCTGGTCCAGTTCCAGGTTTCGTAGCATTTCTCTGGGGATAATAATGACTTCTCTGGGGAGAGGAATTTTGCTGGTGATTAGTAGCAGTCCGAGGAATTGACTCAACTTGTAATCTGTTGGGGAAATAAACCCTGTTGATGGAGAAATACTCTACCGAGGAAACAAATTCTCCTAGGGAAATTGAATTTGCTAGAGAAAATAAATCTGCAGGAGTTTTATAGTTTTCAAACTCAGCTAGGGAAGAGAATTTCCATGAATTGTACCGATTGGAACTCCGTAGGTGGGCGATATTATCGGGTATAAGATCATGCTCATTTATCCGCTAGGGGATCTTCTGGTGAGAATGACTATGTTATTAGCTGGAAGATGCCCCACTTTCTATTTGAAGGAATTTAGACTTGTCTGGGGAATGTATCTTTGTTGAAGATGAGCTGATGAAGATGACTCTGTGGGGATAATCCCGTGGAGATTGCTCTATGGGGATGGCTTGAACACTATCCTATCTCCTAGAGTCCTCAATAAATGCTGATCAGAGTGATAAGTCTTTTACTGATTGATAAGTGATGAGATAACGGGACATAGCTGTACGCTTTAATCCCTAACTTTTGCCTAGACCGTCTTTTCAGATTTTTAATCCACCGGGATACCCCCCTTTTTTTCCCAAGCCTCCTTTTCAGGTTTTCAACTTGCCGGGTGTACCATCTTTACGTATATATATCCCTAATTTTTGCCCGAACCCTTTTGCTTCGTCGGGATGCCCTTACTTTTGCCTAGGCATGTCAACCTAGCGGGTCTCTTTTGTACGTAATATCTTCCGACTATGTCCATGTTCTCAGGGCGCGGGGAATTGTCACTGTCCATAGTAGTAAGTGTTGTAGCACTGCCAGAAAATGTTTTCTTGGTCCTACATGACCCTTTGCTGGAATTCATGTTCAATACCCTAAGTGATTCAGATGAAGACCCGCCCCTGGCTATTCAGGACTTTATGTGAGATTTCTCGGAATCTCAACTTGACTGCCACAGATGAGTTGGACAATAACATGTCATTCCCCTTGATTATGGAAGGTTTGTCATTGGAAGTGTCTTTCCATTTGAAGTTATTCTGTTTACTGAGAGGATTTCCGTTCATTGGACATTCGTCGTGCGAATTTCTCTAATGTCAAACAATTAGTTATATGCAAATAGTGGTATCATAAATGCAAAATTTATGCTTGTCTTGAAATTTTGAAAATGCATTTTTAGCAAACAACATAATTTTGTAAGAATATGAATTCAACTCAAGATTTATAGTAAACCTTACAAGATTCAGGATACCTTTTGTAACTATATGCTTTCGAACTAACCTATGCTTCAACTAGGACTTTTAAGGGTTGTAACGTGGCCTGGTTCACAGTTTAAGAAACAAAGGATAAGGCTCAAAGTTTATTTGTACCTAACCCGTTCTTCGTGATGTCCTTCAACCCTATACTTAGTTAATTGTGCGTCTGGATTCCAATTGAGTATGGAATGATATTTTGGTGATGGTTCAGATACTGGAAGTTTATTTGAGAAGGCATTCATTTTTGTAACATTTTTCTGTTGTCGAGGATTTGTAGCGACCTCTTTTTGATTTTATCATCCCTACCTTTTTCCTGAATTGTTTCTTTTGTGATTACCGTCAGTGGGATGCCCTAGTTTTTCTTAAGTCTCCTTCATAGGTTTTGACTTAGTGGGTTCTTCTTTTGAAAGATAACGACTGCCTATTTTATGGAGAACCATCACCGTCTTTTGATTTAGAAGGACATCTCTGATGTTATTCACATTTGAATTAACTGAGAAACTACCCTGCCCTAGGTTATGATTAAAGGTATCAATTTATACGAAAAAGAAAACTCATACTTCTTAGGCTCAAAGGGGTTGACTAGGGATTAACTTCCTTATAACTCCACTTTTTAGATTTGAAATAACGCCTGTACATCGTTATCAAGGTCTGTTTAAAAGCATACTGTAGAGATTATGGTATTTTTTCATCATCCTCCATCTAAAGGCTTATAACTTTAAATTGAGAGTTGAATATCATAAAAGGAAGTAAAATCATAGTTTAAGTATAGTGAAAACGAATGGATTAGTTCAAGACAAACATATGCAATGCATTAATCAGAATAACCAAAGTGTGACATAAAGATAAGTGTTTAAAAAACAAAGAAATTACAAATGGAGATTTGAATGAACAAAAAGCTTCTCCGCCTAAATTTATCACTTCAGATGGTGTGCCTTTGAGGGATGACATAAAAACTCAAGTTGACCATCTTGCGTAAATTCTAACACTCCTTCGTCAATCAGGTCTTGAATCTTGTTCTTCAACGTCCAACAGATGTTAGTGTCGTGTCCAGGACTGTTGGAGTGGTATGCTCACCTTTCTTTATGATTATAACGGGAATAAGAAGTATTGGGATTTTGAGGAGGTTCCTTAAATGTAACCAGCTTGGCCTTCAACATACATTGCAATTCTTGAGCCAATGACATGTTAATCTTGGTAAATTGTCTTTTGGGAGTATCCTACTTACGCTGACTACCCTTTTGTTGTTGGAAAAGTCGATGTTGAGCTTGCGATGTAGTAGAAATCCGGAAAGGTCTACTCTCGACCAAGCCAACATCTTTGTGTTATTGGAGGCTGATTAATGACTTGATCCCCAATTTTAGACGTTTGTTCCATACTGTAATATGGTGGGAGAACTGACTTGGGTGTTTTGCGTTTGATCGCAATTGTTGCGGATAGCAAGAGTTGCCACCGACTTTTATTTTATCCAATAAGGAAAGGTTGAAAAGAACAGGAAAGACCTTTCAAGATTATTTCTTGAGTTCAAGGGGTAGGTTATGAAAAGGGAAGGTATTAGCACCCTTTTCATCCGTAGTTTTCTACGGGCTCTTAGTTGCTTGCTAGATCACTTGCTTTTGTTTGAAAGTGTTCTTTGTGGTGTGAGTTTGAAAGTATTTTGAAAACGTCTTTGTAATGATTCTCGTTTCTATAAGAATGCGTACAAAGTGTTGGTTTTGAAAATAGTTCAAAGAGGTGTTTGTGGAATGTGTTTTTGAAAGTGATTTTGAAAAGTGTCTTTGTAATGATTCTCGTCTCTATAAGAATGCGTACAAAGAGCTTTGTCTTTTGAAAATGTTTCAAATAAAAGTGTTGGTGTGTAAAATGTTTTTGTTGTGAGCAAGCGAGCGACTATGAGCATCCTGCCTACTCAAAATGTCTAATGTTCTTTTCCTCCTCCTTTAGATGTTGCTATCTTACCACTGATTTAGTAAGAAGCCCCATCGTTGGATGTGACAAGACAAGCGTGGGACGTTTGTATAGTCATAGAAGGCAACCTATGGGACGTTTTAGCAATGTCGTTTATGGACTAGATCATTTACCAAAGGCAACATCGAGGGACATCGAGGGACTATGATCTTTTTATCGAGGGTCTTTGCCAAAACGCCCATATTCGAGGGACATGACTATTTTTCTGAGGCAACAAGTGAGATTACCCTAGAGGTGCATGTGTGAATAATGTGTTTGATTTGCATGCATTTTGTCTATGATTTTTTTTTGGGTTGTCTAATTGTTAGTTTTATCTTGCCATACATCCTAATTACTAACATTTGTACAAAAGCAATAAAATGCAGAAAATAAATCCTACACTATTACAACCATATTGAATAGCAAGAAAATGTAAAGACAAAACAAAATAAAAGGAGGAAAAATAAGTGCTTCGTTTTGGGAAGCAGAACCCTTCGATTCTGCTTCTCTGGCTCCCTTCAATTTTGGCTTAGCATGAAGCATGAGATGCAGCCTTCGATTCAGCCTTTCTGCTTCCTTCGATTGCAGGTAGGTTAGGGTGAGCAAGTAAGCTTCGACCATGCCTGTTTTCCTTCTTTTGATTGAGGTCTGGGAGTTAATATGGACATCCTTCCGGCGTCATTTTATGCTTCCTTCGAATGGCCTGGAAATCAGTGTGTGGCGAAGTCTAAGGCCACACTCTTTATTCTGCTTGCCATTGTGAAGCAGCCAGGGGTGAAGCCTAAAGCTTCGATTCACACCTCCTTCCTCCTATTTACCTTCATTTGGGATTTAAATAGCAACATGGCTTGAGGCCATGCTAGAATTGTCTTATGGCCAGTGTGATCGGTGGATTTAGAACTGACTGTTTAACGTTGGATCGCGAAATGTCGCGGTAAGCAAGAGTCGCCACCGTCTTTTATTTTCTCCAACATGGACAGGACAAAAGCACAACAAAATTCCTTATGAGATAGTTTCTCGGTTCGAGAGGTAGATTTATAGAAAGGGAAGGTGTTAGCACCCTTTCTATCCATGGTTATCCATGGGCTCTTAGATACATGCTCTTTATGTTTTCAAAGTGTTTGCTTTTCAAAATGTGAGTGGGTTTGAAAAAGTTTCGTTTAAAGATTTCGGAATAACTCTTGTATAAGTCCTCAAGAGTGTTTGAAAAATTGTTTTGAAAGCTTTTTGAAAGTGTCGGTGTGAAAAGGTTTTCGTTTTGTTTTTTAGAGAGAGCAAGTATCTATGAGTCATCTACCTACCCTAAGGAATTAGGCTGTGTAAATGTCCTTAAGGTAGTGCCATCCCACCATTGAGAGGTAGGTAGCACCACCTTTGGAGGTGTTCGGGTCAATTCGAGTGTAGGGACAGTGTGGTCACCGAAGCAACAATATGACACCTTAGAAGCTACCCTTATGTCCTTGATCCTTTGTTAATCCGAGGCAACCATTTCGAGGCGACTATTTCGAGGCAACTGTTTCGAGGCAACTTGTTTCAAGGCAACTGGATCATGGACATAAGGACTTACTAAAACGTCCTATACTTGACGACCACGTTTCGAAGGCAACAGGTGAGGCGTACCCTAGAAGTGGTGTGTGTATTTGTGTATTGTTTTTCAGTTAAGGTTTATCTTTAAACATACATTTGTGATCTACGCTTGTTTTTAATTAACCATACATTCTTTCATGCAATTTAGAATTTTGGAGTGCGGAAAATTAAAAGACGAAAAGGTAAAAGCTACGCTATTACAAGGCGCGGGTCTATACATCGCCAAAATACAAAGACCCGTTTGATAAAAATGCGGAAAGTAAATAAATGCCTAATTACTATTACATCCTTGAGCAGTTACATAATAATTCCAAAGAAAATAATGCGCGCGACAGAAATTAAAATTGAACGTCCGAGGGTTTTGACCCTTTGTTTGAGATTAAATTAAATTAAAGTCCATTTAATTATTTAATTAAAGAAAAGTATTTTTTATGTTTTTGGTATTTATGAAATAAAGAAAATTAAAATTAAAAGGAAACCCTAATTCTAAGTCTATTTTAATTATTAAGAAAATATTAAAGTTAACCTAATTTACGCTAATTAATTTACATGTTTATTTACAAGAATAAATAGTAATTATAATAATAAAATAATGAGGAAAATAATTTAATTAAGAAAAAGATGAAAATGTCAAAAGAACCTAATTCTAGATATTTTTTATTTATTAAGAAAAAGATTAATGTTTAAAACCTAAATTAACTAAGTTAATTATTAGAATTTATTTACAAAAATATTTTAATGGTGAAATTAACAATAATTAAATATAAAACTTTTTTTTTTTGTTTCTGATTTTTTATTATGAAAAGAAAATTATTTTAGGTGAATTAAATAAAAATAATTAAGGCAATTAAAAGAATTAAAAAGAAAAAGAAAAAGAAATTAAATATACAAACAAGGGGGGTGTCTGGCCCATTATGGAGGTAAGATTGGAGTAATCTGGCCCATTAGCGTTGAGCCTCGTTGACTTTCCAGATCGTATGCATGATGGTTGACTGGAGTGTACCATGGAATCCACCTTCTGACCATTGGATTGCTCATCAGAAGCGCGTGGCAAACATAGGCGTGGGACTCATGGTAGGCCATGGAATGAGTGCTGCACTAGAACACATTGAAACAAAAATTATTAAGCATATGGGGGGACCTGGGAATCGAACCCAGGTCCCAATACCTGCAAGACACCTCATCAACCAACTGAGCTATTGCGTTTGTTTGTTAACATAATGAAGAGTAATTATTATATAAAAAAAACAAATGTTAGTAGTATGAACAAAAAAATTAGCGCCAGATTTGAATGCTCCTATCATGCCTGGACACCTCAGCTTCTTCTTCATCTTTTTCCTGCAATTATAAAACAAGTAGCGGGGGTTTTAAACCCCCACTAAACATATCCACGAAAAATAGCGAATAGAAGATGCGTTAACATAAATTGAGCGCGAGGTCATCATTCAATTCGTATGGAACTCCTGAATTCAACTTCATAGGTCTCAAGGTCCAATTTTTCCATACAAGGAAAGCCCTATTTTGAAGCTTCTAAAACCCTAGGTTTCATCAATGGTGGATTTTGATACAAGCAGTGTTAGTCCAATTAAACGGTACCAATCGCTTCAGAAGATCATTATTAGTGTAAATCAATGAATAAAATATATGAATGATGCGTAGAAATTGAAATTCGATTATGGAATATCTGTGAAGAAACGTGATTCAGTTATACCGATTCTTGGAGTAGGGGGACTTGTTCTTGATGCCAATAGCTTCCTGGAAGGTCCAGCAACGTGTTGGAATACTTTTTATGCTTTGAAACGTCCTGCAACTATGATTTTAGTTTTCCAAATTTCTTGAGTTTTTTTCAACTTGGTTATGGAGCATGAGCAGCTTTTTCGTGTGTCTCTGAATTAGGTTTCCTTGTGCATACGTATGTGAAGCAAATTAGGTCAAGAAAGAGCCCAAAAGTCCATGAATTGATGACTTGAATCTTTGATTGCCAATCATATATTTTCCAATCTTTTTTTCATGAAAATCTTGCCAAATGTGGATGATCTTGTCCCCTTGGATGATGCACGAAATCTTTAGCATATAATGAGTGTATTTGCTGCATAAAAAGATTTGAAAAAGCATTATTTGATATTTTCTCATAATTAAATCTAATTAAATGAATTAATAAGAATAAAAATTCAATTAATTAATAAAAAAATAAGAAAATAAATCCTTTTAATCTCAATGGATCGTGCATAGGCTTTGGGTAATGATTCAAGGAAGAATTTGAGGCCCATTAGCAATTTTGAAGTGTTTTAGGCAAAGTTGACTTTTGAAAATTCCCAAAAATTTCCCAACTTCTCCAATGCATATCTTGCTCAATTTTGAAGCTATGAACATGTTCTTGGACATTTTGGAAAGCTCTTGAAGTCCTCTAACCAATGACTTTGGTCCCATGTCATTTTTATTTACCAATCTCAAGTTATGGTCTTTGACTTAAAATGCCTTTTTGTTGACTTTTGAAAATGACCTATAATGTTGAAATTGATAACTTTTTGTGAGAGCATTTCTTGGACTTGGAATGTGAAGATGAGTTGTAGGAAATGTCATCCCCTTCAAAATGAGCTTTGGATGGGATTATTTTTATAAACCATGAAGAAGTTATGCCTTGGTCAATTTGCAGTTGACTTTTTCAACTGTCCAAAAATAGAAACGTTTGCATCTTGAGACTTTTTGAGCCATGCTTTGTGAAATCTTGATCAAGAATTGATCAAATGATGTTTGTGGCTTCAAAATAAGATGTTGACCAAAATTGCAGTTGACTTTTGACTGTCAAATGACCATTTTGCCCCTGCAGTTGACTGTGAAGCAATTAGGGTTTTTGACTATGCAATTTGATGCTGTGAGTCTTGAATCTTGACATGTGGATGCTTGAAAATGTATATAGGCATATGGGACTTGATTGGACCCTTGGAAACCTCAATTTCTTTGCAAGAACCAAAACCCTAATTTTGACTGTGTTAGGAGGCCATTGGACTGTGCAACCTTTGAGTGATTTTGAACCATGCTCTTGCCAAATCTTGAAGAATATGAGAGGGCAAATTTTGGGGTACAACAGTTTCCCCTGTTCAATCTTCTTAGACCTGAGGATGTAGATTGGCTGGCGTGCCTTTCGTAATTCGAAGGTGGAAGATGATTGAACACTAGAGTGCCCAAAAATTTGCACTCACATAGTAGAGTATCAGCAGTGTGATGGCGGGAATGGGCTTACAGATGCCATTTGGAGACTGATGGATATGTGGATGGGCTTACAGATTCCATCGGGAGGTTGTCGATCGCGTAAGAGATTCCTTAGCGAGAACTTGCGTACCTGAGAAAGAAAGATGGTTACCTGGCCTGTTACAGGGATTGCATCTTTAAACTCTTTATGTAGATATGCCCTGGCTGGATACAGGAATCAAATCTTTAAACTCTTCAGACGTGCCCTGGTAAGATACATGAATCGAGTCTGGAGAATAGTCGTCAACAGATACACCCTGGCAAGATACAGGAATCGGATCTTCAAACTCTTCAGACGTGCCCTAGCAAGATACAGGAATCGAGGCTGGAATTAGTCGTCAACAGATACACCCTGGCAAGATACAGGAATCGGATCTTCGAACTCTTCAGACGTGCCCTGGCAAGATACAGGAGTCGAGTCTGGAATTAGTCGTCAACAGATACACCCTGGCAAGATACAGGAATCGGATCTTTAAACTCTTCAGACGTGCCCTGGAAGGATACAGAAATCGAGTCTGGAATTAGTCATCAACAGATACACCCTGGAAAGATACAGGAATCGGATCTTCAAACTCTTCAGACGTGCCCTGGCAGGATACAGGAATCGAGTATGGAATTAGTCGTCAACAGATACACCCTGGCAAGATACAGGAATCGGATATTCAAACTCTTCAGACGTGCCCTGGCAGGATACAGGAATCGAGTCTAGAATTAGTTGTCAATAGATACAACCTGGCAAGATACAGGAATCAGATCTTCAAACTCTTCAGACGTGCCCTGGCAAGATACAGGAATCGAGTCTGGAATTAGTCGTCAACAGATACACCCTGGCAAGATACAGGCATCGGATCTGGAATCACGACGGTTGATAGCGATTATCTTTGTATTGACCTTTGTCCTGAAAAGACAAAACGTTAGTTGTATGTGATGTCATGATGTATGACGTGCGTGATGTTCTCAAAATAAACGAGATTGTATGTTCATGGTGCGTGTATGCATGCTATAATGTATGAAGATGTGATGTTTATGACTGTATTTTCGTCTAGGAAAGTAAATCCTTGACGGGTGCCGGGAAGTTGAATCCTGGGCTGATGTTTTGAGGAATAGAATTTTTGTTTCCGCTGGGGATGATAGTTGCAAGAATACCGGTAGGAGAAGATGACTCCGTTGGGGAATAAACTTTGCTGGAGAGAATACTCTGCGGGGAATAATCTGTGGGAGAGAGGTACTTTGCTGAGGTTGATGATAACTCCGCTGGGGATACCATTGATAAGTTCTGTTGGAAGGTGAGCTCCGCTGGGGATAGGAAGAATTTGCCAGGGACGATCTTTCCGTGGCAATTGGCTGAGGATAACCCAGTTATATCCTGGTGGGGAAATAACCTTTGAATAAAGCTGGGGAAGAGCGTTCGTACTATGCGGGTGACAAGCTTCCAGAATCTACTGGGGATAAGCTTCAAGACCTGCTGGGGAGATTGGTTGAACTCTCCTGGGGAGACTTTTCAGATTGGACTGGGGAAATGGCTCCACTGGATGTCCGGTATTCCGCCGGGGAACAATCTTAGATCAAGATTGCCGGGGATGCTTGTTAAGAACGTTTGTATACTCCGTTGGGGAATGTTGAGATCTCCGGGGATAATCCAACTTCCTTAAAGCTGACAGTAGGCTAACTCTGCTTGGGGAGAGTATCGCTGACTTGCTGGAGATACGGTGCCTCGTAGGGCTGATTGGGAGACCAACTTCTTGGGAGAGAATTGTTGAATCTTGGCTCACTCTCTAGGGAATTAAGATATCTTGGTTACATTCTTCGGCCGAACTTACCTTGGTACCTTGGTGGACAGAGCAATTAGATCGCTTTAGACAACTCATTATTGCCCCTGTTTCTGATATTACCTGTAATTAATCCTTTGTTTCGTATGCAAATATTTATGAGTTAGCAATTAGCGTCAAATGCATATATCACAAATTACACATTGGACGTTCTTTGCAAAACAAAAACAGAAAAAGGAAGCAATTGGCAATTTAGCTGAAAAGTGAATTTGTATTGATTTTTGAATTTGCCTGAAAATAAGCATTTATGTACAAGAGGCTGACGTCCTAGTAAGAGAACACCGCTGAAAAACAGAGTTTATACAATTTTGTGAAAAAGGAAAACAAAACAGCTATGTGAAAAGAATAATCCCACTGGGTTCCAACTCTGCTATCGCCTTTATATCTTCGAGCGTCTCATCACTTGGCTGCTTAGTTGAAGATGAAGCTGATTGATCGATGCCGTCTGAACTTGATGTTGATACCGGGTTCGGGATGCAAGGTGATCCAATGAGACATAGTATTACACTTTAATCCATAACTTTTGCCTGGACCGCCCTTTCGGGTTTTCAGTCCACCGGGATACCCATTTTTGCCCAAGCCGCCTTTTCAGGTTTTCGACTTACCGGGTGTACAGATTTTTTTTATTTCATCCCTCATTTTTCCCGAACCCTTTTGGTTCGCCGGGAAGCCCTAATTTTTGCCTAGGTATGTCAGCCTAGCGGGTCTTTTATCATGCGTAGTATCTTTTTACTATGTCTGCATTGGCGGGGTGAGGAAGGTCGTCACCATCCATGGTGGTTAGAATCATGGCTCCTCTTGAGAACACATGTTTAACCACAAATGGCCCTTCGTATGTGGGGGTCCATTTTCCCCTGGGATCACTTTGAGGAAGAATGATGCGTTTGATTACCAGGTCCCCAACTTGATACTCTTGTGGTCTGACTTTCTTGTTAAATTCCCTGATCATCCGTTTTTGATACGTTTGACCATGACAAATAGCAGTGAGTCTCTTTTCGTCAATTAGATTTAATTGATCAAGTCGAGTCTGGATCTAGTCATCTTCGCTCAAGCCTGCATCCTTCATTATCCAGAGAGAGGGTATCTGGACTTCAATCGGCAAGACTGCCTCCATGCCATAGACCAAGGAAAAGGGAGTTGCCCCGGTTGACGTTCTTGCTGAGGTACGGTACCCATGAAGAGAAAACGGTAACATCTCGTGCCAACCTTTATAGGTCACTGTCATCTTCTGCACAATCTTCTTGATATTCTTATTAGCTGCTTCTACAGCCCCATTCATCTTCGGCCGGTAGGGAGAAGAGTTGTGGTGCTGTATCTTGAATTGCTCACAGAGCTCAGTGATCATCTTGTTATTAAGATTGGTACCATTGTCCGTAATGATCCTCTCGGGTATACCGTATCGACATATCAGATTATGCCGAATGAACCGTGCCACGACGTTCTTGGTTACTATAGCGTAAGAAGCTGCTTCAACCCACTTTGTAAAGTAATCAATCGCTACCAGGATGAAGCGATGCCCATTGGATGCCGTAGGTTTAATCTCGCCGATCATATCAATGCCCCATATTGCGAAAGGCCAAGGTGCCGTCAAGACATTCAGAGGAACTGGAGGGACGTGCACCTTATCTGCATAAATCTGGCATTTATGACATGTCCGAGAATGTTGGTAGCAGTCGGCTTCCATTGTGGACCAGAAATATCCTGCCCGAAGGATTTTCTTTGCCATGGTGTGTCCACTAGAATGCATTCCGAAGGTAACTTCATGTAGCTCTGCCATGATCCTTTCTGCTTCAGTCTTATCCACACAACACAGTAAGGTTGAATCATGGTTTCGCTTGTATAGAATGCCATTGCTGAGGAAGAACTTTGCTGCGAACCTTCTCAGAAACTTTTGGTCATTGATAGATGCACCTTCAGGGTATTCTTGAGCTTCCAGGTACCTCTTCACCTCATGATACCAGGGTTTTTCCGTTACTGTCTCAGCCTCAAGATCACGACAATATGCAGGTTCGTCCAGTTTCCAGATAATGATCCGGGGAGCCTCATTATCCCACTTGATTCTGAACATAGAAGACATCGTAGCTAACGCGTCCGCCAACTGATTCTCCTCTCTTGGGAAGTGTTCAAAAGTTATCTCCGTGAAATGCAGGATCACTGTCAACACACATTCTTTGTAAGGAATAAGGTTTGGGTGTTTCGTATCCCACTCGCCTTTGATCTGATTGATCACGAGAGCGGAATCTCCGAAGACACTCAGAAATTTGATCCTTAAGTCAATCGCAGCTTGAAGACCCATGATGCATGCCTCATACTCCGCCATGTTGTTGGTACAGTTGAAACATAGCCGGGCAGTGAGTGGAGTATGAGTGCCTTGAGGGGATATAATCACAATGCCGATACCGTTACCCAAAGCATTGGAGGCTCCATCAAAGTGCATAGACCATCGGGATCCTTCCTCAGGTCCTTCATCCGGTCCAGGTACTTCACAATCAGTCACTATCATGATGTTCTCGTCAGGAAATTCGAAGTTCATTGACTGGTAGTCGTCTACTACCTGGTGTGCCAAATGGTCTGCCAATACACTTCCCTTGATAGCTTTCTGAGTCGTGTACTGGATGTCGTATTCCGTCAAGATCATTTGCCATCTTGCTATTCTTCCAGACAGAGCAGGCTTTTCGAATATGTACTTTATTGGATCCATCTTTGAAATCAACAGAGTAGTGTGAGTCAGCATATACTGTCTCAGCCGGCGAGCAACCCATGCCAAAGCGCAAGAAGTTTTCTCGAGCAGTGAGTATCGGGTCTCACAGTCGGTAAACTTTTTGCTAAGGTAATAAATGGCGTGCTCTTTTCGGCCAGACTCGTCATGCTGCCCCAGCACACACCCCATTGAGCTGTCAAGTACTGTCAGGTATAGTATTAGAGGTCTCCCTTCAACCGGTGGCATAAGAATGGATGGTTCTTGGAGATACTCTTTGATTCTGTCAAAAGCGGCCTAACATTCATCATTCCAACGTACTACCTGATCTTTCTTCAGTAGCTTGAAGATTGGTTCACAAGTAGCAGTTAGATGCGAGATGAATCGGGCAATATAATTCAGACATCCTAGAAAGCCTCTGACTTCTTTCTCTGTCTTGGGAACTGGCATCTCTTGTATGGCTTTAACCTTGGCAGGGTCCACTTGAATCCCTTTGTCGCTTACGACGAAGCCTAGCAACTTTCCAGATCTTACCCCAAATGTGCACTTGTTTGGGTTCAACCTCAGCATGTACAACTTCAGACGGTCAAACAGCTTCTGTAGATGGTCAAGGTGTTCCTCCTCAGTTTGGGACCTTGCAATCATGTCATCGACATACACTTCAATCTCATGATGGATCATGTCATGAAATAAAGCAACCATGGCATGTTGGTAGGTTGCCCCAGCATTTTTCAACCCGAATGGCATGACCTTGTAGCAGAAGGTGCCCCACTGAGTAACAAAGGTAGTCTTTTCCATATCTTCAGGAGCCATCTTGATCTGATTATAACCTGAAAAGCCGTCCATGAAGGAGAACACCTTGTGCTGAGCAGTATTGTCAACCAGAACGTCGATGTGAGGTAGAGGGAAGTCATCCTTGGGGCTCGCCCTATTCAGATCCCTGTAATCAACACACATTCGGACCTTTCCATCTTTCTTCGGCACTGGAACCACATTGGCAACCCACTGAGGGTAAGAAGTTACTTCTAGAAACCCGGCATCGAATTGTTTCATAACCTCATCTTTGATCTTTTCGAACATCTCTGGACGCATACGGCGGACCTTTTGCTTTACCGGAGGGCAGTCTTCCTTGGTAGGTAAGTGATGGACCACAATGTCGGTATCCAACCCAGGCATGTCTTCGTAGGACCAGGAAAAGATTTCCATGTAGTCATGCAGCATCTGGATCAACCGTTGTTTCACACTGAGCTCTAGATTAACACCAATCTTAACTTCCTTTCTATCTGTCTCAGTACCCAGATTTACCGTTTCCACTGGCTCTTCATGCGGCTGAATGGCCCTCTCTTCCTGGAGTAACAGTCTTGCAAGCTCACCAGGCACTTCACAATCATCTTCACCTTCGTCTTCGGCTAAGTTGATCGGATTTTCGAAGTCATAACTAGCAGTAGCAGAGTCGTTACCAGTGAGATCCAGAGTGGATTGGAACCTGTATGAGTGAGTGTGTGTAAATATAGCTGTTTTGCAATATATAAAGAAAGAAAGAAAGGGAGCACAAGATTTGAAATGCGAAAAACGTCCAATGTCTTTGTTCATGATATATGGAAATGACAAGTAATAAGCCCTCACAAATGAAGCCAACGGTGCCCCGGGTAAGACACCGGGCCATAAAGTTTCAATTTATTGTTCATTAAAAATTAAAAAACAAAGGAATTCATTACTGCGTAACAAAAGTAACAGGTATGTAGTCTTTTGCAGTCCAATTGTTCAGTCCACCGTCAGTCGTCGGGCAGATCCAGCTGTTGAACTCAGATTCTTCCACTTCGTCACCATCCCTGATAGCATTCACCCCATGGTCAGGTAGGGGAGCTGTTACCACATTAGGCTTCTCGGGTGCCTCGAACTGTACTTCCTTGGCATCGATAAGGTCTTGGACCTTATTTCTCAGGGCCCAGCAATCATCAGTAGAATGCCCCGGGCTATCGGAGTGATAAGCACAGCGGGCGTTTGGATTATACTTCAGAGAGGTCGTGTTCACGACCTTTGGAGCTTCTCTGACGGTCACCAAGTTGGTCGATAGCAGTTGCGGCAAGATCTACGACAAGGTCATACTAAGCCGAGTATATTCTCTTCTGGGTATCTCACCCCTTGGTTGGTTAGATTGCCGAGGAGCGGTAGCAGGCTTTGCAATTACCAACGCATTGACAGCTTGGCGGCGTTCCGGTTTATTTTGCCTTCTAGGCCCATACACAACACTGGCTTCCTTTTTGAAAGGCTTTTTCTCAAAACTTAAGGATGCACCTTTCTGTATCTTCCCTGATTTCATACCAGCCTCTATCCTTTCCCCAGTCATAATGAGGTTTGTAAACCCTGCAGACGAATTGCCAATGAGATGATTGAAGAACGGCCCGGATAGGGTCCCCAAGAACATGTCCACTAGTTCACGGTCGGTTAATGGTGGCTGCACCCTGCTAGCCAGGTCCCTCCACTTCTGCGCATACTCTTTAAAACCTTCTCCGGATCCTAGCGACATACCCTGGAGTTGGGTACGTGTAGGAGCGAGGTCGGCATTATGCTGATACTGCTTGTAAAAATCAGTAGCCAAATCCTCCCAGTTATGAACCTTGGTTCTATCCAGCTGATAGAACCATTCGAGATGAGTCCCTGAAAGACTCTCCTGGAAGAAATGGATCCATAAGTTCTTGTCCACATTGTATGGTTGGATCTTCCGCACATAAGATCTGAGATGTAGCTTAGGGCAGGACGCCCGGTCATACTTTGCGAAAGATGGTGCTTTGAACTTATGTGGGATTACCACACCAGAAGATAGACCCAGGTCTCCAAAATCCAACCCAGGCACCTGTTGAATTTCCATGGCATTCAGACGATCCTCTAACTGCTTGTACTTGTCTTTAGCTGGAGGATACTGCTCCTCATTAAAATCAGTCTCGTTGTCAGAGACCACCAGACTAGGAACCCTTCCCCCTTGGGGACTGCCTTTCCCTACAGAAGAACCAACTTGATCAACCTCATTCTGCAGTGTATTGCCAAACCTCCGGCCAGTGTTGAATAGTACAGTTCTCTTCTTTTTCTTCTTGACCAACAGGGCCTTCAATTCCTCTTGACCTTGGGCCAAACTCATGATCAGCTCTTAGAACTGGGCGTTCTGAGCCTGAAGGGCCTTGATGGATTGCTCAGTAGATGATTCAGGGTTCATGATGAGATTGCTGAAATAAATAGCGAAGAATATTAAGCAACCTGAAAAGAAGAGTACCTGCTATGCACATGATGCATGATATGCTGTTTATGCAATGCATTCAAGGGTTCGAAAGTTCAAATTTGTTGTAGACAAAAAGGAACACACGTTATCATTAAGAAATAATTATTCAGTACATCAAGGCCTCATGGGCAAACATTACAAAGTAAATCAATCCCAGAAGACACTGCGCATCCTTTTTGGAGCAATGTAAGTGTTGAGAGTCTTTTCCTCGTGTAGTAGGCGGGTGAGCTCCAAGACCTTCTTCTCACTGGCGTGTAGACTGGACTCAAGAGAATTCCGTTCTTCCTTAAGCTGGATCCAGCTCTTCTGCATTTCTTCCCAGGATGTACGCATGTCAGGATGTTGAATGGTATAGGACACTTCTCCTTCCGAAACTGGCTCTTTGATCACAGGGAGAACATGAGGATATGGCATCACTAACTTCTGGGAGCGGGCTCGTACCCACTTGAGATAAGGCTCCAACAGGATGGAGTTCCTGTACCCCAGTGTCTTGCTGTCTACCTTGCTGGGCATCCTCCAAGCTCTGATAAATCTCTGGCGAAGTCCTTGTGCATCGTCGTCGAAGTCAAAAACTATGTCAGGAATTAGCATGTCATGAGGGCCATCCCTCCGAGCATATCCAAACTGTCTCCAGGCCAGACAGGGGTTGTAAGTAATACCTCCTCTGATTCCAAGTAAAGGAACATTAGGGTACTCCCCGCAACGATCAATGATAGTGGCATCCTCTCTGGACCGAGAACACCAATGTATATCAGCGTGCGTAAGAGTCATCAATCGTTGTGACCATCTAAAACCCCGCTCATTCTTCAAAACTGATTGCGGAAGGTGCGAAATAAACCACCTTCCCAGGAGAGGAGTGCAACACATAAGAACACCTCTTTTTCTCATGGTTCGAGTGTAACATGAGTGAAGGATGTCCCCAAGCAACGTAGGTATAGGATTCCTGGACATGAAGATCTTGACGGCATTGATATCTATAAGCTGATCGGGATTCGGGAACAACACCAACCCATAGACAAGGAGGGCCACAACTTCTTCAAAGGCTTGTAGGTCAAGGGAATTCCAACATTCTTGGGCCTTCTCAAACAGAAACCTGGCCAAGAACCCTTTGATACCACTTCTTGAAAATTCTGGCTGCAGATACTCAATGTCACGTCCAATGTTATGACACCGTATCTGACTTACTATATGACAGTAAATACAAAAGCAGTAAATAACACAGTCAATTGTTTACCCAGTTCAGTGTGCAACAACACCTACTCTGGGGGCTACCAAGCCAGGGAGAGAATCCACTATAAGAGATGTTAATTCAGGAATAAACCAACCAGTTTATCTCCTTCACTTAAGACCTACCCAATGCAATTCTAATCTAAGTACAACTTAAACCTGAGTTCCTACTCACTCCCCCTCAATCACAGCAGTGATACATAAACCAATTTTGACTTAAGAATTGATGAAGACACTCTTCAAAACACACACTTGATTAAGCTTCACAGCTTTTTAATCAAGTAACACAATCACTCGTGCTTCACAGCTTTGAGTGATGTACACAACTAACTTGACTCTGCTTCACAGCTTTAGTCAAGTAACATTCAAACACTCTTGCTTCAAAGCTTTGAGTGCTACACAACCCTTACAATTGAAACCTATTCCAAGGCACTTATCACAATGATAATTGCTTGGAGTACAATAAACAAATCTATACAGATTAAAAAATTTATCTTCTAATCAATCAGCAGGGATAACTTGAAAAACCGCAGCTCTGTTGAATATATAGCAGCTGTAACTTCAGTTAGGGTTTCCAAAAACCTAGGGTTGATTCCGTTTGACCTAAAGACCAGGTCACAGTACTTTATTGATCAGGTTAGGATTGAGCTAGGTTACTCCTCAGAAAACGCAGGATTCTGTTCAGAAAGGACTGAGTTATTTCCTGAAAAAACTCAGACTTATCCAATCCTCCAAACCTGTTAGTTCAGAACAGGATGTCATAACATCTGTTATGACATCTGAGAAAACCTGTCTACTGATTTAGCAAAATGTGATCATTTTGCAAAAATGCTCAGATACACACTTATAAACATCAGTATTTGAATTACAATATTTTTCTGCAAATGTACCTAATGAGTTAGTACAACCTGAACTAGAATGTTATGACATCAGTCATGACATTCACAATACACTTGGGATTTACCAAAAATGCAAGCCAATACCTAAACACCTACAAACTCCCCCTTTGGCAGATTTTTGGCTAAAGTCCATAAACAATCAGAGATAGATAGATAGCAGCAGAAATAAGTGACAGAAGTGACAGCAGAAAAATATAATGTCAAGTACTAATTAAGCAAGTACCAAAATATTCTCCCCCTCTTTAGCCACAAATGGGCCAAAGATACATGTTCATAAAGTTATACAGTTATCCAAAACAAAATAATGAGAACAGCAGAACACACTTCCAAACTCCACCAGCAACACCACCAAGCAGCAATCAACCTTCAAGAACTGTCATCAGACTCAGAGGAGCCAATTTCTTCAATGTTGAGCTGTCCTTCAGCTTCTATACCTTCTTCCCTTCTGCTTTCTTCAGCTTCCTCCATTTCTAGCCTGGCAATTAGAGCTTCTAGGGTCCTTTTTCTAGCATCCAGATCTTTGCAAGTTTTTTTTAAAACAGCTATGACATCTGATGTCTTGGACTGGGTCTTTGCAGACGATGTCTCAGCTGATGTTATGACAATGTCTGGAGCATGAGATCCCTGAAACAGTTTGTAGTGCAGGCCAAGGGCAGGAGCTCTTTTGCAGACTGTATCTCTTGCTACAAGGATGTCAGGGTATTGTGCAAGGATGATTCCACAAAGGAGGGAGGGAAAAGCAATTGGTCCTTTGACAACATAACTGCCAGCATGCTTCAAAGTTTGTTCAAAGATGTACCTTCCATAGTCAAAGGCAGTCTTGGTTCCTACAGCATAGATAAATCTCCCCAATCCTGTGGAGATGGTTGATTTGTGATTTGTAGGCACCCAGTTTGCTGCACCTATTTTATGCAAGATGGCAAATTTCATGCTGAGTTTACTAGCATTCAGCTTCCCTTTCAATGGCCAGCACTTTACTTGCCTGGCAGTGATGGTTAAACACACTTCATTGTCAGTTGCCTCTAGATCAGGACAATCCTTATTTGTTCTTCCAAGAAACTTGTTGATTTCTGATGGAGAGAACTTGACCCTTCTTCCTCTAACAAACACACTCTCAAAGTCAGCTGACCTCCCATCAGCACAATCATTGGACAAGTTCACTACAAACTCCTTAACCAGATTTTCATAACATTTGTTAAACTTCATTACTGTCTTCATTAGCCCAGCATTCCTGATCAGATCCATGATGTCTTTGCACTCCAAGGCATCATAGTTGAGTTCTCTCTCCAAGGCTATTCTCTTCAAGCAAACATACTTCCATCTGTTTGCATTGTCAGGATGATGAAAGGAGATGTTGTCTGTTGGCACTTCAGGCACTCTAGCAATCTTGCTGGAGGGGAGCTTCCTTCTGATGGGAGTATCTTCAATATCAATCTCAAATTCTGATTCATCATCAGAATCAGAAGTTTCAGGTTCTTTACTTTTCTTAGAGATTGGTTGTCTAGCAGTCTGCACCTGTGCCTTCTTCCCTTTTGTCTGAATTTTCTCAGCCATCCCTTCAGCCTTGGATTTCTTAGCATCAGGTTTAACATTCTGACTACTCTTTCTTTTCATCAATCTCCTAGCAATGCTAGGGTTCACATTAGTAATCAGTTCATTATCTGAGTAATCTTCATCCACATCAATGATAGGTGGATCAGCAGCCTTTTCAGAGGGGTTCTGAATGTTGTCTTTTGGTGTCACAACATCCTCAGTGACATCTACATTTTCAGAACCTTCCACATTTGGACTTTCTGATTGATTCAAAGGGATAGAAATCCCCGGTACAGATTGGTTGCCACTCAGAATGCTAGTAACCAGTCTAGCAATAGCTTGGTGTACTTGAACTGATCCTTCTTTATTAGGTATAGAAGACGAAGGATGAGAAGAATTACCAGAGACTGTAGCTTGAGCTCTTCCTGCATGTCTGGTTCTGAGCTTTTTGACTCTGGCTGGGTCAGTTGCCATCTCCCTGAGAGGAGTGACCTCAAGAACTTCAGATTCTATGCATGTAGTGATTGCCCTAGAATCTTGATCAGATGATGACGATGATGAGGGAGATGAAGCCGCCATGGTGGAAGACGATGTCTGAGACATTTTGTTTAACTTTGAGTAATAGTAGCAGTTTGAGAAAACTCTTTGATTGGGAGGAGGAAACAGGTTGCAAGGATGAGAGAGGTAGGGAGTAAAAGGGAGTCTCTTCAACTTCTTAAGGCTTTTGAAGGAATTGTGAATGAATATGATTAACCCACTAAATATAGACTTAAAAAAATTAATCCCTTCAACCCTTGTTTTCAGCAAAACTAATTGCTATAATTTCTCATGTTGGTGAATACCCAATCTGCCCCTCAAATTTTCAAGTTTATTTCCAACAAGCGCCTTGGTAGAAGAATCAGTCAGCTGAAGCTTAGAGAAACTATGTTCCAGTTCAAATGACTTCTTCTCTTCAAAGTCAATAGGGTTCAAGGAAATGTTGAATGTTTTCAGATTATCACACCACAATGTCACAACATCTTGTGTAACATTGTACTCAGGTAGCATCTGTTTTGACCAGATGTTTTGAGAACAGAATTTATGAGACTTGTTCTTTCCAACATCCTTGTCAAGATGACTTAAGGTTCTGACAACACATTCTTCTTCAAGTTTATTTTCCACATCACATATATTATCAGCCTGTAGTTTTGGAGTTCTTCTGACAGCTTCCATAGGAATAGCTCTTTTCATTCTTCCAAGCTTATGCTGCCACTGTTTCATCTCTTTTTCTTCTTTGATGATTTGACTCATAGTGGAGATATCAGTGTTCTCAGGCTGCCACACATAACAGTTATCTTTGGATTTGATTCCTCTCATTACAACATCTAGTTTTTCATTAAATACTAGACATTCAGATCTTGAGAAGTTGACCATGAATCCTAGATCACATAATTGACTGATGCTAATGAGATTAGTAGTCAACCCTTTTACCAGCAGTACCTTATTCAGACTTGGAACTCCAGGGTAGTCCAAATTACCAACTCCTTTGACTTCTCCTTTAGCACCATATCCAAAGGTCACAAAACTGGTGGTGTGAGGCATAACATTATTGAGGAGATTTTTGAATCCAGTCATGTGTCTGGAACATCCACTGTCAAAGTACCAATCTTCCTTTGCAGAGATCTTCAGGGAAGTGTGAGCTATCAGTGCAGTAGCCTTTTTCTTCCATTGAGGAGCGTGTGGTACCTTTTTAGACTTAGGTTTGACATCTGAGTTCTGATTAGGATATCCATGTAATCTGAAGCAGAAGGGCTTTATGTGACCATATTTCCCACAATGATGACATCTCCATCTTTGGTACCTCTTCTTCATATGTCTCTGTCCCTGATGTTGAGAGTAATGTTGAGACATCCGTTTTGACAGTTTCTTCCCGGTACCAAATTTCTTTGTTTCCACAAATCCTAGGCCAGATTTATTTCCCATATTTTGTCCAGCCTGAAGGATCTCTTCCAATTTGTCTGTTCCATTGGTCAACATCTTGACAGATTTGGTCATTTGATTCAGTTGTGAGTTCAGCAGTTGAACTTCTCCTTCTAAATGACTTATAGTTTCAAGATTTGCCCTCTTTTCAGCCTCCAGCTTTACAATGAGTTTTGATTGTTTCTCATTTTGCACACAGACTTCACCACTTCTGATACACAATTTCTTGTAGGTATCAGCCAGTTCTTCAAATGTCACTTCTTCATCAGTGGTGTCACTTTCAGAAGTACAAACACTAGTTAGGGCAGTAACTAGTTTGACAGATTCTTCTTCAGAATTGCTTTCTGAATCATAGTCAGACCAAGTAACAGTCATTCCTTTCTTTTGCTTCTTAAGAAAGGTAGGACATTCAGCTCGAATATGTCCATATCCTTCACATCCATGGCATTGAATACCTCTGCCTTGGTTTCCCTTATCTTCTAACCTTGGTCTTCTGCTGGAACTGTCAATGTCAGAAGGAATGTTATGAACATTAGACCTTGACTTTGGGTCCATTCTTTTGATGAGCCTATTGAACTGTCTTCCAAGCATGGAAATGGCTTCTGATATGTTTTCTTCTTCATCCTCCTTGTATTCAACATCAGTGTTGGATACAAGTGCTATGCTTTTGTTCTTCTTGTCACCATTATCAGTGATCCCCATCTCAAAAGTCTGAAGAGACCCAATAAGTTCATCCACTTTTAACTTGCTAATGTCCTGGGCTTCCTCTATGGCAGTTACCTTCATTGCAAATTTTTTAGGCAAGGATCTGAGAATCTTCCTCACCAGTTTTTCTTCTGACATTTTTTCTCCCAGTGCTCCTGAGGTGTTGGCAATCTCCAAGATGTTCATGTGAAAATCATGAATGGTTTCATCTTCCATCATTTTTAGATTCTCAAACTTAGTGGTCAACATCTGAAGCCTTGACATTTTTACTTTGGAAGTGCCCTCATGAGTAGTTTTGAGAGTGTCCCAAACTTCCTTGGCCAGTTCATATTGATGTACTAGTCTGAAGATGTTTCTATCAATTCCATTGAACAAGGCATTTAAAGCTTTTGAATTTCCCAGAGCTAACTCATCTTCTTCTTTACTCCAATCTTCCTCAGGCTTCAGACTGATTGTCCCATCTCTTTCAGTTATGGTGGGATGAATCCATCCTTTGTCAGCAGCTCTCCAAGCCTTTTTGTCCAGAGATTTTAGGAAGGCAATCATACGAGGTTTCCAGTAGTCATAATTGGTTCCATCCAGAATGGGTGGTCTATTTCCAAAAACTCCTTCTTTGTCCATAGTGCCAGAAAGTGATATCCCTAGATCTCACCCAGTAATACAGGCAGGGTGCCTGCTCTGATACCAATTGAAAATTCTGGCTACAGATACTCAATGTCACGTCCAATGTTATGACACTGTATCTGACTTACTATATGACAGTAAATACAAAAGCAGTAAATAACACAGTCAATTGTTTACCCAGTTCAGTGTGCAACAACACCTACTCTGGGGGCTACCAAGCCAGGGAGAGAATCCACTATAAGAGATGTTAATTCAGGAATAAACCAACCAGTTTATCTCCTTCACTTAAGACCTACCCAATGCAATTCTAATCTAAGTACAACTTAAACCTGAGTTCCTACTCACTCCCCCTCAATCACAGCAGTGATACATAAACCAATTTTGACTTAAGAATTGATGAAGACACTCTTCAAAACACACACTTGATTAAGCTTCACAGCTTTTTAATCAAGTAACACAATCACTCGTGCTTCACAGCTTTGAGTGATGTACACAACTAACTTGACTCTGCTTCACAGCTTTAGTCAAGTAACATTCAAACACTCTTGCTTCAAAGCTTTGAGTGCTACACAACCCTTACAATTGAAACCTATTCCAAGGCACTTATCACAATGATAATTGCTTGGAGTACAATAAACAAATCTATACAGATTACAAAATTGATCTTCTAATCAATCAGCAGGGATAACTTGAAAAACCGCAGCTCTGTTGAATATATAGCAGTTGTAACTTCAGTTAGGGTTTCCAAAAACCTAGGGTTGATTCCGTTTGACCTAAAGACCAGGTCACAGTACTTTATTGATCAGGTTAGGATTGAGCTAGGTTACTCCTCAGAAAACGCAGGATTCTGTTCAGAAAGGACTAAGTTATTTCCTGAAAAAACTCAGACTTATCCAATCCTCCAAACCTGTTAGTTCAGAACAGGATGTCATAACATCTGTTATGACATCTGAGAAAACCTGTCTACTGATTTAGCAAAATGTGATCATTTTGCAAAAATGCTCAGATACACACTTATAAACAGTATTTGAATTACAATATTTTTCTGCAAATGTACCTAATGAGTTAGTACAACCTGAACTAGAATGTTATGACATCAGTCATGACATTCACACATACACTTGGGATTTACCAAAAATGCAAGCCAATACCTAAACACCTACACTTCTAACTTCCCAATTTCCCTTGATGTCAGATGGTTGTAGGCGTAATGCTTTAGCAATCTCTTCAAGTTTGGGTTCCTTTTCCGTACCGTTGTAGGGTAGTTGACTAAGGATAGGGATCTTCAGAAGCCGGGAGAACTCTTCCAACGTAGGCACCAGTTGATAATCTAGGAAAGTAAAGCAGTGGTGCAGAGGGTCAAAGAACTGGAAGAGGACCTTTATCATATCTTCCTCAATGTTGGTGTTGACCAAGCTGATGAGTCTTCCATGCCTCTCACTGAAAGAAAAGCTCTCGGGAATCCTGGATATAAGTTCCTTAAGCTGAGGAGGGATCCTTACAAGACTGATTTGAATTGTCTTTCTGCGGATAGTTTCCATGTCCTACAAAACAAGTACAAAGATGAAGATTCGAACCCCTGAAATGGTTAGTGGATGCATATGATGCTGTATGATGTTATGATGCTATGATAAAAACACACCACAAATATCCACAAAAGCAAACATGGTAAAGCACACAAGTCACACCACATCCCTTAGAGTTTAGGCCAGCATGGGGTCTGGGTATTACCCTCTTGAAGTTGGTGGGCTCAAACCTGTCCTATCAGAAGTAACCGGGTTCTAAGGGTCTCAATATCATTGGATTGTTTTCTGTGTTCATCGTTTCGATTTAGCCACTGAACTGGCGACTGAAATATTCCAAGAAAACAACCCTCAACTGAGTGTAGTATCGAGTATCAACCAACCTCGGACTGCACCAAAGTCAGTTATCTCACTACCCTAAAGAGGCCAAGATGGTTCAATTAAGGTTCCTAAGGTCAGTTGATGCTTCACGATACCACGCGGCGGCCCCGTACTCTCCTTGACTGGACTCAAGGGTTACCGGTACTCACCAAAGTGCCACATCAACGTAGCAGACTGCTTCAACCATGTTGGTATACCCCGCACAGTTCCCTCACAGCCTTGTTGCTACTTTCTAAGAAGGTATCCCCAGATCCGGGTTAGGATCTATAGAACTCCCAAGACAGTACCCACAATAATAAAGCAAACAATTCAAACAATTGAAAACACAAGTGATCTTAGTCCTAAGGTACACCTCACTTTAAAGAGTATCCCCAGCAGAGTCGCCAGTTCTGTGATCGGTGGATTTAGAACTGACTGTTTAACGCTGGATCGCGAAATGTCGCGGTAAGCAAGAGTCGCCACCGTCTTTTATTTTCTCCAACATGGACAGGACAAAAGCACAGCAAAATTCCTTATGAGATAGTTTCTCGGTTCGGGAGGTAGATTTATAGAAAGGGAAGGTGTTAGCACCCTTTCTATCCATGGTTATCCATGGGCTCTTAGATACTTGCTCTTTATGTTTTCAAAGTGTTTGCTGTTCAAAATGTGAGTGGGTTTGAAAAAGTTTCGTTTAAAGATTTCGGAATAACTCTTGTATCAGTCCTCAAGAGTGTTTGAAAAATTGTTTTGAAAGCTTTTTGAAAGTGTCGGTGTGAAAAGGTTTTCGTTTTGTTTTTTAGAGAGAGCAAGTATCTATGAGTCATCTACCTACCCTAAGGAATTAGGCTATGTAAATGTCCTTAAGGTAGTGCCATCCCACCATTGAGAGGTAGGTAGCACCACCGTTGGAGGTGTTCGGGTCAATTCGAGTGTAGGGACAGTGTGGTCACCGAAGTAACAATAGGACACCTTAGAAGCTACCCTTATGTCCTTGATCCTTTGTTAATCCGAGGCAACCATTTCGAGGCGACTATTTCGAGGCAACTGTTTCGAGGCAACTTGTTTCGAGGCAACTGGATCATGGACATAAGGACTTACTAAAACGTCCTATACTTGACGACCACGTTTCGAAGGCAACAGGTGAGGCGTACCCTATAAGTGGTGTGTGTATTTGTGTATTGTTTTTCAGTTAAGGTTTATCTTTGAACATACATTTGTGAGCTACGCTTGTTTTTAATTAACCATACATTCTTTCATGCAATTTAGAATTTTGGAGTGCGGAAAATTAAAAGACGAAAAGGTAAAAGCTACGCTATTACAAGGCGCGGGTCTATACATCGCCAAAATACAAAGACCCGTTTGATAAAAATGCGGAAAGTAAATAAATGCCTAATTTCTATTACATCCTTGAGCAGTTACATAATAATTCAAAAGAAAATAATGCGCGCGACAGAAATTAAAATTGAACGTCCGAGGGTTTTGACCCTTTGTTTGAGATTAAATTAAATTAAAGTCCATTTAATTATTTAATTAAAGAAAAGTATTTTTTATGTTTTTGGTATTTATGAAATAAAGAAAATTAAAATTAAAAGGAAACCCTAATTCTAAGTCTATTTTAATTATTAAGAAAATATTCAAGTTAACCTAATTTACGCTAATTAATTTACATGTTTATTTTCAAGAATAAATAGTAATTGTAATAATAAAATAATGAGGAAAATAATTTAATTAAGAAAAAGATGAAAATGTCAAAAGAACATAATTCTAGATATTTTTTATTTATTAAGAAAAAGATTAAAGTTTAAAACCTAAATTAACTAAGTTAATTATTAGAATTTATTTACAAAAATATTTTAATGGTGAAATTAACAATAATTAAATATAAAACATTTTTTTTTTGTTTCTGATTTTTTATTATGAAAAGAAAATTATTTTAGGTGAATTAAATAAATAATTAAGGCAATTAAAAGAATTAAAAAGAAAAAGAAAATGAAATTAAATATACAAACAAGGGGGGTGTCTGGCCCATTATGGAGGTAAGATTGGAGTAATCTGGCCCATTAGCATTGAGCCTCGTTGACTTTCCAGATCGTATGCATGATAGTTGACTGGAGTGTACCATGGAATCCACCTTCTGACCATTGGATTGCTCATCAGAAGCGCGTGGCAAACATAGGCGTGGGACTCATGGTAGGCCATGGAATGAGTGCTGCACTAGAACACATTGAAACAAAAGTTATTAAGCATATGGGGGGACCTGGGAATCGAACCCAGGTCCCTATACCTGCAAGACACCTCATCAACCAACTGAGCTATTGCGTTTGTTTGTTAACATAATGGAGAGTAATTATTATATAAAAAAACAAATGTTAGTGGTATGAACAAAAAAATTACGCTCCAGATTTGAATGCTCCTATCATGCCTGGACACCTCAGCTACTTCTTCATCTTTTTCCTGCAATTATAAAACAAGTAGCGGGGGTTTTAAACCCCCACTAAGCATATCCACGAAAAATAGTGAATAGAAGATGCGTTAACATAAATTAAGCGCGAGGTCATCATTCAATTCGTATGGAGCTCTTGAATTCAACTGCATAGATCTCAAGGTCCAATTTTTCCATACAAGGAAAGCCCTATTTTGAAGCTTCTGAAACCCTAGGTTTCATCAATGGTGGATTTTGATACAAGCAGTGTTAGTCCAATTAAACGGTACCAATCGCTTCAGAAGATCATTATTAGTGTAAATCAATGAATAAAATATATGAATGATGCGTAGAAATTGAAATTCGATTATGGAATATCTGTGAAGAAACGTGATTCAGTTCTACCGATTCTTGGAGTAGGGGGACTTGTTCTTGATGCCAATAGCTTCCTGGAAGGTCCAGTAACGTGTTGGAATACTTTTTATGCTTTGAAACGTCCTGCAACTATGATTTCAGTTTTCCAAATTTCTTGAGTTTTTTGCAACTTGGTTATGGAGCATGAGCAGCTTTTTTGTGTGTCTCTGAATTAGGTTTCCTTGTGCATAAGTATGTGAAGCAAATTAGGTCAAGAAAGAGCCCAAAAGTCCATGAATTGATGACTTGAATCTTTGATTGCCAATCATATATTTTCCAATCTTTTTTTCATGAAAATCTTGCCAAATGTGGATGATCTTGTCCCCTTGGATGATGCACGAAATCTTTAGCATATAATGAGTGTATTTGCTGCATAAAAAGATTTGAAAAAGCATTATTTGATATTTTCTCATAATTAAATCTAATTAAATGAATTTATAAGAATAAAAATTCAATTAATTAATAAAAAATAAGAAAATAAATCCTTTTAAGCTCAATGGATCGTGCATAGGCTTTGGGTAATGATTCAAGGAAGAATTTGAGGCCCATTAGCAATTTTGAAGTGTTTTAGGCAAAGTTGACTTTTGAAAATTCCCAAAAATTTCCCAACTTCTCCAATGCATATCTTGCTCAATTTTGAAGCTGTGAACATGTTCTTGGACATTTTGGAAAGGACTTGAATTCCTCTAACCAATACCTTTGGTCCCATGTCATTTTGATTTACCAATCTCAAGTTATGGTCTTTGACTTAAAATGCCTTTTTGTTGACTTTCGAAAATGACCTATAATGTTGAAATTGATAACTTTTTGTGAGAGAATTTCTTGGACTTGGAATGTGAAGATGAGTTGTAGGAAATGTCATCCCCTTCAAAATGAGCTTTGGATGGTATTTTTCTGATAAACCATGAAGAAGTTATGCCTTGGTCAATTTGTAGTTGACTTTTTCAACTGTCCAAAAATAGAAACTTTTGCATCTTGAGACTTTTTGAGCCATGCTTTGTGAAATCATGATCAAGAATTGATCAAATGATGTTTGTGGCTTCAAAATAAGATGTTGACCAAATTTTTTGACTTTTGACTGTCAAATGACCATTTTGCCCCTGCAGTTGACTGTGAAGCAATTAGGGTTTTTGACTGTGCAATTTGATGCTGTGAGTCTTGAATCTTGACATGTGGATGCTTGACAATGTATATAGGCATATGGGACTTGATTGGACCCTTGGAAACCTCAATTTCTTTGCAAGAACCAAAACCCTAATTTTGACTGTTAGGAGGCCATTGGACTGTGTAACCTTTGAGTGATTTTGAACCATGCTCTTGCCAAATCTTGAAGAATATGGGAGGGCAAATTTTGGGGTACAACAGCCAGGTTAGTTCTTAAAAGCGTTAGATAAACCAAGAAACAAAACCAAAAGAGTTAGAAATGAAAACAAACTAAAAGGGTGGAAACGAAAAGGAAACAAATGTTATGTACATGCTTCAAACGAAGAGTTTAAGGATAGAGTGACTTACCTTGCTTGAAGTTGGAACATCTGTTTGACCTTGAGTGATTGGACTAGATTCTCCTGGATTTGAAGGAAAGAAACAGGTGTGGTGTTTCTTTGACTGGATTCGAAGGAAGGAGCCAAGTGTTGGATTGCTTCAGATTCGAGAGAAAGAAACAAGTGTTGTGTTTCTTTAGATTCGAAGGGCCAAGGAAACATGTGTTGCATTTCGTTTGGATTCGAAGAGCCAAGGAAACAAATGTTGTGTTTCTTATGGATTCGAAGGGGCAAGGAAACAGGTGTTGTGTTTCTTCTGGATTCTGGGTTTGTGTTTAGTGTTTGAGAATCTTAATAGTTTAAGAGTTTTAAGAGTTTGATGATTTTTGAAGATTCTTTCCACACCACCCAAACTCTCTGGATGTGTTGTCCCGCCCTTAGACATGTTATGGAGCTTCTTATTTATAGGTGAATGTTGGCTGAGGTTTAGGAGGGAAAACAAAACAATTTGAACAAAATGGGTAAACAATTTTTTGTAGCTTTCGAGGGGCAGTGTTCGTATGCCAATTTGGTGCAAGAATAGGGGCAGTGTTTCATGACTGATGTGCAGCAGTTTTGGAGTGTTATGGCCAGTGTATCAAGCCTGAACTTGGCAGCAAGCATCTTTTGATATCTGCACCTTTCGTTTTTACTACCTTCGACCAGACCCTTATTTAAGCAATATTATTTTATTTTCATCCAACAAGTGTCTTTCGAATGGGATCTTTTTGTGCATCCTTTGAAGGAGCGAAATGTGTGCCCCTTGAATGGGTCACCAAAATATGTCTTAAGGTATGTCTTGTAGGTCCTTCGAATAGTCCATCAAACATGTCCTTCGAATGGGACACTCAAACATGTCCTTTGAATGGGTCATGTGTGTATCTTTGAAAGGGCCAAATATATTTCCTTCTAATGGACTATGTGTCTGTCCTTCGAATGCGCCAGCTTGTGTATCCTTTGAAAAAGGCAACTCAGATATGTCAATATATGTCCGTTGAATGGGCCACCAAGGTGTGTGTCATGGTATAGAAATTGTGTGTGTCGAAACAGACTGTTTCCAAAGGAAATATTGCCCATTCGAAGCTAGCGTGAAAAATGACCAATGCTTTGTGGGCGCCATTTCCTTGTGAATGCTAGCCATGGGAAAGACTTTGCCTTGTGCATACTGGCCTGAAGGGAATCCTGGCTTTTGTGAATCGAAGGAAGCATGCAAAGGGGAAATGGCTTCTGAATCAAAAGGAAGCTGCAGGAGGCCATAGCCTTGTGCCTGTTGGCATGAAGAAGGTCCCTTCCTTGTGAATTGGGAGCAAGCGTAAAGAAGGCACTTGTCTTCTGAATTGAAGGACATCAACAGAAGGATTTTCCTCTTTGAAGAGAGGCCACAAGGGGTTTCTTTGCCTTGTGCCTGCTAGCCTGGTGGGAGCCCCTTGCTTTGAAGCATGCAAGAAGGAATCTATTGTTCAATCGAAGGATACAGGCAGCCAGCCATCAAAGCAAGCATGGAGGGAATTATTTATCCAATCAACATAGGCATGCAGGAATCAAATGTCCAATCGAAGCAGGCATGCAGGCCACCGTTACATTGTGAACCATGTGAGGCCAATGATGCAATTGAAGGTTGCATGCAGGAAGCTTCTGCTTTATGAATCAAAGACAACGTGTCAGAGGCCAACGCTCAATAGAAGGATTCAAGCCAAGCTTGCATCGAAAGAGGCCAAAAGTCCAATCGAAGGATGTGAATCGAAGAAAACTTGTTTTTTCTCCAATTTTGTCAAAAAGATTATTTTTATTTGTTTTCCCCTATTTTAACAGTTTCCTCTTTAACTTGATGCTAGAAAATCCAATTGTACTTGTGCAAGCTTAAATTTTGAGAATCCTTGTGAAAAATGCCTTGAAAAATGAGAGGGAAAATTTCGTGGTACAACAACTGCCCCTGTTCAATCTTCTTAAACCTGAAAAGCAAGTATGGCGCATTGCCATTCGTAGCTTGAAGGTAGAAGATGATTGAACACTAGAGTTCCTAAAAATTTGCACTCGATGATGTGGTTGTTGATTGTGTATGGAATGGGCTTAAATATCCCATTTGGAGAGATGATGGAGAGTTATCGGAGATGGGCTTATAGATGTCATCCAAAGGTGATTGTTGATAGAAATTAGACTAAGTCTAAGTTTGACTATAACTGGGAAGAGTGTCAGAATAAATCTTTGGTTGATTTAACTCTGCAGGATATGTTAGAACGAACCCATGTTAAGCCGTATCTGGAAATGTATTAGAAGGAATCTGTGTAAGATTGCTTTATGGTGAGCCTGTGTAGGGCTGCTTTAGGATATATATGAGAAGGAAGCCTGGTTAGTGCTGTTTCAGAATGATTCCATGTGAAACTTTATCTGGAATTGTATAAGAAGGAACCTGGGTAGGGTTGCTTTAGGATGAGTCTATGTAAAACTTCATCTGGAAATGAGAAGGAACTTGGGTAGGGTTGCTTCATGATGAGTTCGTGTTGAACTTCATCTGGAAAAAGAGAAGGAACCTGGGTAGGGTTTCTTCAGGATGAGTCTATGTAAAACTTCATCTAGAAATGAGAAGGAACCTGGGTAGGTGTTGTACCCTAAAATTTTCCCTCTCATTTTACTCAACACATGCCCATTGAGGTCCCCAACTTGCCCAAAGATGACCAAGAATTGACCAGACAAATTATCCTCCTAAGGCAATGAACCTCGGACTAGGGTTTTACTTTTCATCAAGTTATTAAAGCTGCCATTGACCTGAGGATCAAGTTCTTGAGTGTTTTCGGGGATTCAACTTTGGTAATAAGTCAAATCAAAGGAGAGTGGGACACGAAGCACCCTAATCTCATCCCTTATAAAGAACATGTGTTGGTGTTGCTTCCACGCTTTGAAGAAGTCACCTTTGAACATTTTCCACGAGAAGAGAATCAGTTAGCGGACGCACTAGATACCATGTCATCCATGTTCAAGGTCAGATGGGACAACGAACTCCTCATATCACTATTGAGAGATCAGATGAACAAGCTTACTGCTATGAGATCGATACTAAAGGGGTAACAGACAAACCTTGGTTCCACGAGGTGAAAAAGTATATCGAGGCTCGAGAATATCCTGAGAGGGCATCTGTCAATGATAAGAAGTTTCCGAGAAGGTTCTTTGCAAAGTTCTTCCTCAATAATGGAATCCTCTACAAGCGCAACCACAACTCTACTTTACTTTGGTGTGTAGACAAGAGCGAAGCAGAGAGGATTATGGGAGATTTACACGAAGGTACCTTTGGTACCCATTCTAGTGGACACGCCATGGCTAAAAAGATCCTACGGGCAAGATACTATTGGTCCACTATGGAAGCAGATTGTTATCAGCATTCCCGAACTTGTCACAAATGCCAGGTCTATGCTGATAAAGTACATGTACCTCCGGTTCCCTTGAACGTATTGACGGCTCCATGGCACTTTGCAATGTGGGGTATTTATATGATCGGGGAAATCAGACCTACTGCTTCAAGTGAACATCGGTTTATCCTAGTCGCCATTGATTACTTCAAGAAGTGGGTTAAGGCTGCCTCTTTTGCTACTGTTACAAAGAATGTTGTGGCGTGGTTCATCAAGCATAACCTTATCTGTCGGTATGGTGTTCCAGAAAGAATCATCATAGATAGTGGTACAAATCTCAACAATACGATGATCACCGAACTCTGTAAACAATTCAAGATCCAACATCATAATTCCTCCCCTTACCGACCGAAGATGAATGGCATTGTGGAGGCTGCTAACAAGAACATTAAGAAAATCATACAGAAGATCATAATGACATACAAAGACTGGCATTAGATGTTACAATTTTCTCTTCATGGGTACCGCACCTCAGCACGTACATCAACAAGGGAAACACCTTACTCTCTGGTGTATGGTATGGAAGCTGTCCTACCTATTGAGGTCAAGATCCCTTCTTTGAGAATCATGAAGGATGCAGGTTTGAACGAAGATGATTGGATCCAGACTCGACTTGACCAACTAAATCTGGTTGATGAGAAAAGGCTTGCTGTTGTCTGTCATGGTTAGATGTACCCAAAGCGAATGATCAAGGCTTTCAACAAAATGGTCAGACGGCAGGTATATTAAGTGGGTGATCTAGTAATCATGTGCATCATCCTGCCACAAGGTGATCCCAGGGGGAAATGGACTCCCATATACGAAGGTCCATTTGTAATCAAGAACATATTTTCTGGTGGAGCCATGATTCTAACCACCATGGATGGTGACGACCTTCCTCACCCTGTGAATGCGGACATAGTGAAAAGATACTACGCATGAATAAAGACCCACTAGGTTGACTGGCCTAGGAAAAAATAAGGGCATCCCAACGAACCAAAAAGGTTCGGGCAAAAATTATGGATAAATAAAAAAAATTCGTACACCCGGTAAGTCGAAAACCTGAAAAGGCGGCTTGGGCAAAAAACGGTATCCCGGTGGACTGAAAACCCGAAAGGGCAGTCTAGGAAAAATTTAGGGATTTAAAGCGTATAACTATGTCCCATTAGATCACCCCACGACCAGACTTCAGTATCAACTATCAAGCTCAAATGGTACCAATCAATCCAGTCATCTTCGGACAAGTAGCAAAGTGATGAGACGCTCAAGGATATAAGGGAAATAGCAGAATTGAAACTCAATGGGATTATTACCCATAGTTGTTTTCTCTTTGTACACGATTTTGTATAGTTTTCATTTTCACGACGGCGTTCTCCTACTAGAACGCCGGTCTCTTTGTACAAAAACGCCAGTTATAGGAAAACTTCAAAGTCAATGAAAATCATTTCTTTGAGAGAATAAAACTATTTGTTTTCTATTTTTCTGTTTTGTTTTGCAAAAAACGTCCAGTGATTATTTTTGACATATGCATTTGAATATGATTGCTGTTTACAAATACTTGCATATGAAACAGAAAGACAGTTTCTAATGACTTTAAGAAATGGGACAAAGTCTAAAAAATCCATTTGTAGTCCCGACAATTACTCTTTCCAACAGGCACAGGGGCATCCTCCTGTCACATCCTCAGCATACGTCTTAGTGATGTTTATGTTCCTGCAAAATGAAAACAACCAAAATCCGGACCTTTTCTTCCCAAAGCAGGAATTACCTCCTCCAACAAAGTTCCCTTAGAGAACTGAAATCAATGTTTCCATCTAAGTTTTTATAATCTAGAACAATTTATAAAGCCTTATCCCTGGTAGAGTTAATTTCTCTAACTGCGGAAGTTTATCCCCCAACAAAGTTTATTTCTCTACATTGGTAAAATCTTCCAACAGAGCATCTTTCTCCCCAGAGTTATTCTCAAGCAAGAGTCAAAGATCCCCAGCAGAATATCCTTAAACGGAAAGAGGAAATCCCCAGTAAATCATCTCCATTCGTCATCCCCAGCGAAAATGAAAGAATCACTTTCCTCATCTACCAAACAACAGTTTGGGATTCAGCTTCCCAGTACTCTCCAGCAACAGTCAGGGATTTATTTTCCCAGACTAATAAAATATCGCAACAGCATTCCATATTCACACATCATGGCATGCACATACATATTACATACAGCATAATCTCATTTATTTTGAGAACATCATCACACAATGCATTTCATACATCATGACATTGCATACGACTAACTTTTTACCTTTTCAAGAAAGATCAAATCAACAAACACCGTTGACTACTTATATGACCTGGAAGTCTTCTCAAAGGCTACGTCTGACGAAGGGCTATTTCAGCATTTTCCTCAGAAAGATTATTCTCAAAAGACCTTTTCTGGTTCAGTTAAATCGACACTAAGATTTTTCTGATTTCTATTCTAGTTATAGTTAATTCAAGACCTTCCTCTGGTTCAATTAAGTTGATCCTAAGATTTTTCTAATTTCTGTTCCAGTTGAAGATAATTCAAGACTTTTTCTGGTTCAGTTAAATTGACACTAAGATTTTTTTGATTTCTATTCCACTTAAAGTTAATTCAATACTTTTCCCTGGTTTAGTTAAATCAACACTAAGATTTTCCTGATTTCTATTCCAGTTAAAGTTAATCCAAGACCTTTCTCTGGTTCAGTTAAATTGACACTAAGATTTTTCTGATTTCTATTCCAGTTAAAGTTAATTTAAGACCTTCCTCTGGTTCAGTTAAATCGACACTAAGATTTTTCTGATTTCTATTCCAGTTGAAGATAATCCAAAACTTTTCTCTGGTTCAATTAAATATACACTAAGATTTTTCTAATTTCTATTATAGTTAAAGTTAATTCAAGACCTTCATATGGTTCAGTTAAATCGATCCTAAGATTTTTCTGATTTCTATTCTAGTTGAAGATAATTCAAAACCTTTTTTTGGTTCAGTAAGTCGACAAAGATTTTCTGATTCTTACTCAGTTAAAGAAACTGTAAAGCCTGGAATCCAACCAGATAGCAGTTAATTTCATATTCCCCAATAAGTCACTGTGAAGCCTGGAATACAACCAGATAGCAGGCATCCTTATTATCCTCAGCAGGTCGCTGTGAAGCCTCGATTCTGACCAGATAGCAGTTCGCTTTTGTCTCTCTAGTCAAGAGATAATCCCCCAGTAGAGTGATAGACAACTGAAGCTCCTAGAATCTTTTTTCCAAAAACAGAGACCAATATTCCTCAGCGGAGTCCTCCTCAACAACAAGAATAAGAATCGCCACAAAGGAATATCTCATGAAATCAACATTATTCTCTACATGGCATTAAGCCCATCTCCGATGAATATCCGTCATATTCCTTGGATGGCATATTTAAGCCCATCTCCGAAAATATTCTGTCATATTTTCCAAATGGCATCTATAAACACATTCCCGATATTATCCAGTAACAATGTTACTTCAGATGAGTGTAAATTTCTAGGTACTCTAGTGTTAAATCATCTTTCACCTTCAGATCACGAAAGGCAGGCAAGCGAATCTACATCCTCAGATTGAATAGGGGAAAGCAAATCTCTCATTTTAATCAACACATGCCCATTGAGGTTCCCAACTTGCCCAAAGATGACCAAGAATTGACCAGACAAATTCTCCTCCTAAGGCAATGAACCTCTGACTAGGGTTTCAATTTTCATCAAGATATGTGAGCTCCAATTGTCTCAAATGATTTCCATGGTCCTAATATGTCCTCAAGGTTATCCATGCCAGAATTCATGCCTTGCACAACAAGTTTGCTCAATCAACTACTCAAATGCCTGAAAATCAACTATACTAGGTCAAAAGTCAATTGTGGCCTATATACAGTCAAACTTCAAGATTTTTGGTTAACATCAACATTTTGAAGTGATATCCATCATTTGATCAAATGTTGATCACGATTCTTCAAGAAATGCTCCTAACTCATCAAAAGTCAAAAATTGCAAATTAGGGTTTCTATAGGAAAAGTCAACCAAACTTTGACTAGGCATAACTTTATCATACTTTATCATAAAATTTTCAACAAAATCTCATTTGAATAGAATCCAATTCCCTACAACTTCTCTTCAGCCCTCAAGTTCAAGAAATGCCCCAGTTAAAAGATACAAACTCAGACATTATAGGTCCTTTCAAAAAGTCAACAAAAACACCTTTTAGGTCAAAGCTCCTTACATGAACATGGAAGATCCAATTGAAATGAAACAAAAAGGGTTGTTTAGAGGACATTCTAAGATCTCTAAAAAGTCCAAGAACACCCTCTTAGGGTTAAAAATGAGAGAGATATGGATTGCTAAAGTTGACCAATTTTTGGAAAAGTGCATGAAGCCAATATTGACCAAACTTGAATTTTTTCCAAATAGGCGCATCTTTTCATGTTTGAAACTTGTTTCTAACATGGTCCACGAGCTCTAAGCCCATCCATGCATTATTATATTATTTATGCTATTTAGTTTGATATTTTATTCATTAAAATGCAAAATTAAATAAATAAATAATAGAAATAATGTGAGATTTGATTTGGAATCTTTTTCTCATCAAATAATGGGCAAAATGTACTGGCATATCAAGGAAATTTCATGGAGAGAAGAGAAGATTTGATTTGGTCCAAAAAAGTCAAAAAATCACATAATTGAAAGAAAATATTTTCTCATGAAAGCTTGGATTTTCCTCCACTTTTGTTGACCTAATGTGATACATAAGCACAACCCTTCAGAAGTACAAGTACACACGCAACCACTACAAAAAAAGCCTACCCTATCAAAGTTCAAATTTTCAAGGAAAATCGTGAAGATCAAAAACATCAGTTCCAACCCTTGTTAATCCAAATAAAAGAGCAAACCTTCCTCCCGAGGTTCCAAGGGAGATTATCATTCCTCACACGCGCCAGAAAGACCCTGAGATTGCCCAATCGAATCTCAACTTTTTGGTAAATTCTTGGATCTCAAACTTTCACATTAGGCCATATAAATCTTGTTTAAGTTTATATTCGTATTGCTAATGATGTTTCCTGGCTTTTGGACGTATTACATAAAACTATAGGGCCTGGAATGACCGCCATTAGGGTTTTAGATTCGAACCTTACGATATGTGAGGATTTAGCCATTTTTGAGTCCATATTCATGATCAGTGGACTTTTTTAAGTCAATCTACATATTTGATTTTCTTGTTCGCTCATATTTTCAGGTGATCCCACTGAAGAAGACGGTGGAAACCACCGACTCTGGTGGTTGGACCGGCCTGACTGGAGTCAAAGGCTGGCATGGCATTTCCCATCCATCCCATTGGCTGATTTAAAATATGAATTCTTTATCTCCATTTTGATTGGTCCGTTCAAACTTCCAGGGGCCCACTGAAGGGCGCGCGTTGACAACTCAGCATATGCCTTGTTTTCATATTATTTTGTTTTGTTTCATTTATATTCACGAATAAACAGGGTGGCTGAGTGGTAAGAGAGAATGCATATGAAGGGAAGGACCTGAGTTTGATACCCAGGTTAGGTGTTTTAATTTTTCTAACCAGTGACTTACAGATCCAATATCACAAATGCAAGCGCGTGCACCATGCGACATAACCTCCACACCATGAGATCTCATCAGATCCAGATCAGATGATCCAGATCTAGGCACCCACGGTAAACCCTCAGGGGATGACAACATGGGATCTCATGCAGGCAATTGGGCCAACAGATCTGGGCTTAACAAAAATCCAACCAACACCTCCCTCATTGCTCATATCAGGCCCATTACTTTTCTCTCTTTTTTTAAATATTTTTATTTTAATTTGTTTAATTATTTTATCTTTTTAAAATTCACCTTTTTTATTATTTTAATCATAAAATCAGAAAAAATCACAAAAAAATAGATTTAGGTTTTTTTCAATTAAAATTAATTTTTTATGTAAATTATTTTAATCTCATTAATTTAACTTGTTTTTCTTTAAATTCAAAATTGATTAAAATTAGGTTAAAACATCAAATATTTTTTTAATAAAATAACAAAATTATTAGTTTCATTAGAATTTATTGTAATTAATATTTTTTCTTTATTTTTTTGTTAATTTAGTTAAATAAGATATTATTATGATATTTTCATTAATAAATAAAAACACAAAAAAAGGTTTTCTTTTAATTTAGGAGCATTTTTAGAGTTTAGACGCTTTTTTATTCTTCGCGCGTTCATGATTTTCTATTTTACTTTTTAATTATGTAATTGTTTCCCGGTTTGTAATAATTTAATTAGGGTTTAAATTTTCGCATCTAATTATGTAATTGCCCCGAGGCCTTGTAATAGCTTAGCAGTTTTTATTTTCTGCAATTTATTTTCCGCATTATAAACTACTTAGATGAATGGCTAATAGGATTGTATGGAAAGATAACGATTAATTGAACATAGTATAACTTAATTCAAAGATAATATATCTGAATCAAGCCCACTTGCACATGCTCACCCCTAGGGTATCCCCCACTTCAGTTGCCTTTGAAACGGTCACAATTCTTGAAACATGAGAATTTTTAGTGACTTTCCTTTAGTTCAAGAGATCACAAGTCCCTCGATGACCCTTTTGACTGTTGCCTCGGTTAAAAAGTGATCTTAGAGATTTAGGACAATTACTAAGAGTTCTTGCCCAGTTGCCTTAGTGACCATAAATGTCCCTTCGTTAGTCCCTCAACAACCAACAATAGGGATGTATGATAACACTATCTAAAGGAAAGGAGGAAGAGACCGCCCTTTTTTGAGTAGGTAGATAGTTGTTAAGTACTTGCTCAAAACTAATTCTTTTTTTTACACCACACTTTCAAAACCTTTTCAAAAACGCTTTATCACAATCTTGAGGATTGATACAAGAGTTATCATAAAGCAAACAAACTTTTCAAAACACACAAACACAAAAGCAATTTTCAAAATGAGCAAGTACCTAAGAGCCCGTGGAAAACCATAGATGGAAAGGGTGATAACACCTTCCCTTTCCATAATCTACCCCCTTACTCATAAAATCTCGAAAAAAGGTTTTTTCTGTTCTTTTCACCCTTTCCTTTGTTAGATAAAAGAAAAGTCGGTGGCGACTCTTGCTTACCGCATCTTTGCGAATACAAAACGCAAACCAGTATAACAGTTGGTTCTACCACCGTATCATAGAATTGGAGACTCTGCTGGGGATAATTATAAAGTTGGTTTTACCTTAGGGTCTAGATCATTTTAAAAATTGTTTTCTTTGTTTTCTTTGACTGCTTTATCTTTGAGGGTTTGTTGGGGTATTCTTGTAAATATCCTATACCCGGATATGGGGCATCTTTTTAGGTAAACAACAATAGATCGTGGAGACTGTACGATGTAGATCGATATAGTTGAAGTGATAGCTGTGTTGGTGTGACACTTTGGTTGGTACCGGTATCCCTTGTGTTGAATCGAGGAGAATATGGGGCCGCCGCATGGTGTCGTGAAGCACTAACAAACCTTAGAACCTTAGTTGAACAAACTTGGCCAGTAGAAAGTAGTGAGATAGCCGATCTTGGTGTAAAGCTGGGAATCGGTTGATACTCAATACTACACTCATTGAGGTTAGACTTTCGGGATGTTTCGACCGCAAGAAAATATTGCTAAGTTGAAATAACACCGATGAAGAAAGATCAGTGATATTGAGACTCCTTAGAACCCGGTTACTATTTCTAGGACAGGTTTGAAACCAACTAAACTTCAAGATGGTACTTACCTTAAACCTCATGCAAGCCTTTGAACCTAAGGTCTATTGTGTGATTAATTTACTTAAACATGACATCATGCATCATAAACATTCATTACACTAACCATTTCAAGGATTATGGGAATTTATCTTTATTCTGTTTTGCAGATCATGGCTTCCGCTCGTAGAAATACCATATGAATCAGCTTTGTGAGAATACCTCTTCACCTCAAGGATTTAGCATCAAGGGTTCCTGAGACTTCTTCGTTCACCAAGAACTATGGTCGACTTCTCAATCTGGTTACCTCAGGTTTTAATGAGAAGATGATGAGTGTGCTCTTTTAATTATTTGACTGTAAGCACCATTGCTTCACCTTTCTAGACTATCAGTGGGTTCCCACCATGGAAGAGTTCTCTCAGATATTGGGTATACCTATTTTGGATCAGTTTCCTTTCACCGGTTTGGAAGAAGCTCTAAATCCATAGATCATTGCAGCAGATTTGCACCTGGAACGGTCCGACATTGTATCCAATTAGGAAACAAGAAGCGGAGTTAAGGGTTTTCTAGCCAAGTTCTTAATAGAAAAGGCTCAACTGTTTTGGGATGATTAGGACTTCCAGGCTTTTGAGGAGGTCTTGGCCCTTCTCACCTATGGGTTAGTACTGTTCCCTAATCCATACTTACTCATAGATGTGAATGCTATAAAGGTCTTCCTTTCCCGCAATCTTATGCCCACTTTACTCGGAGATATCTTGCATACCTGCCACACTTGTACCACGAAGAAAAGAGGGATTCTTATGTGCTGCGTGCCATTGCTTTCGAGGTGGTTTATTTCTCACCTCCCTAGATCAGTACTTGAGAATGAAAAAGGTTTAGGCTGGTCGCAAAGGATAATGTCACTTTCTCATGCGGATATTCTCTGGTATTCCCGATCTCTATGAGAGATATTTCTATTATTGACCACTGCGGGGAATTCCCTAATGTCCCACTACTCAACTTTAGGGGAGGCATAACCTATAATCCTTCTCTGGCTCTGTGACAATTTGGTTACGCTTGAAGGGATGGTCCTCACGAGATGCTTATCCAGGACATTGTGTTTAACTATGAGGATGATGTTCAAGGGTATCGTCAGAGGTTCATACGATCTTGGGGCATGGTAAACAAATTTGATACCAAGACTTTGGGGCTGAAGACTTCCATCCCTATGGAACCTTATCTCCAATGGGTACGAGCTTGTGCTTAGAACCTTGTGATGCCATATATATCCATCTTACCAGTGATTGTGGAGCCCATTACTGAAGGGGACGTTCCCTATACAGTTCTTCATCCTAATATGCCCACTGACCTTGAAGAACTGCAGAGATCTTGGATTCAATTGAAGAAAGAGCGAGATACCTATAGAGATCATTTCTATGCCCATGAGAGGAAAGTTTTGGACTCACGAAGCAACTTCACGAAGAAAGAGGTCTTAATGTCTATCTCTGCACGAAGAGGAAGCGCCCATGGGAAACCTGATTTCTTAGTTTTTAGAATTTTCAATTGAACGCCTAAAAGGCAATTGTATTTTGAATTCTATTAATAAAATATTTGTTTCATTTTGGTTCACAAATTTAAATTTCCTGAAATCCTTGAAAATATTGCATACATATATCATATATATCATTGCATAAACAGGTTTCATAGCGGGTTTCTCATCTTCTTCGCTGTTTATTTCAGCAGTAAAGAAATGGATCTCGAACAAATAGTGAAGGATTTACAAACTCAAAATGCTCAGTTTCAACAAATGATCATGGCTCTGGCCAAGGGGCAAGAAGAACTGAAATCCCTGATTTTCAAAGAAAAGACCAAGAAGCCAAAGAAGCTAGCTAGTGTGGTGAATTTGGGAAGGAGGTTCAGAGGACCGTTAAGGCAAGTTGTAGAACTAGCATCTTCATCAAAAGAAGGAGACAATCAATAAGGGGAAACAAGAGAGGAAGACCCCAGTCCAAGGAATCTGATAATGAGACTGACTATAATGAGGAGCAGTATCCTCCGGCCGATGAAAAATACAAATAGCTGGAGGATCGTCTGAATGCAATGGAAATCTAGAAGGTACCTGGGTTGGATTTTGAAGAGTTGGGTTTGGTTTCTGGGGTTGTCATCCTACAGAAGTTCAAGGTTCTGGTGTTCGCTAAATATGATGGGGTCTCATGTCCCAAGATGCATCTCCGATCTTATGTGAGGAAGATTCAGCCTCACACTGCTGACAAGGACTTATGGGTCCACTTCTTTCAAGATAGTCTATCCGGGACTCAACTAGAGTGGTTCTATTAGCTGGAGGGAACCAATATTCGTAATTGGGAAGACCTGGCTACTGCTTTCTACAAGCAGTATCAGTATAATGCAGACCTGGCTCCCACCCGTACACAACTTCAGAGTATGTCTATGGGTTCTATCAAGGGTTTTAAAGACTATGCTCAGAAGTGGAGAGACCTAGTGGGAAGAGTCCAACCCCCTCTATATGATAGGGAGTTGTTGGATATGTTTTTAGGTACCCTATCCGGTCCGTTTTTCAACCATCTGATTGGAAGCTCCTCAGCTAGCTTTACTGAGTTGATTTTGACTGGAGAAAGAGTGGAAGCTGGTATTAGAAGTGGCAAGATTCAGAAAGATGCCTCTTCAAGTGCAGGAAAGAGACCTTTCATGGGAAAGAAAGAGGTCAGTGCTATTTATAATCAAAGAAATCAGGGCAGAACCGAGCGCCACCCAACGGTAGGGGATGCTATGATATCCAAGCCTACAACTACTCAACAACGAAATAATCAGCCTAGAGCAGAAAGGCCTACGAGACAATTCACCCGAATAAATATGACTTTGTCTCAAGTTTTGCCTCACCTACTTAAATCCATTCTGGTTACCCTGAGGGAAGCTCCCAAGAATCCCAACATCGCATCTCCTCGCTACAACCCAAATGCTCGCTGTGCTTACCACTCAGAGAGTCCAGGCCATGATACGAACGACTATTGGGCTTTGAAGAATAAGGTGCAAGACCTTATTGAGGCGAAGGAGATTGAATTTGATGCTTCTGAGATTCCCAATGTTATAACTTCTCCCATGCCCAAGCACGGCCGTGGTGTTAATGCTGTTGACGATGATACATTTGTTACTTCTGTTGAGGAACTTGTTACTCCTCTCATGACTGTTAAGTGGAATCTGTTGCAAGCTAGTTTATTTCCGGGCTGTGGTGAAGATTGCCACTTATGTTTATCTCTACCGACTAGTTTCTATTTGTTGAAAGCAGGTTTTCAACGCCTGATGGATGATAAAGAGATCCTATTTGAGAAGACTCCTATCACAACTATTTCCTGCAAAGATGTTTCGATTATAGCCATTTCCACCGATCCTCCCAGGGTCTCCACCAAAAGACCCGGCAGGATTACATCTGCTTCGAAGTTGGCTCCCCTGATCATCACTATGCCAGGGACAATCCCATACTCCTTGGACAAAGCTGTTCCCTGGAATTATGGGGTTGATGTCTATTGCCATGGCGTCAAGTAAGATCTGTTGGCTGCTAAAGACAAAGTTTCTAGAAATACTGATCCCGACATTTGCGACATCGTTGGGACCGGTAAAATAATAAGAAGTGGAAAAGTGTTATCACCTGAGATTTCTACTCCTAAAGTCGTTATTATTCCTGTGATCATTCCTCTTGCTGTTCCTGCTGATACTACCACCACAATTCCTATGATTACCCCTGTTGCCACGCATATCACCGAGTCGGCTGAGACTCGGGGCAAAGACATATTGGTTGAGCCTGTCCAGACAAAGGCGCACTTAGAATCCATTCCAGAGGCTTCCAAGAAGGAAATGGAAGAAATATTGAAGATAATTAAAAAGAGCGACTATAACATGGTCGAACAACTGGGGCAGACCCCTTCTAAGATTTCAATGTTGGCCCTACTATTATGCTCTGAAGCACATGCAAAAGCTTTGGTGAAATTCCTCAGAACTACCCATGTGCCACAAGAAACCTCCACTGACCAATTTGAAGATTGTGTGGCCAGTTTGACGGCTGATAACGGTTTGGGTTTTTCTGATGCTGATCTGACACCCAGAGGAAGAAAACACAATGATGCGCTGCATGTCTCCATCAAATGCAGGGCACTACTTTGGCCCATGTTCTAGTAGATAATGGTTCATCGCTGAACATGCTGCCCAAGAAGGCTCTAGACAGATTAGACTGTGAAGGTTTGACCCTGAAGCCTAGCAACATTATAGTGAGGGCTTTCGATGGTTCGAAAAGAATGGTGCACGGGGAGGTGGACATCCCCATCAAAGTTGGTTCTCAAACCTTGGACTCCACCTTCTACGTGATGGATATCCGACCATCTTATTACTGTTTGTTAGGACGCCTTTGGATCTATGGGGCTGGAGCTGTCACTTTTACTCTGCATCAGATGTTGAAGTACCCAGTGAAAGGAAACATTGTCACAGTGCATGGTGAAGAGGAATACATGGTAAGCCACCTGAAATCGTTCAGGTATGTGGAAATGGATGACGAGTTCATCGAGACTCCTTGTCAGAACTTTAAAGAGGTGAATCAGACCATGGCTGCAACCGAGACTGTTACCAGTGTGCCAAAGATCACCAGACCTCCCTTGAAAATGGCTTCTCTCAAGGATGCCAAAGTAATTATTGAAGAAGGTGGGTGTACCATTTGGGGCCAACTCCCTAACATTCCATACAAATCTGATAAGTTTGGTTTTGGTTTCTCTTTAGGGGCTCAAAGGGCTATTCGTCTTGCTCGTGCTGGAGTACCTCCCTTACGCATCAGCAATCATGGGGTCAACGCTTTAGAAGACAGTGATGGTGACTATGACATGGACAACTGGATCTTCCCTACTAACAACGGTGGACCGAGTAACTGGACGACTAAAGACTTTGTACCGATTACTTTTATTCAGAAGTAATTGTCTTTCTTGTTTTCGGATATGTAATAAATAAACAATATAAAATCTATGGCCATGTGTCTTACCTGGGGCACAATGGTTTATTTGTGAGGGTTATTATGTTTCAATCTCATATGTCATTAATAAAGCATTGGACGTTTTGCATACAACTCTATATTTTTCCTTTCTGCTTTTTACTTTTTCAATACAGCTATGCTCTTACACACACTCACGTACCAAACTGCAGATCCATATCCACTATGGATCCCATTGATAACGATTTTGCTATTGTCGGTTATGAATTTGAAAATCTGATCAACCAAGCCGAGGACGAAGGTGAGGAAGATTGTGAGGTACCAGGAGAACTTTCCAGACTGTTACAACAGGAAGAAAGAGCTATACAGCCTCATGAAGAGCCCGTTGAGAGAGTGAACTTGGGCACAAAAGAGGATAGAAAAGAAGTCAAGATAGGTGAAAATTTGGAGCTTGGTATCAAACAACGGTTAATACAGATGTGTCATGATTATGCCGAGATGTTTGCTTGGTCATATGAAGACATGCCAAGACTAGCCACGAATATTATGGTTCATCATCTCCCAACTAAAGAAGATTTCCCTCCAGTAAAGCAGAAGGTTCGTCGTATGCACCCTGAAATGTCAGAGAAGATCAAAGAAGAAGTTATGAAACAGTTCAACGCTGGGTTCTTAGCTGTCACCTCTTATCCATAATGGGTTGCTAACATAGTCCCGGTACCTAAAAAGGACGACAAGGTACAAATGTGTGTGGACTACAGAGATTTGAATAGGGAAAGCCCCAAGGATGGCTTCCCGCTTCCCCATATTGAAGTTCTGGTTGACAACACCGCGCAACATAAGATCTTTTCCTTTAAAGACGGTTTCTCTGGCTACAATCAGATCAAGATGGCACCCGAAGACATGGAGAAGACAACCTTCATCACACAATGGGGCACTTTCTGTTACAAAGTGATGCCATTTTGGTGGAATAACGCTGGGGCGACCTAACAGAGAGCTATGGTGGCTTTGTTCCATGATATGATTCACCATGAGATAAAGGTCTATGTTGACGATATGATAGCCAAGTCTCAAACTGAGGAAGAGCACCTTGATCATTTGCAAAAAGCTATTTGATAGGTTGAAGACGTACAAGCTGAGGTTAAATCCAAACAAGTGCACCTTTGGGGTAAGGTCTGGTAAACTCCTAGGTTTCATTGTCAGTGACAAGGGTATTCAGGTGGACCCTGCAAAGGTGAAATCCATACAAGAGATGCCGAATCCTCGCACTGAGAAAGAAGTTAGGGGTTTCTTGGGACGCTTAAATTACATTGCTAGGTTCATTTCCCATCTAAGTGCTACTTATGAGCCAATCTTCAACTCCTGAAGAAAGATCAAGTGGTAAAGTGGAATGACGAATGCCAAACTGCCTTCAATAGAATCAAGGAATACCTTCAAGAGCCTCTAATTATGATGCCTTTGATTGAAGGAAGACCTTTGATAATGTATTTAACAGTGTTAGATAATTCAATGGGGTATGTGCTGGGGCAGTATGACGAGTCTGGTCGAAAATAGCATGCAATATACTACCTTAGCAAAAAGTTTACCAACTGTGAAACAAGATACTCACTGCTCGAGAAAACTTGTTGCGCTTTGGCATGGGCTACTCACCGACTAAGACAGTATATGTTGACTCACACTACCTTGTTGATATCTAAAATGGATCCGATCAAGTACATCTTCGAGAAGCTCGCTCCCTCTGGAAGAATAGCGATATGGAAAATGATCCTGAATGAATAAAACATTCAATACACAACCCAGAAAGCAATCAAGGGAAGTGTATTAGCTGATCATTTGGCTCATCAAGCTTTGGATGACTACCAATCCATTAACTTTGAATTCCTAGATGAGAATATTATGTTAGTGACTGACTCTGAAGAACCTGGACCGGATGAAGGACCCGAGAAAGGATCCCGATGGACTATGGTTTTTAATGGAGCTTCCAACGCACTTGGCAATGGTATCAGTGATGTAATCATATCTCCCGAGGGCTGTCATACTCCTTTCACCACCAGATTATGTTTCAACTGTACCAACAATATGGCTGAGTATGAAGCATGCATCATGGGTCTCAAAGCTACTATTGACCTGAGGATCTAGTTCTTGAGTGTTTTCAGGGATTCGACTTTGGTAATAAGTCAAATAAAATGAGAGTGGTACACTAAGCACCCTAATCTCATCCCTTATAAAGAACATGTGCTGACGTTGCTTCCACATTTTGAAGAAGTCACCTTTGAACATTTTCCACGAGAAGAGAATCAGTTAACGTACGCGCTAGATACCATGTCATCCATGTTAAAGGTCATATGGGACAACGAACTCCTCAGATCACTATTGAGAGATTAGATGAACCAGCTAATTAGTATGAGATCGATACTGAAGGGGTAACAGACAAACCTTGGTTCCACGAGGTGAAAAAATATCTCGAGGCTCAAGAATATCCTGAGGGGGCATCTGTCAATGATAAGAAGTTTTTGAGAAGGTTCTCCGCAAAGTTCTTCCTCAGTAATGGAATCCTCTACAAGCGCAACCACGACTATACTTTACTTCGGTGTGTAGACAAGAGCGAAGCAGAGAGGATTATGGAAGATTTACACGAAGGTACCTTTGGTACCCATTCTAGTGGACACACCATGGCTAAAAAGATCCTACGGGCAGGATACTATTATTCCACTATGGAAGCAGATTGTTATCAGCATTCCTGAACTTGTCACAAATTCAAGGTCTATGCTGATAAAGTACATGTACCTCCGGTTCCCTTGAACGTATTGATGGCTCCCTGGCCCTTTGCAATGTGGGATATTGATATGATCAAAGAAATCAAACCTACTTCTTCAAACAGGCATCACTTTATCCTAGTCTCCATTGATTACTTCACAAAGTGGGTTGAGGCTGCCTCTTTTGCTACTGTTACCAAGAATGTTGTGGTGTGGTTCATCAAGCATAACCTTATCTATTGGTATGGTGTTCCAGAAAGAATCATCACAGATAATGGTACAAATCTCAACAATACGATGATCACTGAACTCTGTAAACAATTCAAGATCCAACATCATAATTCTCCCCCTTACCGGCTGAAGATGAATGGAGTTGTGGAGTCTGCTAACAAGAACATTAAGAAAATCATACACAAGACAATGGTGACATACAAATACTGGCATGAGATGTTACCATTTGCTCTTCATGGGTACCACACCTCAGCACGTACGTCAACAGGGGCAACACCTTACTCTCTGGTGTATGGTATAGAGGTTGTCCTACCTATTGAGGTCCAAATCCCTTCTTTGAGAATAATGAAGGATGCGGGTTTGAACGAAGATGATTGGATCCAGACTCGACTTGACCAACTAAATCTGGTTGATGAGAAAAGGCTTGCTACTATCTGTCATGGTTAGATGTACCAAAAGCGAATGATAAAGGCTTTCAACAAAAAGGTCAGATGGTAGGTATATCAAGTAGGTGATCTAGTAATCAAGCGCATCATCATGCCACAAGCTGATCCCACGGGGAAATTAACTCCCACATATGAAGGGCCATTTTTAATCAAGAACATATTTCTTAGTGGAGCCATGATTCTAACCACCATGGATGGTGACGACCTTCCTCACCCCGTGAATGCGAACATAGTGAAAAGATACTACGCATGAATAAAGACCCGCTAGGTTGACTGGCCTAGGAAAAAATAAGGGCATCCCGGCGAACCAAAAAGTTTTGGGCAAAAATTATGGATAAATACAAAAAAATCCGTACGCCCGATAAGTCGAAAACCTAAAAAGGCGGCTTTAGCAAAAAAGGGTATCCCGTTGGACTGAAAACCCGAAAGGGAGGCCCAGGAAAAAGTTAGGGATTTAAAGCGTATGAATATGTCCCATTAGATCACCCCGCGACCAGACTTCAGTATCAACTATCAAACTCAAACGGTACCAATCAATCCAGTCTGCTTCGGACAAGTAGCAAAGTGATGAGACGGTCAAGGACATAAGGGAAATAGCAGAATTGAAACTCAATGGGATTATTACACATAGCTGTTTTCTCTTTGTAAACTATTTTGTATAGTTTTCATTTTCACGACGATGTTCTCCTACTAGAAAGCCAGTCTCTTTGTACAAAAACGCTTGTTACAAGCAAACTTCAAAATCAATGCAAATCATTTCTTTGAAAGTAAAAAACTATTTGTTTTCTATTTTCTGTTTTGTTTTGCAAAAAACGTCCAATGATTATTTTTGACATATGCATTTGAATATGATTGCTGTTTACAAATACTTGCATATGAAACAGAAAGACAGTTGCTAATGGCTTTAAGAAACTGGTCAAAGTCTAAAAAAGCCATTTGTAGTCCCGACAGTTAATCTTTCCAACAGGAACAAAGGCATCCTCCTGTCACATCCTCAGCATACATCCTAGTGATGTTTATATCCCCACAAAATGAAAACAACAAAAATCCCCACCTTTTCTTCCCCAAGCAGGAATTACCTCCTCCAACAAAGTTCCCTCAGAGAACTGAAGTCCATGTTTCTAGCTAAGTTTTTATAATCTAGAACAATTTATAAAGCCTTATCCCCGGTAGAGTTTATTTCTCTAACTGCGAAAGTTTATCCTCCCACAAAGTTTATTTCTCTACATTAGTAAATTCTTCCAACAGAGCATCTTTCTCCCCACATAGTTATTCTCAAGCAAGAGTCAAAGATCCCCAACATAACATCCTTAAACGGAAACAGAAAATCCCCAGCAAATTATATCCATCTGTCATCCCCAGCGGAAATAAAAGAATCACTTTCCTCATCTACCAAACAGTAGTCTGGGATTCAGCTTCCCAGTACTCTCCAACATCAGTCATGGATTTATTTTCCAAGACTAAGAAATATCGCAATAGCATTCCATATTCCTACATCATGGCATGCGCATATATATTGCATACAACATAATCTCATTTGTTTTGAGAACATCATTACACAATGCATTCCATACATGATGACATTGCATACGACTAACTCTTTACCTTTTCAGGAAAGATCAAATCAACAAACACCATTGACAACTTATATGACCTGTCTGTCTTCTCAAAGGCTACGTCTGACGAAGGGCTATTTCATCATTTTCCTCAGAAAGATCATTCTCAAAAGACCTTTTCTGGTTCAGTTAAATCGACACTAAGATTTTTCTGATTTCTATTCCAGTTAAAGTTAATTCAAGACCTTCCTCTGGTTCAGTTAAATCGATCCTAAGATTTTTCTGATTTCTATTCCAGTTGAAGATAATTCAAGACTTTTCTCTGGTTTAGTTAAATCGACACTAAGATTCTTATGATTTCTATTTCACTTAAAGTTAATTCAAGACTTTTCTCTGGTTCAGTTAAATCAACATTAAGATTTTTCTAATTTCTATTCCAGTTAAAGTTAATCCAAGACCTTTCTCTGGTTCAGTTAAATCGACACTAAGATTTTTCTGATTTCTATTCCAGTTAAAGTTATTTCAAGACCTTCCTCTGGTTCAGTTAAATCGGCACTAAGATTTTTATGATTTCTATTCCAGTTGAAGATAACCCAAAACCTTTCTCTGGTTCAGTTAAATCGACACTAAGATTTTTCTGATTTCTATTCTAGTTAAAGTTAATTCAAGAACTTCCTCTGGTTCAGTTAAATCGATCCTAATATTTTTCTGATTTCTATTCCAGTTGAAGATAATTCAAAACCTTTTTTTGGTTCAGTAAGTCGACACTAAGATTTTCTGATTCTTACCCAGTTAAAGAAACTGTAAATCCTGGAATCTAACCAGATAGCAGTTAATTTCATATTCCCCAGTAAGTCACTGTGAAGCCTGGAATACAACCAGATAGCAGGAAACCTTATTGTCCTCAGCAGGTCACTATGAAGCCTGGATTCTGACCAGATAGCAGTTTGATTTTGTCTCTCCAGTCAAGAGATAATTCCCCAGTAGAGTGATAGACAACAGAAGCTCCTAGACTCTATTTTCCCAAAATAGATACCAACATTCCTCAACGGAGTCCTCCTCAGCAACATAAATAGGAATCCCCACAAAGGAATATCTTATGAAATCAACATTGTTCTCTAGATGGCATCTTTAAGCCCATCTCCGACGACTCTCTGTCATATTCCTTGGATGGCATCTTTAAGCCCATCTTCTGTCATCTTTTCCAAATGGAATCTATAAACCCATTCCCGATATTATCCACTAACAATGCTACTTCAGATGAGTGCAAATTTCTGGGCACTCTAGTGTTCAATCATCTTCCACCTTCAGATCACGAAAGGCAGGCAAGCCAATCTACATCGTCAGGTTTAAGAAGATTGAATAAGGGTAGCTGTTGTACCCCAAAATTTTCCCTCTCATTTTACTCAACACATGCCCATTGAGGTCCCTAACTTACCCAAAGATGACCAAGAATTCACCAAACAAATTCACCTCCTAAGGCAATGAACCTCTGACTATGGTTTCAATTTTCATCCAGATATATGAGCTCCAATGGTCTCAAATGTTTTCCGTGGTCCTAATATTTCCTCAAGGTTATCCATGCCATAATTCATGCCTTGCAGAACAAGTTTTCCCAGTCAACTACTCAAATGCCGGAAAATCAACTGTACTAGGTCAAAAGTCAATTGTGGCCTATATACAGTCAAACTTCAAGATTTTTGGTCAACATCAACATTTTGAAGTGATATCTATTATTTGATCAAAGGTTGATCGTGATTCTTCAAGAAATGCTCCTAACTCATCAAAAGTCAAATTGCAAATTAGGGTTTCTATAAGAAAAGTCAACCAAACTTTGACCAGGCATAACTTTCTCATACTTTATCAGAAAATTTTCCACCAAATATCATTTTGAATGGAATCCAATTCCCTACAACTTCTCTTCATCCCTCAAGTTCAATAAATGCTCCAATTAAAAGATACAAGCTCAGACATTATAGGTCATTTCAAAAAGTCAACAAAAACACCTTTTGGGTCAAAGCTCCTTACATGAACATGGAAGTTACAATTGAAATGAAACCAAAAGGGTTGTTTAGAGGACATCCTAAGATCTCTAAAAAGTCAAAGAAAACCCTCTTAGGGTTAAAAATGAGAGAGATATATATTGCTAAAGTTGACCAATTTTTAGAAAAGTGCATGAAACCAATATTGACCAAACTTGATTTTTTTTCCAAATGGGCCCATCTTTTCATGTTTGAAACTTGTTTCTAACATGGTTCGTGACCTCTAAGCCCATCCATGCATTATTATATTATTTATGCTATTTATTTTGATATTTTATTCATTAAAATGCAAAATTAAATAAATAAATAATAGAAATAATGTGAGATTTGATTTGGAATCTTTTTCTCATCAAATAATGGGCAAAATGTGCTAGCATATCAAGGAAATTTCGTGGAGAGAAGAGAAGATTTGATTTGGTCCAAAAAAGTAAAAAAATCACATAATTGAAAGAAAAATATTTTCTCATGAAAGCTTGGATTTTCCTCTACTTTTGTTGACCTAATGTGATATACTACATAAGCACAACCTTTTAGAAGTACAAGTACACACACATCCACTACAAAAAAACCCAGTAAAGTTCAAATTTTCAAGGAAAATTGTGAATATCCAAAACATCAGTTCCAACCCTTGTTAATCCAAATAAAAGAGCAAACCTTCCTCCTGAGGTTCCAAGGGAGACAAGTCATTCCTCACACGCGCCTGAAAGACCCTGAGACTGCCCAATCGAATCTCAACTTTTTGGTAAACTCTTGGATCTCAAACTTTCACATTAGGCCATATAAATCTTGTTAAGTTAATATTTGTATTGCTAATGATGTTTCCTGGCTTTTGGACGTATTACATGAGACTATAGGGCATGGAATCTCATTACATCATGGATGATCGCCGTTAGGGTTTTATATTCAAAGCTTACGATGTGTGAGGATTTAGCCATTTTTGAGGCCATATTCATGATCAGTGGACTTTTTTAAGTCAACCTGTATATTTGGTTTTCTTGTGCGCTCATATTTTCTTGTGATCCCACCGGAGAAGACGGTGGAAACCACCGGCTCCGGTGGTTGGACCGGCCTGACTGGAGTCAAAGGCTGGCGTGGCATTTCCCATCCATCCCATTATCTGATTTAAAATATAAATTCTCTCTCTCCATTTTGATTGGTCCGTTCAAACTTCCAGGGGCTCACTGAAGGGCGCGCGTTGACAACTCATCATCTGCCTTATTATCATATTATTTTGTTTTGTTTCATTTATATTCACGAATAAACAGGATGGCTGAGTGGTAAGAGAGAATGCATATGAAAGGAAGGACCTGGGTTCGATTCCCAAGTCAGGCGTTTTAATTTTTCTAACAAGTGATTTACAGATCCAGTATCACAAATGCAACCGCGTGCACCATGCGATGTAACCTCCACACTATAAGATCTCATCAGATCCAGATCAGATGATCCAGATCTAGGAACCCACGGTAAACCCTCAGGGGCTGGCAGCATGGGATCTCACGCAAGCAATTGGGCCAACAGATTTGGGCTTAACAAAAATCTAACCAACACCCCCTCATTGCTCATATCAGGCCCATTACTTTTCTCTCTTCTTTTTTATTTTATTTTAATTTTTTTCTTTTAATTTGTTTAATTATTTTATCTTTTTAAAATTCACCTTTTTTATTATTTTAATCATAAAATTAGAAAAAATCACAAAAAAATTAATTTTTTTTTGTAAATTATTTTAATCTCATTAATTTAAGTTATTTTTCTTTAAATTCAAAATTGATTAGAATTAGGTTAAAACATCAAATATTTTTTTTAATAAAATAACAAAAATATTAGTTTCATTAGAATTTATTGTAATTAATATTTTTTTTTAATTTAGTTAAATAGGATATTATTATGATATTTTCATTAATAAATAAAAACACAAAAAAAGGTTTTCTTTTAATTTAGGAGCATTTTTAGGGTTTAGACGCTACTTTATTCTTCACGCGTTCATTATTTTATGTTTTACTTTTTAATTATGTAACTGTTTCCCGGTTTGTAATAGTTTAATTAGGGTTTAAATTTCCACATCTAATTATGTAATTTCTCCGAGGCCTTGTAATAGCTTAGGAGTTTTTATTTTCTGCAATTTATTTTCCGCACTATAAACTACTTAGATGAATGGCTAATAGGATTGTATGGAAAGATAACGATTAATTGAACATAACATAACTTAATTCAAAGATAATATATCTGAATCAAGCCCACTTGCACATGCTCACCCCTAGGGTATCCCCCACTTCGGTTGCCTTCGAAACGATCACAATTCTCGAAACATGAGAATTTTTAGTGACTTTCCTTTAGTTCAAGAGATCACAAGTCCCTTGATGACCCTTTTGACTATTGTCTCGGTTAAAAAGTGATCTTAGAACTTTAGGATAATTACTAAGAGTTCTTGCCCAGTTCCCTTAGTGATCGTAAACGTCCCTTCGATAGTCCCTCAACATCCAACGATGAGGCTACCTACTCACTAATAGTAGGATAACACTATCTAAAGGAAAGGAGGAAGAGAACGCCATTTTTTGAGTAGGTAGATAGCTGTTAAGTACTTGCTCAAAACTAATTCTTTTTTTACACCACACTTTCAAAACCTTTTCAAAAACGCTTTATCACACTCTTGAGGATTGATACAAGAGTTATCATAAAGCAAACAAAATTTTCAAAACACACAAACACGAAAGCAATTTTCAAAATGACCAAGTACCTAAGAGTCTGTGGAAAACCAAGGATGGAAAGGGTGCTAACACCTTCCCTTTCCATAATCTACCGCCCTTACTCAGAAAATCTCGAAAAAAGTTTTTTTTCCTGTTCTTTTCACCCTTTCCTTTATTGGATAAAAGAAAAGTCGGTGGCGACTCTTGCTTACCGCACATTTGTGAATACAAAACACAAACCAGTATAACAGTCGGTTCTGCCACTGCATCACAATAGGGTTGCTTCATGATGAGTCCTTGTTAAACTTCATCTAGAAAAAGAGAAGGAACCTGGGTAGGATTACTTTATGATGAGTCCGTATAAAACTGCATCTAGAAATGAGAAGGAACCTGGATAGGGTTGCTTCATGATGAGTCAGTGTTAAACTTCATCTAGAAATGAGAAGGAAACTTGGTAGGGTTTCTTCATGATGAGTCCGTGTAAAACTGCATCTAGAAATGTCTGAGAAGGAACCTGGGTAGGGTTACTTCATGATGAGTCTGTAAAAATGCATATGGAAATGAGACGGAACTTGGGTAGGATTGCTTCAGGGTGAGTCCATGTAAAACTTCATCCGGAATTGAGAAGGAACTTGGGTAGGGTTGCTTCATGATGAGTCAGTGTAAAACTTCATCTGGAAATGAGAAAGAACTTGGGTAGGGTTGCTTCATGATAAGTTCGTGTAAAACTTCATCTGGAAAATGAGAAGGAACCTGGGTAAGGTTGCTTCATTATGAGTTAGTGTAAAACTTCATCTAAAAATAAGAAGGAACCTTGGTAGGGTTGCTTCATGATGAGTCAGTGTAAAACTTCATCTGGAAAATAAGAAGGAACCTGGGTAGGGTTACTTCATGATGAGTCCATGTGAAACTGCATCTAAAAATGAAAAGGAACTTGGGTAGGGTTGCTTCATGATGAGTCCATGTAACACTTCATCTGGAAAATGAGAAGGAACCTGGGTAGGGTTACTTCATGATGAGTCCGTGTGAAACTGCATCTGAAAATGAGAAGGAACCTGGGTAGGGTTACTTCATAGTGAGTCCGTGTGAAACTGCATATGAAAATGAGAAGGAACCTGGGTAGGGTTGCTTCATGATGAGTCCGTATGAAACTGCATCTGAAAATGAAAAGGAACCTGGGTAGGATTGCTTCATGATGATTTCGTGTAACACTTCATCTGGAAAATGAGAAGGAACCTGGGCAGGGTTACTTCATGACGAGTCCGTGTGAAACTGCATCTGAAAATGAGAAGGAACCTCGGTAGGGTTGCTTCATGATGAGTCTGTGTAACACTTCATCTGGAAAATGAGAAGGAACCTGGGTAGGGTTGCTTTAGCTGGTTGAGTAGATAGTTGTCCTATCTTGTTTCAGGTATTAATCTCTGAACTCAGAAAGAAAGATAGTTTTCTTGGCTTGTTACAGGTATTAATCTTCAATCTGCTCATGTTGATAGCTTTCCTGGCTTGTTACAGGTATTAATCTACAATTGGTCGTCCACAAATATTTGTCTTGTCTTGTTACAGGTATTAATCTTGAAATATTGAAAATTATTGAAGATAGCTATCTGTTGATTGATCTTTCCTGAAAAGGTAAAGAGTTAGCTATATGCAATGTCATGATGTATGAAATGCATGGCATAATGATGTTCTCAAAATAAATGAGATTGTGCTATATGCGTTTCGTATGCATATGCTATGACGTATGAAATGTGAAATGTTGTTGAAATGTATTTTTTTTTTTGGAAAATAAATCCTTGACAAGTGTTGGGGAGTTTTGGGAAGTTAAATCCCGGACTGCTGTTGGAAATGAAGAGTATGTGCACCTTCGAACTTTGTTTAGAATGTTTTCACTGGGGATTCCCGTTTTTGTTGTTTTGAGGAGAACTCCACTGGGGGATGTTGATTTTGCTTGAGAATAAAACTCTGTGGAGAGTGTTGATTTCCGCTTGGGGAAAAGAGTTCAGGAGTTTCAGTTGTCCGTTGCTCTACTGGGGAGCTATCTCTTGATGGAAGAGAAAGAGAGTTAACAACTTGTTGGGGACAAAGAAATTAACTGTTATCTGGTTATCTCCCAGGTTTTGCAGCAACTCACTGGGGATTGTAGTGTAGTCTACTGGGGAAAAGGAGTTATGGTCCCTTGATTTGTGATAGCTTGAGAGGCAAATTCAAGTTGGGGAATCTTGTCGCTTGTTGGGGAAATAAACCCTGTCGCCAATCTGTTGTAGATGTGTTTTCTTTTGGCAGAACTCCTCGAGGATTCTTGAGATCAACTCAGTTGGGGAGAAGTTTTCAGAGATTGAAACTCTGGCTAGGGATCACCCTATGTAAAGGACTTTTTGGGAGATTTGTCACTGCCCCTAGTAGAAAGTGTTTGTAGTATTTCCAGGAAACGTTTGCCTGACCGTACATAACCCTTTGTTGGAATTCATGTTCAGTGCCCCAAGTGATTCAGATACAGACCTGCCCCTGGTTATTTAACATTTCTTGGGAGATTTCTTGAAATCTTGACTTGACTGTCTCGGACGGGTTGGACAATAATCATGTCATGCCCCCTTGCTTATAGGAGATTTTGTCATTGGAAGCATAATCCCATTTGAAGTGATTCTCTTTATTGAGAGAGTTTTTTTCACTGGATATTCGTCGTGTGAATTTCTCTACTGTCAAACAATTAGCCATATGAAAACAACAATATTCAAATAATGCAAAGTTTATGCTTGTCTTGAAGTTTTGAAAATGCATTTTAGCAGATAAAAGAATTTTGTAAGAATGTGAATTCAACTCAGGATTTAGAGTAAGCCTTACAGGAGTCAGGATACCTTTTGTAACAATATACTTTTGAACTAACCCATGCTTCAATTAGGACTTTTGAAGGGCTGTAGCATGGCTTGGTTCATGGTTTGAGAAACAAAGGATAAGGCTCGAAGTGTATTTGTATCCGCCCGTTCTTCGTGATGTTCTTCAGTCCCTAAACTCAGTTAATTGTGCGTTTTGAACTCCAATTGAGGCTGAATGACATTTCGGTGATGGTTTGGATAAGTTAAGTTTATCAGAAGGAAGTCATTTTTGCAACATTTTTCATGTTGTCGAGGATTTGTAGTGTCCTCTTTTTTTGATTTACTATCCCTGAATTTTTGCCTAACTGTTCTTGTTTTGAGATTACGGTCAGGGGGATGCCCCAATTTTTTTCTTAAGTCTCCTTCATAGGTTTTGACTTAGTGGCCTTTTCTTTTTGAGAGATAATGACTGCCTATGTGATAGGGAACCATCATCGTATTTTGATTCCAGAGGAATGTTTTTGATATCATTCATTGTATATGAAGTGAAAGTTTGCGACTAAATACACATTTGAATTAACTGAGAGACTACCATGCCTCAGGTTTTGATTAAAGGTTTTGGTTTGTGTAAAAAAGGAAACTCCTACTTCTTTGGATCGAAGGGGTTGACTAGGAATTATCTTCCTTATAACTCCAGTGTTTAGGAATTTAAAGAACGCCTATACATCGTCAGCAAGGTCTGCTCAAAAGCATACTGTATGGGATTATATCATTGTTTTCGTCATCCTCCCTCTAAAGGCTTATAACTTTTAGCAAGAGTTGAATGTCATAAAGAGAGTAAAAAGCATAGCTTAAATATAGTGAAAACAAATGGATGAATTTAAGACAAACATATGCAATGCATTAATGAAACAAAGTTTAACATTAAGAGATAAGTGTTTGAATAACAAAAGAAATTACAATTGAAAATTCAAAATGAACTGGAACGCTCAATGATTTGGCATGGGAGCGGTGATCACACGGGGAGTCTCTGGAGGGTCGAACTCGATCTCCTTGGCGTCAATGATGTTTTGAATATTGTATTTCAGTGTCCAACAATCATTAGTATCATGCCCAGGACTGCTGAAATGATATGCACATATTGCATCAGGATTGTAGTTAGGAGAAGAAGTTTTGGGGTTTGGATGAGGTCCTATCAACGTAATCAGATTCATCTTCAAAAAGTTTTGCAGTGCTTAAGACAGTGGTATGTTGATGTAGGTAAACTATCTTTTGGGCTCGTCTTGCCTTTGTTGATTTCCCATTTGTTGTTGTCGCCACAATACAGGACCGGAGATCAGGACTACCCCCACATGTTGGTCGTGGTTGCTCTTGTTATGACCCTTTTTCCGTACACATCATTGGATTCTTTCTTCCTATTGTATGGCTTTTTTTGAGTATCAGAGGATGTAGCTCCTTGGATCTTTCCGCTTTTGATGCCAGCTTCGACTCTTTCACCAGTCAGTATTAGCTCGGTGAACCCGACCGAGGAGCTTCCGATTAGGTGATTGAAGAAAGGTACCGTCAAGGTTCCCATAAAGATGTCAATCAGCTCCCTATCAGTTAAGGGTGGCTGCACCCTGCCAGCCAGGTCTCTCCACTTTTGGGCGTATTCTTTGAAGCCCTCGTTGGAACGCATGGTCATATTCTGCAATTGCACACGAGTTGGTGCAAGATCAGCATTGTATTGGTACTACTTGTAGAAAGAAGCAGCTAGATCTTCCCAAGTGTGATTGTGGGAACTCTCCAATTGATAGAACCACTCAAGTTGTGTTCCAGCTAAGCTCTCTTGGAAGAAATTGACCCAGAGCTTCTGATCAATTGTGTATGGTTGAATCTTGCAGACATAAGATCTCAGATGCATCTTGGGACAAGAGACCCCATCATACGTGGCAAAGGTAGGGATTTTTAAATTTGGTGGGATGGCCACTCCGGAAACTGACCCTAACTCTTCAAAGTCCAAGCCATGTATCTGCTGAATCTCCATAACATTGAGGCGATCCTCCAGCTATTCGTATTTATCACCAGCGAGAGGATATTGTTCCTAGGAGTATCCAACTTCCTCTTCATCAGTCCCCTGGTTGTTATCTTCTTCATGATTATTCCCCTAATTTGGTGGAGTTGAGAGATATAGATCTCTCTTGGCTGGTCCTCTAAGTCTTCTTCCCAAATTCAGGACGCCCACTGACTTCTTTTTCTTCTTGTCTTTGAGAAGAAGAGTCTTTAGGTCCTCTCTCCCTTTAGCCAAAGTTAAGAACATTTGTTAGAATTGGGAATTTTGTGCTTGGAGATCCTTCACCATCTGTTCCATATCCATCTTACTAAAATAAATAGTAGGAAGATAAGGAGACCTGTATTGGAGAAAACTGTCATGATATGATGCATGGTATGTGGATGCATTTTTTCAAGGATATCGCGGGGTAAACACAAGAAGATGTTAGAATTTAAATTTTGATCAACAACTTTGATTGGAGAACATCGTATCGGTGGATATCCTTCCACGAGAATCAAGCTCACCATGTCAAGGGGGTCATAGCCCTTGACTCAAGTTACCGTGCTTTAGTCTTGACGGTGTTTGATTAGAGAATGAATCCTTTTTCCCCTTGATAGGCATCTGGTTCAACATGACCCTGCATCATAGGCTCTTGAGATCCTTGAAACGGTTATTGAAAATGCTAAGGTATGATGTCATGATGTTATGTATAAGTATGCAACGCAAGCAAGTTTTTATGTACAAATAGTCATATACACACAAAGCAGACAAGTCCTTAGGTTTAGTCTTGCATGAAGTTTATAGGTAAGTACCCTCTTGAAGTTTAGTTGGCTCAACCTATCCTAGTAATAGTAACCGGGTTCTAGGGGATCTCAATATCACTGATCTTTCTTCACCAGTCATTGTTTAAGTGCAAGCCTCTTTATTGGCGATCGAAATATCCCGAAAGTCTGATCTCAATGAGCGTAGCATCGAGTATCAACCAATCTTCGGTCGGAACCAAAGCCGACTATCTCACTACTTCCTAATGGACAAGTGGTTCAATTAAGGTTCTAAGGTTAGTTAGTGCTTCATGACACCACACAGCGGCCCCGTATTCTCCTTGACTAACTCAAGGGCTATCGATACCAACAAATGTGTCACACTAACGTAGCTATCGCTTCAACCATATCAGTATACGCTGCACAACCCCCACGATCTATTGCTACTTACCTAAAAGGTTCCCCAGATCTGAGTGTAAGATCTTTAAACAATAACCCAAACAAGGACCCAAAAATGAAAAGTAGGCATGTCAAACAAGGAAAAGCATGTAAAGGTGATCTAACCCTAAGGTAACACCACTTTTAAGTCAAATCCCCAGCAGAGTCACCAGTTTTGTAATACGGTGGGAGAACTGACTTGGGTATTTTGCATTTGATCACAATTGTTGTAGATAGCAAGAGTCACCACCGACTTTTCTTTTATCCAATAAGGAAAGGTTGAAAAGAACAGGAAAGACCTTTCAAGATTATTTCTTGAGTTCGGGGGGGTAGGTTATGAAAAGGGAAGGTATTAGCACCCTTTTCATCTGTAGTTTTCTATAGGCTCTTAGTTTATTTCTAGATCACTTGCTTTTGTTTGAAAATGTGCTTTGCGGTGTGGGTTTGAAAGTATTTTGAAAATGTCTTTGTAATGATTCTTGTTTCTATAAGAATGCGTACAAAATGTTGGTTTTGAAAATAGTTCAAAGAGGTGTTTGTGGAATGTGCTTTTGAAAGTGATTTTGAAAAGTGTCTTTGTAATGATTCTCGTCTCTATAAGAATGCGTACAAAGAGCTTTGTCTTTTGAAAATGTTTCAAATGAAAGTGTTGGTGTGTAAAATGTTTTTGTTGTGAGTAAGCGAGCAACTATGAGCATCCTACCTACTCAAAAGGTCTAATGTTCTTTTCCTCCTCCTTTAGATGTTGCTATCTTACCACTGATTTGGTAAGAAGCCCCATTGTTGGATGTGAAGGGACGGGCGTGGGACATTTGTATAGTCATAGAAGGCAATCTATGGGTCATTTTAGCAATACTGTTTAGGGACTAGATTGTCTATCGAAGGCAACATCGAGGGACATCGAGGGACTACGATATTTTATCAAGGGTCTTTGCCAAAACGCCCATATTCGAGGGACATGACTATTTTTCTGAGGTAACAAGTGAGATTACCCTAGAGGTGCATGTGTGAATAGTGTGTTTGATTTGCATGAATTTTGTCTTTGATTTTTTTTGGGTTGTCTAATTGTTGGTCTTATCTTGCCATACATCCTAATTACTAACATTTGTACAAAAGCAATAAAAATGCAGAAAATAAATCCTACACTATTACAACCATATTGAATAGCAAGAAAATGTAAAGACAAAACAAAATAAAAGGAGGAAAAATTAGTGCTTCGATTTGGGCAGCAAAACCCTTCGTTTCTACTTCTCTGGCTCCCTTTGATTTGGGCTTAGCATGAAGCATGAGATGCAGCCTTCAGTTCTTCCTTTCTTCTTCCTTTGATTGCAGGAACATTAGGGTGAGCAAGTAAGCTTCGACCATACCCTTTGTCCTTCTTTTGATTAAGGCCTGGGAGTCAATATGGACATCCTTCTGGCCATTTTCTGCTTCCTTCGAATGGTCTGGAAGTCAGTGTGTAGCAAAGTCTAAGGCCACACTCTTTATTCTGCTTGCCATTGTGAAGCAGTCAGGGGTGAAGCCTAAAGCTTCGATTCACACCTCCTTCCTCCTATTTACCTTTTCTTAGGATTTAAATAGCAACATGGCCTGAGGCCATGCTAGCATTGTCTTATGGCCAGGTTAGTTCTTAAAAGCGTTTGGTAAACCAAGAAACAAAACCAAAAGGGTTAGCAATGAAAACAAACTAAAAGGGTGGAAACGAAAAGGAAACAAATGTTATATACATGCTTCAAACGAAGAGTTTAAGGTCAAAGTGACTTACCTTGCTTGAAGCTGGAACGTGTGTTTGACCTTGAGTGATTGGACTAGATGCTCCTGGATTCGACGGAAAGAAATATGCGTGGTGTTTCTTTGACTAGATTCGAAGTAAGGAACCAAGCGTTGGATTGCTTCAGATTCGAAAGAAACAAGTGTTGTGTTTCTTTAGATTTGAAGGGCCAAGGAAACATGTGTTGTGTTTCTTCTGTACTCGAAGGGCCAAGGAAACATGTGTGGTGTTTCTTATGGATTCGAAGGGGCGAGGAAACAAGTGTTGTATTTCTTCTAGATTATAGGTTTGTGTTTAGTGTTTGAGAATCTTATGAGTTTAAGAGTTTTCAGAGTTTGATGATTTTTGAAGATTCTTTCCACACCACCCAAAGTCTCTGGATGTGTTGTCCCGCCCTTAGACATGTTATGGAGCTTCTTATTTATAGGTGAATGTTGGCTAAGGTTTAGGAGGGAAAACAAAACAATTTGAAAAAAGGGGTAAACTGTTTTTTGTAGCTTTCGAGGGGTAGTGTTCGTATGCCAAATTGGTGCAAGAATAGGGACAGTGTTTCAGGACTACTGTGCAATAGTTTTGGAGCATTATGGCCAGTGTATCAGGCCTGAACTTGGAAGAAAGCATCTTTTGATATCTCCCCCTTTCGTTTTGACTATCTTCGACCAGATCCTTCTTTAAGCAATATTATTTGATTTTCATCCAACAAGTGTCTTTCGAATGGGCTCTTTTTATGCATCCTTCGAAGGATCCAAATGTGTGCCCCTTGAATGGGTCACCAAAATATGTCTTAAGGTATGTATTACAGGTCCTTCGAATGGGCCATCAAACATGTCATTTGAATGGGAAACCCAGACATGTCCTTTGAATGGGTCATGTGTGTATCTTTGAAAGGGCCAAATATGTCTCTGTCCTTCAAATGCGCCAGCTTGTGTATCCTTTGAAAAAGGCAACCCAGATATGTCAATGCATGTCTTTCGGATGGGCCACCAAGGTGTGTGTCATGGTATAGAAATTGTGTGTGTCGAAACAGACTGTTTCTAAAGGAAATATTGCCCATTCGAAGCTAGCGTGAAAAATGGCCAATGCTTTGTGGGAGGCATTGCCTTGTGAGTGCTAGCCATGGGGAAGCCTTTGCCTTGTGCATACTGGCCTAAAGGGAATCCTGGCTTTTGTGAACCGAAGGAAGCATGCAAAGGGGCAAATGGCTTCTGAATCGAAAGGAAGCTGCATGAGGCTATTGCCTTGTGCCGGCTGGCCTGAAGAAGGTCCTTGCCTTGTGAATTAGGAGCAAGCGTAAAGAAGGCACTTGTCTTCTAAATTGAAGGACATCAACAGGAGGCTTTTCCTCTTTTAAAAGAGGCCATAAGGGGTTTCTTTACCTTGTGCCTGCTGGCCTGGTGGGAGCCCCTTGCTTTGAAGCATGCAAGAAGGAAGCTATTGTTCAATCGAAGGCTACATACAGCCAGCCATCAAAGCAACCATGATGGGAATTATTTGTCCAATTAACACAAGCATGCAGGCATCAAATGTCCAATCGAAGCAGGCATGCAGACCACCATTACATTGTGAACCACGTGAGGCCAATGATGCAATCGAAGGTTGAATGCAGGAAGCTCCTGCTTTGTGAATCAAAGCCAGCGTGTCAGAGGCCAACGCTCAATTGAAAGATGCAAGCCAAGCTTGCATCGAAAGAGGCCAAAAGTCCAATCGAAGGATGTGAATCGAAGAAAACTTGTTTTTTCTCCAATTTTGTTAAAAAAATTATTTTTATCCGTTTTCCCCTTTTTTAACAGTTTCCTCTTTAACTTGATGCAGGAAAGTCCAATTGTACTTGTGCATGCTTGAATTTTGAGAATCCTTGTGAGAAATGCCTTGAGAAATGAGAGGGAAAACTTTGGGGTACAACACATACAGTTGTATTCGTCTTGATGAAGCTTATTGATGAGAGTTCTCAACTCTTCTTTCCCTCGAGCTAGGTTTTGGATAAGAGCCATCTGACCCATCATCTGGATTCTCATCGTTGCCATCTCAGTTTGCAATTGTTCCAATTGATCATACTTGTTGTCTTCGGGATTCTTTTTGGTCATGCTCTCAGTGAGGAGTGCCTTCAATTCTTCTTGTCCCTTGGATATGTTCAAGAACATTTCTTTGAACTAAGCATCTTGAACTTGGAGATTTCTGGTGGTCTGTTTGAGAGCCATCTTTACTAAAATAAACAGTAAGCAAATGAGAAAACCTGTATAAGGAGAACCTGTTATGACATGATGCATGATATGTAGATGCAATATTTTCAAGGATCTTGTGAGATAAACAGAAGAAAATGTTTGAAGTCAAATCTGAATGCAGTTTTGGTTAAAGAATTTCGTATTGTTGAATGTCCTTCTACGAGAATCAAGCTCACAATGTCGAGTGGGTCATAGCCTTTGACTCAAGACAACATGCTTTGGTCTTTGACATCATTGGTTAGAGGAAAATAAATCCCCTTTTCCCTTGCTAGGCACCTGGTTCATGATAACCTGCATCAATGGCCCTTGTGATCCTTGAAATGGTTAACGAAAATGATATGTGTAATGATTTCATGATGTTATGATGTTATGAACAAATAATTATACACAAACAAAATACACAAAGCCTTAGGTTTAGGATTTCATGGGATTATAGGTAAGTACCCTCTTAAAGTTTTATTTGGTTCAACCTGTCCTAACAAAAGTAATCGGGTTCTAAGGAATCTCAATATCACTGATCTTTCTTCATCGGGCATTGTTTCAGCACAAACTTCTTTATTAGCGACCAAAATATCCCGAAAGTCTGATATCAATGAGTGTAGTATCGAGTATCAACCAACTTTAGTCTTACACCAAAGCCTACTATCTCACTACTTTCTAATGGCCAAATTGTTCAACTAAGGTTCTACGGTCAGTTAGTGCTTCATGACACCACATAGGGGCCCTGTATTCTCCTTGACTAGACTCAAGGGGCACCTATACCAACAAATGTGTCATACTAATGTAGCCATCGCTTCAACCATGTCGGTATTACGCTGCATAGTCCCCATGTTCTATTGCTAGTTACCTAATATGCCCCAAATTCGGGTATAAGATTTTTACAAGTAATAAACCCAAGCATAACCCATAAATGTAAAGCAAACAATTAAAGAAAAATAAAGGTGGTCTAGCTCTTAAGGTAACCCCACTTTTAGTTTCCACTCCATAATAGAGTCTCCAGTTCTGTGATACGGTGGGAGAACTGACTGAGGTTATGAAAAGGGAAGGTGTTAGCACCCTTTTCATCCGTAGTTATCTACAGGCTCTTAATTTCTTGATCACTTTGAAATGATTTTGTGAATGTGTTTGTTTGAAAATATTTTGAAAAGTTTCACCATTGGGAAAAATTTGTAATGATTCCCATCTCTATAAGAGTGCATACAAAGTGTTAACTTTGAAAATATTTCAAGAAAGTGTTGGTGTGTTGAAAGATGTTTGTTTTGTAATGTTTGTGAGCAAGCAACTACGAGAGTTCTACCTACTCAATAGAAAGTCTTTATTCTTTTCCTCCTCCTCTAGATAGTGTTATTCTACCATTAGTTAGTAGAAATCCTTATCATTATATGTGAGGGACGGGCGTGGGTCATCGTTCAGTCATAGAAGGCAACATGTATGACACTTTAGCAATTATCGTAAGGGACTAAGATCGTTTACCGAAGGAAACATCGAAGGGTCATCGAGGGACTACGATATTGTAATCAAGGGTGTTTGCTAAAACATCCCATGTTTGAGGGATATGACTGTTTTAATCCGAGGCAACAAGTGTGGGTTACCCTAGAGGTGCATGTGTGAAAAGTGTGTTGTTTTCATGTATTTTATCTTGAATTTACGGTTATCTAATATTGGTTTTAAGTCTTTCCATACAAACCTTAATTACTAACAATAATATGTGTTGTACCCCAAAATTTTCCCTCCCATATTGCTCAAAACATTTCAAGAAAAATCCTCAAGTTGCTCAAGGAAGTCCAAGGGTTGACCAGACAAGCTCTCTCCTAAGGCAGTCTACCTCAAATTAGGGTTTCATGTTGCATCAAGATATTTGAGTCCAAGGGATCCCAAATTCTCACCAATGTCCTAATATGTTCTCAAGATCATCCATGTCAAGTTTCAAGCCTTGCCGAGGAAATTTGCTCAGTCAATTGCTCAAAGGCCTGAAAATCGACCGTGCTAGGGCAAAAGTCAACTGTGGCCTGCATACAGTCAAACTTCAAGATTTTTGTCCAACATCATAATTTTAAAGTATATTTCATCATTTTATCAAGGGTTGATCATGATTCATCAACGATTGCTCATAATTCATCAAGAACCAAAAGTTGCTAAATTAAGGTTTTGCAGGAAAAGTCAACTGAACTTTGACCAAACATAACTTTCTCATACTTTATGAGAAATGACCCATCCAAAGATCATTTTGAAGAGGATGTAATTATCTACAATCCATCTTCATCTCCAAATTTCAAAATATGCACTCACAAGAAGTAATGAATTTAAACATTATAGGTCATTTTGAAAAGTCAACAAAAACACCTTTTTTGTCAAAGCATCATACATGAACATGGAATACCAAATTGAGATGAGACAAAAAGGGTTGCTTATAGGACATCTCAATATTTCTAAAAAGTCCAAGAACACCTTCAAAGAGTCAAAATTGAGGAAGTTATGCATTGGTGAAGTTGACCTTTTTTGCGAAATTGTCAAAACTCAACTATGCCTAAAATTGCTAATTTTGCTAAATGGGCCCAATCTTTTGCACTTGTTTTGAGTTGGCAACATGGTCCACGAGCCCTAGCCTATTCCACTTGTCATTATCTTATTTTTATTATTTATTTTCATTTTTATTTGAATTAAATTAATTTAAATCAAAACAAATCATAGAAAATCCAAAATATTAAAATCTCAAGATTTGGTACATGTTTCAGGTCTTAATATCCAGCTAGCATGAGATTTAATTCCTGTAAAGGCTTGGTGTGCACAAAAAGATTGAGTTTGCTCTATTTTTAGCAAGATTTTCTAGTGTATTAAATCCAAATCAAAGGCATTGATGGAGGAAAATTATGATCATATTGGCAACCCTAATTCATTCCTCAGTACATAAGGATCATTGGCAGACCTAAAGCAAGGCTAGAAGGAGGCGTGAGAAGAAGAACAAAACTTGAAAAATCACAACAAAAGTGCTGAGTCGAATTCTTTTTTCCAAGCAATTTCAAAGCTTCCTTCCATCCCAATCGTTTCTTGGGATCCCCAGCAAGCAAAACCAATCGAGAGCAAGCATTCCCAGGACCTGAATACCACTGTAAGTCATCCACGATATTGAGTTATTTTTGAAATCGGTTTGCATATTTCTAGCACATCTAGCATGAAATAGTTGTATATTCTTGTTCACCATCACATTTGAAAGCTTTCTATAACATTTAATTTCATTTTTATGGCTTGTATGAGATTTCACCATTGCTAGGTTTTTGTGCTTCGATTTGGGATTTCTTTCATATAGGTAAAATTGGGCCATGAAAGGGCCACCATTGTACTCAGCAGGTCCTGACGAACCTATCCATGACATTAGTTTTTATTTATCACGTTTGTATGAGATTTTGAGGATTGCAGGACCTGTAGCAACGGACATGGTGCCGTAGGTAAAAGTCTGTATCTTTTAGCCACGGAACAAGGAAGATGAAGATATCGTGGCAAGCAACCATTGGCCTATTCAAAAAACGCACGCGGAACTAACATATTTGGCCTTTTTAATATTTAATTATTGTTTTATATTATATGAACAAATAGAACAAGTGGCGCAGTTGGTAGTGGAATGTGTGGAAAAGGCATCAGGGCCTGGGTTCGAATCCCAGGTCCCCCCATTCTTGCATATTATTTTCCTTTTCAGGATCCAGCGCGCACACATGGGCAAGGTCCACCATGTGACCTCATCATCCAGCCTGCCAGATGGCCAGATGGCCAGATCCAAAAGCCCTCAATGAAGGAGCATCATGAGGCTCAGTCAACACAAAGCATGTGATCGTGCAGGTCAACGTGGACCTTTGATTTTGGGCCCAGAAAAATGCTAACTGCACCCCCCAAACTGCTCTTCTCAGGCCCAAGTTTCTTTTCTTTTTCTTTTTATCTTTTTCTATTTAATTAATTTATTTGTTTTACTAACACAAAATAAATAATTCTTTTTATCAAAAAATCACAAAAAATATTTTCATCCAATTAAACTTAGGATATTTATTTTTTCTCAAAAATTAAATTAATTTAATTAGGTTGTTAATTTTAGATAACTTTAATTCTTTTTGTAAATAGATTTTAAAATAATTAGAACAATTAGGGTTTTGTTTATAACTTAATTATATTTTCTTTTTTCTTAAAATAACCAAAAACACAAAAATAGACCATTTATTTATTTTCATTAATTAATTTAATTAGCTAATTAATTTGGTACTTCATTTTAAAACCTAATCCTTTTTATAAAAACCAACAAAAACATTTTTTTCCAATTAGGTTAAAAAGGGTCAAAACCCTAAATTTTTATCGTTCTTAATTTCATCGCGCGCTTTATTATTATTTTTACTATATTAATGTAACTTCCCACAAGTTGTAATAGATTAATTAAGACCTTTTATCTTTCATTTATCGCTTTATTTTTAAGGGTTTGTTTTTGGCTATGTAAATACCCGAAGCCTTGTAATAGCGTAGTTTAATTTCCGCAAAATATTAACTGTTAGATGTATGATTAGGGTTGCATGACAAGAATGTATGATTAACTTTAAAACAGTTAGAAAACCCTAAATGTGCAAAGATAAATAATCTGAAATTGAATCACTCGCACATGCGCACTCCTAGGGTACACTCCCACTTTGTTGCCTTCGATAAACGGTCATTAAGTATAGGATGCTTTAGTGGTCGCTCTCTTGTCTAAACAAAGATCAAAGTCCCGTTTGGAAAGTTGCCTCGGAATAGTTGCCTCAGAATGGTTGCCTTGGATACTGTCGCCTCGAATAATTGATCTAAGACATTAGGGTTACTACTAAGACGTCCTAACATTGCTTTAGTGATAGTACGTCCCTTTCGAATTGACCCTCAAAACACCAACGACGATGCTAGCTACTCACTAATAGTGGGATAGCACTGTCTAAAGGAAGCAAACATAGAACAATTCTTTCTTTCGAGTAGGTAGAATCTTAAGTACTTGCTCAATCCAAACAAACCTTTTTCACACTTACACTCCTCTTTTAAACAAAGCTTTCAAAAACACTTCGTAACACTCTTGAAGACAGAAGCAAGGGTTAAAACGAAGTAAAACAAAACTTTTCAAAACAAACACACACAAGCAATTTTTAAAAGATGAGCAAGTACCTAAGAGCCCGTGGAAAACCACGGATAGAAAGGGTGCTAATACCTTCCCTTTCTATAATCTACCTCCCGTACTCAAAATCTAGAAAAAGGAATTTTTCTGTGCTTTTGTCCTTTCCAGTTGGATAAAATAAAAGTCGGTGGCGACTCTTGCTTACTGCGACATTTTGCGAACACAAACACAAAACGCAAACCAGCACTTTCCTAAAACAGTCCGGTTCTGCCACCGTATCACAGAACTGAAGACTCTGCTGGGGAGATGATAAGTGGGGTATACCTTACGATTAGTTAATCATATTATTTTCTATTGTTTGATTTGATTGTTTTATTTTTGTGGGCTTTGTATCAGAGTTACTATAGATCCTAACCTGGATCTGGGGAACACCTTTTAGGTAAGTAGCAATAGACTGTGAGGGAACTGTACGGCGTAGACCGATACGGTTGAAGCAATAGCTACGTTGATGTGGCACATTAGTTGGTACCGATATCCCTTGTGGAGGAACAAGGAGAATATGGGGCTGCTATATGGGTCGTTAAGCATCAACTGACCTTAGAACCTATAATTGACCAACTTGGCCATAGGAAGTAGTGAGATAGCCGGCCTCGACATAGAGCTGGGAATTGGTTGATACTCGATACTACACTCATTGAGACCATACTCTCGAGATAGTTCTAGCCACAAGAAAAGATTGCGTGAGATGAAACCATGACCGATGGAGGATGGTCATATTGAGAACCTCTAGAACCTAGTTACTATTATTAGGACAGGTTGAACCAACTAAACTTCAAGATGGTAGTACCTAGACTCCATGCAAGCCTGAAACTTAAGGGCTATTGTGTGACTTGTTTGCCTTTACCATGTTTGCTATTTGTGATACCTGTTGTGTGTTTTATCATGAAATCATGCATCATGACATAGCATGCATATTTCATTAGACTAACCATTTCAAAGACCGAGGGGATTTATCTTTGTTCTGTTTTGCAGATCATGGCTTCTATGCACAGAAACACCATTCGAGTTAACTTTGTGCAGATACCTATTTAACTCAGAGATTTAGTTTCAAGAGTTCCTGATACTTCTTCATTTGTTAGAAGACATGGTTATCTCCTTGGCTTGGTCACTTCAAAGTTGGATGAGCAAATGATGAGTGTGTTATTCCAGTTCTTTGATCCATTGCATAATTGTTTCACCTTCCCGGATTATCAGCTAGTCCCCACTTTGGAGGAGTTTTCTGATTTATTAGGCATATCTATCCTCGAGCAGACACACTTCACAGGTTTAGAAGAGGTTCCTAAACCTGAGGACATTGCTTCCGCTTTACACTTGACAAAGGCTGATGTAATGTCTAACTGGGAGACGCGGAGTAGGGTTAAAGGTTTCTTGGCTAAGTTTCTGATCGATCAAGCTCAACAGTTCTGGGATAACTTGGATTTACAAGCTTTTGAAGACATCTTGGCTCTCCTCATCTACGGCTTGGTTCTTTTTCCAAATCCAGATTCCTTCTTAGATGTGAATGCAGTTAAGATCTTCTTGTCTCATAATCCAGTACCTACTCTCTTGGGTGATATTCTGCATGCTCTTTATACCCGTACAACGCGTAGAAGAGGAACCCTCATGTGTTGCACACCGCTGTTGGCGAGGTGGTTTATTTCGCACCTCCCCAAGTCTGTATTGAAGAATGAGGAAGGTGTAGGATGGTCTTATAGAATCATGTCCCTTGCTCACACAGACATTCTTTGGAGTTCAAAGGATATGGAAAAAGTAGCTATCATTGATCGATGTGGGGAATACCCTAATGTTCTGTTGCTTGGAATTAGAGGGGATATAACCTACAATCCTTGTTTGGCTCTACGACAGTTTGGACGCGCTCGGAGAGATGGTCCCTATGAGCTGCTTCTTCCAGACATTGTCTTTGACTATAAGGAGGACGTGAATGATCATCACCGAAGGTTTATATGGGCCTGGGGCAGGGTGAACAGGTCTGACCCTCAAGAGCTGGGACTGAAGACTTCTCTCCCGATGCAACCTTATCTCCAGTGGGTTCGAGCGCGTGCTCAAAAGCTGGGGATGCCTTATGAAGCTGTTTTGCCAGTGATTGTGGAGCATACTAATGAAGAAGGGGTTCCTTATACCATGATTTATCCCTACATGCCTACTGATCTTGGGGCATTAAAGAGATCTTGGATCCAGCTAAAGGAAGAAAGGGATACCTATAGGGAGAAGTATCACGAGCAAGAGAGGAAGATCTTGAGGCTTACAAGGCAGCTTGAGAATGAAAGGACGATCAACGACTATGTTAGCACAAATGGAAGGCGACCATGGGATTTATGATTCTTTGTTGTTTTTTCTAGTTTAGATTTATTTTCAGTTATTTCTTTTGTAACGCCTTAAAGGCATTGTAAACATTTTACAAGTTTGAATCTAATAAAGTTTGTTTATTTCTTGGTTCACAAATTTAAATCTCCCAAAGTCTTTGAAATCATTTCATACGCATTCCATTATCATGCACCTCATCACAGGTACCATCACAGGTTTCTCATCTTCTTCGCTGTTTATTTCAGCAATCATGTCTTCTGAAACACTTACTGATCAAGCCATCAAGGCTCTTCAAGCTCAGAATGCTCAGTTCCAAGAGCTGTTCTTGAATTTGGCCAAAGGGCAGCAAGATTTGAAGTCTCTCATCTTGAAAGAGAAGAAGAAGAAGAAGAAGAAGAAGAAGAAGAAGAAGAAGGTGGTCCTCCTGAATATGGGTCACAGATTCGGGAACAATTTGTGACAGGAAACTGATTTGTCCCATTCATCTGGAGGGGGAGAGAATCAAGAGGAAAGAAAAGGGCCTAGTCCTATGGTCTCTGATAATGACACTGACTTTGATGAAGACCAGTATCCTCCTGCTGAGGATAAATATAAGCAACTTGAAGACCGGTTGAGTGCAATGGAGATCCAGAAGATACCTGGGTTGGACTTTGGAGATTTAGGTCTGGAATCTGGGGTGGTGATCCCACACAAGTTTAAAGCTCCTGTCTTTGCTAAGTACGATGGGGTATCCTGCCCAAAGCTACACCTCCGCTCGTATGTCAGAAAGATTTAACCATACACTCTGATAGGAACCTGTGGGTTCATTTCTTTCATGATAGTCTGTCAGGGACTCAACTTGAATTGTTCTATCAATTAGAAGGAGCTAATGCCTGCAACTAGGAGGACCTTGCTGCTGCTTTTTACAAGCAATACTAGTATAATGCCGACCTTGCTCCCATGCGTACTCAGCTTCAGGGTATGTCTATGGGTACAGGCGAAGGCTTTAAGGACTATGCTCAGAAGTGGAGAGATCTGGCGGGAAGAGTCCAACCCCCTCTGTCTGATAGAGAGTTGGTGGATATGTTTCTTGGTACTTTATCTGGTCCATATTTCAATCATTTGATCGGTAGTTCATCGTCTGGGTTCACTGAATTAATTTTGATTGGGGAGAGAGTTGAAGCCGGTATCAAGAGTGGCAAGATACAGAAAGGTGCTTCGTCAAGTACAGAAAAGAAGCCTTTCAAAAAAGAAGCTAGTGCAGTTTACAGCTCGAGGAGCCAAAACCGACCAGAAAGCCGCCAAGCAGTCAATGCGGTAGTAATATCAAGACCAATTATTTCCCCACAGTGCAAAAATCAGCAAAGGGTAGAGAGGCCGCAAAGGCAGTATACTCCGCTCAGTATGACCCTATCTCAAATTTTACCGCAATTGTTGAAGACCAACTTGATCACTCTGAGGGAAGCTCCAAAGAATCCCAGTACTACATCACCGCTGTATAATCTGAATGCCCGCTGCGTCTATCACTCTGATAGTCCAGGGCATGATACAAACAATTGTTGGGCCTTGAGGAATAAGGTGCAAGATTTGATTGAGGCTAAAGAAATTGAGTTTGACGCGCCGGAAAAGCCCAACGTCATAACTGCACCCATGCCCAAGCATGATCAGGGAGTGAATGCAATCGAGGATGATGAAGAAGAGTCAGATATTGACAGTTGGATTTACCCGACTACCGACGGTGGCTTGAACAATTGGACGGTGAAGGACTTCATGCCCGTTTCTTTTATTACACAGTAATAGACTTTTGTTTTGAGATTTTGTAACAGACAATTTAAAACTTTACAGCCCAGTGTCTTACCCGCGGCACCGTGGCTTTGTTTGTGAGGGCTTAATATTTGTCATTTTCATATATCATCAATAAAGCATTGGACGTTTTCTTGCATTACAAATTTTGCGCTCCTTATTTTTCTTTTCTATCTTGCAAAACAGCTATTGTATTACACACACTCACATATCATAATACAGGCCCACATCCACTCTGGATCACACTGATAACGACTCTGCTACTGCCAGTTATGACTTCGAAAGTCTGATCAACCAAGCCGAGGGTGAAGGTGAGGATGATTGTGAAGTGCCTGGGGAACTTGCTAGACTGTTACTACAGGAAGAGAGGGCCATACAGCCCCATGAAGAGCCAATATAATCAGTGAATCTGGGTACAGAGGAAGACAAGAAAGAGGTCAAGATTGGTGCAAATCTGGAATCTAGCGTCAAGCAACGATTGATTCAAATGCTGCGTGACTATGTTGAAATCTTTGCTTGGTCTTATGAAGATATACCTGGGTTGGATACCGATATTGTGGTTCACCAATTTCCAACTAAAGAAGATTGTCCTCCAGTGAAGCAGAAGGTTCGTCGTATGCGCCCTGAGATGTCTGAGAAAATCAAAGCTAAGGTCATGAAACAGTTTGACGCTGAATTTCTAGCAGTCACTTCTTACCCGCAGTGGGTTGCCAATGTGGTTCCGGTGCCGAAGAAAGATGGCAAGGTTTGAATGTGTGTTGACTGTAGGGATCTGAACAGGGCGAGTCCCAAGGATGATTTCCCTGTGCCCCACATTGATGTTCTGGTCGACAACACCGTGCAACATAAGATCTTCTCCTTTATGGATGGTTTCTCCGGTTACAATCAGATTAAGATGGCTCCCGAGGACATGGAGAAGACGACCTTTGTTACACAGTGGGGTACCTTTTGCTACAAAGTCATGCCGTTCGGATTGAAGAATGTTGGGGCAACGTATCAGCGCGCCATGGTCGCTTTGTTCCACGACATGATTCATCATGAGATTGAGGTATACGTTGACGACATGATTGCAAGATCCCAAACTAAAGAGGAACATATTGACCATCTCCAGAAGCTATTTGACAGGTTGAAGATGTACAAGCTGAGGTTAAACCCGAACAAGTGTACCTTCGGGGTAAGATCTGGTAAGCTGTTGGGTTTTGTCGTTAGTGATAAAGGTATTCAAGTGGATCCTGCAAAGGTGAAGGCTATACAGGAGATTCCAGCTCCCCGAACAGAAAAGGAAGTCAGAGGCTTTTTGGGACGTCTGAACTACATTTCCCGATTCATTTCGCACCTGACTGCTACTTGTGAACCAATCTTCAAGCTGTTGAAGAAAGATCAAGTGGTAAGATGGAATGATGAATGTCAGGCTGCTATCGAAAGGATCAAGGAATACCTACAAGAGCCACCTATTCTGATGCCTCCAGTAGAAGGGAGACCTTTAATCTTATACTTGACAGTACTTGACAATTCAATGGGGTGTGTGTTGGGGCAGCATGACGAGTTTGGCCGAAAAGAGCATGCTATTTACTACCTTAGCAAAAAGTTTACCGACTGTGAGACCCGATACTCACTGCTTGAGAAAACTTGTTGCGCTTTGGAATGGGATGCTCGCCGGCTGAGATAGTATATGCTGACTCACACTACTCTATTGATATAAAAAATGGATCCAATCAAGTATATCTTCGAAAAGCCTGCCTTGTCCAGAAGAATAGCAAGATGGCAGATGATCTTAATCGAGTATGACGTCCAATACATAACCCAAAAAGCAATCAAGGGGAGTGTGTTGGCAGATCATTTGGCGCATCAGGCAATGAACGATTACCAGTCTATGAATTTTGAGTTTCCGGATGAGGGCATAATGTTGGTAACTGACTGTGAAACACCTGGACCGGATGAAGGACCTGAGGAAGGATCCCGATGGTCTATGTATTTTTAAGGAGCTTCAAATGTGTTGGGTAATGGCATTGGCACCGTGATCATATCTCCTGAAGGCTGTCATACTCCGTTCACCTCCCGATTCTATTTTAACTGCACCAACAACATGGCGGAGTATGAAGCATGCATCATGGGCCTTCGAGCAGCTATTGACCTAAGGATTAAGTTCTTGAGTGTATTCGGAGATTCCGCTCTCGTGATCATTCAGATTAAAGGAGAGTGGGATATGAAACACCCAAATCTTATTCCTTACAAGGAGTTGGTATTGACATTGCTTCCGCACTTCGAGGAGATAACCTTTGAACACTTCCCCAAGGAGGAGAATCAGTTAGTGGACGCGCTAGCTACCATGTCTTCTATGTTCAAAGTCAGGTGGGACAATGAGGCTCCCCAGATTACCATTGAAAGGTTGGACGAACCCGCACATTGCTGTGACATCGAGACTGAAGAGGTAGCAGATAAACCCTGGTTTCATGAGGTAAAGAGGTATCTTGAGGCTCAGGAATACCCCGAGGGTGCATCTGTTAATGATAAGAAGTTCTTGAGGAGGTTCACTATGAATTTCTTCATCAACAATGGTATCCTTTACAAGCGTAATCATGACTCAACCTTACTGCGTTGTGTGGATAAGCACGAGGCAGAAAGAATTATGGCAGAGTTACATGAAGGTACTTTCGGAACTCATTCTAGTGGACATACCATGGCAAAGAAGATCCTACGGGCAGGATATTATTGGTCCACCATGGAAGCCGATTGTTATCAGCATTCTCGGACCTGTCATAAGTGCCAAGTCTATGCTGATAAGGTGCACATACCTCCAGTTCCTCTGAACGTCTTGATGGCTCCTTGGCCTTTTGCGATGTGGGTCATCGATATGATTGGTGAGATCAGACCTACTGTGTCCAACGGGCATCATTTCATCCTGGTAGTAATTGATTACTTTACAAAGTGGGTTGAGGAAGCTTCCTTTGCTATAGTGACCAAGAACGTCGTGGCACGGTTTATTCGGCACAATCTGATCTGTCGATACGGTGTACCCGAGAGGATCATTACGGACAACAGTACAAATCTTAACAATACAATGATCACCGAGCTCTGCAAGCAGTTTAAGATACATCATCGCAACTCTTCTCCTTACCGGCCGAAGATGAATGGGGCTATTGAAGCGGCTAACAAGAACATTAAGAAGATTGTGCATAAGATGACGGTGATATACAAAGATTGGCACGAAATGTTACCGTTTGCTCTTCATGGGTACCGAACCTCAGCACAGACTTCTACAGGGGAAACAACCTACTCTTTAGTGTATGGCATGGAAGCAGTTTTACCCATTAGGGTCCAGATACCCTCTCTTCGGATTATGAAGGATGCAGGTTTAAGCGAAGATGACTGGATTCAGACCCGAGTTGATCAGCTGAACTTAATCGACGAAAAGAGACTTACTACTATTTGTCATGGTTAGACATATTAAAGCAGATGATCAAGGCATTTAACAAGAAAGTCAGACGACAAGAGTATCGAGTTAGGGATCTGGTAATCAAGCGCATCATACTACCGCAAGTTGATCCCAGGGGCAAATGGACCCCTACGTACGACGGGCCATTTGTGGTTAAGAACATTTTCTCAAGAGGAGCTATGATTCTAACCACCATGGACGGTGACGACCTTCCTCACCCCATCAATGCAGACATAGTGAAAAAATACTACGCATAATCAAAGACCCGCTAGGTCGACTGGCCTAGGAAAAAATAAGGGCTTCCCGGCGAACCAAAAGGGTTCAGGCAAAATTAAGGGATGAAAATAAAAAAAATCTGTACACCCAGCAAGTCGAAAACTTGAAAAGGCGGCTTGAGCAAAAAAGGGTATCCCGGTGGACTGAAAACCTGAAAGGGCGATCCAGGAAAAAGTTAGGGATCAAAGCGTAACACTATGTCTCATTGGATTATCTTGCAACCAGGCTCGGGTATCGACTATCAAGCTCGGACGACACTAATCAATCTGATCTACCTTCAACCAAGCAGCAAAGTGATGAGATGCTCAAAGACATAAAGGCAATAGCAGAGTTGGAACCCAGTGGGATTGTTCACATAGCTGTTTTTCTTTGTTTTATACAAACTGTATAAATTCTATTGTTCGGCGGCGTTCTCTTACTAGGACTTCAGCCTCTTGTACAAAAACACCTATTTACAGGCCGATTTCAAAATCAATATAATTCATTTTCACAAAGAAATTTCAAATTGTTTTCTTTTTCTGTTTTGTTTTGTAAGAACATCCAATGTTTCATTTTTGATATATGCATTTGACAATAATTGCTGCTCATAAACATTTACATGCGAAACAAAAGACGATTACTCGTAATATCAGGAACAGGGGCAAATAAGAAATGTCCAAACCATACAGTTGCTCTATCCACGAGGTATAGGGATAGACCTAGTTGGAGAAAACGATTGAAGGTACATTCACTACCCGCCGAGTAAGGAAAATACAGTGATGTTAGCGATCCCGAACAAGACACCACTCTCCCCAGCTGAGGCTCGCAACCGCGAATGAGTCGGCAACATTCTCCCCAAGCAGAGTTTATCTATCATCAGCACTAGAAGATTCTCCCCAAGTAGACTCTGGAGGATTATCCCCAGTAGAGTCTAAAAGATTATCCCCAGTGAAGTCGCCACTGGAAAATCATCCCCAGCGGAGTTCATTCCTTTCACAGACAGAAACTCAATCCCCAACGAAGTTCATTATCGCCTGCAATGATAATTCATCCCCAGCCGAGGTCGTTCCTCCAAATCAATAGAGCTTCTAGCAGAGTATCTCTTCCCCACAGAGTCATTTTCTTGTCAGTTTATTCCCCAGCAGAGTTATTCTCTCCTGCATGATTATTCTCATAAACATCTTCATTCACTATCCCCAACGGGAACGACGAATTCAACTCTTTTCTCCAATAGCAATCCGGGATTTATTTTCCCCTAACTAGAAAACATTACATGTCCATACATCATGACATACGCATACGCATCATACAACACAATCTCATTTATTTTGAGAACATCATTGCTTGATACATATCATGCATTACATACAGCTAACCTTTACCTTTCAGGAAAATACAATCAAATTCTCACCAAGTTCAAGCTACGAAGCCCGGATTCGACCAGATAGTACCTTGATTTCTACAACATATTATGAAGCCCGGATTAAGACCAAATAACAGTATCAAACACCGCGAAGCCTGGATTCGACCAAATAGTGGTTTATCTCTAAGTTATGAAGCCCTGATTCGACCGGATAATAGTTTAATCCCTAACAAGCCGTGAAGCCCAGATTACGACCGGATAACAGCTCAGCAAGCTACTGTGAAGCCTGGATTACAACCAGATAGCAGTACGAGGTACCATGAAGCCTGGATTATGACCAGATAGTGGTATGTCATAAACACAAGCCGTGAAGCCCGGATTACAACCGGATAACAGCTCAGCTAGACACTGTGAAGCCTTGATTACGACCAGATAATAGTGAGGGACACTGTGAAGCTTGGATTACGACCAAATAGCAGTTTACCTGGCCAAATACTATGAAGCCCAGATTCGTTCGGATATTAGTAGGCCCAAAGCCAAAGGGAAGCCCAGATTACAACCGGATAACCATTTGATCTCTTCTGAAGCCCGAATTACGACCGGATAACCATTTGATCTCTTCTGAAGCTTGGATCACGACTAGATAAGAAGTAAGGTATTATGAAGCATGGATTACGACCAGATAGCAGTACAGAACACCATGAAGCCTGGATTCGACCAGATAATGGTATAACACATCGTGAAGCCTGGATTACGACCAGATAGCGGTAAAAGAAATTGTGAAGCTTGAATTTCGACCAAATAGCAATTTCACCTGGATAATTACTAAGAAGCCTGGAGTCGACCGAATATTAGTGTGTCCTGAATTCAAGTTGAAGCCCGGATGCGACCGGATAACAACTAATTCATTCTGAAGCCTGGATTACGACCAGATAAGAATCGAGAAATTGCGAAGCCCGAATTACGATCGGATAACAAGTTTAATATCATCTCCCAAGTAAGTCACTGTAAAGCCTGGATCACGACCAGATTTCAGTTGATCTTATCACTATGAAGCCTGGATTACGACCAGATAATAGTTCATTTTCACCTCTTCGACGAAGAGATGATTCCTCAATAGAATAACGGACGACCGAAGTTCCTAAAATTCAACTTTTCTCAAAGCAGAGATGATTTCCCAATAAAATAACGGACGACCGAAGCTCCTAAAATTCTACTACTCTCAAGACAGAGATCAACATTCCCCAGCAGAATCTTCCTCAACAACAGGTATACAAGCTCTCGCTAAGGAATATCTCAAGCGATCGACACTCCTTCAGATGGCATCTTTAAGCCCATCTTCCATCATCAATTTCCAAATGGCATCTGTAAGCCCATTCCCGACATCGCAAGATGGACACCACATCATGTGAGTGCAAATTTCTGGGCACTCTAGTGTTCAATCCTCTTCCACTTTCGGATCACGAAAGGCCAGCAAGCCAATCTACATCCTCAGGTTTAAGAAGATTGAACAGGGGCAGCTGTTGTACCCCAAAATTTTCCCTCCCATATTGCTCAAAACATTTCAAGAAAAATCCTCAAGTTGCTCAAGGAAGTCCAAGGGTTGACCAGACAAGCTCTCTCCTAAGGCAGTCTACCTCAAATTAGGGTTTCATGTTGCATCAAGATATTTGAGTCCAAGGGATCCCAAATGCTCACCAATGTCCTAATATGTTTTCAATATCATCCATGTCAAGTTTTAAGCCTTGCCGAGAAATTTGCTCAGTCAATTGCTCAAAGGCCTGAAAATCGACTGTGCTAGGGCAAAAGTCAACTGTGGCCTACATACAGTCAAACTTCAAGATTTTTGGCCAACATCCTAATTTTGGAGTATATTTCATCATTTGATCAAGGGTTGATCATGATTCATCAACGATTGCTCATAATTCATCAAGAACCAAAAGTTGCTAAATTAAGGTTTTGTAGGAAAAGTCAACTGAACTTTGACCAAGCATAACTTTCTCATACTTTATGAGAAATGTCCCATCCAAAGATCATTTTGAAGAGGATGCAATTATCTACAATCCATATTCATCTCCCAAGTTCAAAATATGCACTCACAAGAAGTAATGAATTTTGACATTATAGGTCATTTTGAAAAGTCAACAAAAACACCTTTTTTGTCAAAGCTTCATACATGAACATGGAATACCAAATTGAGATGAGACAAAAAGGTTTGCTTATAGGACATCTCAATATTTCTAAAAAGTCAAATAACACCTTCAAAGAGTCAAAATTGAGGAAGTTATGCATTGGTGAAGTTGACCTTTTTTGCGAAATTGTCAAAACTCAACTATGCCTAAAATTGCTAATTTTGCTAAATGGGCCCAATCTTTTGCACTTGTTTTGAGTTGGAAACATGGTCCACGAGCCCTAGCCTATTCCACTTGTCATTATCTTATTTTTATTATTTATTTTCATTTTGATTTGAATTAAATTAATTTAAATCAAAACAAATCATAGAAAATCCAAAATATTGAAATCTCAAGATTTGGTACATGTTTCAGGTCTTAATATCCAGCTAGCATGAGATTTAATTCCTGTAAAGGCTTGGTGTGCACAAAAAGATTGAGTTTGCTCTATTTTTAGCAAGATTTTCTAGTGTATTAAATCCAAATCAAAGGCATTGATGGAGGAAAATTGTGATCATATTGGCAACCCTAATTCATTCCTCAGTACATAAGGATCATTGGCAGACCTAAAGCAAGGCTAGAAGGAGGCGTGAGAAGAAGAACAAAACTTGAAAAATCACAACAAAAGTGCTGAGTCGAATTCTTTGTTCCAAGCAATTTCAAAGCTTCCTTCCATCCCAATCGCTTCTTGGGATCCCCAGCAAGCAAAACCAATCGAGAGCAAGCATTCCAAAGACCTGAATACCACTGTAAGTCATCCACGATATTGAGTTATTTTTGAAATCGGTTTGCATAATTCTAGCACATCTAGCATGAAATAGTTGTATATTCTTGTTCACCATCACATTTGAAAGCTTTCTGTAACATTTAATTTCATTTTTATGGCCCGTATGAGATTTCAGCATTGCTAGGTTTTTGTGCTTCGATTTGGGATTTCTTCATATAGGTAAAATTGGGCCATGAAAGGGCCACCATTGTACTCAGCAGGTCCAGACGAACCTATCCATGGCATTAGTTTTTATTTATCACGTTTGTATGAGATTTTGAGGATTGCAGGACCTGTAGCAACGGACATGGTGCCGTAGGTAAAAGTCTGTATCTTTTAGCCACGGAACAAGGAAGAAAAAGATATTGTGGCAAGCAACCATTGGCCTATTCATAAAACACACGCGGAACTAACATATTTGGCCTTTTTAATATTTAATTATTGTTTTATATTATATGAACAAATAGAACAAGTGGCGTAGTTGGTAGTGGAATGTGTGGAAAAGGCATCAGGGCATGGGTTCGAATCTTAGGTCCCCCCATTCTTGCATATTATTTTTCTTTTCAGGATCCAGCGCGCACACAAGGGCAAGGTCCACCATGTGACCTCATCATCCAGACTGCCAGATGGCCAGATCCAAAAGCCCTCAATGAAGGAGCATTATGAGGCTCAGTCAACGCAAAGCATGTGATCGTGTAGGTCAATGTGGACCTTTGATTTTGGGCCCAGAAAAATGCTATTTGCACCCCCCAAACTGCTCTTCTCAGGCCCAAGTTTCTTTTCTTTTTCTTTTTATCTTTTTCTATTTAATTAATTTATTTGTTTTAATAACACAAAATAAATAATTCTTTTTATAAAAAAATCACAAAAAATATTTTTATCCAATTAAACTTAGGATATTTATTTTTTATCAAAAATTAAATTTATTTAATTAGGTTGTTAATTTTAGATAACTTTAATTCTTTTTGTAAATAGATTTAAAAATAATTAGAACAATTAGGGTTTTATTTATAACTTAATTATATTTTCTTTTTTCTTAAAATAACCAAAAACACAAAAATAGGCCATTTATTTATTTTCATTAATTAATTTAATTAGCTAATTGATTTGGTACTTAATTTTAAAACCTAATCCTTTTTACAAAAAACAACAAAAAACATTTTTTTCCAATTAGGTTAGAAAGGGTCAAAACCCTAAATTTTTATCGTTCTTAATTTCATCGCGCGCTTTATTATTATTTTTACTATATTATTGTAACTGCCCACAAGTTGTAATAGATTAATTAGGACCTTTTATCTTTAATTTATCGCTTTACTTTTAAGGGTTTGTTTTTGGCTATGTAAATACCCGAAGCCTGGTAATAGCGTAGTTTAATTTCCGCACTTTAAATTCCGCAAAATATTAACTGTTAGATGTATGATTAGGGTTGCATGACAAGAATGTATGATTAACTTTAAAACAGTTAGCAAACCCTAAATGTGCAAAGATAAATAATCTTAAATTGAATTCCTCGCACATGCGCACTCCTAGGGTTCACTCCCACTTGGTTGCCTTCGATAAACGGTCATTAAGTATAGGATGCTTTAGTGGTCGCTCTCTTGTCTAAACAAAGATCAAAGTCCCGTTCGGAAATTTTCCTCAGAATGGTTGCCTCGGATACTGTCGCCTCGAATAATTGATCTAAGACATTAGGGTTGCTACTAAGATGTCCTAACATTGCTTTAGTGATCGTACGTCTCTTTCGAATTGACCCTCAAAACTCCAACGACGATGCTACCTACTCACTAATAGTGGGATAGCACCATCTAAAGAAAGCAAACATAGAACAATTATTTCTTTCGAGTAGGTAGAATCTTAAGTACTTGCTCAATCCAAACAAACCTTTTTCACACTTACACTCCTCTTTTAAACAATGCTTTCAAAAACACTTCGTAACACTCTTGAAGACAGAAGCAAGGGTTAAAACGAAGTAAAACAAAACTTTTCAAAACAAACACACACAATCAATTTTTAAAAGATGAGCAAGTACCTAAGAGCCCGTGGAAAACCACGGATAGAAAGGGTGCTAATACCTTCCCTTTCTATAATCTACCCCGTACTCAAAATCTCGAAAAAGGAATTTTTCTGTACTTTTGTCCTTTCCAGTTGGATAAAATAAAAGTCGGTGGCGACTCTTGCTTAACGCGGCATTTTGCAAACACAAACGCAAAACGCAAACCAGCATTTTCCTAAAATAGTCCGGTTCTGCCACCGTATCACAATATGGAAATCGATAAATTATAGAAAGTAAATGTCCTACGCTATTACAACGCTTTGGGAATGGGGGGTACAAGTTTGTAAATGAGGGGAGGAAAGCAATAAAGCCCTAATTACTATTACAAACCATTGAACATGAATAAAAATAGATACAAAATGTAAAGAGAAAAAGGAATTTTGTTGTTAGGCGTTCTTTTGATAGAAAAAGGTTTTGGTAGTTAACCTAATTAACTAATTAATTTTAATTACAAAAAAAGTTAATGAACTATCTAATCAAAACCTAAAATTTAAATTAATTAAAATACAACCTAAGCCTAATTTAATTTGTTTAGAAAATAATTTTGAACGTTAGTGTTAATTCCTAGCAATGCAAAATGTCCAATTTAACCTTAATGACCAAAAATTATAGCAAAAATCTCAAAATTAAGATTTCTAGAGCCTGGGCTGACACGGGCTGTGTCATCGGACACAGGCACCCGTGTCAGAATCTGTTTCTGGCCTTATGCACTTTCCTTGTCCCAGCTGAATAAACACGGGTCGTGTCGTGTGACACGAGCGCTTGTGTCATCCCCTGTCCTGCCTCATTGCATGTTTCTGACCCTATTTGAGTTGACACGGGCCATGTCGTGTGATGCGGGCACCCGTGTCAGCATCTGCCCTGTTTGCATATTTTCTCCCTGATACGGCCCGTGTCAGGTGAAACGACCACCCGTGTCAGGGCTCCTGAAGCATTTTCTTTGAATTTTGGATATTTTCACTCGTATGCCTCGATTTGTCCTATTTTATTCTTTTGAAAACAAAAACAAATGATGTATGGATAAAGATATCAAAGTTTGAAGAAACTTACCTCTCTTGAAGAAAAGTATGAAGCCTCTTCTAGTTGTTCCAGGTGAAATATTATGATTGATTAAGCTCCCTTGAACCTTCTTGAAGCTATGTTGATCCTCACTTTATGTTGAAGGTTGCTGAATCACTCCAACCAAGTCAAGTTGCAAGGTACTACTTTTTAGTTTGGAAGATGATGATAATGTCATGACTTCATGGGCTTATATCTTCAAATCTAAGCATTTTTTGAACATCAACCCTCTTATACAAAGTTGTAGAATTCATCAAGATATAAAATTTTCATGTTGAAAGTTTTCTTTGAACCATCTTGCATCTTGGTGAAAAAATGTCATGAAGTAATGAAATTATCAAGGATGAAAACACTTAGAATTTTTCTAAGTCTTAGAAATCTTGACTTTTTGTTGACTTTCTTGACTTTCTTGATTCTTGATGATCAAGTTTGATATTTTTGAACATCTTGATGAATTTTTATCTTTGAAATTTAATATTGACTAAAAAGTCAAAGTTTGACTTTTTATGTATCAGTTGACTTTTTATCCAATACAGTTGATTTTCAGTCATCTGAGCAATTGTGATGTAAGACTTGAAACTGGGTATGCATTCTTGGAGATATATAATGAACCGTGAAAGTCATTTGAGGCATCAAAAGTCCAATTGTCCTTGAGAAAACCAAAACCCTAATTTGTGGACTCATTGCTTAGGAGGTGAACTTGTCTGATCAAACCTTGAGAATCCTTGGGCATTTGAAATCTTTGGTGAGAAATGTCTTGAGTAAAGGGAGGGAAAATTTTGGGGTACAACAGTATGCATAGAACATGAGAGTTGAAGATGAAGATAAATGTTTTGTATGTTTATGGTTTCTTCATTTAAAATGATGCATGTGTGAGGTATATATCTGTACAAGTTGGAGTCAAAAAGGAATGCAAAAGGTTTAAAGAAAAATGTAAATTTTCAATATTTTAATGCATGTGCCGGCCTCTATAGGTCATGTGTCAACATATTCGATGCATGAGCCTACCTGTACATGTCATGAGCCAGTACATGCATTACAAAAGCTATACATGCTTTTAAAAATGAGTTACATGTGTCGACTCATAACTCGCATGTGTCGACTTATATAAGAAATTTCTTCTATGTGTCGACCTTAAATGATGTTTGTTTAGACTCATGAGTTACATAGGATACAAACTTAAAAAATTTATTATATGTGTCGACTCATAGCATGTCTGTGTTAACAAATGGATCTATTTTTCCCATAAAACCTGTTTTAATGCATGAAATCTTTTTCCAAACCATTTTTAAGTTTCGTAATACTAGGATGCATATTTAGACTCGGAGAAAACCGTCCAATATACATAAATGCTAAAGTGTCTTAGTTTTGACATCATTCAAAATGATTCTAATTGGGAAGGTGCACTCATATACTCCATCTTTTTGATGATGGAAAAACTTGAGATGATGCATTTGATGTCTTTATGAAGGCCTCCCTTGAATGTGTGCATCATTAACTTCATCTTACATATGCTTCTCCCCCTTTGACAACATAAAAAAGAGATAAATCAAGCCATGAGAAGTATCATATAGATCCAACAAAAAAAATTCCATACACCCAAATCACACATAGGCGTTTGCAAAGAAACTACATGCACTCACATATATCACATATGTAAAATTACATAAAATTAAAATACATAAACATAGATAGAGGAAAATATAAATAACATTATCATATTGTTTCCACAACTCACCCCAATAACAAATGTAATAGAATGAAAGATGATGAATACAATGCAATAAAAAATTCTTGAGTCGCTTAAAAAGTCTCACATTTATGCAACTCTTCATATTGGTGCTTCCAATGTTGCACACACATGTGCCCAGCTTGATGAAGTTTGAAAATATATCACCACTAAAACCAAAACAAAAAAGATGCTTCTATAAAAAGTGACATGATTTGAACAAGAATTTCATTTGCACTATAACATACTCAAGTTAATTCTTGCAAAAATAGATATATAACATGCTTGCACAAATAATATAAGGAATAATGATACAAAAACATGCCTATATACCAATAACACATACTTCAAATGTGAAATAATCAATAGCATGAAGTCACTATAAGCATATAAACTGAAACACACTATGGTTATCAATTGAAATTTTAGAAGTGAACATTCATGAAATATATCATATATCAGGCATATAAAGCATTTGGAAGATAAACAATATTGCAATAGTAAGAAGTATTAATTTTAAAGAGAGAATAAAACGATATTACCTCATAGATGAATGCAACGGAGGATGCATTCATATAAGACAAAACTTTCAACGAAAAGTTTGAGCAAATGCATATAGAGTGCATGAAACCATTATATTTAGGCAATATTTGAGATATCAAGTATCCCCAATTCCCTTTGAATGTTGAAAAATGGCTCGGTTTCAAGAGGTTTTGTAAATATATTCACAAGATGATCTTTGCTATCAACATGCTCAAATACAACATCCATTTTTTCAACATGGGCATGTAAGAAATGGTGACCTATCTCAATGTTCTTAGTGCGAGAGTGTAATACCAGATTTTTAGTTAGATTAATCGCAATAGTGTTGTTGCACATGATAGGAATACGTTGAATTTTAATATCAAAGTCGAGTAGTTGTTGTTTTAGCCACAAAATTCGAGCACAACAACTACCGGTTGTAACATATTTCGCATCGGCCGTTGATAGAGCAACAAAAACTTATTTCTTGCTATGCCAACTAACTAAGGAATTTAAAAACATGTGACAAGTTCCACTAGTACTTTTCCTATTCGATTTGCAACCGACAAAGATGAAATCAGAATAACCAATAAAACTACAATCGCTTCCTTTGGAATACCAGAGCCCATACTTAGATGTACCATGAAGGTATCTAAGGATGCGCTTGATAGCTTTTAATTGTGATTCCTTTGGAGCCGATTGATACTGTAATAACCGGTTTTAAAATGAGAGTCACCATCTGTTGTACCCAAAAATTTTCCCTCCCATATTTCTCAATACATTTCAAGTGAGGTCCTAAAATTGCTCAAGGAAGTCCAAGGGTTGACCAGAAAAACTCTCTCCTAAGGAAGTCTACCTCAAATTAGGGTTTCAGATTGCATCAAGGTGTTTGAGTCCAAAGAATACCAAATGCTCACCATTTCCCTAATATGTTCACAAGATCATTCATGTCAAGTTTCAAGCCTTGCAGAGGAAGTTTTCTCAGTCAATTGCTCAAAGGCCTGAGAATCGACTATGGTAAGGGAAAGGTCAATTGTGGCCCACATACAGTCAAACTTCAAGATTTTTGGTCAACATCCTCATTTTGAAGTATTATTCATCATTTGATCAAGGTTTTATCATGATTCGTCAAGGATTGCTCACAATTCATCAAAACCCAAAAGTTGCTAAATTAGGGTTTTGTAGGAAAAGTCAACTCAACTTTGACCAAGCATAACTTTCTCATACTTTATCAAAAATGACCCATACAAAGCTCATTTTGAAGAGGATGCAATTCCCTACAATCCATCTTCAGCTCCCAAGTTCAAAATATGCACTCACAAGAAGATATGAACTTGGACATTATAGGTCATTTTGGAAAGTCAACAAAAACACCTTTTGGGTAAAAGCTTCATACATGAAAATGGAAGACCCAATTGAGATGAGACCAAAAAGGTTGATTAAAGGACATCTCAAGCTTTATAAAAAGTCTAAGAACACATCTCTAGGGTCAAAATTGAAGTAGTTATGCATTGGTAAAGTTGACCCTTTTTGCAAAATTGCCAAAAGTCAAATATCTCCAAAATTGCATTTTTTGCTAAATGGGCCCAACTTTTTATGCTTGCACTGAGTTTGTAATGTGACCCACGACCCATGAGCCCTTCCATTTTCCATTATTTTAATTTTGTTATTTATTTTGATTTTATTTCATTTAAATCAAATAAAATCAAATAAAATCAAAATAAAATAGTAAAAATATCAAAAGATAATCAAATCTTGAGATTTTGTGCATGTTTAGGATCATTACACAGCTGGAGACAAGATCAAATCGTGCAAGGCACGTATGGATACAAAAAGATTGCATTTTGCTTAATTTGGAAAGATTTTCACAAGGATCAAATCATGAATCAATGATCATAATTGGAAAAGATTTGATACAAAGTTGCAACCCTAATTCATTCTTGGATACATAAGGAATAACTGCAGACCAAAAACAAAGAGGTTGGAGGCGTGCAAAACAGAAAACAAAGTTGCAAAAATTCAAGAAAAGTTGTAAATCAATTTCCAGGTTTCATGCCTTCTCAAGCCATTCTAACCATCCCAATCGTTTGCTGGATATCCATGGATCGTATTACAACCTTTAACAAGCTTTCCCACGTTCAGAATCACACTGTAAGAGTCACACGGTTCATCTCCTTTCTTGAATTCGAATATCATAATCCTGGCATATTTAGCATGATTCATTGATATATTCTTAATCCTTGATATGTTTGCAAGCTAATGGTTGTATTTAATTGCATTTTTATTGATTATGCAACAAGTTGCCATGGCTAGGGTTCTAGTTTCGTTTTTAGGGGTTTTGTGTAAAGGAAGAATTAGGCACAGATAATGGTACCATGATGCTCGTGAGGTCGCAACGAGTTGATTGGTACCATTGGTTGTGATTTATCATGCTTGCACAGGATTTTGGAGTGGACAAGGGTTGTACCTGCGCCCAGTGTCCGTAGGTAAAAGTATGTGACCTAAAACGACATAAGCCACGAGGAAGATGATGGCGTGGCAGGTGGTGAATGGCTAGTTTTGAATTTCGCACATTTTTTAGTTTATCCATTTATTTTAGCATATTATATTTGTTGTTAATTATTGTTACAACTAAACAAGCCAACGCAGGTGGTAAAGCCATTGGTCTTTGATGCACACGTCCTGGGTTCGATCCCAGGCGTGTGCATTTTATTTTCTCAATATTTTCAGGATGATTCAATGTACCACATGGCAAAGGACTCACCATGCATCATCAGCATCCAATCATCCAAATCACCAACAAGCCAGATCTATGGCCTTCCCAATGAAGGTCTACCATGGGCATGAGTCAAGCGCATGCATGGGATTGGAAAAGTCAAAAGAGCTATCAACATCTGGGCCCAGAATGTTGCAAATAACACCCCTCCCTTTTGCTATTTACCTCAGGCCCATTCTTTTTCTTTTCTAATTTTTCTTTTATTTAATTTAATTTGTTTAAATTGTTTTCTAACACAATTAATTTCTTTTTCACAAAAAATCATAAAATCAAGTTTCACAAATTTAGAATTAGGTTTTTATTTTATTAAATTTAATTTAATATTAGTTTAAATTTAATTTAGGATTAAATCTACTTTTTCTTATATATTTAAAATCAATTAGAAAATTAGGGTTAGCTTTTGATTTAATTTTTATTTCTTTCTCAAAATAAAAAATACAAAAATAAATTAATTTAATTATTTTTCTTAATTTAAATTAATTAGTAATTAGGTTTTATTTATTCAATTAAACTTTATTTTCTCAAAATAATCAAAAAAACTCAAAAACAATGATTTCTCTTTTAATTAGGCTTAGTCGGGGTCAAAACCCTGAATCTCTCATTTTCGATTCATCGCGCGCGTTTATTATTATTATTTTTGCAATATTAATGTAACTGCTCACGGTATGTAATAGTTTAATTATGATTTTCTTTTATTTATCGTTTTACGGGTTTTTTTGGCTATGTAATTAATCCCTACCCCGAAGACTTGTAATAGCGTAGGTTTTTTATTTTCTCGTATTTTAATTCTCGCAAATATTAACTGTTTAGATGTATGTTAATAGGATTGTATGACAAGATTGCATGAAAATTTAAAATGGCTAGAAAACCCTAATGTGCAAAGATAATAACTGAAATCAAATCACTCGCACATGCACACTCTTAGGGTATACTCTCACTTCGGTTGCCTTCAGTAAACGATCATTAAGTATAGGGTGTCTTAGTGGTTGCCCTCCTGTCTAAACAAATATTAAAAGTCCTATTCAGAAATGTTGCCTCGGAAATGTTACCTCGAATATGATCTTAAGACATTAGGGTTATTACTAAGACATCCTAACATTGCTTTAGTGATCATACGTCCCTTACGAATTGACCCTTACAAACTCCAACGACGGTGCTACCTACTTCTCAATAGTAGGATAGCATTGTCTAAAGTAAACGGGAATAGAAACGATCCTTTTTCGAGTAGGTAGATGCTAGTAGGTACTTGCTCAAATCAAAACTTTTCACACTTACACTTTTTTCAAACAAAGTTTTCAAAAACAACTTCGTAGCACTCTTGAGGACAGAAATAAGGGTTAAAACGAAGTAAGACAAAACTTTTTCAAAACAAACACACACAAGAAATTTTAAAAGATTAGCAAGTACCTAAGAGCCCATGGAAAACTATGGATAGAAAGGGTGCTAACACGTTCCCTTCCTATAATCAATCCCCCGTACTCAGAATATCTCGAAATAGGAATTTTTATGTGCTTTTTTCCTTTCCAGTTGGATAAAATAAAAGTCGGTGGCGACTCTTGCTTAACGCGACATTTTGCGAATAAAAAACACAAAACGCAAACCAACATTTTTCAAAACATTCGGTTCTGCCACCGTATCACAAAACTGGTGACTCTGCTGGGGACTTTATAAGTGGGGTATACCTTAGGATCTAGTTCATCATAAATTGCATCTCTTGTTTGTTTTGGTTGCTTTACTTTTAAGGGTTTTTGTTTGGGAGTTACTATAGATCCTAACCCGGATCTGGGGACACCTTTTAGGTAAGTAGCAATAAACTATGAGGGAACTGTACGGCGTAGATCGATACGGTTGAAGCAGTAGCTACGTTGATGTGGCACATTGGTTGGTACCAGTATCCTTTATGGAGAAACGAGGAGAATACGGGGCCGCTATGTGTGTCATTAAGAATCAACCGACCTTAGAACCTTTAATCGACCAACTTGGCCATTAGAAAGTAGTGAGATAGCCGGCCTCGGTGTAAAGCTGAGAACTGGTTGATACTTGATGCTACACTCATTGAGACCATACTCTCGAGATAGTTCCGGCGACAAGAAAAAATTGCGTAAGCTGAAACCATGACCGATGGAGGATGGTCAGTGATATTGAGTACCTCTAGAACCCGGTTACTTTTTCTAGGACAGGTTGAAACCAACTGAACTTCAAGAGGGTAATACCTTTGACCCTATGCAAGCCTTAAACTTAAGGGCTTTTGTGTGACTTATTTGCCTTTACCATGCCTATTATCTGCTATACCTGTTGTTTTTATCATGACATCATGTATCATAACATAGTATGCATACTTCATTATAATAACCATTTCAAAGACCAAGGGGATTTATCTTTGTTCTGTTTTGCAGATCATGTCTCCCGTGTGCAGAAATACCATCCGAGTTAACTTTGTGAAAATACCTGCTCAACTTAAAGAGTTAGCCTCAAGAATTTCTGAGACTTCTATGTTCATTAAGAGGCATGGTCAAATTCTTAGCTTGGTCACCTCAAAGTTTGATGAGCAGATGATGAGTGTGCTTTTCCAGTTCTTCGATCCTGTGCATCATTGCTTCACCTTTCCAAATTACCAGTTGGTTCCCACTTTGGAAGAGTTCTCTCACTTATTGGGCATATCCATCCTTGAACAGGTAACCTTCATAGGTATGGAAGAGGTTCCTAGACCAGAAGACATTGCCTCAGCTCTGCATCTGAAACAGGCTGATGTAGTATCCAATTGGGAAACACGAAGCGGGGTCGAAGGTTTTCTAGCCAAATTTTTGATAGACCAGGCTCAACTATTCTGGGATAGTTTGGATTTTCAGGCTTTCGAAGATATCTTGGCTCTCCTTATCTATGGCTTGATTTTATTCCCGAATCCGGATTCCTTTATAGATGTGAATGCGGTTAAGATCTTCCTGTCTCGCAATCCAGTGCCTACTCTTCTGGGTGATATCTTGCATACTCTCTACACTCGTACTGTGCAAAGAAGAGGGACTCTTATGTGTTGCATGCCTTTGCTGGCAAGGTGGTTTATTTCGCACCTCCCCAAATCTGTGCTGAAGAACGAAGAAGGTTTGGGATGGTCCTACAGAATAATGTCACTTGCCCATACAGACATTCTTTGGTCTTCCTGGGCTATGGAAGACACTGTCGTCATTGATCGTTGTGGGGGATAACCTAATGTCCCACTGCTTGGAATTAGAGGAGGGATAACCTACAATCCTTGTTTAGCTTTGTGACAGTTTGGTCGTGCTCGGAGGGATGGTCCCCATGAGCTACTTCTTGAGGATATTGCATTTGACTACAAGGAGGACGTAGACGAGCATCACCGAAGGTTTATACGAGCTTGGGGCATGGTGAACAGATCTGACCCCCAAGAGCTGGGACCAAGGACTTCCCTTCCTATACAGCCTTATCTCCAATGGGTCCGAGCTCGTGCCCAGAAGCTTGGAATGCCTTATGAAGCAGTATTGCCAGTGATTGTGGAGCCCACTAATGAAGAAGGCATTGCTTATACAGTTCTTTACCCTTACATGCCCACTGATCCTGGGGCATTGCAGAGGTCTTGGATTCAACTGAAAGAGGAAAGGGATACTTATCGGGAAAAGTACCATGAGCAAGAAAGGAAGATCTTGAAGCTCACCAGGTAGCTCAAGGAAGAAAGAGTGATCAATGACTATGTTAGCACAAAGAGGAAGCGTCCATGGGACTTTTTATTTTTGCTTTTTTCTAGTTTAGATTTGCTTTCCATTTACTTCTTTGTAACGCCTTAAAGGCATTGTTGACCCTTTCACAAGTTAATCTAATAAAGTTTGTTTATTTTTGGTTTGCAAATTTAAATCTCCCAAAGTCTTTGAAATCATTACATACTCATCCCATTATCATGCACACCATTACATGTACCATTACAGGTTTCTCATCTTCTTCACTCTTTATTTCAGCACGAAATGTCTTCTGATCAAGTCATCAAAGATCTCCAGGCACAAAACACTGAATTCCAAGAGATGTTCTTGAGCTTGGCTAAAGGGCAAGAGGATTTGAAGGCTCTCATTATGAAAGAGAAAAAGAAGAAGAAGAAGAAGGTAGTTCTTATGAATATGGGAAAAAGGTTTGGGGATAGGTTGAAACAGCAAGCTGATCTGACCTCTTCATTCAAGGAAGGGGAGAACCAAGAAGAAGAAAAGGGCCCAGCCCTGCAATCTATGATAATGATACTAATTTTGATGATGAGCAATATCCTCCAGCCGAGGATAGGTACAAGCAACTAGAAGACCGTTTGAGTGCTATGGAGATTCAGAAGATCCCTGGTTTGGATTTCAGAGAACTGGGACTGGTATCAGGAGTGGTGATCCCTCATAAGTTCAAAGCTCTGGTTTTTTCCAAGTACGATGGAGTATCCTGTCCAAAACTCCATCTCCGCTCGTATGTCCGGAAAATCCAACCCCACACTGCTGATAGAAATTTGTGGGTGCATTTCTTTCAAGATAGTCTATTAGGGACTCAACTTGAATGGTTTTATCAGTTGGAAGGGGCCAATGTCCAAAACTGGGAAGACCTCGCTGCTGCTTTTTACATGCATTATCAGTATAACGCCGACCTTGCTCCCACTCGTACTCAGCTTCAAGGTATGTCTATGGGTGCAAGTGAAGGTTTTAAGGACTATGCTCAGAAGTGGAGAGACTTGGCTGGAAGAGTCAAACCCCCTTTGTCTGATAGGGAGTTGTTTGACATGTTTCTGGGGACGCTATCTGGACCATTTTTCAATCATCTGATCGGCAGTTCGTCATCTGGGTTTACTGAGTTGATCTTAACTAGAGAGAGAGTAGAAGCTGGTATCCGAAGTGGTAAGATACAAAAGGACACTTCATCAAGTGCAGTAAAGAAGCCTTTCACCGGTAAGAAGGAAGCTAGTGTAGTCTACAGCCCGAGGGGCCAAAGCAGACCTGACCACCGTCAAGCAGTAAATGCAGTAGTGATATCAAGACCCACAATTGCTCCACAATGTAACACTTAACAAAGGGTGGAAAGACCACAAAGGCAGTACACTCGGCTCAATATGACCTTGTCTCAAATTCTACGGTAATTATTGAAGACCAATCTGGTAACTCTGAGGGAGGCCCCGAAGAACCCCAACACCACTTCTCCTCACTATAACCCGAATGCCCGTTGCGCCTATCACTCCGGAAGTCCAGGTCATGGTACAAACAACTGTTGGACCTTGAAAAATAAGGTGCAAGACTTGATCGAAGCCAAAGAGATTGAGTTTGAAGCTCTGGAGAAGCCCAAGGTCATAACCGCACCCATGCCCAAGCATGGCTCGGGAATCAATGCTATTGAGGTTGTCTCCGCCACAGAAGATGCCGATGATGAGAACCTGGATATTGACAGCTAGATCTACCCTACAACCAATGGTGGAGTGAACAACTGGACAGCGAAGGACTTCATACCTGTTTCTTTTATTCCACAGTAATTGACTTTTGTTTTGAAAGTTGTAATAGATAGCTTGAAACTTTATGGCCCGATGCCTTGCCCGAGGCACCTTGGATTTGCTTGTGAGGGCTTATTATTTGTCAGTTTCATATATCATTAATAAAGCATTGGACGATTCTTGAATTACAAATTTTGCGCTCCTTGTTCTTCTTTTTCTGTCTCTCGCTTTATCAAAAACATTTATCCTCTTACACACACTCACGTATCATAATGCAGACCCATATCCACTTCGGATCCCATTGATAACGACTCTGCTACTTCCAGTTATGACTTCAAAAATCTGATCAACTAAGCCGAGAACGAAGATGAGGATGATTGTGAGGTGCCTGGAGAACTTGCTAGACTGCTACTACATGAAGAAAGGGCCATACAGCCTCATGAAGAGCCAGTGGAATCAATGAATTTAGGTATAGAGGAAGATATGAAAGAAGTTAAGATAGGTGTGAATCTGGAGTCTAGTGTTAAACAATGGTTGATACAAATGCTACGTGACTATGTTGAGATCTTCGCTTGGTCTTATGAAGATATGCCTGGTTTGGACACTGATATTGTGGTTCATCGCTTGCCAACCAAAGAAGACTGTCCTCTAGTGAAGCAGAAGGTTCGTTGTATACGCCCTGAGATGTTGGAGAAAATCAAAGCTGAGGTCATGAAACAATTTGACGCAGGATTTTTAGCTGTCACCTCTTATCCGCAGTGGGTTGCCAACTTTGTTCCAGTACCTAATAAAGATGGTAAGGTATGGATGTGTGTGGACTATAGAGATATGAACAGGGAATGCCCCAAGGATGATTTCCCACTTCCTCACATCGATGTTCTGGTCGACAACACCGCGCAGCACAAGATCTTCTCCTTTATGGATGGTTTTTCTGGTTACAATCAGATCAAGATGGCTCCCGAGGACATGGAAAAGACAACCTTCGTTACATAGTGGGGCACCTTCTGTTACAAGGTAATGACTTTCAGGTTGAAGAATGCTAGGGTAACTTATCAGCGTGCCATGGTTTCTTTGTTGCACAACATGATTCACCATGAGATTGAGGTTTATGTTGATGACATGATAGCAAGGTCCCAGACTGAGGAAGAACACCTCGACCATCTCCAGAAACTGTTCGACAGGTTGAAGACGTACAAGCTAAGGTTAAACTCGAACAAGTGCACCTTCGGGGTAAGGTCTGGTAAGCTGCTAGGTTTCGTCGTCAGTGATAAGGGTATCCAGGTGGATCCTGCCAAGGTAAAGGCCATACAGGAAATACCGGCTCCCCGCACAGAAAAGGAAGTTAGAGGCTTTTTGGGACGTCTGAACTACATCGCCCGATTCATTTCATATCTGACTACTACTTGTGAGCCAATTTTCAAGCTGCTGAAGAAAGATCAAGTGGTAAAATGGAATGATGAATGTCAGACCGCCTTTGAAAGGATCAAGGAATACCTCCAAGAGCCACCAATTCTGATGCCTCCAATTGAAGGAAGACCTTTGATCTTATACTTAACAGTACTGGATAATTCAATGGGGTGTGTGCTGGGGCAGCATGACGAGTCTGGCCGAAAAGAGCACACTATTTACTACCTTAGCAAAAAGTTTACCGACTGTGAGACCCGATACTCATTGCTCGAGAAAACTTTCTGCGCTTTGGCATGGGATGCTCACCGCCTGAGACATTATATGCTGATTCACACCACCTTATTGATATCAAAGATGGATCTAATCAAGTATATCTTCGAAAAGCCTGCCTTGTCCTGAAGAATAGCAAGATGGAAGATGATCTTAACTGAGTATGACATCCAATACACAACCCAAAAAACAATCAAGGGGAGTGTATTGGAAGATTATTTGGCGCATCAGGCCGTGGATTACTACCAATCCATGAATTTCGAGTTCCCGAATGAGAATATCATGTTGGTGATTGACTGTGAAGAACCTGGACCAGATGAAGGACCTGAGGAAGGATCTGATGGTCTATGTATTTTGATGGAGCATCAAACGCGTTGGGTAATGGCATTGGCGTTGTGATTATACCTCTTGAGGGCTGTCATACTCCATTCACCGCCCGATTATGTTTTAACTGCACCAACAATATGACGGAGTATGGAGCATGCATCTTGGGTCTCCGAGCTGCTATTGACCTGAGGATTAAGTTCTTAAGTGTATTCAGAGATTCTGCTCTAGTGATCAGTCAGATCAAAGGCAAGTGGGATATGAAGCACCCAAATATTATTCCTTACAAAAAGTATTTATTGACGTTGCTCCCACACTTTGAGGAGATAACCTTTGAACACTTCCCAAGAGAGGAGAATCAGTTAGCGGACGGGCTAGCTACCATGTCTTCTATGTTCAAAGTCAGGTGGGACAATGAGGCTCCCCATATTACCATCGAGAGGTTGGACGAACCCCACATATTTCTGTGACATTGAAGCCAAAGAGGTAGCAGATAAACCATGGTTCCACGAGGTAATGAGGTATCTTGAGGCTCAAGAGCACCCTGATGGTGCATCTGTGAATGATAAGAAGTTCTTGAGAAGGTTCGCGACAAAGTTCTTCATTAGCAATGGGATCCTTTATAAGCATAATCATGATTCAACCTTACTGCGATGTATGGACAAGAGCGAGGCAGAAAGGAGAATGACAGAATTACATGAAGGTACCTTCGGGACTCATTCCAGTGGACATACCATGGCAAAGAAGATCCTACGGGCTGGATATTATTGGTCCACTATGGAAGCCGATTGTTATCAGCACTCTCGAACCTGTCATAAGTGCCAAGTCTATGCTGATAAGGTGCATGTACCTCTAGTTCCCCTGAATGTTTTGACAGCTCTTTGGCCTTTTGCAATGTGGGGCATCGACATGATTAACGAGATCAGACCCACTGCTTCCAACAGACATTGTTTCATTCTGGTAGCTATTGATTATTTCACGAAGTGGGTTGAGGCAGCTTCCTTTGCTACAGTAACTAAGAACGTCGTGGCGCGGTTCATCCGACATAATCTGATCTGTCGATATGGTGTACCGGAGAGAATCATTACGGACAATGGTACAAATCTCAACAATACGGTGATCACCGAGCTCTGCAAACAGTTTAAGATACAACATCACAACTCTTCTCCCTACCGGCCGAAGATGAATGGGGTTGTTGAAGCGGCTAACAAGAACATCAAGAAGATTGTGCAGAAGGTGACAGTGACATACAAAGACTGGCACGAGATGCTACAATTCGCTCTTCATGGGTATCGCACCTCAGCACGGACGTCGACAGGGGCAACACCCTATTCTCTGGTGTATGGCATGGAGGAAGTCCTACCCATCAAAGTCCAGATACCCTCTCTCAGGATTACGAAGGATGCAGGTTTGAGCGAAGATGATTGGATCCAGACCCGACTTGATCAACTGAATTTAATCGACAAAAAGAGACTTACTGCTATTTGTCATGGTCATACATATCAAAAGCAAATGATCAAGGCTTTTAACAAGAAAGTCACACGTCAAGAATATCAAGTCGGGGATCTGGTGATCAAACGTATCATACTACCGCAAGGTGATCCCAGGGGAAAATGGACCCCCACTTACAAAGGGCCAATTATGGTTAAGAAAATTTTCTCGGGAGGAGCTATGATTCTAACCACCATGGATGGTGACGACCTTCCTCACCCCGTCAATGCAGACACAGTGAAAAAATACTACGCATAATCAAAGACCCGCTAGGTTGACTGGCCTAGGAAAAAATAAGGGCTTCCCGGTGAACAAAAAGGGTTCGGGCAAAAGTAAGGGATGAAAATGAAAAAAACTGTACACCCGGCAAGTCGAAAACCGGAAAAGGAGGCTTGGGCAAAAAAGGGTATCCCAGTGGACTGAAAACCTGAAAGGGCGGTCCAGGAAAAAATTAGGGATTGAAGCATAACACTATGTCTCATTGGATCATCTTGCAGCCAGACTTCGGTATTGGCTATCAAGCTCGGACGGCGCCAATCAATCTGATCTACCTTCGACCAAGTTGCAAAGTGATGAGACGCTTGAAGATATAAAGGCAATAGCAGAGTTGGAACCCAGTGGGATTGTTTCATATAGCTATTTTTCTTTCTTTTTCATAAATTGTATAATTTCTATCCGTCGGCAGCGTTCTCTTACTAGGAAGTCAGCCTCTTTGTACAAAATGCCTATTACAGGCCAACTTCAAAAATCAATACAATTCATTTTCACAAGAAATTTCAAATTGTTTTTTCTTTCTTATGTTTAGTTTTGCAAGAACGTCCAATGATTCATTTTTGATATATGCATTTGAAAATAATTACTGCTCATAAATGTTTACATAAGAAACAAAAGACAATTACTCGGAATTCCAGGAACAGGGGCAAACAAGAAGTGTCCAAACCTTACAGTTGCTCTACCCACCAGATACAGGGATAGAACCAGCTTGAGAATATAACTAAAGGTACATACACTCCCCGCAGAGTAGGCAAGTATCCAAAACAGTGGTGACAACTCTTCCCAGCCGAGGTTCATAATCGTGAATAAGTCGGAAAAATTCGCCCCAGGCAGAGTTTATCTATCGCCAACATTAGAGGATTACCACCCGCTGAGTTTATTGCTCCCACAGGCATAAATTCAATCCCCGACAGAGTTCATCATCACCAATAATGGTAGTTCATCCCCAGCTGAGTTTATTTCTCCAAATCAGCAAATCTGCCAACAAAGTATCTCTCTTTCCCACAGAGTCATTCTCCCACAGGATTGTTCTCAAGCAGAGTCTCTCCCGGCATAATGTTCTCGAGCAGAAGGGACGCGAGTCTCCAGCTAATCATCTTTGGTCACTATCCCCAGCGAGAACGAAGAACTCAACTCCTTGTACTCTCCAATAGCAGTCCAGGATTTGTTCTCCCCAGCCGGAGGATATCACAAGAACATTTCATATTCATACATCATGGCATGCGCATATGCATCATACAACACAATCTCATTTATTTTGAGAACATCATTACTCAATACATTTCATACATCATGACATTACATACGACTAACTCTTTACCTTTCAGGGAAAGATACAATCAAGTTCTCACAAGTTTTCTCTGGTTCAGTCAAATCGATACTAAGATTTCTATTCCAGTTCAAGCTATGAAGCCCGGAAATCGACCAGATAATATCATGATATCTCCAGAACACTACGAAGCCTGGAATCGACCACATAGTGGTATATCATAAATATAAGCTATGAAGCCCGAAAATCGACCGGAAAACAGCTTAATCCTCAGCAAGTTATTGTGAAGCCTGGAAATCGACCAGAAAGTAATACAAGATACCATAAAGCCTGGAATCGACCAGATAATGGTATAAGACATTGTGAAGATTGGATCACAACCAGATAGAGGCAAATGACACTAAAGTCTGGGACACGACCAGATAACAGTATAAGGTACTGTGAAGCTTGGAATTCGACCAAACAACAGTTTACTTGGCCAATTACTATGAAGCCCGGAAATCGACCGGATATTAGTATGCCTTAAATTCGAGTGGAAGCCCGGATGCGACCGGATAACCACCTAATTCATTCTGAAGCCTGGAGTACTACCAGATAAGAATTGAGAAATTGCAAATCCTGGAGAACACCAAATAGCAAGCCTAATCTCATCTCCCCAGTAAATCACTGTAAAGCCTGGAGCACGACCAGATAGCAGTTCATCTTCACCTCCTCGACTAAGAGATGATTCCCCAGCAGAGTAACTGACAATTGAAGTTCCTAAAACTCTATTTCTCTCAAGACAGAGACCAGCATTCCCCAGCGAAGTCCTCCTCAACAACAGGTATACGGGCTCTCGCAAAGGAGTCTCTTATGAGATCAACACTTCTTCGGATGGCATCTTTTAAGCCCATCTCCCGTCACTGACTTCCAAATGGCATCTATAAGCCCATTCCCGATATTGCAAGACAAGTACCACTTCATGTGAGTGAAAATTTCTGGGCACTCTAGTGTTCAATCATCTTCCACCTTCGGATCACAAAAGGCAGACAAGACAATCTACATCCTCAGGTTTAAGAATATTGAACAGGGGCAGCTGTTGTACCCCAAAATTTGCCCTCCCATATTTCTCAATACATTTTAATTGAGGTCCTCAAATTGCTCAAGGAAGTCCAAGGGTTGACCAGACAAACTCTCTCCTAAGGCAGTCTACCTCAAATTAGGGTTTCATTTTGCATAAAGATGTTTGAGTCCAAAGGATCCCAAATTCTCACCATTGCCCTAATATGTTCACAAGATCATTCGTGTCAAGTTTCAAGCCTTGTAGAGGAAGTTTGCTCAGTCAATTGCTCAAAGCCCTGAAAATCGACAGTGCTAGGGCAAATGTCAACTGTGGCCCACATACAGTCAAACTTCAAGATTTTTGGTCAACATCCTCATTTTGAAGTATTATTCATCATTTGATCAAGGGTTGATCATGATTCCTCAATGATTGCTCACAATTCATCAAAACCCAAAAGTTGCTAAATTAGGGTTTTGTAGGAAAAGTCAACTCAACTTTGACCAAGCATAACTTTCTCATACTTTATTAAAAATGACCCATCTAAAGCTCATTTTGAAGAGGATGCAATTACCTACAATCCATCTTCATCTCCCAAGTTCAAAATATGCACTCACAAGAAGATATGAACTTGGACATTATAGGTCATTTTGGAAAGTCAACAAAAACACCTTTTGGGTCAAAGCTTCATACATGAACATGGAAGACCCAATTGAAATAAGACCAAAAAGGTTGCTTATAGGACTTCTCAAGCTTTCTAAAAAGTTCAAGAACACATATCTAGGATCAAAATTGAAGGAGTTATGCATTGGTAAAGTTAACCCTTTTTGCAAAATTACCAAAAGTCAAATATGTCAAAAATTACATTTTTTGCTAAATGGGCCAAACTTTTTATGTTTGCACTGAGTTTGTAATGTGACCCACGACCCATGAGCCCTTCCATTTGCCATTATTTTATTTTTGTCATTTATTTTGATTTTATTTCATTTAAATCAAATAAAATCAAAATAAAATAGTAAAAATATCAAAAGCTAATCAAATCTTGAGATTTTGTGCATGTTTAGGATCATTACACAGCTGGAGACAAGATCAAATCGTGCAAGACTCATATAGATACAAAAAGATTGCATTTTGCTTGATTTGGAAAGATTTTCACAAGGATCAAATCATGAATCAATGATCATAATTGGAAAAGATTTGATACAAAGTTGCAACCCTAATTCATTCTTGGATACATAAGGAACAACTGCAGACCAAAAACAAAGAGGTTAGAGGCGTGCAAAACAGAAAACAAAGTTGCAAAAATTCAAGAAAAGTTGTAAATCAATTTCCAGGTTTCAGGCCTTCTCAAGCCATTCTAACCATCCCAATCGTTTGTTGGATATCCCTGGATCGTATTACAACCATTAACAAGCTTTCCCACGTTCAAAATCACACTGTAAGAGTCACACGGTTCATCTCTTTTCTTGAATTCGAATATCATAATCCTGGCATATTTAGCATGATTCATTTATATATTCTTAATCCTTGAGATGTTTGCAAGCTAATGGTTGTATTTAATTGCATTTTTATTGACTATACAGCAAGTTGCCATGGCTAGGGTTCTAGTTTCGTTTTTAGGGGTTTTGTGTACAGGAACAATTAGGCACGGATAATGGTACCATGATGCTCGTGAGGTTGCAAAGAGTTGATTGGTACCATTGGTTGTGATTTATCATGCTTGCACATGATTTTGGAGTGGACAAAGGTTGTACCTACGCCCAATGTCCGTAGGTAAAAGTATGTGACCTAAAACGACAAAAGCCACGAGGAAGATGATGACGTGGCATATGGTGAATGGCCAGTTTTGAATTTCACGCATTTTTGAGTTTAGCCATTTGTTTTAGCATATTATATTTGTTGTTAATTATTGTTACAACTAAACAAGCCAGCGCAGGTGGTAAAGCCATTGGTCTTTGATGCACACGTCCTGGGTTCGATCCCAGGTGTGTGCATTTTATTTTCTCAATATTTTCAGGATGATTCAATGTACCACATGGCAAAGGACTTACCATACATCATCAACATCCAATCATCCAAATCACCAACAAGTCAGATCTTTGGCCTTCCCAATGAAGGTCTACCATGGGCATGAGTCAAGCGCATGCATGGGATTGGAGAAGTCAAAAGGGCCATCAACATCTGGGCCCAGAAAGTTGCAAACAACACCCCTCCCTTTTTCTATTTACCTCAGGCCCATTCTTTTTCTTTTCTAATTTTTCTTTTATTTAATTTAATTTGTTTAAATTGTTTTCTAACACAATTAATTTCTTTTTCACAAAAAATCATAAAATCAAGTTTCACAAATTTAGAATTAGGTTTTTATTTTATTAAATTTAATTTAATATTAGTTTAAATTTAATTTAGGATTAATTCTACTTTTTCTTATATATTTAAAATCAATTAGAAAATTAGGGTTAACTTTTGATTTAATTTTTATTTCTTTCTCAAAATTAAAAAATACAAAAATAGATTAACTTAATTATTTTTTCTTAATTTAAATTAATTAGTAATTAGGTTTTATTTATTCAATTAAACTTTATTTTCTCAAAATAATCCAAAAAAACACAAAAACAATGATTTCTCTTTTAATTAGGTTTAGTCGGGGTCAAAACCCTAAATCTCTCGTTTTCGATTCATCGCGCGCGTTTATTATTATTTTTGCAATATTAATGTAACTGCTCACGGTATGTAATAGTTTAATTAGGATTTTCTTTTATTTATCGTTTTACGGTTTTTTTTTGGCTATGTAATTAATCCCTACCCTGAAGCCTTGTAATAACGTAGGTTTTTTATTTTCTCGTATTTTAATTCTCGCAAATATTAACAGTTTAGATGTATGTTAATAGGATTGTATGACAAGATTGCATGACAATTTAAAATGGCTAGAAAACCCTAATGTGCAAAGATAATAACTGAAATCAAATCACTCGCACATGCGCACTCTTAGGGTATACTCTCACTTCGGTTGCCTTCGGTAAACGATCATTAAGTATAGGGGCTCTTAGTGGTTGCCCTCCTGTCTAAACAAAGATCAAAAGTGTCGTTCGGAAATGTTGCCTCGGAAATGTTTCCTCGAATATGATCTTAAGACATTAGGGTTATTACTAAGACGTCCTAACATTGGTTTAGTGATCACACATCCCTTACGAATTGACCCTTACAAACTCCAACGATGGTGCTACCTACTTCTCAATAGTAGGATAGCGTTGTCTAAAGGAAACGGGAATAGAAACGATCCTTTTTCGAGTAGGTCGATGCTAGTAGGTACTTGCTCAAATCAAAACTTTTCACACTTACACTTTTTTCAAACAAAGTTTTCAAAAACAACTTCGTAACACTCTTGAGGACAGAAACTAGGGTTAAAACGAATTAAGACAAAACTTTTTCAAAACAAACACACACAAGCAATTTTAAAAGATGAGCAAGTACCTAAGAGCCCATGGAAAACCATGGATAGAAAGGGTGCTAACACCTTCCCTTCCTATAATCTACCCCCCGTACTCAGAATATCTCAAAAAAGGAATTTTTCTATGCTTTTCTCCTTTCCAGTTGGATAAAATAAAAGTCGGTGGCGACTCTTGCTTAACGCGACATTTTGCGAATAAAAAACGCAAAACGCAAACCAGCATTTTTCAAAACAATCGGTTCTTCCACCGTATCACACCATCCTTAATTTTTATCTTTAGGTAGGGAATATAAAGGATAACCCTAATTTAGTCAGAGATTCTAAGTTGTTTGACTCGTTCTTAGACGAAGGAAAGGTGTTAGGCACCGCTCATCTACCTTGTTCACAAGGATACTATGGTTTAGAATTGCAATTTTTAGGAAATAGAGTTTTAATTTTTATTAGGGGAACTCACCATGATTTTAGTCGTATGCCTACGTATCCTCTTATGAGGAATAAGAGTCCCAATTTGTAGTTCGTAGTTGGTTGGTGTTTTTTAAGGATTACCAAGATATTTGAATTATCCTTGAACCAAGTCTGGGTGTGTGAATAGTGGAGTTGTTACACGAAGTTCGCAGTCGATTAAAAATATTTTCATAATCCTTTCTGAAATTAATCTTGAATTTTAAATTAAGTTAGTAAAAAAATAATTTATTTGATGTTGGTTAAGTATTTTTTAAATATGTTAATATATAAAAAAATCTTTTTAATGTATGAAGAGAAATAATTTTAATGTAGTTAAAAATATTTGGATGGATTAGAAAAAAATAAATATTTGAATTTTATAACAATAATAATTTCAGAATGTATAAATATATTAAAAATATAAAAAAGAGTTAATTATAATATAAAATAATAAAAGAAAATAAAAATATAAAGAAAATAAAATTTCAATTAAAAAAGTCAAGGGAGGTGTAGTTTGTGTTTGGTTAGTAGAAACAGGGGGTGCAGAAAGTAGGACCCTAAATCCAAATATTGGATTTAGGTCCAAATCACAAGCGGGTGTGGTTTTGAATTGGGTAGTAAAACTGGGGAATATATGAAGTAAGGGCCCAAGTCCAGATATTGGACTTGGCCCACTAGTGTAGAGGGTATGTTTTCTAACGTTGTAGTAAAATGATGGGTGGATTACACAATGGGCTAGGCCCAGAATCACAAACGCTTGGGAGGTCCGTTTGGACCTCGTATGGGAAGGTGCACCTAGTTACAATGGATGCGCATTTTAGGACGTTTGATGGAGATAAAATGGTGGATATTAAGGGTGCACGATAGGCCTTAACACACAGGACCACAAGACATTATATTTTTCTGTTTTTGTTTTATTTGATTCATTCCATTTTATTATTTCTCTCTCCCATCTTTTTTCTCTCATCTCTCTCCCTCTATTAAACAATAACAACAAACCCTAGTCGCCACCCCCTCACAGCCTCTAAGTGGCGGCGATGCCCTCAAACCCTTAAATCAAATCAACAAACCCCCACTGCAACATCAATCACAAAAAAAAGAAGGAAGAAGCTAAGTATCTGTTACCTCTAATTGTGACCTATTTTTGTTCTGTTGATTTAGTTCTTCGCTAATTCTTCTTCTTGTTCGCAGGTGGAACGCGACACGATGGCGGTTGAGGAACGAAAGTGGTGACCGAAGCGGAGACTTGAAGGAGGATATTAGGGTTTCAGAAATTGAAACCCTAGATCTACGCTACAAGGAAGACTCTTCATGAATTGCTATCTGTATCCTCTTCTCTTGTTCTTCGATCTCCAATTTCTTCTAGGTTTCTCCAATTCTCCATCTCCTTCTCTTAGAGATTAGATTAATTTATAGGTTTTAGAATTAGATAGTTTAGGAAATTATGATTTGATTTCTGTTAGAAATTGTAATTTAGGGTTGATTATTTTGATTGATAAGTTAGTGATTAGAAAATTTGATCTTGTTCTATAATTAAAGATTTGATTTCTTGTAATTGATTTGATCTTTGTATTAAAAATTCTGGACAATTTGTTTATGTAATTGATATGATTTGATTCGTTAGGTGTAAAGATTGGATTTGTTTTAGTTTACACACACTTTTTTTTTCTTGTTGAATTTGTACAGTGCATGTTTCCTGGGCTTTGGGCTTGTGTAATTGAAGAATAGGGCTGCTAGGTGAGCAATTAGGGTTGAAAACCCTAGCTTTGATTTGGTTGACTTTAGTCAATGATTCAAAACACACAATAACAATATTTTATTAATAAATGATAATAATGTTTTAATAATACCCATAAACTGATAATTAATTGTAACCTAATAACAACAGTAATTAATAAAATCTATAATAATAATATAAATAGATAAATAATAGTATTAATAATGTTACTAAATAATAATTAATTAAAAAAAAGACAATACAGGTTCTCCAAAAAGGTCTAAACTGGGCCAATATTGTCCAATTATTGGGCCCTTCAAAATGAACGCCTTTCTTTTGTTTGAAAAAAAATGGGCCTTTAATAATGATGATTAAAAAAAGAAATGCGCCTATAACTCATTTTGGGAATCCCAATTGAAAAAATCAGAATAATCCACCCCTTCTTTATTAAAATGCATCAACTCCTTTATGGGCCATCAAATTTTGATGGTTCATATTGAAATAATATACCCCCACACCCACCCCCATTTATAATTTTAAACCCCATAATGAATTTATCAATATTAATCTAAACTTTATAAACAAAATCATAATAATAAAGAATAATTTAGTTAGAAATCAAAAGGGAAAATTTGGGGTATAACAACTGCCCCTATTTAATTGCCTTTCGATTTAATAGTACGAGAATACATAGGTCTCACATGCTTAAATCAAAAGTTTATTAAATAATGGAAGACCCTAAAATTTGTCTGACAGATTGTAAGGATACACCGTACATCATTTCCGAGAGCATAAAAATAGGCACAAATGACGATGTATCATTTTACCAGAGTTTGAACAAAAAGTTTTGATTTGACTTAGATATGACGATACAGATAACTCATCAATATCTAAAAGCGATTGTATATTTTTTTCATGTATTAACCATAACCTAGAGGGTAAATAATAAAAGTTTGAAAGTTGACTTACTAATCTTCGATAATAATATAGTAAGATTAAGACATAAATTTTGTCTGTTCATTACAACCTAGGGGATGAATTAAACAAAGTTTGATAATACATTGCTGCATGGAGACTGACGCAATGCATATTTCATTATGTTTACTACAACCTAGAGAGTAAATAATACGAGGATAAACCTATGCATTTATCCCGACCTAGAGGGTAAATGACACGAGGATAGGCTTAAATGACAAGAAACGAAGATAGATTCACATATTCATTACAACCTCGGGAAAGAATAATATGAACCCGATAATTCACACACCTACCACAACCTAGGGGATAGATGATTGAAAAGTTTTGTGTGTTTATCACGACCTAGAGGATAAACGTCACAAGAATAGTCTTACATATTTATCACGACCTAGAGGATAAATAACGTAATCCTGAGAACTCACATACCTACCACCACCTAGAGGGTAGATAACTGAAAAGTGTTTTGTCGATCGAATATTAGATAACTAGATCAAAGATAAGATCAAAGTTTTAATGGTTGTGTCTGTTCTCAACCAAGGTATTTATTTGTTTTGTGGATGAAATAATCCAATGATGAGCCCCAAGAAAGTTCGTCGTTTTACCCAAAGTGTGTTTGAAAAATGTCATGTATGATGTATATGCATGATGTCTTAGATTGATATGCATCGAGTATTTCTATATGTCCCAAAACTTATGTTTGTATATACCCTAAATGTAATGTTTGTGTATGCACCAAATGTTTGAAAAATTATTTTTTGTGTTCTCTCATTTTAAACCATTGGTTTTGCATCGTCGACTTCTCCAATGTTGTATGACATGGTATTTTTAATTGATTTGAACTAGATGAATGGTGTCAGTAGGATTTTGATATTTGTATCGCAGGTGCAGGCGTGGACGTAGTTGCAGACGTAGGCGTGGACGTGGCTATGATCGCAGGCGTGGACATAGTCATGGACTTTCTTTTAATTCTTTTGTAACTAAAATGTTTTTGATGTTTTTATCAAATGTTTCTATTTTTTTGTCAAATCCCCAAAATGGTTTCAACGTAGTATTCACAAGAAATAATAGTAGTATTTGTAAACAAGTCCGAAAAGGAAAAAACAAAATTGAAATATTTGAGAAAGTAAATGTTTTATTGATAAATATGCCTATTAATAGGAGAGAGTACAAGATGCAATTCCTTGAAAGAGTTAATTATAGAAAGTTTAACAAAAACTGAAATGGCAACGAAAATGGTAATTGCTACTACTGTTTCTCTATTATCCTTTTGATAGTTCCAATCCCCTTTGTTTATGAGTCAAATGATTTTGATCAATCCGTCCCCTTCGGGGTTGTAGTCGTGGTTCTTAGATCACAATCTTTTTGTTCTTTATTTTTTAATAAGATCCCTAACTTTTACATGGATTTCCCTTTCGGGTTTTCAATCCACTAGGATAATTTTTTTGTGTATGTCCCTAATTTTTTCCTAGATCGCCCTTTTGGGTTTTCAATCCACCGGGATGCTCCTTTTTGCCTAAGTCTCCCATTTAGGGTTCAAACTTAGCGAGCTTTTTATACATAGTATTTTTTGACTATGTCTGAATTTTCCAATTATGGCAGTTCTTCCCCATCCGTTATTGTGAGGATAAGACCACCACCCGAGAATGATGTTTTTACCACATACGGACCTTCGTAGTTGGGTGTCCATTTACCATGTTAATCAAGGCAAGGAAGTAGAATTTTCTTGAGCACCAAATCTCCTTCTTTGAACACTCGAGGACGAACCTTTTTGTTGAATGCTTTCTTCATCCGCTTTTGGTATAACTGACCATGGCACAAAGCTGTCAAACATTTTTCTTCAACGAGGTTGAGCTAATCAAGTCGCGTCTGAACCCACTCTGCTTCTTCAAGCTTTGTTTCCATTAGGATTCGAAGTGATGGTATTTCTACTTCAATTGGGAGTACTGCCTCCATGCCATATACTAGAGAGAAAGGATTTGTGCCTATTGATGTTTGTACATAAGTACGATAGTCATGTAAAGTGAAGGGAAGCATTTCATGCTAATCTTTGTATGTCTTCACCATTTTCTGAATGATTTTCTTGATGTTCTTATTGGAAACTTCAATGGCCCCGTTCATCTTGGGTCAATACGATGAGGAATTATGATGCTCGATCTTGAAGTCACCGTATAACTCCTTCATCATTTGTTGTTCAAGTTAGACCCGTTGTCTATAATGATCCTGCTAGGAACCCCATATCTGCATATAAGATTTTGTTTGATGAACCGAGTAACCACTTGTCTTGTCACATTTGCGTAGGATGCAACTTCCACCCATTTGGTGAAGTAATGGACATCAACTAGTATGAATCTGTGCCTGTTAGAGGATTTCGGTTCGATCATGCCTATTGTGATACGGTGGGAGAACTGACTTGAAGGTTTTGCATTTGATCGCAAATGTTGCGGTTAGCAAGAGTCGCCACCGACTTTTATTTTATCCAAAAGGAAAGGTGAAAAAGCACAGGAAAGACCTTTTAGATTATTTCTTGGGTTTGGGGGGTAGTGTGATACGGTGGCAGAACCAACTGTTTTGAAATGCTGGTTTGCGTTTTGCGTTTTGTTCGCAAAATGTCGCGGTAAGCAAGAGTCGCCATCGACTTTTATTTCATCCAACCGGAAAGGAAAAAAGCACAGAAAAAAAAAATCCTTTTTTGAGATATTCTGAGTACGGGGGTAGATTATAGAAAGGGAAGGTATTAGCACCCTTTCTATCCATGGTTTTCCATGGGCTCTTAGGTACTTGCTCATCTTTTGAAAATTGCTTGTGTATGTGCTTTGAAAAGTTTTGTTTTACTTTGTTTTAACCCTTGTTTCAGTCCTCAAGAGTGTTACGAAGTTGTTTTTGAAAACTTTGTTTGAAAAGTGTTTGGTGTGAAAAAGTTTGATTTTGAGAAAGTACCTACTAGCATCTACCTACTCGAGAAAATAATGTTTCTATTCTCGTTTCCTTTAGACAATGCTATCCTACTATTGAGGAATAGGAAGCACCATCGTTGGAGTTGTAAGGGTCAATTCGAAAGGGACATACGACCATTAAAGCAATATTAGGACGTCTTAGTAATAACCCTAGAGTCTTAAGATCATATTCGAGGCAACATTTCCGAGGCGACGTTTCCGAGGCAACATTTCCGAATGGGACATTTGATCTTTGTTAGACAGGAGGGCAACCACTAAGACACCCTATACTTAATGATCGTTTACCGAAGGCAACCGAAGTGAGATTATACCTTAGGAGTGCGCATGTGCGAGTGATTTGATTTCAGTTATTATCTTTGCACATTAGGGTTTTCTAGCCGTTTTAAATTATCATGCAATCTTGTCATACAATCCTATTAACATACATCTAAACAATTAATATTTGCGAGAATTGAAATGCGAGTAAATAAACCTACGCTATTACAAGGCTTCAGGGTAGGGATTAATTACATAGCCAAAAAACCCGTAAAAGACGATAAATAAAAGAAAATCCTAGATTAAACTATTACATACCGTGGACATTTACATCAATATTGCAAAAACAAAAATAATAAACACGCGCGATGAATTGAATACAAGATAATTAGGGTTTTGACCCCAACTAAGCCTAATTGCAATTTAAAGGGAAAATCAATTTTTTTGTCGTTTTTAATTATTTGAGAAAATAAAGCTTGATTGAATAATAACAAAACCTAATTACTAACTTAATTTTAATTAAGAAAAATAATTAAATTAACCTATTTTTGTATTTTTATTTTAAGAAATAAAAATAAAAATTAAGTCAAAAGTCTAACCCTAATTTTTCTAATTGATTTTAATTATATAAAAAGATTATAATTTCCCTAAATTAAATTAAACTAAATTAAATTAAATTTGATAAAAAACAAACTAATGCTAATTTTATTAAACTCTTGATTTTATGATTTTTTTTGTGACAAAAGAAATTGATTTTGTTAAAAAATGATTAAGCAAATTAAATTAAATAAAAGAAAAAAAATAGAAAAGAAAAAGAATGGGCCTGGTTGCTTAGCAAAAAAAGGGGGTGTTGTTTGCAATTTCTTGGCCCAACAAGCTCCTGGCCCTGTTGACTTCTCCAATCCTGTGTGCATGCTTGACTCAGGCACATGGTGGACCTTCCTTGTGGGCATATTAGATCTGGCCAGGAGTACATCATATGGCTGATGCTGAGAGTACACAGAACACGCTTGAGGATGGGAAGCACTGGATTGACCTGAAATTATTGAGAAAATAATAAAATGCTCACGCCTGGGATCGAACCCATGACGTGTGCATCAAAGGCCAGCATCCTTACCATCTGCGCTAATCATGTTAGTTGTAACAATAAGGAAATAAATAAAATATATTACAAACAACGTGCCACGCCTCCCAAAACGCGCGAAATTCAAACTGACCATTCACACACTGCCACACCATTGTCTTCTTCATTGATTCTGTCGTTTTAGATAAAAGACTTTTACCTACCGACATCAAGTGTAGGTATAGCCCCTGTGCAGTTCCAAAATCTTGTATACGCATGATAAATGAAAACCAATGGTACCAATAAACTCGTTTCAACCTCACGAGCATCATGGTACCATTATTAATGTCTAATTGTTCCTGTACAAGAAATCCCTAAAAATGAAGAAAAAACCCTAGCCATGGCATTTTGATGTACAGTCAATAAAAATGCAATTGAATACAGTCATTAGCTTGCAAACATTTCAAGGATTATAAATATGCCAATTAATCATGCTAAATATGCCAGAATCAAGATATTCGAATTCAAGAAAATAGGCAAACCGTGGGATTGCTACAAGGTGATTCTGAGCGTGGGGAGGCTTACTAACGATGGAAACACGATCCTGGGATGTCCAACAAATAATTGGTATGGTTAGAACGACTTGAGATGGCCTGAAACTTGGAATTTGGTTTGCACTTTTTCTTGAATTTTTGCAATTTGTTCTCTGCCTTTGCATGCCTCTAGCCTCTTTCTTTTGATCTGCTTTTGTTCCTCATATATAATAGAGCGCATTAGGGTTACAATTTGTATCAAATCTTTTCCAATTATGAATATTGATCCATGATTCAATCCTTGCACCAAATCTTTCCAAAACAAGATAATTCAATCTTTTTGTGCCCATATGGAGCCTTGCACGATTTTATCTTATCTCCAGCTATATAATGGACCTAATCATGCACAAAATCTCAAGATTTAATTAGTTTTTGATATTTTCCTTATTTATTGATTTTATTTGATTTAAATGAAATAAAATTAAAATAAAAAAAATAAAAGAATGACAAGTGGAAGGGCTCATGGGTCGTGGGTCACATTACAAACTCAGCGCAAGCATAAAAAGTTGGGCCCATTTGGCAAAAATGCAATTTTGGACACATTTGACTTTTGGCAATTTTGCAAAAAGGGTCAACTTGGCCAATGCATAACTCTCTCAATTATGACCCTAGAGACGTGTTCTTGGACTTTTTAGAAAGATTAGGATGTCCTATAAGCAACCCTTTTTGTCTCATCTCAATTGAGTCTTCCATGTTCATGTATGAAGCTTTGACCCAAAAGGTGTTTTTGTTGACTTTCCAAAATGACCTATAATGTCCAAATTTATATCTTCTTGTGAGTGCATATTTTGAACTTGGGAGCTGAAGATGAATTGTAGGGAATTACATACTCTTCAAAATGAGATTTGTATGGGTCATTTTTGATAAAGTATGAGAAAGTTATGCTTGGTCAAAGTTGAGTTGACTTTTCCTACAAAACCCTAATTTAGCAACTTTGGGATTTTGTTGAATTGTGAGCAATCCTTGAGGAATCATGATCAGACCTTGATAAAATGATGACTAATACTTCAAAATGAGTATGTTGACCAAAAATATTGAATTTTGCCTGTATGTGGGCCACAATTGACTTTTGCCCTATCACAGTCGATTTCCAGGCCTTTGAGCAATTGACTGAGCAAACTTCCTCTACAAGGCTTGAAACATGACATGGATGATCTTGAGAACATATTAGGACAATGGTGATAATTTGGGATCCTTTGGACTCAAGCATATTGATGCAAAATGAAACCCTAATTTGAGGTACACTGCCTTAGGAGAGAGTTTGTCTGGTCAACCCTTAGACTTCCTTGAGCAATTTGAGGACCTCACTTGGCATGTATTGAGACATATGGGAGGGAAAATTTTGGGGTACAACAGTTAGATTATGAAAAGGGGAGGTATTAGCACCCTTTTCATCCATGGTTTTCCATGGGCTCTTAGTTACTTGCTAGATCACTTGCTTTTGTTTGAAATTATGCTTTGTGTGGTTTTTTGAAAGTATTTTGTAAAGAGACCATTGTTTAGGCAATATTTGTAATGATTCTTGTTCGTAAGAATGTATACAAAGATGTTTGATCTTTTGAAAATATTTTCAATTTTGTAAGATGTTTGAAAGTGTATGTGTTTGTTTTTGAAAATAGCAAGGATATTTGTTTTAAAATGGAGAAAGTAATTAGGAGCAATCTACCTACTCAAATGTATTTATTGTTCATTTTCTTTTCCTTTGACAATTGTTGTAAACGGGATGGGTGTGGGTCATCGTATAGCCATGTGTTGTACCCCAAAATTCGCCCTCTCACTCTTCAAGGCCTTTCTTACAAGGTTTCTCAAGGTTCAAGCTTGCACAAGTACTTTGAAATTTTCCAATACCAAAATTAAAAGGAAATTGTCAAAAAGGGAGAAAACATATAAAAATAATATTTTGACAAATTTGGAGGAAAACATGTCTCCTTCGAATCAGCCATTCGTCTGGACAAGTTTATGGCTTACAAGCCTGCTTCGACTTGGACAAGTTTACTGCCTACAAGCCTGCTTCGACTGGATAAGTCTGCTTCTGGCATGCAAGCTTTCGGTGGGACATGAGCCACCTTCATACAAAATCTTCTATTGCCATTTTGGTTCCCTTCAAATCAGCATCTTTCAAACCCAACTCGGAATCCTTCGACGCAATCTTCTTTAGTACATTTCTAGAACTCTTCGACACAAGTAGGATTTTGAAAGGACAACTGATCAAATCTATGGACCCTGCTACGTGAGCTTACTTTAAAAGCCTTAATGCTTGTATTTCACTCCATAATTAATTGCTTACATTTTGGATTAAGCTATTTTCCAGGTGATTAAGCCTTTGTCCAGAAGTTTTTTTGCATAACAGTGGACTTGCTAAGTACAAATACTGTCCCAAGCCCATGCTTTGCTTAAATCATGTTTGTACTTCACCATAAGTCAGGGAAGTCAGCACCTTTTAACCAACAACTTCAGTACTTCACCTTGGGATCTTTGAAAATCTGACATAGCTTAATGTTCACGTTTCAGCCAAGCCACATCTTTGATTAAACTTCTAAACATTTTCTCTATAAATAGAGGAACCATTGACAAAGAAAGGGTCCAGATTTTTTTTGCTAGAGAGAAAAATCATAAAAAATCTTCAAGCACTAAAACTCTCCCATATTCTCAAACTCTCCCATATTCTTAAACTCTCTAACATTCTCAAACCTTCAAAACTCTAAGATTTTTTTCATAAAAAAAAGCCTCAGTGGTGTACCTTTCGATTTACTTCCCCTAGACTGCAGCAACCTTCGATTCACGCATCCCCATCATATACTCTCTTTCTATTCAGTGACTGCCCAAACCAAGCAGTAACAAAACTAGCTTCAGGAAGATCCCAGCGAAGCTCCCTCCACCATCAAAAAAGTCACTTACAGCTCTTTCGACTAAACACTTCAAGAGGTAATTCCTCTAAACTTGGAACTCTTTCATTTGAACATCATATCCACATGCCAATAAACAAAAATGTAGATATTTCTAGACCATGTTTTAGCATTCGATTCTGACTGTCCATATGCTGAAAACTCAACCTTAATTAGTTATACTTTGGACTTTGAGACCCATTGGTTTTTGTGCTAACCCCTGGACTGTAGTTATACTTGGATGTTGTGTTTTAAGAACTTGAGACAGGTTTATTATACCCTTCGACTGGCTAGTTGCACAAGCCTTTCAAATCACAATTTGAGGGCCTAATATACTCATAAGGAGTCAACAAGGAGCCTGTTGAAAAGTCAGAACCTCGTTGTTTCCAGGTTCAGTCCAAACACATTCCCTCACTACATTTAACCCCCAGTCGAAGAAGGCAACAAAGCAGGACCAGAAGGCTTCGCCATACACTGACTTCCAGGCTAATCGAAGGCCATGACCTCGCTGGTGCTAGTCCTAATCGAAGAAGGCCAACATAATGCAAGTCGAAGGGTGCTACTGCCTGGGTCGAAGAGCTCATTTTCCTTTCTTTTATTTTGTTTTTGCCTTTACATTTTCTTGCCTTTCGATATGGTTGTAACAGTGTAGGATATTTATTTCTTGCATTTTTATTGCTTTATATAAATATTAGTAAAATAGGAAATGTATGGAAAGATAAAATCAACAAGTAGACAACCCCTAATCAAAGACAAAACGCATGCAAATAACACACTTGCACACAAGCATCCTTAGGGTTTTCCCACTTGGTTGCCTAAAATAAAATGGCCATGTTACGCATGCGAAGTATCTTGGAAAAACAAAACAAATATAAGATCATAGCCCCTCGATGACGCTATTCAAAAGTTGCCTTATAAAATGATCTTGGTCCCTCAAAATGCTAAGATACTTTGCAACATTGCTATCATGGTTATACGATGACCCATACCCGTCCCATTTACATCCAAAGATAGGGTTGCTTACCAAATCAATGGTAAGTCAACAATGTCAAAGGAATAGAAAATGCACAAGAAAGACATTTGAGTAGGTAGATAGCTTCTAAATTACTTTCTCCATTTCAAACAATTCTTGCTATTTTCAAAAACAAACACACACACACATTTCAAAAGATCTTACAAAACATTGAAAACATTTTCAAAAGACAAACATATTTATATACATTCTTACGAACGAGAATCATTACAAAGGTTGCCTAAACAAATGGCCTCTTTTACAAAATACTTTCAAAACCACATCAAACACCAATTCAAACAAACCAAAGCAAGTGATCTAAGCAAAGTAACTAAGAGCCCATGGAAAACCATGGATGAAAAGGGTGCTAGCACCTTCCCTTTTCATAACCTCCCCCCCGAACTCAAGAAAACATCTCAAAGGTCTTTCCTGTGCTTTTTCACCTTTCCTTTTGGATAAAAGAAAATTCGGTGGCGACTCTTGCTAACCGCGACATTTGCGACAAAACGCAAAACCTCAAGTCAGTTCTCCCACCGTATCACAGAACTTGCGACTCTGCTGGGGAAAATTATAAAAGTGGGGTTACCTTAGGGTTTAGATCACATTTATTTTCTTTCTTTGTTTGACTTGTTTGCTTTACATTATGGTTCTTTGTTTGGGTTTGAATCCTTCACCCGGATTTGGGAAACATTATAGGTAAATAGCAATACATTGTGTAAACTGTGCAGGGTATACCGACATGGTCTAAGCAATAGCTATGTTAGTGTGACATATTTGTGGGTACCGGTAGCCTTTGAGTTAATCAAAGAGAATACAGGGCCGCTGAGTGATGTCATGAAGCACTAATGAACTTCTAGAACCCTTTACTTGACCAACTTGGCCTTTAGGATGTAGTGAGATGACCGGATTTGGTGCAGTCCGAAGTTGGTAGATACTCGATACTACACTCATTGAGGGTTGGTTTCTTGGGATATTTCGGCCGCCATTAAAGAGGCTTGAGCTGCAACAATGACCAAGGAAAACAATCCAATGATATTGAGCTCCTTAGAACCCGGTTACTATTACTAGGACAGGTTGAGCCAACTAAACTTCAAGAGGGTATTTACCTATGAAACCTCATGCAAGCCTAAACTAAGAACTTGTTTGATTTGTTTGTATATGCATGCTTGTACATAAACATCATGGACATCATGAACATCATATGCATTCACTAACCATTTCACGGATTTTGGAGATTCATCTTTGTTCTTGTTTTGTAGGTTATGGATTCACTTCACAGGAAAACTATCCAAATCAACCTTGTAAGAATTCCTCCACAACTCAAGGAGCTAGCTTCAAGGATCCATGAGAATTCTCCATTCACCGAGAGACATGGTCGTCTACTCAACTTGGTCACCTCCAACACAGAGGAGGATATGATGAAGGTTCTCTTCCAGTTCTTTGACCATTTGCATCATTGCTTCACATTTCCTGACTATCAACTTGTGCCCACTTTGGAAGAATTCTCTCAACTTTTGAGGATTCCTATTCTCAATCAACTACCCTTCAACGGTACGGAAATAGATCCAAAGCCATAAGAGATTTCTCAAGCCTTGCACTTGCACTCATCTGATGTCACAACTCATTGGGAAACTAGAAGTGGTGTCAAAGGCTTCTTGGAAAAATTTCTATTTGAGAAGGCCCAAAGCTGTTGGAATTCCCTAGACTTGCAAGCTTTTGAGGAGATTGTAGCTCTTCTCATCTATGGGATGGTCTTGTTCCCCAATCCTGACCAACTCATAGATGTGAGCGCTGTCAAAATCTCCATGTCTCGCAACCCGGTGCCTACATTGCTTGGGGATATCCTACACTCTTTTCACACTCGTACAATGAGGAAAAGAGGTGTTATTATGTGTTGCAATCCTCTCCTGGAAAGATGGTTTATTTATCATCTTCCCCAGTCAGTCTTAAAGAATGAGCAAGGTTTGAGGTGGTCACAAAGGTTAATGACGCTCAAATATTCAGATATTCATTGGTGCTCTCGATCCAAAGAGAATGTTATCATTGTTGACCGTTGTGGGGAATTCCCTAATGTCCCTCTACTTGGCATTAGGGGAGGAATCACCTACAACCCATTCTTAGCTCTAAGACAGTTTGGTTATGCCCGAAGGGATGGCCCACATGATATGCTGATTCAAGGCCTGGTATTCGACTACAACAACGACGATCAAGGACTTCGCCAGAGATTCATCTGAGCTTGGAGGATGCTAAACAAGGTGGATAGCAAGACTTTGGGACACAAGAATTCCATCCCTCTTGAGCCTTACCTCAAGTGGGTACGAACCCGCGCTCAAAGTCTTATGATGCCTTATCCCTCCATTCTCCCAGTGATTATTGAGCCTGTTAAGGAAGGAGAAGTTCCATACACTATCCTACATCCTGACATGCGTACATCACTCGAAGACCTACAAAGGGATTGGATACAGCTCAAAGGAGAGCGCGATACTTTTGAAGCCCAATTCTACACAAGCGAGAAGAAGGTTTTGGAACTCACTCGGCTACTTCATGAAGAGCAGACTCTAAATACCTACATTGCACCAAAGAGGATGCGCAATGTCTTTTTACCTTAGAATTTTGTATTATTTTGTCCAAGGGGCATTGATGTACTCAAATTCTATCTTATTAATATAACATGTGTTTCTTTTTGTTTTAAAACAAATTTGAATTCTGAATCCTTGAAAGCATTGCATATCATTCATCATAAGCATAAACAGGTCTTTGCAAAAAGTTTCCTCATCTCTCTACTCTTTATTTCAGTAAGATGGATCTCGAACAGACGGTCAAAGATCTTCAAGCTCAAAACACAAAATTTCAACAGTTACTCATGGCCTTAGCCAAGGGGAAAAAGGAGCTGAAGACTCTGCTAGAAAAAGAGAAAGAGAAAAAGAAGAAGAAGCCAGCTGGTGTGGTAATCATGGGCAGATGGTTTCAGGGACAAGCCAAAAGGACCTTAGATTTTCTAACAACATCTGATGAAGGGGAAATAAAAGGAAAAGAAACGGCAGTACCATCAGATTCTGAAGAAGAAGAGGAAGAGAAGGACTACTCTGAACAACAATACCCTCCGGCTGATGACAAGTACAAACACCTTGAAGAGCGATTAAGCGCTATGGAAATCCAGAGAGTACCAGGGCTAGATTTTGAAGAGTTGGGGCTGGTGTCATGGATTGTAATCGCACCAAAGTTCAAAGTTCCATTATTTGCCAAGTATGATGGGGTGTCTTTTCCTAAAATGCACCTTCGATCATATGTCAGAAAGATTCAGCCGCACTCTGTCGACAAAGACTTGTGGGTCCACTTTTTCCAAGACAGTTTATCAGGAACGCAACTTGATTGGTTCTACCAATTGGAAAGGGTCGACGTCCATAATTGGGAAGACCTGGCCGCAACTTTCTATAAACAATATCAGTACAACGCTGATTTGGCGCCTACCCGTACTGAACTTCAGAGTATGGATATGGCTTCCAATGAGGGCATCAAAGATTACGCACAAAAGTGGAGAGATCTAGCCGGAAGGGTGCAACCCCCTCTGTCTGAGAGGGAGTTGGTGGACATGTTCTTGGGAACTCTGTCAGGCCCTTTCTTCAATCATCTGATTGGGAGTTCCTTTGCAGGGTTTACTGAATTGATTTTAACCGGCGAGAGGGTGGAAGCTGGTATAAGAAGTGGGAAGATTCAGAAGGATGCGTCTGCCTCTACAGCTGTGAAAAAACCCTTCACTGGAAGGAAGGAAGTATCTGCTGTTTATTCACACAGGAATCAAGGAAGAACTGAGCACTGACCAACGGTGGGGGCCGTTATGATTCCAAAGCCTGCGTCAGACCAGCCAAGAACTAATCAGCCGAGAGTGGAAAAGCCAGTTCGGCAATTCACCAGGATTAACATGACCCCAGACCAGGTTCTACCACATCTTCTTAAATTGAATCTAGCAACTTTAAAAGAGGCCCCAAAGAATCCCAATACTGCGTCTCCTCATTACCATCTGATTGCCAGATGCGCATATCATTCTGAAAGTCTAGGGCACGACACTAACAACTGTTGGGCTCTGAAGAACAAAATTCAAGACCTAATAGGTGCAAAGGAAGTTGAGTTTGATGCGCCTGGGAAACCAAATGTCATTTCCACTCCGATGCCTATGCATGGTCACAATGCCAACACTATCGAAGAAGATTTGTTTGTGGCCACCGTGGATGAACTATTGACTCCGCTCCCGATTATTAAGTTGAATTTGTTGAAAGCTGGTATATTCCCAGGTTGTGACAAAGACTGCCATGTTTGCCTATCCTCATCATTTGACTGTCCTCTGTTGAAAAAAGGTATCCAATGATTGATGGATAACCAAGAAATTTTGTTTGAAAATGCTCCTATTTTACCCGTTCCAGTTAAATACATTTCAATTATAACCATCTACGCCAATCAATCCAGGTCCCCTAAAAGACCCGTTAGGATTACACCTGCTCCAAAGACTACTCCACTTAAGATTACAATTCCCGGGCCGGTCCCATACAAATCAGATAAAATAGTACTGTGGAATTACGGTGGAGAAATCCACTACCATGGTATTAAACAGGATGAACTGACTGCCGAAGAAGAGAGCTCTGAAGAGGACAATTCCGACATTAGCAATATTGCCGGAACTAGCAATATTACCCGTAGTGGTAGAATATTATCTCTAGAGATTGCCCCTCCAAAGGCAGTCTTTGGACCCGTGTCTGTTCCGAAGACTACCTCTGCACCAGTTATTATACATGCAAGCATACTTACCGACAAAGACAACACAATCCCTATCCATACCCATACTTCCAATGCTGAGAATAAAGGAAAGAACTTTCAAGAAGAGCCTGTCCGGACAAAGGCTCAATCACTAGCTATTCCCGAAACATCCAAGAAGGAAATGGAAGAAATCCCGAGGATAATAAAAAAGAGTGATTATGATGTGGTTGAATAGTTGGGGCAAACCCCTTCCAAGATATCTATGTTAGCTCTGCTGCTGTGCTCTGAAGCACATGCAAAAGCTCTGGTAAAATTTCTGAAAACAACTCATGTGCCACAAGAGACGTCTGCTGACCAGTTCCAAGACAGTGTGGCTAGTTTGACAGCTGATAATGGCTTGGGTTTCTCCGATGCTGATTTGACACCCAGAAGGAGAAAACACAATGAGGCATTACATGTCTCAGTGGAGTGGAGAGGAACAACCCTAGCCCATGTCTTGGTGGACACGGTATCATCTTTGAACGTCTTACCGAAAAAAGCCCTTGACAAATTTGATTGCAAGGGGCTGACTTTAAAACCCAGTAACATAGTGGTGAGAGCATTTGATGGTTCGAAGAGGATGGTCAACGGGGAGGTGGATATCCCAATAAAGGTGGGAACTCATATTTTCAATTCAACCTTCTATGTGATGGACATCCGTCCTTCTTATTCATGTCTGTTAGGACACCCCTGGATCCACAATGCCGGTGATGTCACCTCCACATTGCATCAGATGCTGAAGTACCCGGTCCAAGGAAAGATCATAATTGTCCATGGGGAGGAGGAGTATATGATTAGTCATCTGAATTCTTTCCGATATGTGGAGTTAGATAGCCAGTTCATTGAAACCCCTTTCCAACATTTTGAAGAAGTCTCTCCAGAAGTAGCGGCGACCAAGGCGGTATCCTCAATTCCTAAGATCACAAGACCTCCACTTCGGATGTCATATCTAAAGGATGCGAATGCAGTAGTGGAAGAGGGTGGATGCACCATCTGGGGGCAGCTTCCAAACATTCCGTACAAATCAGACAAGTTTGGTTTGGGGTTTACTTCAACTGCTCAGAAGGCTGTGCGCCGTGCCCGTGCAGGGAGGCCACCTGTGAAGATTAGCAACCAAGGGGTCAATGCAGTAGAAGACAATGAGGAGGATGAAGGCTTGGAAGATTGGATATTTCCTACTGTCAGCGGAGGACTTCGCAACTGGGAAGCCAGAGACTTTGTCCCAATAACTTTCATCTCTCAGTAATTTATCTTTTACATTTCTGTTGGATTTGTAATATTCACGAACAATTCGCACTTTAAAAACCCTGTGTCTTACCCGAGGCACAATGGTCCATTTGTAAGGGTTTTTATTTCATCTTCATATGACATTCAATGAATCATGGACGCTTTTTCACATATAAACTTTTTGTGCTCATTGTCTTTCTTTTACATTTTATTGTTTAAAGATGGCTATACCCTTACACACACCCACACTCACAAATGCAGCTACCCCTCCATTTCGGATCCCATGGGTAACGATACTGCTATAGCCTTCAGTGACTCTGAAGATCTGATCTACCAAGCCAAATACGAAGGTGAGGAAGATTGTGAGGTGCCTGGGGAATTGGCTAGACTACTACAACAAGAGGAAAGAGCTATTCAGCCTCATGAGGAGTTGTTGGATACAATCAACTTGGGTACCAAGGAGGATAAAAAGGAAATCAAAGTGGGTGCCAATCTAGAGCCGAGTATCAAGGAGCGCCTAATTCAGCTGTTGCATGATTATGTTGAGATCTTTGCCTGGTCATACGAAGACATGCCAGGACTCGATACAGACATTGTGGTACATCGTCTACCCACAAGAGAAGACTGTCCACCAGTGAAACAAAAAGTCCGCCGCATGAGACCTGACATGTCAGAGAAGATCAAAGCGGAGGTTATGAAACAGTTCAATGTTGGATTTCTGGCTGTTACTTCTTATCCTCAATGGGTGGCCAATATTGTTTCCGTGCCTAAAAAGGATGGCAAAGTAAGAATGTGCATGGATTATAGAGATTTAAACAGAGCCAGCCCTAAAGATGATTTTCCACTTCCACACATCGACATCCTGGTTGACAATACAACCCAGCACAAAGTATTTTATTTCATGGACGGATTCTCAGGCTATAACCAGATCAAAATGGCGCCTGAGGACATGGAGAAAACTACATTCGTCACACAATGGGGTACGTTTTGCTACAAAGTGATTCCATTCGGACTGAAGAATGCCGGGGCAACCTATCAATGCGCCATGGTAGCTTTGTTTCATGATATGATACATCATGAGATAGAGGTCTACGTAGATGACATGATAGCCTGATCACAAACTGAAGAAGAACACCTTGATCACTTGCAAAAGCTGTTTGTCAGATTGAAGGAATACAAGTTAAGATTGAATCCAAACAAGTGCACATTCGGAGTCCGGTCCGGTAAACTCTTAGGTTTCATTGTCAGCAACAAAGGCATCGAGGTTGATCCTGCCAAAGTCAAAGTGATACAAGAAATGCCTGCTCCTCGTACTGAGAAGGAAGTCAGAGGATTCTTGGGACGCCTGAACTATATTGCCAGATTCATTTCTCACCTAACATCTACCTGTGTACCAATCTTCAAACTATTGAAGAAAGATCAAGTAGTCAGATGGAATGATGAATGTCAGATTGCTTTCGATAAGATCAAAGAGTATTTACTGGAGCCTCCTGTCTTGATGCCACCAGTCGAGGGAAGACCGCTGATCATGTATCTAACCGTTTTAGAAAACTCAATAGGGTGCGTATTGGGGAAGCATGACGAGTCTGGCCGAAAAGAGCACGCTATTTACTACTCGAGCAAAAAGTTTACCGACTGTGAAACCAGATATTCACTGCTCGAGAAAACTTGATGTGCTCTGGTATGGGCTGCTCGCCGACTAAGACAGTATATGTTGACTTATACCACTTTGCTGATATCTAAGATGGATCCGATAAAGTACATCTTTGAGAAGCCTGCTCTGTCTAGGAGGATAGCTAGATGGCAGATGATCCTAACAGAATATGACATACAGTACACAACCCAAAAAGCTATAAAGGGCAATGTGCTAGCTGATCATCTTGCTCATCAAGCTGTAAAGGATTATTAGTCCATGAAGTTTGAATTCCCAGACGAAGACATCATGACATTAGACAACTGTGAAGAAATCAGACCATATGACGGACCTGGACAAGGATCCCGATGGACCCTGTTCTTTGATGGGGCATCCAATGCACTTGGTAATGGTATCGGCGCTGTACTCATATCTCTGGAAGGGTGCCATACTCCCTTTACTGCCAGACTTTGCTTCAACTGTACGAACAACATGGCAGAATATGAAGCATGCATCTTTGGTCTCAAGGCTGCCATAGACTTGGGAATCAAATCTTTAGAAGTGTTCGGAGATTTAGCTTTGGTCATCAGTCAGATCAAAGGAGAGTGGGACACTAAGCACCCAAACCTTATCCCTTACAAAGAACATGTTTTGACATTGTTACCACATTTCGAGCAGATTACCTTCGAGCACTTCCCGCGAGAAGAAAATCATCTAGCAGATGCTTTAGCCACAATGTCATCCATGTTTAAACTTAATTGGGATAATGAGGCTCCCCAAATCACCATTGAACGAATGGACGAACCAGCACATTGTCACGAGATTAATACCGAAGAAGTAGTGGACCAGCCGTGGTTTCATGAAGTCAAAAGGTATCTCGAGGCTCAAGAATATCCTGAAGTAGCTTCAGTCAACGGAAAAAAGTTCTTAAGGAGATTCTCAGCTAAGTTCTTCCTAAGTAATGGCATCATGTACAAGCGCAATCATGATTCTATTCTACTCCGTTGTGTGGACAAGATTGAAGCTGAAAGAATTATGGCTGAATTGCATGAAGGTACCTTCGACACTCACTCTAGCGGGCATACGATGGCTAAGAAGATTCTACGGGCAGGCTATTACTGGTCTACCATGGAAGCTAACTGTTATCAACACTCCTGCACTTGTCACAAATGTCAAATCTATGCAGATAAGGTGCACGTGCCACCAGTTCCTCTAAATGTCCTAACAGCTCCTTGGCCCTTTGCTATATGGGGAATCGACATGATTGGAGAGATCAAGCCTACATCATCCAATGGACATCGTTTCATTCTGGTGGCCATTAATTATTTCACCAAGTGGGTCGAAGCAGCTTCCTTCGCATCCGTTACTAAGAATGTTGTTACCTGCTTCATCAAGCAGAACCTTATTTGTCGGTACGGTATCCCCGAAAGGATCATCACTGATAATGGTACGAACCTTAACAATACTATGATCACCGCCTTGTGCGAGCAGTTCAAGATTCAACATCATAATTCATCCCCCTATCGTCCAAAGATGAATGGTGCCGTCAAAGTTGCGAATAAAAACATTAAAAAGATCATACAAAAAATGACAGTCACCTACAAAGACTGGCATGAGATACTACCGTTTTCTCTCCACGGGTACCGTACCACGGCTCGCACATCAACTGGGGCAACACCCTATTCTTTGGTTTATGGCATGGAGGTTGTTTTACCTATTGAGGTTCAGATCCCCTCTTTGAGAATCATGAAAGATGCAGGTTTGAGTGAGGACGATTGGATTCAAACTCGACTTGATCAACTGAACTTAATTGATGAAAAGAGACTTACTGTTGTTTGCCATGGTCAGATGTATCAAAAGCGGATGATCAAGGCCTTCAACAAGAAAGTCAGACGCCAAGTATATCAAGTTGGAGATCTGGTGATCAAGCGTATCATCTTGCCACAAAGTGATCCCAGGGGAAAATGGACTCCTACCTATGAAGGACCATTTGTAATTAAGAACATCTTCTCCGGTGGGGCAATGATCTTAACCACCATGGACAGCGATGACCTGCCACACCTTGCGAACGCAGACATAGTCAAAAGATACTACGCATAAGAGACCCGCTAGGTTGACACACCTAGAAAAAACAAGGGCATCCCGGTGAACCAAAAGGTTCGGGAAAAAATGAGGGTAAAATTAAAAAAATCTGTACACCCGACAAGTTGAAAACCCGAAAGGGAGACTTGGGCAAAAAAGGGTTTCCCGGTGGACTGAAAACCCGAAAGGGCGGTCCAGGAAAAAGTTAGGGAATTAAAGCGTATGACTATGTCTCGTCGGATCACTTTGAGGACAATCTCTTCACTGACAAACCTGGAGCTTCTGATCAACTCAATCATCTTCGGATGAAGCAACGAATAGACAAGAAATTCATAGATACAAAGGCTATAGCAGAATGGGAACCCCATGGGATTATCACATATAGCTATCTTTGTATAAATTTTTCTTATTTTTTATGACACCATCCTCTTACTAGGTTGTCTGTCTCTTTTGTACAAAATACTTATTCAAAGTAAATACAAAGATATCATCTTTCAAAGTATAGAAAACTATTTGTCCTTTTCTTTTACACTTGTGTTTCATTTGCAAAAACGTCCAATGATTCATTAATGAACATATGCATTTGAACATAATTATTGTTTACAAATAAACAAAATGGAAAAGAACAATTACTGACAGGTTGAAATAATAGGAGAACGTCTTTAGGCTATTCCATGAGCAATCTCTACAGTACGTCATTAAGATCCCCAGTGGAGCTAAAACTTCAAACTATTAATCCCCGGTGGAAACCATCTGTTTCTCCAAGTTCCCCAGCAGGTTGTCTTGAAGCATGAAAATCAACTGGATAACGACTAACTTCTGTTTCTCCCTAACCTAGGATAATTCCCCAGTAGAGTGGCAGGTGATCGAAACTCCTGAACTTTTTCCAAACAGGAATAAGCTTTTTCCCCACAGAATTCTCATTGTTCCCCAATAGAACGAGGAGTCCCATTGTCAGATCCCCAGTAGAAGTCATCAAAATTCTCTGGATTCCCCAAGCAAATTACTCGAGTAGTACATGGCATTACTCTCACAATGAATTTTTTTGTTGTTGTCAATACTCCAACTTCAAGACATGAAGAATCCATATATCCTCAGCAACATTCAAGGATTTATTTTCCTCTGCAATAACCGCGAATCAGATTACATACACATACATTATATCCACATATCATAAACATTGATAAGACGCATATATTGCATCGTACATTTCATGCAACATAACTTTGTGTTTCAGCTAACATTTTACTCTTTTCAGGATAAGATTAACGAGCTACCATTAACAATATGCAATCATGATACAATTTAGATACGCTCCAGACACGGAAGCCATTCTATTACTCATTCAGATTCAGCTTTCAGATACAGTTCAGATACACACCAGATACGGATGCCATACTGATACTCATTAAAAAACAGCTTTCAGATACAGTTCAGATACGCTCCAAGCACGGATGCCATTTTGTTACTCATTCAGATTGCAACACTCAGATACAGTTCAGATACGCTCCAGACACGGATGCCATTCTGACACTTATTCAGACTCAGGTTTATGATGTAGTTCAGATATGCTCCAGGCACGAATGTCATTCTGTTACTCATTCAGATTGCAACACTCAGATACAGTTCAGATACACTCTAGACACGGATGCCATTTTGACACTTATTCAGACTCAGGTTCATGATGCAGTCCCAATACGCTTCAGACACGGAAGCCATTATGTTGCTCACTCAGATTCACCTTTCAGATACAGTTCAAATACGCTCCAAACACGGAAGCCATTCTGTTGCTCACTCAGATTCACCTTTCAGATACATTTCAGATACGCTCCAGACACGGACGCCATTCTGACATTTATTCAGATTCAAGTTCCGATGTGCTCCAGACACGGATGCTATTCTGTCACTTATTCAGATTCAGTCTCCAGATACAGTTCAGATACGTTCCAGATACGGACACCATTCTGATACTTATTCTTTTGACTTACAACTTACAATTCAACAAACATTCTTGGATGGCATCTACAAGCCCATCTCCAACAAGACTCTATCACTTATCCAAATGGCATCTTTAAGCCCATTCCCTCAACTACACATTGACGAGTGCAAATTTATGGGCACTCTAGTGTCAAATCATCTTTCACCTTCGAGTCACAAATGGAAAAGCTCGCCAATCTAACTCTTCAGGTCAAAGAAGATTGAACAGGGGCAGCTATTGTACCCCAAAATTCGCCCTCTCACTCTTCAAGGCCTTTCTCACAAGATTTCTCAAGGTTCAAGCTTGCACAAGTACTTTGGAATTTTCCAATACCAAAATTAAAAGGAAACTGTCAAAAAGGGAGAAAACAGATAAAAATAATATTTTGACAAATTTGGAGGAAAACAAGTCTCCTTCAGATCATCCCTTCGACTGGATAAGTTTACGGCTTACAAGCCTGCTTCGACTTGGACAATTTTACTGCCTACAAGCCTGCTTCGACTGGATAAGTCTACTGCTGGCATGCAAGCTTTCGGTGGGACATGAGCCACCTTCATACAAAAGCTTCGATTGGAATTTTGGTTCCCTTCGAATCAGCATCTTTCAAACCCAACTCTGATTCCTACGGCGCAATCTTCTTTAGTACATTTCTAGAACTCTTAGACACAAGTAGGATTTTGAAAGGACAACTGATCAAATCTGTGGACCCTGCTACGTGAGCTTACTTTACAAGCCTTAATGCTTGTATTTCACTCCATAATTAATTGCTTACATTTTGGATTAAGCTATTGTCCAGGTGATTAAGCCTTTGTCCAGAAGTTTTTTTGCATAAAAGTGAACTTGCTAAGTATAAATCCTGTCCCAAGTCCATGCTTTGCTTAAATCCTGTTTGTACTTCACCATAAGTCAGGGAAGTCAGCCCCTTTTAACCAACAACTTCAGTACTTCACCTTGGGATCTTTGAAAATCTGACATAGCTTAATGTTCACGTTTCAGCCAAGCCACATCTTTGTTTAAACTTCCAAACCTTTTCTCTATAAATAGAGGAACCATTAACAAAGAAAGGGTCCAGATTTTTTTTGCTAGAGAGAAAAATCATAAAAAATCCTCAAGCACTAAAACTCTCCCATATTCTCAAACTCTCCCATATTCTTAAACTCTCCAACATTCAAAACTCTACGATTTTTTTCATAAAAAGAAAAGCCTCAGTGGTGTACCTTTCGATTTACTTCCCCTAGACTGCAGCAACCTTCGATCCACGCATCCCCATCATATACTCTCTTTCGATTCAGTGACTGCCCAAACCAAGCAGTAAGAAAACTAGCTTCAGGAAGATCCCAACGAAGCTCCCTCCACCATAAAAAAAGTCACCTACAGCTCTTTCGACTAAACACCTCAAGAGGTAAGTCCTCTAAACTTGGAACTCTTTCATTTCAACATCATATGCACATGCCAATAAACAAAAATGTAGATATTTCTAGACTGTGTTTTAGCATTCGATTCTGACTGTCCATATGCTGAAAACTCAACCTTAATTAGTTATACTTTGGACTTTGAGACCCATTGGTTTTTATGCTAACCCCTGGACTTTAGTTATGTTTGGATGTTGCATTTGAAGAACTTGAGACAGGTTTATTATACCCTTCGACTGGCTAGTTGCACAAGCCTTTCGAATCACAATTTGAGGGCCTAATATGCTCACAAGGAGTCAACAAGGAGCCTGTGGAAAAGTCAGAGCCTTGTTGTTTCCAGGTTTAGTCGAAACACATTCCCTCACTGCTTTCAACCCCCAGTCGAAGAAGGCAACAAAGCAGGACCAGAAGGCTTCGCCATACACTGACTTCCAGGCTAATCGAAGGCCATGACCTCGCTGGTGCTAGTCCTAATCGAAGAAGGCCAACAGAATGCAAGTCGAAGGGTGCTACTGCCTGTGTCGAAGAGCTCATTTTCCTTTCTTTTATTTTGTTTTTTCCTTTACATTTTCTTTCCTTTCGATATGGTTGTAACAGTGTAGGATATTTATTTCTTGCATTTTTATTGCTTTATATAAATATTAGTAAAATAGGAAATGTATGGCAAGATAAAATCAACAAGTAGACAACCTCTAATCAAAGACAAAACGCATGCAAATAACACACTTGCACACAAGCAACCTTAGGGTTTCCCCACTTGGTTGCCTAAAATAAAATGGCCATGTTACGCATGCGAAGTATCTTAGAAAAAAAAAACAAATATAAGATCATAGCCCCTCGATGACGCTATTCAAAAGTTGCCTTATAAAATGATCTTGGTCCCTCAAAATGCTAAGATACTTTGCAACATTGCTATCATGGTTATACGATGACCCATACCTGTCCCATTTACATCCAAAGATAGGGTTGCTTACCAAATCAATGGTAAGTCAACAATGTCAAAGGAATAGAAAATGCACAAGAAAGACATTTGAGTAGGTAGATAGCTTCTAAGTTACTTGCTCCATTTCAAACAATCCTTGCTATTTTCAAAAACAAACACACACACATTTCAAAACATCTTACAAAACATTGAAAACATTTTCAAAAGACAAACATATATGTATACATTCTTACGAACGAGAATCATTTTAAAGGTTGCCTAAACGAATGGCCTCTTTTACAAAATACTTTCAAAACCACATCAAGCACCATTTCAAACAAACCAAAGCAAGTGATCTAAGCAAAGTAACTAAGAGCCCATGGAAATCCATGGATGAAAAGGGTGCTAGCACCTTCCCTTTTCATAACCTCCCCCCCGAACTCAAGAAAACATCTCAAATGTCTTTCCTCTGCTTTTTCACCTTTCCTTTTGGATAAAAGAAAAGTCGGTGGTGACTCTTGCTAACCGCGACATTTGCAACAAAATGCAAAACCTCAAGTCAGTTCTCCCACCGTATGACACCTTGATTAGAAATGTTGCAAGGTATCTTTAGCATTCTTTTTGAGGGACTAAGATCATTTGTAAGGCAACTTAGATAGCATCATCGAGGGACTATGATCTTGTATTTGCTTGTTTTTGCTAAGATACCTTACATGCGCAATATGGCCATTTTGTATAAGGCAACCAAGTGGGATAACCCTAGGGGATCTTGTGTGCAAGTGTATTGTTTTCATGCTTGATTTTGTCTTGAATTAAGGTTTTCTATTTGATTAATTTTGTTCTTTCCATACAAACCCTAATTACTAGCATGTGAATATAAATCATTTAAATTGCGGAAAATAAAAATACTAAGCTATTACATGATTTGTGGGAAGGGGGTGTACAAATTGAACGGGGATTGCAAGAATTTAAAGCCTAATTAGTCTACTACAACCATATTAAATTTATACAACAATTGAAATAAATAAATGTACAAAAATAAATATGCAAGAATGTCAATGCAAAGATAATGGATCTTTTTGTTTGGATTTTTTATGGGAAGGAGGGAAATTGTTTAAACCTAATTAAGTTAAAGAAAATAATTAATTAAGTTTAAATTTATTAAGAAAAGATTTTTTAAATAAAACCCTAATTCTATTTAGTTGATTAAAAGAAAATAAGTTTAGAAAAAATATATTTTTTGGTATTTTTGTCTTGAAAATATTTATAGTATTATAGAATATTTTTGGCTTTTTCTTTATTAAAATAATATATTTAAATAGGTATAAAAGAAAATAAATAATAATCTAGTTTTAATTTAATTTACAAGATAATTAGTAAAGATAAATAAAGAATGATGAATAAAAATAAATTTTTTGTGTGAGAAAAATATTTAAATTATGTCAAAACATAAATCTACTATTTTTATATTTTTTTTATGATTTTTAATATTACTGAAAAAATAATTAAGAAAAAAAACAAATAAAATTAAGAAAATAAAACAAATTGGGCCAAGGGTGTATAAGCAGGCAAGGGGGATTAGCTAGCAAAAAAAACAAAGCCAGGCCCAAAGGGCCCAGCGCCTTCAAAAAATGTTAGAAAAATCAGAAAATATGAAAAATGGGCAAAAGGGTACCACTAGGGCTCGAACCCAGGTCCCTAAGGTTAACAGGCGTGCGTTTTACCACTGGGGTGGCTATACATCCGTTTATATAATCAAAACAATAAATATGTAAGGCAAATCAAGTCCTGATGACTTCATCTTCAACCTCCAGCCAGTGTACCTGTAACTTCTTCATTTCTCAACAAAAATGAAAGATGACAAAATGAAAGTTGTGGCATTCTTCCTCACGAATCTAACCATGGAAATAACTATGGCTAAAAGTCAAAGATAAACGAGAATTTATCTGACCCTAATTTGAACCCTAAAAATTTCAGAAACTTCAACTCTAAAATTCTCTAAGCTTAGGCCATGTAAATGAAAACTATGGATATGTACAGCTTCGTGGCAATGAGGTCTACATTTTATCTTCACAAATGCAAGCCTAACAATGCCTAAGTAATGAGATAGAAGTTCAAGAAAAATACCTCAAAACTGGAAATCTTGAAATGGATTTGAGCTTATTTCAGGCAGTGTTGATGAACAGGTTAATTTCCTTGGACCTCTAGGAAGCTAATGCAATGGTTGGCTTGAGCTGAGGATGGATGGAATGGTCTGGAGAAGTCCAACTGTGATGCTCTATTTTTGGTTATGGAAGACAGGGAAAATGGTGTTACATAAGTGAAACAAGTACAGGGATGAGTTACTCTTGATGCAAGGAAGCTTTAGAAATTAAAAGGCCAAGAAACACACGAGGGAAATGTGAGTTTGAGGTTCAAGGTCAGAAATTGTGCAACAATGGAGTTTTTGGGAAATTTCTGATTTGAGAGAGTTTTGGTGTATTCTAGGGTGTTCAAACTCGTGTTCTAGCTTACAAATAGTGCTTCTATTTATAAGCAACAAGTTTGGAGACTTGTTGTTGATCAGAATTTGAATTTGCATTCTTAAGCTAAACATGTGATTTTTTTGAGAAAACAATTTCAATGTCTTGTGTACTTGCTAAGATAGAGTGGTTATGCTTTAAACACACTTGCTTCTGACTTTGTAGATGAAGTGTGATAAGAGGGAACAAGTTAAAGGCTCAAGAGTGGACTTTATGCATAAAGCTTGCTTTACAAGAATGGTATTGTTAACTTTCTTCCCAAAATGGCAATGTGAATTGAATAAAGCTTAAACCACTTGGATTATAGCTCAAAATTTTATGTAATACATTAATTATGGAGTGAAAAAACAAGTTTGAGACCTGAAAATAAAAGATTATGTAGCCTAACATTGATTTGCATTTGTGTTCATCGTGAAAATGACCTATAATTCAAGTGACAAAACATCAACTTCATCTCCTCAATTCTCCCTACTCAAGAATGATATCAAGGAATTATTGGACATTTTAGAAAGCTTGCAATGTTCTCTACAACTCACCTTTGAATTTATTTTGAAGATCCCCCTTGGAACTATGTGAAAAATTGCCATGAAGTTTGGTCAAAAATCTGCCTAACTAGGACAAATTTTCACTAAGTCTTTTTTAGTTCATGAGCATGTATTCATAAAATTATAACTTGAGATACAAGAATTTTTAGGAGAATTTGTGTGAAGAAAATTTGTATATTTCATGGAGATATACAACTTTCATGTTGGAAGTTTCCTTTGAATCATCTTGCATCATAATGAAAAAATTGCTCAAAGTTATGAAAAAATAAGAAATTTTTTACAGTTAGAAAAATTTCTAAGTTTAGAAATTTTGACTTTTCAAAATGAAATCTTGATTTTCTTGATTTCTTGATGAATAAGTTTCCTATTTTGACATGTTTTGATGAATTGTGATCTTTGGTGCTTAAATTTGACCAAAAAGTCAAAGTTTGACTTTTCAGTATACAGTTGACTTTTGATCAAATGACTGCAAAATTCATCTGTCAATCCAATGGATTTGCAATGTTTTGAATCATGTCATTAGGTAAAAATGATGCAATTGGACTCTTGAGATCATACCTTAGACCAATTTACCATTTGCTAGGTCAAAAATCAAAAATTGCCCTTTCCTAGTCAAAACCCTAATATTGACCATTTTTCCCTTTTAGAGATTTGATCAAATTTCTTGAGGAATTATGGTCCAAACTTGATCAAATGATACATATGAGTTTAAAATGTTGATGTGGATAAAAAATTATGAAGTTTGACTGTAAATTGGCCATAGTTAACTTTTTCTCCAATACAACTGATTTTTAGGTCAACTGTTCAATTGCCTGATCAAAAGTCTGATCCAAGGCTTTAAACTTGGCATGAGTAATCTTGGGGGTCCATAATGATCCATGAAAGTAATATGGGGCATTGGAAGTTCAAAAATCCTTGTGCAAACTCAAACCCTAATTCTGGTCTTCAGTGTATAAGGAGGTGTCTTGAGTTGATCAAACCCTAGTGCAGTCTTGAGCCCAAGGAGATCTTGTGAGAAAACTATTGATAAGTGAAAGGGAAAATTTTGGGGTACAACAGCTGTCCCTGTTCAATCTTCTTAAGCCTGAAGAGTTAGATTGGCGAGTTTCGCCATTCGTGACTTGAAGGTGGAAGATGATTGGACACTAGAGTGCCCAGAAATTTGCACTCGGTGATGTGATTATTGAGAGAATGGGATTAAAGATGCCATTTAGAGAGGTGATAGAAAGCCGTAGGAGATGGGATTAAATATTCCATCCAAAAGTGATTATTTGTATTATAATTTATAAGCTGAAATAATGAGTATCAGAATGGCGTCTGTGTCTGGAGCGTATCTGAACTATATCTGGGGGATAATTTTGAATGATTATCATAATGGAATTCGTGTCTGGAGCGTATCTAAACTGTATTTGAAAGTTGAGTCTGAATGAGTATTAGAATAGCGTCCGTGTTTGGAACGTATCTGAACTATATCTGAAAGTTGAGTCTGAATGAGTATCAAAATGGCATCCGTGTCTGGAGCGTATTTGAACTGAATCTGAGAGTTGAATCTGAATGATTATCAGAATGGCATCCGTGTCTGGAGCGTATCTGAACTATATCTGAAAGTTGCATTTGAATGAGTATCAGAATGGCATCCATGTCTGTAGCGTATCTGAACTATATCTGAAAGTTGAATCTGAATGAGTATCAGAATGGAATCCGTGTCTGGAGCGTATCCGAACTATATCTGAAGACTTTGAATATTGTTAATGGTAGATGTTTGATTAATCTTATCCTGAAAAAGATAAAATGTTAGCTAATATGCAATGTTTATGTTGTATGAAATGCATAGTATAATGCATTCGTGTTATCAATGTTTATAATATATGGATGCAATGTATGCGTATGTGACCTAGTTTGTTGCACTGCTGTTGGATTGGGGAAAATAAATCCCTGACTGCTGCTGAGGATATGGAGTATAAGTCTTCATGTTGCGAAGTCTAAGTGTTGACGAATTTCTTCTTAGAGAAATAAACTCTATTGTAAGGGAAATGTCGTATACTTCTTGTAAAATCCTGTTGGGAAATCCTGAGAAATTGAACGACTTCTACTGGGGATTGATAATTGGAAGCTTGTTCTGCGGGAATTAAACTGTAAATTGTGGGGAATTTATGGAAATAGCTTAGAGAGATTTCCATACCTCTTAAATCCATTAGTAATTGTCTTTTACTTTGTTTATTTGTAAACAGTAATTTTGTTCAAATGCATATGTTCAACAATGAATCATTGGACGTTTTCGTAAACAACACAAGAGTAAAGAAAAACCAATAGTTTTTCACTTTCAAAGGAATATTTTTGCATTGACTTTGAGTAAGTATTTTTGTACAATGAGACGAACATTCTAGTAGGAGAACGCCGTCGTAAAAAAATGAAAATTTTAATACAAAGAAAAGATAGCTATGTGCAATAATCCCATGGGGTTCCCATTTTGCTATAGCCTTTGTATCTCTGAGCATTTTGTCTATTTGTTGCCTCGTCCGAAGATGATTGAATTGATTAGAACCTCTGAGTTTGTTAGTTGAAGCCAAAGGTTGTTTGTAAGGTGATCCAACGGGACATAATCATACGCTTTAATTCACTAACTTTTGCCTGGACCCGCCCTTTCGGGTTTTCAGTCCACCGGGATACCCTTTTTTGCCCAAGTCGTCCTTTCGGGTTTTCAACTTGCCGGGTGTACATATTTTTTGTTTATCCCTAATTTTTGCCCGAACCTTTTTGGTTCACCGGGATGCCCTTGTTTTGCCCAGGTATGTCAACCTAGCGGGTCTCTTATGCATAGTATCTTTTGACTATGTATACGTTTGCAGGGTGCGGCAGGTCGTCGCCATCCATGGTTGTAAAGATCATTGCCCCACCAAAGAAAATGTTTTTGATTACAAATGGTCCTTCGTATGTAGGAGTCCATTTTCCCCTGGGACCACCTTGTGGCAGTATGATGCGTTTGATTACTAGATCCCCAACTTGATACACTTGGCGTCTGACCTTTTTGTTGAAAGCCTTGATCATCCGCTTTTGATACATTTGACCATGGAAAACAGCGGTAAGTCTCTTCTCATCAATCAAGTTTAGTTGATCAAGTCGAGTCTGAATCCAATCTTCTTCATTCATCCCTGCATCCTTCATAATCCTCAGAGAGGGGATTTGGACCTCGATAGGCAAGACAACCTCCATGCCATAAACCAGAGAATAGGGTGTTGCCCCGGTTGATGTGGGAGCTGTGGTACGATACCCGTGGAGAGCAAATGGTAGCATCTCATGCCAGTCTTTGTATGTGACTGTCATTTTCTGTATTATATTTTTAATGTTCTTATTTGCAGCTTCGACAACACCATTCATGTTTGGCCAGTAAGGGAACGAATTGTGATGCTGGATCTTGAATTGTTCGCACAAGGCGGTGATCATAGTGTTGTTGAGATTTGTACCATTGTCAGTGATGATCCTTTCCGGGATTCCGTACTGGCAAATGATATTTTTCTTGATGAAATGGGCAACAACATTCTTGGTAACGGAAGCGAAGGAAGCTGCCTCCACCCACTTTGTAAATTAATCAATGGCCACTAAGATGAAGCAGTGTCCATTGGAGGTTGTTGGCTTGATTTCCCCAATCATATCAATCCCCCACATAGCAAAAGGCCAAGGAGCCATCAAGACATTCAGAGGAACTGGAGGTACGTGCACTTTGTCAGCATTGATCTGACACTTGTGGCAGGTTCGAGAGTGTTGATAGCAGTCTGCTTCCATGGTAGACCAGTAATAGCCTGCCCGTTGGATTTTCTTTGCCATCGTGTGCCCACTAGAATGGGTGCCAAAAGTGCCTTCATGCAACTCAGCCATGATCCTTTCCGCTTCAACCTTATCTACGCATCGAAGTAACACAGAGTCATGATTGCGTTTCTACAGGATGCTGTTACTAAGGAAAAATTTAGCAGAGAATCTCCTTAAGAACTTCTTATCATTGATTGAAGCTCCTTCTGGATATTCTTGAGCCTCGAGATATTTCTTGACTTCGTGAAACGAAGGCTGGTCCACTACTTCTTCAGTATTAATCTCGTGACAGTGCACTGGTTCTTCCATTCGTTCGATGGTGATCTAGGGAGTCTCGTTATCCCAATTAAGTTTAAACATAGATGACATTTTGGCTAGAGCGTGTGCTATCTGATTTTCCTATCGCGGGAAATGCTCGAAGGTAATCTTCTCAAAATGTGGTAGCAATGTCAAAACGTGTTCTTTATAAGGGATAAGGTTAGGGTGTTTGGTGTCCCATTCCCCTTTGATCTGACTGATAACCAAAGTTGAATCTCCGAATACCCTCAAAGATTTGATCCCTAGGTCTATGGCAGCTCTGAGACCAAAGATGCATGCTTCGTGTGATACGGTGGCAGGACCGACTGTTAATACTGGTTTGTGTTTTGCGTTTTTCGTTCGCAAAATGTCGCGGTAAGCAAGAGTCGCCACCGAATTGTATTTCATCCAATCATGGAAAAGGAAAAAGAACAGAAAAAACCTTTTTTCGAGATTTCTGAGTATGGGGGGTAGATTATAGAAAGGGAAAGTGTTAGCACCCTTTCTATCCATGGTTTTCCATGGGTTCTTAGGTACTTGCTCATCTTTTTCAAAATTTCTTGTGTGTGCTTGTTTTGAAAAAAGTTTTACTTCGTGATAACCCTTGTATCAGTCCTCAAGGGTGTGACGAAGTTTGTTTTGAAAATTTGTTTTGAAAGGTGTTTGTGTGAAAAGTTTTTGTTGAGCAAGTACTTAAGATTCTACCTACTCGAAAAAAGATTGTTCGTTCTCGTTTCCTTTAGACAGCGTTATCCTACTATTATGGAGTAGGTAGTCCCGTCGTTGGAGTTTTTAAGGGACATTCGAAAGGGACAAGTACAGTCACCTAAGCAATGGGTCGGAAACTTTAGTAGTAACCCTAGAGTCCTAAAGATCTTTCTGAGGCAACATTTCCGAGGCAACATTCGAATGGGACATTTGATCTTTTAGACAGGAGGGCAACCACTAAAATCTCCTATGCTTAAGGACTGTTTACCGAAGGCAAACGAAGTGAGGCAAACCCTAGGAGTGAATATGTGCATGTGTTATTTTTTAATTAATTTAGTCTTTGCACATTAGGGTTTTCTACTGTATTAATTTTCAGTTAGGCTTTCCATACAATCCTATTAACCATGCATCTAGACAGTTTATAGTTTGTGGAAATTAAAAGTGCGGGAAGTTTAAAGATCCTAGCTATTATAAGGCTTTAGCAGTTACATAATTATCTTGACTGAAAATAAAAATGAGGAATTTAAAACCTTAATTACTATTACAAACTCGGAGCAGTTACAATTATAATAAAAAGAATTAAAATGCGCACGGAGAATTTAATGCAAGAATGGTTAAAAACCCTAAAAATATAATTGATGAAAATATTTAGGTTATTTTTGAGAAAAGAATTAATTAGGTTATGTACAAAATTAACCCTAATTTCTAATTGTTTTAACTTATGAAAAAAAGAATTAAATTTCCCTAAATTAGTTAAATTAAATTAATTAATTAAAGAAACAAAATATTTTTTATGAAAAATATTTTTGATGTTTTCATGATTTTTGATTAAATAAAAAATGATTTTTGTGTTATTTTTGTGTAAAAAGAAAATAATCAAGAGAATAATTTAAGAAGTTAAAAAAATAGAAAAAGGAAAGAATTGGGCCTGTGTCATGCTGCATGAGGGGGTGTGATGTTGAAATTCTCCAGACCCATTAGTGCTGAAGCCCAGTCAGCGCTGGATTCTGTGTGATGTTGACTTGGACGTGCACCATGGTCCTTCACTGGTAAGCATTGGATCTGGCCAGATGTGCATCCATTGGATGGAGGATGATGACATATGGTGGACGCTAGGGTAGGTGATGTACGTGATTTGTAAAGGAAAATAGGAAAATAAAGTTTTGCTGGGACCTGGGATCGAACCCAGGTCCTCTCGCTTACCAATACACTCCCTTGCCAGTTGTGCTATTGTTGTTATTTATTAACATAATAAAGCCAGAATATAATATATGAAAACAAGGTAAACTGAATCAAAAGCACGCGAAGTTCAAATGGGCAAATGAATGATTGCCAAGCCACCATCTTCTTCGTTCTCCGTCACCTTAGGTTCCTTCACCTTTACCTACAGACAAAAGTCTGTAGCTACAAACCTGTAAAACTCAAGAATCCAACACAGACATGATAAATTAGTTGTTACTTTACCAATCAACTCGTCTTGGCCTCACGAGCATCATGGTACCTTATTCGTGGCCTAATTTTTCCTGTGTCAAGAAGCCCCAAAACGTGACTTCAAACCCTAGCTATGGCATTCATCAGTATGGGCATCAAAATGTTAATTAAACCAAACCAACATATTGCAAACATGATAATAAACACATATATGCCCTTAAAACATGCTCATAATCTATAAATCATGATTGTCGAATTTGAAAAATATGGAAAACCGTAATGTTCATACAAGTTGTTTTTGAGCGTGAAAGGACTTGTAATTGATTGGAATAGCTTCCTGAGACGTCCAATAATCGATTGGCAATGCTAGGATGGCTTGAGATGGCCTGTATGACTGAAACCGATTCACACTTTTCTTTGAAAATTTGGAGTTTTTTTTCTTCCTCTTTCACGACTACTAGCCCTTGTCTTTTGCCTTGACTTGTTCATTATATACCCTTGAGTGAATTAGGGTTATAAAATTGGCTTGAATCTTTTGGAATTAAGAAGATTTGATATGATATTCATGCCATAGGTAATCTTTCTAAATTGAGCCAAATCATCCCTTTCTTGTACCAATCAGCCCTGATTCGTTTTGGTCTTGATATCTCTGCATAATTTGATTGAGATCTTGTCCAAAAATCAAATCAAAACATATATTTGCTATAATTTACCAATTATTTGATTTAATTCAATTTTTAATTAATAAAAAATCAAAATAAAATGGAAAATGAAGCAAATAAAATGTGGATAAGTAATTGGGTCGTGGACCATGTTATAAGTGAGGTGCAGTCATGAAATGCTAGGCCCATTTGGTAAAAAATGCATTTTTGAGCATATTTGACTTTTGGCAATTTTGAAAAAAGGTCAACTTTGACAAGGCATATCTCCTCCAATTTTAACCCTAGAGAGGTGTTCTTGGACTTTTTAGAAAGCTTAGGATGTCCCCTAAGCAACCGTTTTGGTTTCATTTCCATTGGGTCTTCCATGTTCATGTAAGAAGCTTTTACCCAAAAGGTGTTTTTGTTGACTTTTCAAAAGGACCTATGATGTAGAAATTCATATCTTTTGATGAGTGCATATTTTGAACTTGAGGGTTGAAGATGAATTATAGGTAATTGCATCCTATTCAAAATGAGCCTTGGATGGAAAATTTCTGATAAAATATGAGGAAGTTATGCTTGGTCAAAGTTTGGTTGACTTTTCCCGAGAAACCCTAATTTAGCAACTTTTGGGTTTTGATGAATTTGCAGCATTCCTTGAGGAATCATGATCAACCCTTGATCAAATGATGGATATCACTTCAAAATGTTGATGTTGACCAAAAATCTTGAAGTTTGAATGTATGTGGGCCACAGTTGACCTTTGACCTAATACAGTCGGTTCTCAAGCATCTGAGCACTTGACTGAGCAAACTTCTTGTGCAGTGCTTAAAATTTGACATGAAGGGTCTTGAGAACATATTAGGACTATGGAGAGCATATGAGGTCTTTGGAGTTCACCTATCTTGATGAAAATGGAAACCCTAATTTGAGACACACTGCCTTAGGAGAGAGTTTGTCTGATCAACTCTTGGGCATCCTTGAGCAAGTTGAGGATCTCAATTGGCATGTATTGAGTAAAATGAGAGGGAAAATTTTGGGGTACAACAACTGCCCCTGTTCAATCTTCTTAAACCTGAGGATGTAGATTGGCTCATCTGCCTTTCGTGATCTGAGGGTGGAAGATGATTGAACACTAGATTGCCCAGAAATTTGCACTCATATGAATTGACACTTGATTTGATGATGTAGGGAATGGGCTTACAGATGCCATTTGGAAGTTTCTGGAGAATTTTCGAAGATGGGCTTAAAGATGCCATCCTGGATGTGACGGAGAATCGTCGGAGATGGGCTTAAAGATGCCATCTAGAGGATGTTGATTTCCTGAGATATTCCTTTGATGAGAATTCTTGTTCCTGTTGTTGGTGAGGAATCTGTTGAGGAATGTTGGTATCTGTCTCGGGAGAAATAGAATTTTAGGAGCTTCAATTGTCCGTTACTCTATTGGGGAATAACTCTTTCTTGAGGAAGCGGAAGTGAACTGCATATCTGGTCAGGGTACAAGCTTCACCGCGGCTTACTAGGGAAATGTGAAACCAATCGTGTTTGATCAGGTCCAGGTCTTACAGTGTTGTTGACTGCTGTCGGGAGGTAAGAGAAAAGAAACCTGGATGGTAAGGTTATGAGAAGGAACCTGGATAGTAGGGTTACTTTGAAATGAAAGCCTGGATAGTAGGGCTGTGAGAAAGAACCTGGGTCGTAGGGTTACTTCGATATGAAAGCCTGGATAGTAGGGCTGTGAGAAGGAACCTAGGTCGTAGGGTTACTTCGATATGAAAGCCTGGATAGTAGGGTTGTGAGAAGGAACCTGGATAGTAGAGTTACTTTGATATGAAAGCCCAGATAGTAGGGCTGTAAGAAGGAACCTGGGTCGTAGGGTTACTTCGATATGAAAGCCTGGATAGTAGGGCTATAAGAAGGAACCTGGATAGTAGGGTTACTTCGATATGAAAGCCTTGATAGTATGGATGTGAGAAGGAACCTGGGTCGTAGGGTTAATTTGATGTGAAATCCTGGATAGTAGGGATGTGAGAAGGCACCTGGGTCGTAGGGTTACTTCAATATGAAAGCCTGGATAGGAGGGTTGTGAGAAGGAACCTGGATAGTAGGGCTTTGAGAAGGAACCTGGATAGTAGGGTTACTTCGATATGAAAGCCTGGATAGTAGGGCTGTGAGAAGGAACCTGGATAGTAGGGTTACTTCGATATGAAAGCCTGGATAGTAGGGCTGTGAGAAGGAACCTGGATAGTAGGGTTACTTCGATATGAAAGCCTGGATAGTAGGGCTGTGAGAAGGAACCTGGGTAGTAGGGTTACTTCGATATGAAAGCCTGGATAGTAGGGTTGTGAGAAGGAACCTGGATAGTAGGGTTACTTCGATATGAAAGCCTGAATAGTAGGGTTGTGAGAAGTAACCTGGATTGTAGGGTTAATTCGATATGAAAGCCTAGATAGTAGGGCTGTGAGAAGGGACCTGGTTCGTAGGGTTACTTCGATGTGAAAGCCTGTATAGTAGGGCTGTGAGAAGGAACCTGGGTCATAGGGTTACTTCGATATGAAAGCCTGGATAGTAGGGCTGTGAGAAGGAACCTGGGTCGTAGGGTTACTTCAATGTGAAAGCCTGGATAGTAGGGCTGTGAGAAGGAACCTGGGTCGCAGGGTTACTTCGAAGCGATATTGTAGATTAGTTGACCCGTTTGGTTTCGGGAACTGAGTTTCCGTTAGTCATCTGCAGATGTCACTTAAATAACTGTTGAATTTGTTGAATCTAATCCTCTTTTCCTGGAAAGGTATCGGGGTTAGTTATATGCGATGGATGAAATGTAGGGTGAGATGATGTTCTCAAAATAAATGAGATTATGATGTATATGATATGTATGTGTATGTCATGATTTATGTTCATGAAATGCTATCGGGGTATGCTCGCGTCTGGGAAAATAAATCCCTGACGGTTACTGGAGATTTGTAAATATTCCGTCGAGAAGAGATGCTGCTTGAGAATAAACTCTGCGGGGAACGAACTTAGAAAATGTATTTTTGTAGCTAAAGTGATGAACTCTGTCGGGGATTGAACCTCTGTATCTGGAGAAATAAACTCTGCTTGGGGGATGAATTTTACCGACTCGCCTGTGATTATGAATTTCAGCTGGGGTGGTTACGCCCTATTTCGGGAAAGCTGGCATCAATGCTTTTGAATAATGTTCCACTGTGGGGAGTGTATGTATTGATGATTATGCTCCAAATCTGACTCTATCCTGATACCTGCTGAGTGGAGTAACTGTCGGGTTTGACACTTCTTGTTTTTTCCCTGTTTTTGGAATTACGGGTAATTGTCTTTTGTTTCTTATGTAAATGTTTATGAGCAGCAATCATTTTCAAATGCATCTATAAAAAATATGTCATTGGATGTTCTTGCAAAACAAAACAGAAAACAAAAACAAACTCGAAGTGAAAATAATTTTGTATTGATTTTTGAAGTCGACCTGTAATAGGCGTTTTTATACAAGGAGGATGGCGCTCTAGTAAGAGAATGTCGCTGTAAAATAGAAACTACATAATTTATGTAAAAGAAAGAAAAAACAGCTATGTGAAACAACCCCATTGGGTTCCAACTCTGCTATTGCCTTTATATCTTCAAGCGTCTCATCACTTTGCTTCTTGGCCGAAGGTTGATCAGATTCGTTGGTGCCGTCTGAGCTTGATAGTCGATACCGAAGTCTGGTCGCAAGATGATTCAATGAGACATAGTGATGCGCTTCATATCCCTAACTTTTTCCTGGAACGCCCTTTCGAGTTTTCAGTCCACCGGGATACCCTTTTTTGCCCAAGCCGCCCTTTCGAGTTTTCGACTTGCCGGGTGTACAGATTTTTCATTTTCATCCCTTACTTTTGCCCGAACCCTTTTGGTTCACCGGGAAGCCTTTATTTTTTCCTAGGCCGGTCAACCTATCGGGTCTTTGATCAGGCGTAGTATCTTTTCACTATGTCTGCATTGACAGGGTGAGGAAGGTCGTCACCATCCATGGTGGTTAGAATCATAACTCCTCCTGAGAAAATTTTCTTAACCATAAATGGCCCTTCATACGTGAGGGTCCATTTTCCCCTGGGATCACCTTGCGGAAGTATGATGCATTTGATCACTAGATCCCCGACTTGATATTCTTGGCGTCTAACTTTCTTGTTAAAAGCCTTGGTCATTCACTTTTGATACGTCTGACCATGGCAGATAGCAGTAAGTCTCTTTTCATCAATTAGATTTAACTTATCAAGTCGGGTTTGGATCCAGTCGTCTTTGTTCAAACCCGCATCCTTCATAATCTTGAGAGAAGGTATCTGGACATCGACGGGTAGGACTGCCTCCATGCCATATACCAGAGAGTAGGGTGTTGCCCCTGTCGACGTCCGTGCTGAGGTACGGTACCCACGAAGAGCGAATGGTAACATCTCATGCCAGTCTTTATATGTCACCGTCATCTTCTGCACAATCTTCTTGATATTCTTGTTAGCTGCTTCAACAACGCCATTCATCTTCGGCCGGTAGGGAGAAGAATTATGATGTTGTATCTTGAACTGTTTACAGAGCTCGGTGATCATTGTGTTCTTGAGATTCGTACCATTTACAGTGATAATTCTCTTTGGTTCACCATATTGACAGATCAGATTATGTCGGATAAATCGTGCTACGACGTTCTTGGTTACTGTAGCAAAGGAATCTGCCTCAACCCACTTTGTGAAGTAATAAATGGCTACTAGGATGAAGCGATGTCCGTTGGAAGCGGTGGGCCTGATTTCTCTGATCATGTCGATGCCCTACATTCCAAAGAGCCACGGAGCTGTCAAGACGTTTAATGGGACCAGAGGCACATGCACCTTATTAGCGTAGATTTGGCATTTATGACAAGTTCGAGAGTGCTGATAACAATCGACTTTCATAGTGGACCAATAATATCCTGCTCGTAGGATCTTCTTAGCCATGGTATGTCCACTAGAATGAGTTCCGAAGGTGCCTTCATGTAGATCTGTCATGATCCTCTCTGCTTCACTCTTGTCTACACACCGTAGTAGTGTGGAGTCATGGTTGCATTTATAGAGGATTCCATTACTGAGGAAGAACTTTGCAACGAACCTTCTCAGAAACTTCTTATGATTGACAGATGCGCCTTCGGGATACTCTTGAGCCTCGAGATACCTTTTGACTTCGTGAAACCAGGGTTTGTCTGCCACTTCTTTGGTATCGATTTCACAGCAGTGTGCTGGTTCATCCAACCTCTCAATAGTAATTTGGGGAGCTTCATTGTCCCACCTAACCTTGAACATGGAAGACATGGTAGCTAGCGCGTCCGCTAACTGATTCTCCTCTCGTGGGAAATGTTCAAAGGTTACCTCCTCAAAGTGTGGGAGCAATGTCAGTACATACTCTTTGTAAGGAATGAGATTCGGGTGTTTCGTATCCCACTCGCCTTTGATCTGACTTATCACCAAAGCAGAATCCCCAAATACATTCAAGAACTTGATCCTTAGGTCAATAGCAGCTCGAAGGCCCATAATACATGCCTCATACTCCTCTATGTTGTTGGTGCAGTTGAAACATAATCGGGCAGTGAACGGAGTATGATAGCCCTCGGGAGATATGATTACAGCGCCAATGCTGTTACCTAGTGCGTTTGAGGCTCTATCAAAATACATAGACCATCAGGATCCCTCCTCAGGTCCTTCATCCGATCCAGGTTCTTCATAGTCAATTACTAACATGATATTCTCATCCGGGAACTCAAAATTCATGGACTGGTAGTCATCCACGGCCTGATGAGCCAAATGATCAGCCAATACACTCCCCTTTATTGCTTTTTGGGTTGTATATTGTATGTTGTAATCAGTTAAGATCATTTTCCACCTTGCTATCCTTCCGTAGAGTGCGAGCTTCTCGAAAATGTACTTGATCGGATCCATCTTTGATATCAACAAGGTAGTGTGAGTCAGCATATACTATCTCAGTCGCCGAGTAGCCCATGCCAAAGCGTAGTAAGTTTTCTCGAGCAGTGAGTATCTTGTGTCACAGTCGGTAAACTTTTTGCTAAGGTAGTATATTGCATGCTCTTTTCGACCAGACTCGTCATGCTGCCCCAACACACACCCCATTGAATTGTCTAGCACTGTCAAGTACAATATCAAAGGTCTTCCTTCAACTGGAGGCATCAGAATTGGTAGTTCTTAAAGGTATTCTTTGATTATTTCAAAAGCGGTCTGGCATTCATCGTTCCACTTTACCACTTGATCTTTCTTCACAAGTTTGAAGATCGGCTCACAAGTAGCAGTCAGATGTGAAATGAACCTAGCGATATAATTCAGGCGTCCCAAGAAACCTCTAACTTCCTTCTCCATACGGGGAGCTGGCATTTCTTGTATGGCCTTTACCTTTGCAGGATCTACTTGGATGCCTTTGTTGCTGACAATGAAATCAAGAAGTTTACCAGACCTTACCCCGAAGGTTCAGTTGTTCAGATTCAACCTCAGCTTATACATCTTCAACCTTTCGAACAACTTTTGGAGATGGTCCACGTGATCTTCCTCAGTCTGAGACCTGGCTATCATATCATCAACATAAACTTTGATCTCATGGTGAATCATATCATGGAACAAAGCGACCATGGCGCGCTGATAAGTTGCCCCGACATTCTTCAACCAAAAAGGCATCACCTTGTAACAGAAGGTGCCCCACTGTGTAACGAAGGTCGTCTTCTCCATGTCTTCAAGAGCCATCTTGATTTGGTTGTAGCCAGAGAAACCATCCATGAAGGAGAATATTTTGTGTTGTGTGGTGTTGTCGACCAGAACATCAATGTGAGGAAGTGGGAAGTCATCCTTGGGGCTTACCCTATTCAGATCTCTGTAATCCACACACATCCGTACCTTACCGTCCTTCTTAGGTAACGGGACGACATTGGCAACCCACTGTGGATAAGAAGTGACAACCAAGAACCCTGCATCGAACTGTTTCATGACCTCTGCCTTGATCTTCTCTGAAATTTCGGGATGCATACGGCGGACCTTCTGCTTAACCGGAGGACAGTCTTCTTTAGTCGGCAGGCGATGTACCACAATATCAGTGTCCAAACCAGGCATGTCTTCATAGGACCAGGCGAAGATCTCTACATAGTCGTGTAACATCTTTATCAACCTCTGTTTGACACTAAGCTCCAGATTTGCACTTAGTTTAACCTCTTTTCTGTCTTCCTCAATACCCAAGTTCACTGTCTCAACCGGCTCTTCATGAGGCGGTATGGCCTTTTCATCCTGCTGTAATAGTCTAGCAAGTTCTCCAGGAACTTCACAATCATCCTCACCTTCGTCCTAGGCTTGGTTGATCGGATTTTCAAAGTCATAACTGGCAATAGCAGAGCTGTTATCAATGGGATCCAGAGTGGATATGGATCTGCAGTATGATATGTGAGTGTGTGTAAGAGAATAGTTGTTTGGATAAAGTGGAAAACGGAAAATAAAAATAGAGAGCGGAACATTTGCATGTAAGAAACATCCAATGCTTTATTAATGATATATGAAATGACAAATAATAGCCCTCACAAGCAAAACCAATGTGTCTCGGGAAAGGTACAAGGCCGTAAAGTTTTAAATTGTTTATTACAACTCTCAAAACAAGTAAGACAATTACTGCAAAATAAAAAACTGGTATAAACTCCCTAGCCGTCCAGTTACTCGGTCCACCGTTGGTAGTTGGGTAGATCCAGTTGTCAACTTCAGAGTCTTCCTCGCTGTCTTGAATGGCATTAATTCCACGATTACTGATATGTAGGGGAGGTCTTCCAACCTGAGTGCGTCGAACAACCCTTTGAGCCCCTGTAGTAAAGCCCAAACCAAATTTGTCAGTTTTGTGAGTGAAATCAGGGAGCTGACCCCAATTTGCACACCCACCTTCTTCAACCACGACCCTAGCATCCTTGAGGGAAGCCATCTTCAGAGGAGGTTTGTTGTTGGTAGTAGTTTCAGTTGATGCCAAGATCTGAGGGACCTCTTCGAAGTTCTGACAAGGAGTTTCTATGAATTCCCCGTCCATCTCTACGTAGCAGAAGGAATTGAGGTGGCTCACCATATACTCCTCTTCACCCTGCACTGTGAGAATCTTCCCTTTTATCGGATACTTCAGCATTTGGTGTAGTGTGGAAGTAACTTCCTCAGTCTCATGGATCCAAGGGCGACCCAACAAACAAGAATACGACGGCCTGATGTCCATCACATAAAAGGTGGACCCAAAAGTCTGAGAATCCACTTTGACAGGGATGTCCACCTCCCCGTGCACCATTCTCTTCGACCCGTCAAAAGCCTTTACCACAATATTACTAGGCTTTAGAGTCAAACCCTCGCAATCCAACCGGTCCAACGCCTTCTTCGGCAGAACATTCAGCGAAGACCCAGTATCTACCAGTACATGAGCCATAGTGGTGCCTATGCATTCAATCGAGACATGTAGAGCATCATTATGCTTCCTTCCCTTCGGTGTCAAGTCTGCATCTGAAAAACCCATCCCATTATCAACAGTTAGGCTGGCCACGCAATCTTTGAACTGATCAGCTGAAGTTTCCTGCGGCACATGCGCAGTCTTGAGGAATGCAATCAAAGCCTTCGCATGGGCTTCGGAACACAACATCAGAGACAACATGGATATATTTGATGGGGTCTTCCCTAGCTGCTCGACCACATTTTAGTCGCTCTTCTTAATTATTTTCAGTATTTCCTCTATCTCTTGCTTAGAGGCTTCCACAACAATTTTCCTAGGCACCTCCGTCCAGGCAGGCTCACCTATAATTTCTTTGCCGCGGGTATCAGACGATTCACCGACAGGGCTAATAATTGGAGTAAGAACAGGAGCAGTAGTTGATGTACTAGCAGGAACAGCAGATGGAATGACAATAGGCTTGTTGACAGTCCTAGGGGAAATCTCCGGAGAGAAGACCCTTCCACTTTGGGTAACTTTGCTGGTTCTAACAATGTTACCAATATCAGGATCAACCTCTTCATCTTTCAAATCTTGTTTGATTCCATGATAGTACACATCGGCACCATAATGCCAGGGGACAGCTTTGTCCGAGACATACGAGACAGGACCAGGAACAGTGATTATCAGCGGAGCGATTCTTGGCGTAGATGTAATTCTAACAGGTCTTCTTGAGGAGACCTTGGAAAGATTGGCGGAAACGGTTATAATGGCAATGTCTTCAGATGGGACAACGGGAACCAAAGTTTTCTCGAACACAATTTCTTTGCTGTCCATCAGGCGTTGAACACTTAACTTCAGCCAACGACAACCAGAAGGTAGAAACGAACACATATGGCAACCTTCAACACAACCCGGAAATAAACCGGCCAACAGAAAATTCTTCTTCACAGTCATGAGAAGAGTAGAAACTTCATCCAACAAGTCGGTATCAATAGCATTAACTCCACGAACGTGCTTAGGCATGGGAGCAGTTATGACATTGGGCTTCTCCGGAGCATCGAACTCAATTTCCTTGGCTTCGATCAGATCTTGTACCTTATTTCTTAGAGCCCAGCAGTCATTAGTATCGTGTCCAGGACTCTCAGAATGATAGGCACACCGAGCATTTGGATTATATCAGGGAGATGTGGTGTTTGGATTCTTGGGAGCCTCTTTCAAGGTTGCCAAGTTGGATCTCAACAGACGAGGTAGAACTTCAGCCAATGTCATGTTGATTCGGGTAAAATTTTGTTGTGGTCTTTCCACCCTTTGTTGATTGTTGCATTGTGGAGCAACTGCAGGCCTAGGTATCATTACAGCACTTACTGTCTGATGATGTTCATCCCTATTTTGGCCCCTTGGGCTATAGATGGCACTCACTTCCTTCTTACCAGCAAAAGGTTTCTTTATTGAGCTCGAAGAGGTATCCTTCTGTATCTTGCCGGTTCGAATCCCAACTTCTACTCTTTCTCCAGTTAGAATCAGCTCGGTGAAACCAGCTGACGAGCTGCCGATCAAATGATTGAAAAATGGACCAGATAGCATCCCTAGAAACATATCAACCAACTCCCTATCAGACAACGGGGGTTGAACTCTTCCAACCAAGTCTCTTCATTTCTATGCATAGTCTTTAAGGCCTTCACTTGCACCCATGGACATACTCTGGAGTTGAGTACGAGTGGGAGCAAGGTCGGCATTGTATTGATACTGCTTGTAGAAAGCAGCAGCCAGATCTTCTCAATTTCCGACATTGGCTCCCTCTAGCTGGTAGAACCATTCAAGCAGAGTCCCTGGCAGACTATCTTGAAAGAAATGAACCCACATATTTCTATCAGCGATGTGGGGCTAGATCTTTCTGACATAAGAACGAAGGTGGAGTTTTGGGCAGGACACCTCATCATACTTAGCAAAAGCTGGAGCTTTGAACTTCTGCGTGATGACTACTCCCGACACCAATCCCAATTCTTCAAAATCCAGCCCAGGTATCCTCTGAACTTCCATGGAACTCCAACGATCATCCAACTGCTTCTATCTATCCTCAACAGGAGGATATTGCTCATCATTGTAGTCAATATCATTGTTAGAAACTGCAGGACTGGGGTCATTCTCTTCTTCTTGATTCTCCCCCTCCTTAGATGAAGAGGTCAGATCAACTTGTCGCTTCGACCGCTCTCCAAACCTTCTGCCCATATTCAGAATACCGATATCCTTCTTCTTTTTCTTTTTCTCTTTCAGGATGAGGGCTTTCAGATCCTCCTGTCCTTTTGCCAGACTTGTGAACATTTGTTGGAACTGGGCGTTTTGTGCGTGAAGGTCCTTGATGCTTTGTTCGGAAGACATTTCTGCTGAAATAAACAGCGGAGAAGATGAGAAACTTGTAATGGTACCTGTACATGTAATGCTATGAATGAAATGTGCATGCAATGATTTCAAAGACTTTGGGAAATTTAAATTTGCAAACAAAAATAAAACAAAGATTTTATTAGCTGAATTCAAAGTTCAAATGCCTTTTAGGCGTTACAATTAAAAACAAATCTAAGACTTGAAAAAAGGTCAGAATTCCCATGGATGCTTCCTCTTTGTGCCGAGATAAGAATTGAGTCCTCTTTCTTCCTGGAGCTGCTTTGTGAGCTCTAAAACCTTTCTCTCCTGAGCATGTAACTGATCTCTGTAAGTATCCCACTCCTTCATCAACTGAATCCAAGACCTCTATAATTTCCCAAGATCAATGGGCATATAAGGATATAGAACCGTGTAAGGAATACCCCCTTCAGTAGTAGGTTCCACAATCACTGGTAAAATAGCCACATAGGACATCATAAGCTTCTGGGCGCGAGCTCGTACCTATTGGAGGTAAGGTTCCATAGGAATGGAAGCCTTTGACCCCAAAGCCTTGGCGCCAGATCTGTTTACCATGCCCCAAGCTCGTATGAACCTCCGACGATACTCTTGAACATCATCCTCATAGTTGAATACAATGCCCTCAATAAGTAACTCATGGGGACCATCTCTTCGTGCGTAACCAAATTATCGCAGAGCTAAACAAGGATTGTAGGTTATACCCCCTCTGATACCAAGTAATGGGACATTAGGGTACTCCCCGCAACGGTCAATAATAGCAGTGTTTTCCATAGCTTGGGAACACCAGAGAATATCCATGTGAGCGAGTGACATTATCCTTTGCGACCAACCCAAACCTTCTTCATTCTTCAGTACAGACTTAGGGAGGTGAGAAATAAACCACCTCGACAGCAATGGTATACAACACATAAGAACCCCTCTTCTCTTCATGGTACGAGTATGGAGAACGTGCAAAATATCTCCGAGCAAGGTAGACACAGGGTTGCGGGAGAGGAAGATCTTGATAGAATTCACATCTATGAATGAGTCCGGATTAGGGAATGGGACTAACCCATAGATTAGAAGAGCCAAAACCTCCTCAAAAGCCTGAAAATCCATATCATCCCAAAATAGCTGGGCCTTGTCTATCAGAAACTTAGCTAGGAAACCCTTGACTTTGCTTCTTGTTTCCCAATTGGATACCACGTCGGCCCGTTTCAGATGAAAAGCTGAGGCAATGACTTCTGGCTTAGGAACTTCCTCTAGACCTGTGAAGGGTAACTGTTCAAGAATGGGTATATCCAACAGCTGAGAGAATTCTTCCAAGATAGGCACCAACTGATAGTCTGGAAAGGTGAAGCAGTGGTGCTTGGGATCAACGAACTGAAAGAGTACACTCATCATCTTTTCATCAAAGTTTGAAGTAACCAGGTTGAGAAGTTGACCATGTCTCTTAGTGAACGCTGAAGTTTCAAAAACCCTTGATACTAGCTCTTTGAGTTGGGAAGGTATCTTCACAAAGCTGATTCAGATAGTGTTTCTACGAACGGAAGCCATGATATGCAAAACAGAACAAAGATAAATTCCCTTGGTCTTTGAAATGGTTAGTGCAATAAGAATGGATGCTATGTTATGATGCATGATGTCATGATAAACCACAGGTATAGCAAACACATTCAAATCACACAAAGTCCTTAGGTTTAAGGCTTGCATGAGGTTAAAGGTCATACCCTCTTGAAGTTTAGTTAGTTTCAAACCTATCTTAAAAAGTAACCAGGTTCTAAGGGATCTCAATATCACTGAACATCCTTTATCGGACATTGTCTCAGCTCAAGAAATCTTTTCTTGCGGCCGAAATATCCCGAAAGTCTAATCTCAATGAGTGTAGCATTGAGTATCAACCAATCCTCAGCTCTATACCGAGGCCGACTATCTCACTACTTTCTAATGGCCAAGTTTGTTCAACTAAGGTTCTAAGGTCCGTTAGTGCTTCACGACACCACGCGGCGACCACGTATTCTCCTCGTTTCCCCACGAAGGATACCGGTACCAACCAAAGTTCCACACATACAAAACCATCGCTTAAACCATATCGGTCTACGCCGTACTGTCTCCATGATCTATTGTTGTTTACCTAATAGGTGCCCCCAGATCTGGGTGTAGGATCTATAGTAACCCAAGAAAAACCCTTTAAGAATAAAGTAAACAAACAAGAAATCAATTTTTGAAATGACCTAGATCCTAAGGTAAACCCCACTTTATAAATTTTCCCTAGCAGAGTCGCCAGTTCTGTGATACGGTGGCAGAACCGACTGTTAATATTGGTTTGAGTTTTGCGTTTTCCGTTTGCAAAATGTCGCAATAAGCAAGAGTCGCCACCGACTTTTATTTCATCCAATCATGGAAAAGGAAAAAGAACACAAAAAACCTATTTTTGAGATTTCTGAGTACGGGGTAGATTATAGAAAGGGAAGGTGTTAGCACCCTTTCTATCCATGGTTTTCCATGGGCACTTAGGTACTTGCTCATTTTTTTAAAAATTGCTTGTATGTGCTTGTTTTGAAAAAAGTTTTACTTCGTGATAACCCTTGTATCAGTCCTCAAGGGTGTGACGAAGTTTGTTTTGAAAATTTGTTTCAAAAGGTGTTTGTGTTAAAAGTTTTTGTTGAGCAAGTACTTAAGATTCTACCTACTCGAAAAAATATTGTTCATTCTCATTTCCTTTAGATAGCGCTATCCTACTATTAAGGAGTAGGTAGCCCCGTCGTTGGAGTTTTTAAGGGACGTTCGAAAGGGACAAGTACAATCACCTAAGAAATGGGTCGGAAACTTTAGTAGTAACCCTAGAGTCCTTAAGATCTTTCTGAGGCAACATTTCCGAGGCAACATTCGAATGGGACATTTGATCTTTTAGACAGGAGGGCAACCACTAAAATCTCCTATGCTTAAGGACTGTTTACCGAAGGCAACCGAAGTGAGGCAAACCCTAGGAGTGAATATGTGCATGTGTTATTTTTTATTTAATTTAGTCTTTGCACATTAGGGTTTTCTACCGTATTAATTTTCAGTTAGGCTTTCCATACAATCCTATTAACCATGCATTTAGACAGTTTATAGTTTGTGGAAATTAAAAGTGCGGGAAGTTTAAAGGTCCTAGCTATTATAAGGCTTTGGCAGTTACATAATTATCTTGACTGAAAATAAAAATGCGGAATTTAAAACCCTAATTACTATTACAAACTCGGAGCAGTTACAATTATAATAAAAAGAATTAAAATGCGCGCGGCGAATTTAATGCAAGAATGGTTAAAAACCCTAAAAATCTAATTGATGAAAATATTTAGGTTATTTTTGAGAAAAGAATTAATTAGGTTATGTACACAATTAACCCTAATTTCTAATTGTTTTAACTTATGAAAAAAAGAATTAAATTTCTCTAAATAAATTAAATTAAATTAATTAATTAAAGAAACAAAATATTTTTTATGAAAAATATTTTTGATGTTTTCATGATTTTTGATTAAATAAAAAATGATTTTTGTGTTATTTTTGTGTAAAAAGAAAATAATCAAGAGAATAATTTAAGAAGTTAAAAAAATAGAAAAAGGAAAGAATTGGGCCTGTGTCATGCTGCATGAGGGGGTGTGATGTTAAAATTCTCCAGGCCCATTACTGCTGAAGCCCAGTCAGCGCTGGATTCTGTGTGATGTTGACTTGGACGTGCACCATGGTCCTTCACTGGTAAGCATTGGATCTGGCCAGATGTGCATCCATTGGATAGAGGATGATGACATATGGTGGACGCTAGGGTAGGTGATGTACGTGATCTGTAAAGGAAAATAGGAAAATAAAGTTTTGCTGGGACCTGGGATCAAACCCAGGTCCTCTCGCTTACCAATACACTCCCTTGCCAGCTGCGCTATTGTTGTTATTTATTAACATAATAAAGCCAGAATATAATATATGAAAACAAGGTAAACTAAATCAAAAGCGCGCGAAGTTCAAATGGGCAAATGAATGATTGCCACGCCACCGTCTTCTTCATTCTCCGTCACCTTAGGTTCCTTCACCTTTACCTACAGACAAAAGTCTGTAGCTACAAACCTGTAAAACTCAAGAATCCAACACAGACATGATAAATTAGTTGTTACTGTACCAATCAACTCGTCTTGGCCTCACGAGCATCATGGTACCTTATTCGTGGCCTAATTTTTCCTGTGTCAAGAAGCCCCAAAACGTGACTTCAAACCCTAGCTATGGCATTCATTAGTATGGGCATCAAAACGTTAATTAAACTAAACCAACATATTGCAAACATGATAATAAACACATATATGCCCTTAAAACATGCTCATAATGTATAAATAATGATTGTCGAATTTGAAAAATATGGAAAACCGTAATGTTCATACAAGTTGTTTCTGAGCGTGAAAGGACTTGTAATTTATTGGAATAGCTTCCTGAGACGTCCAGTAATCGATTGGCAATGCTAGGATGGCTTGAGATGGCCTGTATGACTGGAACCGGTTCACACTTTTCTTTGAAAATTTGGTTTTTTTTTCCTTCCTCTTTCACGAATGCTAGCCCTTGTCTTTTGCCTTGTACTTGTTCATTATATACCCTTGAGTGAATTAGGGTTATAAAATTGGCTTGAATCTTTTGGAATTAAAAAGATTTGATATGATTTTCATGCCATAGGTAATCTTTCTAAGTTGAGCCAAATCATCCCTTTCTTGTACCAATCAGCCCTGATTCGTTTTGGTCTTGATATCTCTGCATAATTTGATTGAGATCCTGTCCAAAAATCAAATCAAAACATATCTTTGCTATTATTTACCAATTATTTGATTTAATTCAATTTTTAATTAATAAAAAATCAAAATAAAATGGAAAATGAAGCAAATAACATGTGGATAAGTAATTGGGTCGTGGACCATGTTATAAGTGAGGTGCAATCATTAAATGCTAGGCCCATTTGATAAAAAATGCATTTTTGAGCATATTTGACTTTTGGCAATTTTGCAAAAAAGGTCAACTTTGACAAGGTATATATCCTCCAATTTTAACCCTAGAGAGGTTTTCTTGGACTTTTTAGAAAGCTTAGGATGTCCCCTAAGCAACCCGTTTGATTTAATTTCCATTGGATCTTCCATGTTCATGTAAGAAGCTTTGACCCAAATGGTGTTTTTGTTGACTTTTCAAAAGGACCTATAATGTAGAAATTCATATCTTTTGATGAGTGCATATTTTGAACTTGAGGGATGAATATTAATTGTAGGTAATTTCATCCTATTCAAAATGAGCCTTGGACGGAAACTTTCTGATAAAATATGATGAAGTTATGCTTGGTCAAAGTTTGGTTGAATTTTTCTGAGAAACCCTAATTTAGCAACTTTTGAGTTTTGATGAATTTGGGGAATTCCTTGAGGAATCATGATCAACCCTTGATCAAATGATGGATATCACTTCAAAATGTTGATGTTGACCAAAAATCTTGAAGTTTGACTGTACGTGGGCCACAGTTGACTTTTGACCTAATATAGTCGGTTCTCAAGCATCTGAGCAGTTGACTGAGCAAACTTCTTGTGCAATGCTTAAAATTTGACATGGAAGGTATTGAGAACATATTAGGACTATGGAGAGCATATGAGGTCTTTGGAGTTCACCTATCTTGATGAAAATGGAAACCCTAATTTGAGACATACTGCCTTAGGAGAGAGTTTGTCTGGTCAACTCTTGGGCACCCTTGAGCAAGTTAAGGATCTCAATGGGCATGTATTGAGTAAAATGAGAGGGCAAATTTTGGGGTACAACAATTCGTATTCCGCCATGTTGTTTGTATAATTGAAGCAGAGTCTTGCGATAAAGGGAGTATGACACCCTTCTGGAGATATGAGTACATCACCGATACCATTGCCAAGTGAATTGGATGCCCCCATCAAAGAACAGGGTCCATTGGGATCCTTGTTTCGGTCCGTCATATGGCCTGAATTCTTCACAGTTATTTACCGTCATGATGTCTTCATCTGGAAATTCGAACTTCATGGATTGGTAGTCTTTTACAGCTTGGTGAGCAAGGTGATCAGCTAGTACACTTCCCTTTATTGCTTTCTGGGTAGTATATTGTATGTCATATTCTGTCAGGATCATCTACCATCTCACTATTCTCCCGGAAAGAGCAGGCTTCTCGAAGATGTCTTTTATTGGATCTATTTTGGATATCAACAAAGTAGTATGAGTCAACATATATTGTCTTAGCCAGCGAGCAGCCCATGCTAGAGCGCGATAAGTTTTCTCGAGCAGTGAATATCTGGTTTCACAGTCGGTAAACTTTTTGCTCAGGTAATAAATAACATACTCTTTTCGGCCAAACTCGTCATGCTGCCCCAATACACACCCCATTGAGTTTTCTAAAATAGTCAGATACATGATCAATGGTCTTCCCTCGACTGGTGGCATCAACACAAGAGGCTCTTGTAAGTATTCTTTGATTTTTTCAAAAGAAACTTGGCACTCTTCATTCCATTTGACTACTTGATCTTTCTTCAACAACTTGAAGATTGGTTCACAAGTAGCTGTCAGGTGAGAGATGAATCTGGAAATGTAGTTCAAACGCCCCAAGAATCCTCTAACTTCCTTCTCAGTACGAGGAGCAGGCATCTCTTGTATTGATTTTACCTTGGTAGGATCGACCTTGATACCTTTTTTGCTGACGACAAAGCCTAGGAGTTTACCAGACATACCCCAAATGTGCATTTGTTTGGATTCAATCTCAGCTTGTACTTCTTCAGTCTCTCAAACAGTTTTTGTAAGTGATTAAGATGCTCTTCTTCTATTTGAGATCAGGCTATCATGTCGTCTACATAGAACTCTATTTAATTATGTATCATGTCGTGAAATAGAGCTACCATGGCACGCTGATAGGTTGCCCCAGCATTCTTCAATCCAAATGGCATCACCTTATAGCAGAAAGTGCCCCACTGCGTGACAAACGTTGTTTTCTCCATGTCCTCAGGCGCCATTTTGATTTGGTTATAACCTGAGAATCCTTCCATGAAGGAAAACACTTTGTGTTGTGCTGTATTGTCAACTAGAATATCAATGTGGGGAAGTGGAAAATCATCCTTAGGGCTTGCCCTATTCAAATCTCTGTAGTCCACACACATTTTCACTTTTCCGTCCTTTTTGGGCACGGGAACAACATTGGTAACCCATTGGGGATAAGAAATGACAGCCAAGAATCCAGCAATGAATTGCTTCATGACTTCTGCTTTAATCTTTTCTGACATATCAGGCCTCATGCGGCGAACCTTTTGCTTTAGTGGCAGACAATCCTCTCTTGTAGGAAGACGATGTACCACGATATCTGCATCAAGTCCTGGCATGTCTTCATACGACCAGGAAAAGACTTTGACATAATCGTGTAACAACTGAATCAGACGCTCCTTGATACTGAGTTCCAGATTGGCACCCACCTTGACCTCTTTTTTGTCTTCTTCGGTACCTAGGTTGATTGTATCCACAGGTTCTTCGTGAGGCTGAATGGTTCTCTCTTCTTGTTGTAGTAGTCTGGCAAGTTCTCCTGGTACTTCACAATCTTCCTCACCTTCGTCTTCGGCTTGGTAGATTAGATTCTCAGAGTCACAAAAGGCCATAGCAGTATCGTTACCCATGGGATCCCGAATGGATGTATACCTGCATTGTGAGTGTGAGTGTGTGTAAGGGTATAGCTATCCTTGAAAGAAATAAAAATGTAAAAAGAAAAACAATGAGCACAAAAGTTTGTATGCGAAAACGTCCATGATTCATTGATGTCATATGAAAATGAGATAATAACCCTTACAAATGGACCATTGTGCCTTGGGTAAGACACAAGGTTTTAAGAGTGCAAATTGTTTTAAAATTACAGATCCAACAAAATGTAAAGACAAATTACTGTGGGATAAAAGTGGTCGGGACAAAATCTCTAGCCTCCCAATTGTTGAGCCCTCCACTGACAGTCGGGAATATCCAATCCTCCAAGTCACAACTATCTTAATCTCCTTCTACGGCGTTGACCTCGCGATTGCTGATCTTCAGGGGTGGTCCTCCGGCACGAGCGTGGCGTACAGCCTTCTAAGCACTTGAAGTGAAACTTAGGCCAAACTTGTCAGAATTATATGGGATATCTGGGAGTTGTCCCCAGATAGTGCACCCACCTTCTTCTACCACTGCTTTGGCATCTTTCAGAGATGATATCTAGAGTGGAGGCCTAGCAAGCAAGAATATGAGGGATGGATATCCATTACGTAAAAAGTTGAATCAAATGTTTGTGTTCCAACTTTTATGGGAATGTCTACCTCCCCATGTACCATCCTTTTGGAGCCGTCAAAAGCCCTTACTACTATGTTACTTGGCTTCAATGTCAATCCCTCACAGTCAAGCCTATCAAGAGATTTTTTAGGAAATACATTCAAATGTGAGCCAGTGTCCACCAAAACATGGGCCAAGGTTGTGCCCCTACATTCAAATGAGACATGCAATGCCTCATTATTCTTCCTTCCTCTCGGTGTTAAATCAGCATCCGAAATACCTAGACCATTATCTACAGTCAAGCTGGCTACGCAGTCTCGGAATTGATCGACATATGTTTCTTGGGGTACGTGGGCAGTTTTCAAGAATTTTACCAAGGCTATTGCATGCACCTCAGAACATAGTAGTAATGCCAGCATGGAAATTTTAGAGGGAGTCTGCCCCAGTTGTTCAACTACATCGTAGTCGCTTCTTTAATGATATTCAAAATCTCCTCCATCTCTTTCTGGGACAGGCTCAATCAGAATACTTTTACCTCGAGTTTCGGTTAACTCGGCAGCAGGAGTGTCAGTAGGAATGATAACAGGGGCTGTAACAGCTTTTTCAGTTGGAGTATTGGTGGAGATGATTGTAGGACCGGGAACAACTTTTGGGGGAGCAACAACAAGAATGATTACGGGTCCAGAAACTGCTTTTGGGGGAGCAATTTCTGGAGAGAATATCCTTCCGCTTCGGGTAATCTTGCTAGTTCCTGCAATATTACTGATGTCAGAGTTGACTTTCTCGGAGCTTGAATCTTTGGCGGCTGGCCAGTCCTGCTTGATACCATGGTAGTAGACATCCCCTCCATAATTCCATGGTATGGTTTTGTCCGACGAATATGGGTCTGGTCCAGGAATTGTAATTATTAAAGGAGTTGCTTTTGGAACTAATGTAATTCTAACGGGTCTTTTGGTGGAGACCCTAGAAGAATTGGCGGAAATGGTAATGATAGAAACATCTTCAAAAGGAACAGGTGGAACAGAAGTCTTCTCGAATAAAATTACGTTGTTATCTATTAGGCACTGAACGCCTGCTTTCAACAAAGGATGGCTGGTTGGTGAGGACAAACAGAAATGACAAACTTCATCACAGCCCGGGAATACACCAACATTCAACAAGTTCATTTTAATAGTCAGAAGTGGGTTCATAAGTTCATCAACTGAAGTAACAAACATTTCTTCTTCAATGGCATTGGTATTATGGCCATGTCTGGGCATAGGGGCAGAAATGACATTTGGCTTTTCGGGCGCATCGAATTCAATCTCTTTTGCTTCAATGAGATCTTGTATTTTGTTTTTTAGAGCCTAACAATTATTAGTGTCATGGCCAGGAATTTCAGAGTGATATGCGCAACGAGCATTGGGATGATAGTGATGAGATATTGTGTTGGGGGTTTTTGGAGCTTCTTTCAAGGTCACCAAATTGGATCTTAGTAGATGCGGTAATACCTGAGATGGGGTCATGTTAATTCTGGTGAAATGCCTGACTGGTCTTTCCATCCTTGGTTGGTTATTTCTTTGCTGATCAGGCGCAGGTTTAGGGATCATCACAGCCCCCACCATTGGTCGGCGCTCGACCCTATCTTGATTTCTCTGAGGATAAACGACAACCACTTCTTTCTTTCCAATGAAATGTTTCCTTACAGCTGCAAAAGAGGATGTATCTTTCTAAATTTTTCCACTCTTTATACCGGCTTCTACTCTTTCTCCGGTCAATATCAGTTCAGTAAAACCTGTAGATGAACTTCCAATTAAATGATTGAAGAAGGGACCATACAAGGTGCCCAAGAACATGTCTACCAATTCTCTCTCAGATAGAGGGGGTTGAACTCTTCCGGCTAAATCTCTCTATTTTTGCGCATAGTCTAGAGTTGAAACCTTCAATTGAAACCATGGCCATACTCTAGAGTTGAGTACGGGTAGGCGCAAGATCAACATTGTATTGGTATTGTTTGTAAAAGGCTGCAGAAAGATCTTCCCAGTTGTGAACGTTGGCTCTTTCTAGTTTGTAAAACCAATCAAGTTGAGTTCCAGACAGACTGTCTTAGAAGAAGTGTACCCATAAGTCTTTTTCAGTGGTATGGGGCTGGATTTTCCTTACATAGGATTGGAGATGCATTTTAGGGCATGAGACTCCGCCATACTTGGCGAACACAGGTGCTTTGAATTTGGGAGGAATGACAACCCCGACACTAACCTCAATTCCTCAAAGTCCAAGCCAGGCACTTTTTGGATTTCCATTGCGCTCAACCACTCTTCGAGATGTTTATACTTGTCATCAGCTGGAGGGTATTGTTTTTCATAATAGTCTTCTTCTTCCTCTTCCTCTTCCTCTTCTGATTCTAACGGGACAACTGTTTCCTTGCCCTTCCCATCTTGGTTGTCTCTTTCACCGAATGTCGTTGCAAAGTCTAAGGTTCTTCTTGTCTGCCTATGAAATCTTCTTCCCATGTTTAGGACTCTGATTACCTTCTTTGTCTTCTTTTTCTTCTCCTCAGCCAGCAAAGACTTCAACTCCTCTTTTCCTTTGGCTAGGGTCAAGAGCAACTGTTGAAACTGTGTATTCTGAGCTTGGAGGTCCTTCAGTGTTTTCTCGAGATCCATCTTACTGAAATAAACAGTAGAGAGATGAGGATACTTGTTGGAAGAAACCTTCTTATGTTATGATGAATGGTATATGCATATGTAATGATTTCAAGGATTTCAAAGATTCAAATTTGTTTTAGACAAAATGGAAACACACGTTATATTAATAGATTAAAGCTTGAGTACATCAACGCCTTTTCGGGCAAAATAATACAAAAAATCTAAGATAAAAAGGTAGTTCACATCCTTTTTGGTGCGATGTAGGCATTCAGAGTCTGCTCCTCATACAGTAGTCTAGTGAGTTCCAAAACTTTCTTCTCGCTTGCGTAGAATTGGGCTTCGAAAGTATCTTGCTCCCCCTTGAGTTGTATCCAATCTCTTTGTAGGTCTTCAAGAGAGATGGGCATATTAGGATGTAGGATAGTGTATGGAACATCTCCTTCCATGACAGGCTCAATGATTACCGGGAGAATGGAGGGGTAAGGCATCATAAGACTCTGAGCACGAGTTCGTACCCATTTGAGGTAAGGCTCAAGAGGGATGGAATTTTTATGCCCCAAAGTCTTGCTATCCACCTTGTTTAACATCCTCCAAGCTCGGATAAATCTATGGCGAAGACCTTGATCTTCGTTGTCGTAGTCAAATACCAAACCTTGAATCAGCATCTCATGCGGGCTATCCCTTCGGGCGTAACCAAACTGTCTTAAGGCTAAACATGGGTTGTAGGTGATACCTCCCCTAATGCCAAGTAAAGGGACATTATGGAAGCACCACTGGATGTCTGAATGTTTGAGCGCCATCAATCTTTGTGACCACCTTGAACCTTGCTCATTCTTTAATACAGATTGGGGAAGATGAGAAATAAACTACCTTGCCAAGAGAGGAGTGAAACACATAAGAACACCTCTTTTCCTCATAGTGCGAGTGTGAAAAGTGTGTAGGATATCTCCTAGCAATGTAGGCACCGGGTTGCGGGATATGAATATTTTAACGGTGTTGACATTTATGAGTTGGTCAGGATTTGGAAACAAAACCATCCCATAGATGAGGAGAGCCACAATTTCCTCAAAGGCTTGCAAGTCCAAGGAATTCCAACAATTTTGGGCTTTCTCAAACAGGAACTTTGCTAAGAAACCTTTGACACCACTCCTTGTTTCCCAATGAGTTGTGATATCATATGAGTGCAAGTGTAGAGATTGAGCAATCTCTTATGGCTTTGGGTCTCTTTCCATACTGTTGAAAAGTAGTTGATTGAGAATGGGAATCCTCAAGAGTTGGGAGAATTCTTCCAAAGTTGGCACAAGTTGATAATCGGGAAATATGAAGCAATGGTGTAAAGGATCAAAGAACTGAAAAAGCAACTTCATCATATCCTCATATGTGTTAGAGGTGACCAAGTTGAGTAGGCGACCATGTCTCTCGGTGAATATATAGTTTTCAGGAATTCTTGAAGCTAGCTCCTTGAGTTGTGGAGGTATCCTTACAAGGTTGACTTGTATAGTTTTCCTGCAAAGTGAATCCATTTCCTATAAAACTAGAACAAAGATGGATCCCAAAATCCTTGAAATGGTTAGTGGATGTATATGATGTTCATGATGTTATGTACAAGTATGCATATACAAACAAAACAAACATATCCTTAGGTTTAGGCTTGCATGGAGTTTTATAGGTAAGTACCCTCTTGAAGTTTAGTTGGCTTAAACATGTCCTAGTAATAGTAATCGGGTTCTAAGGAGCTCAATATCACTGGTTTGTTTCCTTGGTCATTGTTTCAGCACAAGCCTCTTTAATGGCTACCGAAATATCCCAAGAAACCAAACCTCAATGAGTGAAGTATCGAGAATCTACCAACTTCGGACTGCATCAAAGCCTGTCATCTCACTACATCTTAAAGGCCAAGTTGGTCAAGTAAAGGTTCTAAAAGTTCATTAGTGCTTCATGAAATCACTCAGCGGCCCCGTATTCTCTTTGATTAACTCAAAGGCTACCGGTATCCATAAATATGTCGCACTAACGTATCTATTGCTTGGACCATGTCGGTATACCCCGCACATTTTCCACAACGTATTGCTACTTACCTATAATGTATACTAAATCTGGGTAGAGGATTTAAACCCAAACAAAGAACCATAATGTAAAGCATACAAGTCAAACAATGTAAGCAAATAAATATGATCTATCCCTAAGGTAACCCCATTTTTAGAATTGTCCCCATCAGAGTCGCCAATTCTGTGATACGGTGGGAGAAATAACTTGAAGGTTTTGCGTTTGATCGCAAATGTTGTGCTTAGCAAGAGTCTCCACCGACTTTTCTTTTATCCAAAAGGAAAGGTGAAAAAGCACAGGAAAGACCTTTGAGATTATTTCTTGGGTTCGGGGGGTAGATTACGAAAAGGGAAGGTATTAACACCCTTTTCATCCATGGTTTTCCATGGGCTCTTAGTTACATTCTAGATCACTTGCTTTTGTTTGAAATTGTGCTTTGTGTGGTTTTTTGAAATTATTTTGTAAAGAGGACATTGTTTAGGCAATCTTTGTAATGATTCTTGTTCGTAAAAATGTATACAAAGATGTTTGATATTTTGAAAATGTTTTCAATTTTGTAAGATGTTTGAAAGTGCATGTATTTGTTTTTGAAAATAGCAAGGATGTTTGTTTTGAAATGGAGTAAGTAATTAGGAGAAATCTACCTACTCAAATGTCTTTCTTGTTCATTTTCTTTTCCTTTGACAATTGTTGTCTTACCATTAATTTGGTAAGAAACCCTATCTTTGGATGTAAACGGGACGGGAGTGGGTCATCGTATAGCCATGATTAGCAATGTTTCAAGGTATCTTTAGCATTCTTTTTTAGGGACTAAGATCATTTGTAAGGCAACTTAGATAGCGTCATCGAGGGACTATGATCTTGTATTTGCTTGTTTTTGCTAAGATACCTTACATGCACAATATGGTCATTTTGTATAAGGCAACCAAGTGGGATAACCCTAGGGGTGCTTGTGTGCAAGTGTATTATTTTCATGCTTGATTTTGTCTAGAATTAAGGTTTTCTATTTGATTTATTTTGTTCTTTCCATACAAACCCTAATTACTAGCATGTGAATATAAAGCATTTAAATTGCGGAAAATAAAAATACTAAGCTATTACATGATTTGTAGGAAGGGGGTGTACAAATTGAATGGCGATTGCAAGAATTTAAAGCCTAATTAGTCTATTACAACCATATTGAATTTATACAATAATTGAAATAAATAAATGTACAAAAATAAATATGCAAGAATGTAAATGCAAAGATAATGGATCTTTTTGTTTGGATTTTTTATGGGAAAGAGGGAAATTGTTTTAACTTAATTAAGTTAAAGAAAATAATTAATTAAGTTTAAATTTATTAAAAAAAGATTTTTTAAATAAAACCCTAATTCTATTTAGTTGATTAAAAGAAAATAAGTTTAGAAAAAAAGTATTTTTTGGTATTTTTGTCTTGAAAATATTTATAGTATTATAGAATATTTTTGGCTTTTTCTTTATTAAAATAATATATTTAAATAGGTATAAAAGAAAATAAATAATAATCTAGTTTTAATTTAATTTACAAGATAATTAGTAAAGATAAATATAGTATGATGAATAAAAATAAATTTTTTTGTATGAGAAAAATATTTAAATTATGTCAAAAATAAATATACTATTTTTATATTTTTTTTTAATGATTTTTAATATTAGTGACAAAATAATTAAGAAAAAAAAAATAAAATTAAGAAAATAAAACAAATTGGTCCAGAGATGTATAAGCAGGCAGGGGGGATTAGCTAGCAAAAAAAAAAAGCCAGGCCCAAAGGGCACAGCGCCTGCAAAAAATGATAGAAAAATTAGAAAATATGAAAAATGGGAAAAAGGGTACCACTGGGGCTCGAACCCAGGTCCCTAAGGTTAACAGGCGCGCGCTTTACCATTGGGGTGGCTATACATCTGTTTATATAAACAAAACAATAAATATGTAAGGCCAATCAAGTCCTGATGACTTCATCTTCAACTTCCAGCCGGTGTACCTGTAACTTCTTCATTTCTCAACAAAAATGGAAGATGACAAAATGAAAGTTGTTGCATTCTTCCTCACGAATCTAACCATGTAAATAACTAAAGCTAAAAGTCAAAGATAAATGAGAATTTCTCTGGCCCTAATTTGAACCCTAAAAATTTCAAAAACTTCAACTCTAAAATTCTCTAAGCTTTCGCCATGTAAATGCAAACTATGGATATGTACAACTTCGTGGCAATGAGGTCTACATTTTATCTTCACAAATGCAAGCTTAATAATGCCTAAGTAATGAGATAGAAGTTCAAGAAAAATACCTCAAAACTGGAAATCGTGAAATGGATTTGAGCTTGTTTCAGGCAGTGGTGATGATCAAGTTAGCTTCCTTGGACCTCTAGGAAGCTAATGCAATGGTTGGCTTGAGCTGAGGATGGCTGGAATGGTCTGGAGAAGTCCAACTGTGATGCTCTATTTTTGGTTATGAAAGATAGGGAAAATGGTGTTACAAAAGTGAAGCAGGTACAGGGATGAGTTACGCTTGATGCAAGGTAGCTTTAGAAATTAAAAGGCCAAGAAACGCACGAGGGAAATGTGAGTTTGAGGTTCAAGGTCAGAAACTGTGCAACAATGGAGTTTTTGGGCAATTTATGATTTAAGAGAGTTTTGGTGTATTCTAGGGTGTTCAAACTCATGTTCTAGCTCACAAATAGTGCTTCTATTTATAAGCAACAAATTTGGAGACTTGTTGTTGATTAGAATTTGAATTTGCATTCTTAAGCTAAACATGTGATTTTTTTTAGAAAACAAGTTTCAATGTCTTGTGTACTTGCTAAGATAGAGTGTTTATGATTTAAACATACTTGCTTCTGAATTTTTAGATGAAGTGTGATTAGAGGGAACAAGTAAGAGGCTCAAGAGTGGACTTTATGAATAAAGCTTGCTTTACAAGAATGGTATTGTTAACTTTCTTTCCAAAATGGCAATGTGAATTGGATAAAGCTTAAACCACTTGGATTATAGCTCAAAAGTTTGTGTAATCCATTAATTATGGAGTGACAAACAAGTTTGAGACCTGCAAAGCAAATATTATGCAGCCTAACATTGATTTGCATTTGTGTTCATCATGAAAATGACCTATAATTCAAGTGACAAAATACCAACTTCATCTCTTCGATTCTCCCTACTCAAGAATGATCTCAAGGAGTTATGAGACATTTTAGAAAGCTTGCAATGTTCTATACAACTCATATTTGAATTTATTTTGAAGATCCCACTTGGAACTATGTGAAAAATTGCCATGAAGATAGGTAAAAAATCTGCCTAACTAGGGCAAAATTTCACTAAGTCTTTTTTAGTTCATGAACATGTATTCATAAAATTATAACTTAAGATCCAAGCATGTTTAGGAGAAGTTGTGTGAAGAAAAGTTGTATATTTCATGGAGATATACGACTTTCATGTTGGAAGTTTCCTTTGAATTATCTTGCATCATAATGAAAAAATTGCTCAAAGTTATGAAAAAATAAGAAATTTTTTACACTTAGAAAAATTTCTAAGTTTAGAAATTTTGAATTTTCAAAATGAAATATTGATTTCTTGATTTCTTGATGAATAAGTTTCCTATTTTGACATTTTTTTATGAATTGTGATCTTTGGTGCTTAAATTTGACAAAAAAGTCAAAGTTTGACTTTTCAGTATACAATTGATTTTTGATCAGTTGATTGCAAAATTCATCTGTCAATCCAATGGATTTGCAATGTTTTGAATCATGTAATTAGGTCAAAATGATGCAATTGGACTCTTGATATCATGCCTTAGACCAATTGACCATTTGCTAGATCAAAAATCAGAAATTGCCCTTTCCCAATTAAAACCCTAATTTTGACCATTTTGCCCTTTTGGAGATTTGATCAAATTTCTTGAGGAATTGTGGTCCAAACTTGATCAAATGATACATATTAGTCTAAAATGTTGATATGGATAAAAAATTATGAAGCTTGACAGTAAATTGGCCATAGTAGACTTTTTCCCCAATATAATTGATTTTTAGGTCAACTGTTCAATTGCCTGATCAAAAGTGTGATCCAAGGCTTGAAACTTGGCATGAGCAAACTTGGCTTGAAACTCCTCTAGTCATCAGTGCATAAGGAGGTGTCTTGAGCTGATCAAACCCTAGTGCAGTCTTGAGCCCAAGGAGATCTCGTGAGCAAATTCTTGATAAGTGGGAGGGAAAATTTTGGGGTACAACACCTATCATATCAATTCCCCACATCGAAAATGGCCAAGAAGAACTCATTACATTCAAAGGAGTTTGTGGTACATGCATTTTTTCGATGTAGATTTGGAATTTATGACATGTCTTTATATAATGGTAGCAATCTACTTCCATCGTTAACCAATAATAACCTGCTCGCAAGATCTTTCTAGCCATGAAATGTCCATTTGTATGTGTTCCAAAAGTGCCTTCGTGGATTTCCTTCATAAGTGTATCCGCTTCATGTTTTTCCACACATCTTAGCAACACCATATCATAGTTTCTTTTGTATAACACTTCACCATTCAGAAATAACTTTGAAGCTAGCTTCCGCAGAGTTAGTTTGTCAATGACAGAGGCATTTTCTGGATATTCTTGTTTCTCAAGATACCTCTTGATGTCATAGAACCAAGGCTTGTTATCTGGTCCTTTTTCAATAGCAAGACAATGTGCAGTTTCTTCAAAATGTATAATTGTAATGAGTGGTTCGTGGTTTGGCCAAGTTACTTTGAACATAACTGATAATGTTGCCAAGGCGTTTGCCATCTGATTTTCTTCTCGCGGAATATGGATGAACGTAATCTTTGTAATCTCTACAGCTAGCTTTAAAACATGATCCTGATATGGAATCAATTTGGGATGTTTAGTGTCCCATTCACTGTTAACTTGCTATATGACCAAAGCTAAGTCTCTAAATACTTTGAGATGTTTGATTCTCATATTGATAGCGGCTTCCAGACCCAAGATATAAGCTTCGTATTCTGCGATATTTTTGGTGCAGTAAAAACATAACCTTGCAGTATAAGGTTTGTGAAAATTCTTTGGAGAAGTCAAAACTGCCCCAATGTCGTGCCCTAGTGCATTTGAAGCCCCGTCAAACATGATTGTCCAACGTGCCCCTGGTTTAGGTCCTTCGTCGGGCCCTGGTATTTCGTAGTCACCTATAATGATGACATCTTCATCCGGAAAGTTAAACTTCATTGGCTAATATTTTGGTAATGGCTGATGAGCTAGATAGTCAACTAGTACACTACCCTTGATGGCCTTTTGAGTAACGTATTGGATGTCGTGCGCTGATAGTAACATCTGCCATCGGGTAATCCTACCTGTAAGAGATGGTTTTTCGAACACATACTTTAAAGTATCCATTCTTGCCTTTAACCATGTAGTATGAGTGAACATGTACTTCCTTAATCATTTAGTAGCCCAAGCCAATGCACAACAAGTCTTCTCGAGAAGTGAGTACCTAGTTTCATAGTAGGTGAATTTCTTGCTAAGGTAGTAGATTGCATGCTCTTTTCTACCCGTTTCATCATGTTGTCCCAATACACATCACATTGACCCTTCAAGCACTGTTAGATACATGATAAGCGGTCTTCCGGGAACCGACAACATCATGATTGGTGGATCTCATAAATATTTCTTTATCGTCTCAAAGGCGTTCTAACAATCATCATTCCACACCACAGTCTGATCTTTTTGAAGTAGTTTGAATATAGGCTTGCACATAGTAGTTAGGTGTGATATGAACCTTTAAATATAATTCAATCGTCCTAAGAAACCACGAACCTCTTTTTCTATATTTGGAGCTGGAATTTATTGTATGGCTTTCACCTTGTCGGGATCTACCTTAATACCATGATGACTTACAATGAAACCCAATAGCTTGCATGACCTGACACCAAATATACATTTGTTTGGATTTAACCTCAGTTTAAACCTTCGCAGACGCTTGAATAATTTCTATAAGTGTACGATGTGATCCTTCTCTATATGAGATTTAGAAATCATATCATCTACATATACTTACACTTCTTTATGAATCATATCATGGAATAATGTGACCATAACCCGTTGATAACTTGCGCCTGCATTCTTTAGACCAAAAGGCATCACCTTATAACAGAAAGTGCCCCAAGGTGTCATGAAAGTAGTCTTATACATATCCTCAGGTTCCATTATTATTTGATTTTAGCTTAAGAAAACATCCATGAATGAGAATACCGAAGCTTGAGTTGTATTTTCCACCAAAACATATATATGAGGTAACGAGAAAGCATCCTTGGGAATTGCTTTGTTTAGATCCCGATAATCTACACACGTGCGTACTTTGCCGTCCTTCTTAGGCACTGGTACAATGTTAGCTATCCAAGGCAGATAATCTACCACCGCTAAGAACCTTGCGTCAAATTGTTTTATGACCTCTTATCAAATCTTGCTAGACATGTCAGGACGAGTTCTTCCGAGTTTCTGTCTAATCGGAGAACAAACTTCCTTGAGAGGTAGTTTATGCACCACAATATATGTATCCAATCCTGGAATATCTCTGTAAGACCAGGAAAATATATCCACATATTCATGTAACAACTTGATTAGTCTTTCCTTGACACATTCCTCCAATATTGCCCCTAGCTTGATCTCTCTTGGATCTTCTTCTGTGCCAAGATTAATGGTCTCAATTGATTCTTGGTATGGCTGTATATTGTCAGCTTTTTGCTCTATCTCCCTTTCCAATTCTTCAAAGAGTTCAAGATCTTCATCATCTTCCTCTTCCGCTTGGTTGATGGGTGCATCAAAATTATATCGGATAGCAACAATAATGTTATCAGCCGTTTTAGGCATGGATATGCACATTTTATCATGTTTTGGTGTAGTTTTAGTATGTGAATTTGAAAATGCATATAAAGAAAAGTATTTCCATTTTTAAAACGTAGGAAATAAATTCAAGAGAAAGACAAGGATCTTAATTGAATGTGAAATATAACTCTTATTAATTGTGAATACTGCTCGAAACAAATTGGGGGACCCTTACAAGCTAACCCTATTCCTCAAGCATGACATAGGTTCTTTTAAAAACAAGAAAAAAACTTTGGAAAGAAAAAGATCTATGGAATCTCCACAGTTGTCCAATTCTTGAGCTCTTAGCCTAGAGCATATTCACGGATGAAGTAAGATGCTTTCCTGGTGTTGCTCTTGTTAGATATCATTGCCACTTGTCCACCATGCTCTGTTCCTTTATTGATGAAAGTTTCTCGGATAGAAGGAAATCGTGCCTTGCCTTTCAAGGTAGCCTTTGCTGATTCATAGCCTAAACCAAAACAATTCTTCTTTTCAGGTATCTTCATAAGTTTACCCCAACCTATTGAGGTACCGTCTTCCACAGCTATTTGCAAATCTCTCCATGAAGTCCCAATATGTTTCTTGATTTTCTCCACTAGTAGGGTTACCATTGAAGCAACCTCTAAGACCTGAAACGTTGTCTCTATACAGTCTTCGCCAGTGCTGATATATCTGTAGGACTCTATATGACTTACAAAGACATCCTCTTCACCATCGATTATAACCAATCTTCCTTCAATGAAGAACTTTAGTTTTTTATATAAAGCTGAAGTGACTACCCCTGCTGCATGGATCCAAGTCCGTCCGGGTAAACATGTATACGCTGGTTCTATATCCATGACTTGAAAAGTGATATAAAACATATACGGATCGATCTTGACAGGAAGGTCCGCTTCTCCAAATACTGTACTTTGAGAATCGTCAAAAGCTTTGACTATCGTAGAACTAGGCCTTATTATAACACCATCCAATGTTAACTTCATCAAGCTGGATTTTGGTAACACATTAAAGGAGGAACCAGTATTAGTGAGTGTGATGCGGTGGGAGAACTAACTTGAGGTTTTACGTTTTTCGTTCGCAAATGTTTCGGTTTAGCAAGAGTCGCCACCGACTTTTTATTTTATCCAAAGGAAAGGTCAAAAAGCACAGGAAAGACCTTTGATATTGTTTTTTGGGTTCGGGGGGGTAGATTATGAAAAGGGAAGGTGCTAGCACCCTTTTCATCCATGGTTTTCCATGGGCTCTTAGTTACTTGTTTTAGATCACTTACTTTTGCTTTTCAATTGTTTGAAATGGTGCTTTTGTGTGTGGTTTTGAAAATATTTTGAAAAGAGGCCTTTGTTTAGGCAACCTTTGTAATAATTCTTGTTTGAATGTATACAAAGGTGTTTGTCTTTTGAAAAATGTTTCAATGTTTGAATGTTTTGTTTTGGGAAATGTTTTGAAATTGTGTTGTGATGTGTTTTTGAAAATAGCAAGGATGTTTTCAAGTTTGATCAAGTAACTAGGAGTTGTCTACCCTACCTACTCAAAGGTCTTTCCAACACATTTTTAACCCTTTGACATTGTTGTTTTACCATTGCATTTGGTAAACAACCTTATCTTTGGATGTTAAACGGGACAGGCGTGGGTCATCGTATGACCATGATAGCAATGGTACTAAGTATCTTAGCAAGTTTTTGAGGGACTAGATCATTTTTGTATAGGCAACCAAGATAGCGTCATCGAGGGACTACAATATTTTGTTTTTGTTTTGTTTTGCCAAGATATCTAGCATGCATACCATGGCCATGTTTTTAAGGCAACAAGTGGATGAAACCCTAGGGGTGCTTGTGTGTATTGTGTTGTCATTTTTCATGCATTTTGTCTTGTGTTTAGTCAAGCTATTTATTTTGATTTTTGGTTATCATACAAACCCTGATCTTACTATCATGCATATTTGAAAGCAATAAATGTGTAAAAGAAATCTAAGCTATTACAACATTGATATGGGGAGGGGGATACAAGTTTGAATAGGGGGATATTGCTCAAAAATAAAGCCCTAAAACTATTACAACCATATTGAATTTAATTGTACAAATAAATAAATAAGACAATTATTTAAATAAGAAATTAAATATAAATATGCAATAAATGATTTTTGTATTTATTTTATGTATGTAAAATAAATTATTTAATGTCCTACAAATAAGAAAAATAAAAATGATTATTTTTATTAAGGGTGGAAACCCTAGTTTTTGTTTTAAGAATATATATATATATATATATATATATATATATATATATATATATATATATATATATATATATATATATATATATATATATATATATATATATATATATATATATATATATATATATATATATATATATATATATATATATATATATATATATATATATATATATATATATATATATATATATATATATATATATATATATATATATATATATATATATATATATATATATATATATATATATATATATATATATATATATATATATATATATATATATATATATATATATATATATATATATATATATATTCAATTTTTATGTACAAGAAAATGAATAAAAATATTCACAAAAATATTAAAAAATAAAATATGTAAGTATTTTAAAATTATTTGCAATTTATTTAAGAAAAATAAGGTACATATTATTAGTAAACTATTTTTATGTCCAAAAAAATAATAAAAGTAATAAAATAAAAATGTAAAAATTAAGAAAATATTTTTGGTGATTTTTTATATTTAGAAAAAATAATAAAAGTCAGAAAATGTAAAATAAATGAGAAGATATAAAAAATAAGAGAAATGGGCCAGAGGGGTGCAAAGAGCAAGCAGGGGGGTGCAAAAAGCCTGTCCCAGCCCATTTCCTCTTCATCCCTGTCCTCCAGAACAAAATACGTGCGTTTCTTGTTCAAACTGGTAACTCCTGCATTTGTGCTTAAAAACAAAAACTTGCTACATGAAAGTTATAGCTCTTGATCACACGATTCTAACCATGTAAAAAACTTAATCTAACTCTCACAGACCATAGAGAATTTCATTCGCCCTAAATCTTGACCTAGTTTTTTTAGAAAGTTCAACTATCAAATACTCCTAGCTCAGTTAACATAAATGAATTCTATGCATATGTACAGCTCAAGGGCAATGAGGACTACATTTTTGCTTCACAAACCTAAGCCTAATGATTCCTAAATAAGGAGATAGAAGTTTGTGAAATACCTGTTTCAGTCAAGCTCGAGTATGGCAATGTAGGGGTTGTGAGTGAGGCCTGAGATACTTGTGAGCTTGCTTGAAGTTCCTTTGAGCTTTACCAATGCTTAGTTTGCTTTGAACTTGCCTGAATCTCCCTATAGAACTCAACCTGCAAACTCATAATTTGAAAATGGTGAAGTGTGTAAATGGAGTTACAGTGACTTGAGAATGGTTGGCATAATTCAGGTATGTTGTATGGAGTGTGTTGGAACTGGTTTGGGACAAAACACACGAGGCAATGTGAATATGGAAGTGATTCTGTAGGGCCTGCCCTGTTTTTGCAAGATCTTGGTGTTTTGGTGTTTTAGAGGGTTTGAGAACTTGCTAGCTCGTGTTTCTGACTTGGTGTGATGTGAAAAACTTGTTTGAAAGGAATACAACACTTGGTTATATTAGATTACAAAGTTGTGGACTTTTTGCACAATGACTTGTTTTTGAAGTAAAAAGTGAGAAGTGACCATGCCAAGGTTGTACAAGCCTGTATTCTAGCTGCACAAAGTTGGTGAACTTTTCCTGATATTAGTGAGCTTTTTTTTCAGCAAAAGACTTGGTGTATGGCTCAAGATAATCAATTTGACATAACGCATGCTTTATGTAAATGGCATTGTTAAATTTTTGCCAAAAATGGATTAAACCTTTGTATAATGCTTCATTGATCAGAACAAAGCCTTAATCCAATGTGTTTGCATTTAATTTATGAGTGTGGAAAGGTTTAAGGACCTGAAAACCAAGTACAAGCATGGTTGGACAAAATTTGTAACTTGTAGCATGGTATAAAATGCCTTGGACAAAAGTGATGATTTTCCAATTTCAAACTTTCGATTCTCCCTAGCCATGAATGATCTTGGAGAGTTCTTGGACATTTTGGAAAGCTTGTAACATGATCTACAATCCATCTTTGGAATGAATTTTGAGATTCCACTTGGAACTATGTGAAAAATTGCCATGAAGATAGGTCAAAATCCTGCCTAAACTAGGGCAAAATTTCACTAAGTTAGAAAGTTTTTGGACCCCTATTCACAAGATCATAACTTGAGATCCAAGCATATTTTGGGAAAACTTTGTGAATAAACGTTGTAGATTTTGTGGAGGAATACAAGTTTCATGTTGGATGTTTTTCTTGAATCCAATTGCATCATGGTGAAAAAGTTGGGAAAAGTTAGGAAAAAATAAGAAATTTTCATAACTTAGAAAATTTCGAAGTTATGAAAATTTTCCATTTAAAACCCTAATTTTCAAAATTAGGTTTCTTGGTGAAAAAGTTTCATGTTTTGACACATCTTGATGAAAAATGACCCTTGGCACTTGATTTTGACCAAAAAGTCAAAGTTTGACTTTTCAGTGTAAAGTTGATTTTTGATCAGTTGACTGGAAAATTTATTTGTCAATCTAATGCATTTGAGATCTTTTGAACCTTGTGATTCGGTAAATATGATGCCATTGAGTCCTTGAATACATGATTGAACCCAATTTGCCATTGGCTAGGTTAAAAATCAGAAATTGCCCTTCTGCAGTCAAAACCCTAAAAATGACCTATTTGCCCTTTTGATGATCTGATCAAATTTCTTGAGGAGTTGTGGTCCAAACTTGATCAAATGATTCATATGAGCCTATAATGTTGATGTGGATAAAAAATTATGAGGTTTGACTGTAAATTGGCCACAGTTGACTTTTCCCCCAATACATCTGATTTCTAGGTTAACTGTCCAATTGACTGGGAAAAAATTTGATTCAAAGCTTGAAACTTGGTATGGGAAATCTTATAAGTCCAAAATGAAGTATGAAAGTCACATTGAGCATTGGAAGTCCAAAAATCCCTGTGCAAACTCAAACCCTAATTTCAGGTCAACAGTGCAAGGAGATGTCTTGAGCAGAGCAAACCCTAATCCTGTCTGGAGTCCAAAGAGTCTTGTGGTGGGAAATCTTGGTAAAATGAGAGGGAAAATTTTGGGGTACAACAGCTGCCCCTGTTCAATCTTCTTGAACCTGAAGAGTTAGATTGGCGAATTTTGTCGTTCGTGACTCGAAGGTAAAAGATGATTGGACACTAGAGTGCCCGTAAATTTGCACTCGTCAAAGTATAGTTGAGGAAATGGGCTTGAAGATACCATTTGGAGATGTGAGAATCTTGTTGGAGATGGGCTTAAAGATGCCATCCAAGACTGTTTGTTGAATTGAATGTTGTAAGTCAGAAAAATGAGTATCAGAATGGTGTCCGTGTCTAGAACGTATCTGAACCGTATATGGAGACCGAATCTATAAGAGCAAGGGTATAGCTGCCATGTCTGGAGCGTATCCGAGCTGTAAATGCATCTGAATCTATACGAGCAAGGGTATAGATTCCGTGTCTGGAGTGTATCCGAGCTATAACTGCATCTGAATCTGTACGAGCAAGGGCATAGCTGTCGTGTCTGGAGCGTATCCGAGCTGTAACTATATCTGAATATGTACGAGCAACGGTATAGCTGCCGTGTCTGGAGCGTATCCAAGCTATAACCGTACTTGATCCTGAATGAATAGGAGGATGACTTCCGTGTCTGGAGCATCTCTGAGCTGGGGAAAAAGTTAGAATAAGTGACAGCATGGCTACCGTGTCTGGAGCGTATCTGGACTGTATCTGAATCTGAGATCTGTATGAATAGCAGAATGACTTCCGTGTCTGGAGTATATCTGAATTGTAACTGGGATCTGGACAAGTGACAGAATGACTTTCGTGTCTGTAGTGTATCTAAACTTGAAATTGATAGTTGAATCTGAATGAGAAATAGAATGGCTTCCGTGTCTGGAGTGTATCTGAACTTGAAGTTGATAGTTGAATCTGAATGAGAAATAGAATGGCTTCCGTGTCTGGAGCGTATCCAATCTGTATCTGATTGCTGAAGTCTGAATGAGTGACAAAATGGCTTCGGTGTCTGGGGTGTATCCATATTGTATCTGAAATCTTGAATATTTGTAAAGATAGCTTTTAATCTTATCCTGAAAAGGTTAAAACGTTAGCTGAAACACAAAGCTATGTTGCATGAAATGTATGATGCAATAAAATGTGTTATCAATGTTTATCATATATGAATGTATTGTATGCGCATGTAAGCTGATTCGCTGTCTTGCTAAGGAAAATAAATCCTTGATAGCTGTTAGGGATGATAAAATCTTCGACTGTTACCGAGGAAAATAAATCCTTGACCGCTGCAGGAGATTCAAAATCTTGATTGCTGAGGATGAGAAATCCTTGCTGACTACTGTTGGGAATAGAAAATCCTTGGCAACTCGTGGGGAATATCAAAAACTTTGACAACTTCTGTGGGGATGTGAGAATCCTTCATGACTTTCCTGGGGATTTAGGGAACCTTCAAGTCTGCTTGAGAAACCTGCTTGGGGAATCCAGAGAACTTTGACGACCATGGCTGGGGATTACACCAATGGGAATTCTTACTTGACTGGGGAATAAGGAAAACTCTGACGATCTCTACTAGGGATCAGACAAAAGGAAAACCTTGAACTGTTGGAGAATAAGGAAGACTCTGATGGCTTCTGCGGGGAACTAAGAATGAGAAACTTCGATCTCCAGGGGATTAAAAATTCTGACAAGTTCATGCTGGGAGAGTAATGAAGACTCTGGCAACTTCACTGGGGAATCAAGAATGAGAATCTTCAATCTGCTAGGGGAATTTGAATCCTTGGGGACTTCAAGCCGGGGAGTTAAGAATGAGAATCTTCATTCTGTTGGGGAGTAAAAACTCTGGGGAATAGCTATACTGCTGGGGAGTAGCTATCCTGCTAGAAAGTAAGTTCAAGACTCTCTGGGGAAAAAGCTTATTCCTGTTTGGAAAAAAGTTCAAGAGTTTGGGTTGTATGCCAATCTACTGGGGAATTATCTTAGTTTAGGGATAAGACAAAAGTTAACTGTTATCTGGTTGACTTCCAGGTTTCAAGACAACTTGCTGGGGAAATTGGATGGTTTCCGCCGGGGATTGATAGTTGGAAATTTGACTTCGCTGGGGAAGAAGGTTTCATCTTTGCTGGGGATTCATGACCCAAAGTTTTTACTCCGCTGGGGATTGGGAGTTTGTAGTTTTGACTCAGGCAGGGATTTTGAAATTTAATTCCGCTGGGGATATGTATTTCAAGGTTTTAGCTCCACTGGGGATCTAGATGATGTACAGCAGGGGATTTCTCCTGGAATAGCCTGAAGACATTTTCCTATACTTTCAACCTGTCAGTAATCGTTCTTCCACATTTCATTTATTTGTAAACGGAGATTATATTCAAATGCATATGCTCATTTAATAAATCATTGGACGTTTTCAAATAAAACACAAGTGTAAAAGGGAAAAGACAAATATTTTTCTGTACTTTGAAGTATCTTATTAACTTTGTGTAAGTATTTTGTACAAAGGAGACAGACATCCTAGTAAGAGAATGTTGTCATAAAAATGAGAAAAATTTATACAAAGAAAGATGGCTATGTGTAAAAATTCCATGGGGTTCCCATAATGCTATAGCCTTCGTAACTCTGGATATCTTGTCCATTCGTTGCTTCGTCCGTAGATGATTAGATTGATCAGAAGCCAAGAGCTTGTCTGGTGAAGAGATTGTCCTTAAAGTGATCCTACGAGACATAGTCATACACTTTAATTCCCTAACTTTTGCCTAGACCGCCCTTTCGGGTTTTCAGTCCACCGGAAAACCCTTTTTTGCCCAAGTCGCCCTTTTGGGTTTTCAACTTGCCGGGTGTACAGGTTTTTTCATTTATCCCTAATTTTTTCCTGAACCGCCCTTTCGGGTTTTCGATTCACCGGGATTCCCATTTTTTCCAAAGTCGCCCTTTCGGGTTTTCAACTTGTCGGGTGTACAGGTTTTTTCATTTATCCCTAATTTTCGCCTGAACCTCCCTTTCGGGTTTTCGATTCACCGGGATGCCCATTTTTTCCCAAGTCTCCCTTTCGGGTTTTCAACTTGCCGGATCATTTATGCGTAGTATCTTTTGACTATGTCTGTGTTCGCAGGGTGCGGCAGGTCGTCGCCATCCATGGTGGTTAAGATCATTGCCCCACCAGAAAAGATGTTTTTGATCACAAATGGTCCTTCGTAGGTAGGAGTCCATTTTCCCCTGGGATCACTTTGTAGCAAGATGATCCGCTTGATTACAAGATCCCCGACTTGATATACCTGGCGCCTGACTTTCTTGTTGAATGCCTTGATCATTCGTTTCTGATACGCCTGACCATGGCAAACAATAGTAAGTCTCTTTTCATCGATCAAGTTAAGTTGATCAAGCCGGGTCTGAATCCAATTGTCTTCACTCAAACCAGCATCTTTCATGATTCTCAAGGAGGGAATCTGGACCTCGATAGGTAAAACAACTTCCAAGCCGTATACCAAAGAATAGGGTGTTGCCCCAGTTGATGTATGTGCCGTGGTACGATACCCGTGTAGAGAAAACGGTAACATCTCATGCCAGTCCTTGTAGGTGACTGTCATCTTTTGAATGATCTTCTTGATATTTTTGTTAGCAGCTTCGACAACACCGTTCATCTTTGGTCGATAGGGAGATGAATTGTGATGTTGAATCTGGAACGTCTTGCACAAAGTGGTGATCATAGTGTTGTTAAGGTTTGTACCATTGTCAGTGATTATCCTTTCGGGGATACCGTATCGGCAAATGAGGTTCTGCTTGATGAAGCGGGCAACCACATTCTTTGTAACGGATGCGAAGGATGCTACTTCGACCCACTTGGTGAAGTAATCAATGGCCACTAGGATAAAACGGTGTCCATTGGATGTTGTAGGCTTGATCTCTCCAATCATGTCGATTCCCCACATAGCGAATGGCCAAGGAGATGTTAAGACATTTAGAGGAACTGGAGGTATATGTACCTTGTCGGCATAGATTTGGAATTTGTGGCAAGTCCTGGAATGTTGATGGCAGTCAGCTTCCATGGTAGACCAGTAGTAGCCTGCCCTTAGAATCTTCTTAGCCATCATATGTATTCTAGAATGGGTGCCAAAGGTACCATTGTGCAGTTCAACCATGATTTGTTCAGCTTCAACTTTGTCCACATAATGGAGTAGAATGCAAGCATTATTGTGCTTGTATACGATACCATTGCTCAAGAAGAACTTAGCTGAGAACCTCCTTAAGAAATTTTTGTCGTTGACTGAAGCTCCTTCAGGGTATTCTTGTGCTTCGAGATACCTTTTGACGTCATGAAACCGTGGTCGGTCCAATACTTCTTCGGTATTAATCTCGTGACAATGTGCAGGTTCGTCCATTCGTTCAATGGTGATTTTGGGAGCCTCATTATCCCAGTTAAGTTTAAACATGGAGGACATTGTAGCTAGAGCATCTGCTAGCTGATTTTCTTCTCACGGGAAATGCTCGAAGGTAATCTGCTCGAAATGAGGTAGCAATGTCAAGACATGTTCTTTGTAAGGGATGAGGTTTGGATGTTTAGTATCCCAATCTCATTTGATTTGACTGATAACCAAAGCTGAGTCCCCAAACACGATCAAGGATTTGATTCCCAAGTCAATGGCAGCCTTGAGACCAAAGATACAAGCTTCATACTCGGCCATGTTATTGGTGCAGCTGAAGCAGAGTCTAGCGGTGAAAGGTGTATGGCAACCTTCTGGAGAGATAAGTACAGCGCCGATACTGTTGCCAAGTGCGTTGGAGGCACCATCAAAGTACAGGGTCCATCGGGATCCTTGTTCAGGTCCCTCATACGGTCTTTTCTCTTCAATGTTGTCCAATGTCATGATATCCTCGTCGGGAAAGTCGAATCTCATAGATTGGTAATCTTCGACAACTTGATGGTCCAGATGATCGGCTAGCACACTCCCCTTTATAGCTTTTTGGGTTGTGTACTGTATATTGTATTCTGTGAGGATCATATGCCATCTAGCAATTCTTCCGAATAAAGCTGGCTTCTCAAAGATGTACTTGATTGGATCCATCTTAGATATCAGCAGAGTGGTATGAGTCAACATATACTGCCTTAGCCGGCGAGCAGCCCATACCAAAGCGCAACAAGTTTTCTCGAGCAGTGAGTATCGGGTCTCACAGTCGGTAAACTTTTTTCTAAGCTAATAAATGGCATGCTCTTTTCGGCCATACTCGTCATGTTGGCCCAATACGCACCCCATTGAATTCTCCAGGACTGTCAGATACATGATTAACGGCCTTCCTTCGACGGGTGGCATCAAGATAGGAGGTTCTAGCAAATACTCCTTGATTTTATCGAAAGCAACTTGATAGTCATCATTCCATTTAACCTCCTGATCTTTCTTCAACAGCTTGAAGATTGTCTCACAGGTAGATGTTAGGTGAGAAATGAACCTTGCAATGTAGTTTAGGCGTCCCAAGAAACCTCTGACCTCCTTCTCAGTGCGAGGAGAAGGCATTTCTTGTATAGCTTTGACTTTGACAGGATCAACCTCGATGCCTTTGTTACTGACGATGAATCCCAAGAGTTTACCGGACCTGACTCCGAAAGTGCACTTGTTAGGGTTCAGTCTGAGCTTGTACTCTTTCAACCTGACAAACAGCTTTTGCAGATGGTCGAGGTGTTCTTCTTCAGTTTGTGAATGGGCTATCATGTCATCCACGTAGACCTCTATCTCATGATGTATCATATCGTGAAACAAAGCCACCATGGCGCGTTGATAGGTTTCCCCGACATTCTTCAGTCCGAATGGGATCACTTTATAGCAGAACGTACCCCACTGTGTAACAAAAGTAGTTTTCTCCATGTCTTCAGGGGCCATTTTGAACTGGTTATACCCTGAAAATCCGTCCATGAAAGAAAATACCTTGTGCTGAGCTGTATTGTCAACCAAGATGTCAATGTGCGGTAGTGGAAAGTCATCTTTAGGGCTAGCCATGTTTAAGTCTCTGTAATCCATGCACATTCTGACTTTGCCATCCTTCTTAGGCACGGGCACAATGTTAGCAACCCATTGTGGATAGGAAGTAACTTCCAGAAACCTAGCATTGAACTACTTCATCACTTCAGCTTTGATCTTTTCAGACATATCGGGCCTCATGCGGCGAACTTTTTGTTTAATTGGTGGACAGTCTTCTCTTTTGGGGAGACAGTGAACCACAATATCTGTATCAAGTCTCGACAGGTCTTCGTATGACCAGGCAAAGATCTCAACATATTCATTCAACTGCTGAACTAAGCGCTCCTTGACACTTGGCTCTAGGTTGGCACCCACTCTATTTTGTTTTCTGTCTTCCTCTGTTCCCAAGTTAATTGTCTCTAACAACTCCTCATGAGGTAGAATAGCCCTTTCTTCTTGTTGTAGCAGTCTAGCCAATTCTCTAGGCACTTCACAGTCTTCATCACCTTTGTATTCAGCATGGTAGCACTGAAGGCCATAGCAGAATTGTTACCCATGGAATCCGGAATGGAAGGGTACCTGCATTTATAAGTGTGGGTGTGTGTAAGGGATATCCACCTTTAAACAAATAAAATGCAAAAAGAAAGACAATGAACACAAAGTTTATATGTGAAAACGTCCATGATTCATTAAAATGGCATATAAAGATGAAAAATCAAACCCTTACAAATGGACCTATGTACCTCGGGTAAGGCACAAGGCTAAAAGTGTATGAATTGTTTAGGAATTATTACAAACCAACTGAAATGTTTGAAAGATAAATTACTGATTCATGAAAGTAATGGGAACAAAGTACTTTGCCTCCCAATTGCATAGTCCTCCTTCAACAGTAAGGAAAACCCAGTCTTCCAGATTGCTCTCCTCTTCACCATCCTCCAAAGCATTGACTCCATTATGGGTGATCTTCACTGGTGGCCCTCCAGCCCGGGAGCGGCGCACAACCTTTTGAGCAGAAGCAGTGAAACCCAAGCCGAGTTTATCAGATTTGAAAGGAAAATCGAGAAGCTGCCCCCAGATTATGCTTCCTCCTTCTTCAATCACAGCCTTAGCATCCTTCAAAGAAGACATCCGAGGCGGAGGTCTTGTAATCATGGGTGTAGAAGGTATTGACTTGGTTTCCGCAATCTCCTGAGATACCTCCTCAAAATGCTGAAAGGGGGTTTCGATGAATTCACCATCCAATTCCACATAGCGGAAAGAATTAAGATTGCTTATCATGTATTCCTCTTCACCGTGAACAATCACAATTTTCCCATGGACAAGGTATTTGAGCTTTTGATGCAGAGTTGAAGTGACGGCTCCAGCATGATGAATCCAGGGTCTTCCCAACAAGCAAGAATAGGAGGGACGGATGTCCATGACATAGAATATGGAGTTGAAGGTTTCAGTTCCCACTTTAATCGGGATGTCCACCTCCCCGTGGACCATCCTTTTAGAACCATCAAAGGCTCTGACAATGATGTTGTTGGGCTTCAAAGTTAAACCTTCACAATCTAGTCTATCCAATGCCTTCTTTGGTAAGACATTCAACGATGAACCAGTGTCTACCAAAACGTGTGCCAGAGTAGTCCCTCTGCATTCCACCGAGACATGCAAAGCGTCATTATATTTTCTCCCTTTGATTGTTATATCAGCATCGGAGAATCCTAAACCGTTGTCTACTGTTAGGCTAGCTACACATTCCTGGAACTGATCTACGGAGGTTTCTTGTGGTACGTGGGCTGTCTTCAAAAATCTGATCAAGGCTTTAGCATGAGCCTTTGAACAAAGCAGCAAAGCCAACATAGAGATCTTTGATGGGGTTTGCCCCAGTTTCTCCATAACATTATAATCGCTCTTCTTGATTATTTTCAAAATCTCTTCCATTTCTTTCTGAGTGGTTTCAGGGATGATCAACGGCTGAGCCCTCGTCCTGACGGGCTCTTCTTGGATCCCTTTCCCTCTATCATCATCAACAGCAGAGGGGACAACCACAGGAGTTACAACTTCTTCAATAATCGGAGATCTTGCAGATATGTTGACTGGTGCAGGAGTAACCTTAGGAGCGGCTGAGTGTCCGAAGATTTCCTTTGGAGGCGCAATATACGAAGAGAAAATTCTTCCACTGCGGGTGATTTTACTCATTCCAGCAATGTTTCCAATGTCGGAAGTCTCTTCATCAGAACTTTCTTCAGTTGATTCAATTTGTTTAATACCGTGGTAAAAGATCTCTCCCCCATAGTTCCATGATATTGATTTGTTGGACTTGTACGGGATAGGCCCCAGCATGGTTATCTTCAAAGGTGCAATCTTTGGAGCGGATGTAATCTTAACAGGTCTTTTAGAGACCTTGGAATGATTGGCGGATATGGTTATTATCGAAACATCATTGACAGGAGTCAGTGTAACAAGAGTCTTTTCAAAAAGGATTTCTTGGTTATCCATTAGGCGTTGGATGCCTAACTTTAACAACGGACAGTCGGTTGGTAAGGATGAACAAAGGTAGCAATCTTCTTCGCATCCTGGGAAAATCCCAGCCTTCAGCAAATTCAACTTGATTATCAGTAGCGGAGTCATCAAATTATCAATAGTAGCAACAAAAAGATCTTCTTCAACAACATGGGCTTGGTGGCCATGCTTTGGCATTGGAGCAGAGATCACATTAGGTTTTTCAGGGGCGTCGAATTCAACTTCTTTAGCATCTATCAAATCCTGAATCTTATTCCTGAGGGCCCAACAATTGTTGGTGTTGTGCCCTAGGCTGTCTGAATGATAAGCACACTTGGCATTCGCATGGTAGAAAGGAGAAGTTGTATTCGGATTCTTCGGAGCCTCTTTCAGACTAACAAGGTTTAACTTCAGGAGATAGGGTAAAACCTGAGCGGGAGTCATGTTTATCCGGGTGTATTGTCGTGCAGGCCTTTCCACCCTTGCTTGGTTGGTTCTGGGTTGATTGTTTCTAGGTTGATCAACTGCAGACTTCTGAATCATTACAGCCCTTACCGCTGGTCGGCGCTCAACTCTTCCTTGATTTCTTTGGGAGTAGACAGCTGAGACTTCTTTCATTGATATAAAAGCCTTTTTGATGGCAGCAGAAGCAGATGCATCCTTTTGAATTTTCCTGCTCTTGATGCCGGCTTCAACTCTCTCACCAAACAGAATCAACTCGGTGAACCCTGCAGACGAACTTCCAATCAGGTGATTGAAAAATGGACCTGACAGTGTACCCAAGAACATATCAACAAGCTCCCTCTCAGATAGAGGTGGTTGTACTCGTCCTGCCAAGTCTCTCCATTTCTGGGCATACTCCTTAAAGCCGTCATTTGAGACCATGTCCATACTCTGTAATTGAGTACGGGTTGGTTCTAAATCCGCATTATATTGATATTGTCTGTAGAAGGCGGCCGCCAAATCCTCCCAATTATGCACATCAGACCTCTCTAGCTGGTAAAACCAATCTAACTGCGTCCCCAAAAGACTGTCCTGGAAGAAATGAACCCATAGGTCTTTATCAGAAGAATGAGGTTGGATTTTTCTGACGTAGGATCGCAGATGCATCTTTGGACAAGACAAACCATCATACTTAGCAAATATAGGCACCTTAAACTTGGGGGGAATCACAATCCCAGAAACCAGCCCTAGATCTTCAAAGTCCAGCCCAGACACCCTCTGTACCTCCATAGCCGCCAGACGCTCTTCCAGATTCTTGTATTTGTCATCTGCATGAGGGTACTACTGCTCAGAATAGTCTTCATCCTCTTCTTCTTCTTCTTCTTCCTCAGACTCAGTTGGCACTGCAGTCTCCTTACCCTTTCTCACCCCTTCATCAGACGTTGACGGGATATCTAGGACCCTTCTAGCTTGACCTTCAAATCGTCTACCCAGGGTAGCCACACCAACCCTCTTCTTTTTATTTTTCTCCTTTTCCTTTTCCAGTATAGTTTTGAGCTCCTCTTGCCCCTTAGCCAAGGTCAGAAGTAGCTGTTGAAACTGAGAATTCTGCGCTTGTAAGTCTTTAACCGTCTGCTCAATATCCATCTTGCTGAAATAAACAGCAGAGAGATAAGGAAACCTGGTGTGAAGACCTGTTTATGCATATGATAAATGATATGTATTCATGTAATGCATTCAAGGATTCAGAAATTCAAATTTGTTTTAAACAAAAAGGAACCCACATCATATTAATAAGATAGAATTTGTTAGTACATCAATGCCCCATGGGCAAAATAATACAAAATTCTAATGTAAAAAGACGGTGTGCATCCTCTTTGGTGCAATGTAGGTGTTGAGAGTCTTCTCTTCATGAAGTTGGCAAGTAAGTTCCAAAACCTTCTTCTCACTGGCGTAGAATTGGGCTTCGAAAGTGTCACATTCTCTCTTGAGCTGTATCCAACTCCTTTGTAAATCTTCAAGTGATGTTGGCATGTCAGGATGTAGGAGGGTGTATGGAACCTCTCCTTCCATAACAGGCTATTTGGTCACAGGCAGAATGTAGGGGTAAGTCATCATAAGACTTTAGGCGCAGGTTCGTACCCACTTGAGGTAAGGCTCAAGAGAGATGGAATTCTTGTGTCCCAAGGTCTTACTGTCCACCTTGTTAGGCATCCTCCAAGCTCGGATAAACCTTTGTCGAAGTCCTTGATCGTCGTGGTCGAAGTAAAAAACCAAGTCTGGAATCAGCATGTCATGTGGGCCATCCCTTCGGGCGTACCCAAATTGTCTTAGAGCCAAGCAAGGGTTGTAGGTAATGCCTACCCTAATGCCAAGTAGAGGGACATTAGGGAATTCCCCATAACGGTCAATGATGATAACATTTTCTCGGGATCGATAACACCAATGAACATCTGAATGTGTAAGAGTCATCAACCGTTGTGACCACCTCAAACCTTGCTCATTCTTCAAAACTGATTGGGGAAGATGAGAAATAAACCATCTTTCCAGTAGAGGAGTACAACACATGAGAACACCTCTTTTCCTCATTGTTCGTGTGTGAAATGAGTGGAGGATATCCCCAAGCAATATAGGCATCGAGTTGCGTGCCATGAAGATTTTGACAGCACTTACATCTATAAGCTGGTCAGGGTTAGGGAACAAGACCAACCCATAAATGAGAAGAGCTACAATCTCCTCAAAATCTTATAAGTCCAATGAATTCCAGCAGCTTTGGGCCTTATCAAACAAAAACTTTGACAAGAAGCCCTTGACACCACTTCTAGTTTCCCAATGGCCTGTGATATCAGATGGTTGCAAGTGTAAGGCTTGAGCAACATCTTCAGGCTTTGGATCTCTTTATGTACCGTTGTAGGGTAGTTGATGGAGAATGGGAATCCTTAAGAGTTTAGAAAATTCCTCCAAAGTAGGCACAAACTGGTAATCAGGAAATGTGAAGCAGTGGTGTAGGGGGTCAAAGAACTGGAAGAGAACTTTCACCATGTCTTCCTTAGTGTTGGTGTTGACTAAGTTGAGAAGACGACCATGCCTCTGTGTGAATGGAGAATTCTCAGGAATCCTTGAAGCTAGCTCCTTGAGTTGAGGAGGAATTCTTACAAGGTTGACTTGGATAGTTTTCCTGCGAAGTGAATCCATTACCTACAAAACAGGAACAAAGATGAAGATCCAAATCCTTGAAATGGTTAGTGGATGCATATGATGCTTCATGATGTTATGATGTTATGCACAAGTATATATGTACAAACAAATCACACAAGTTCCTAGTTTCAGGCTTGCATGGGGTTTCATAGGTAAGTACCCTCTTGAAGTTTAGTTGGCTCAACCTGTCCTATAAATAGTAATCGGGTTCTAAGAAGCTCAATATCACTAGATTATTTTATGTGTTCATTGTTTCAGTTTAGCCACTTAACTGCCGACCGAAATATTCCAAGAAAACAACCCTTAATGAGTGTAGTATCGAGTATCTACCAACTTCGGACTGCACCAAAGCCGGTCATCTCACTACCCATAAAAAGGCCAAGTTGGTCAAGTAAAGGTTCTAAAAGTCCATTAGTGCTTCATGACATCCCTTAGAGGCCCTGTATTCTCTTTGATTAACTCAAAGGCTACAGGTACCCACAAATATGTCGCACTAATATAGCTATTGCTTCAACCATGTCGGTATACCCCACACAGTTTCCACAATGTATTGCTATTTACCTATGAATGTTTCCCAAAATCCGGGTAGAGGATTCAAACCCAAACAATAGAATCAAAGTGTAAAGCATACAAGTAAAACAAGATAAGCATGTAAAGGTGATCTAAAACCCTAAGGTAACCCCACTTTTAGCTTTTTCCCCAACAGAGTCACTAGTTCTGTGATGCGGTGGGAGAACTGACTTGAGGTTTTGCGTTTTTCGTTCGCAAATGTTTCGATTTAGCAAGAGTCGCCACCGACTTTTTATTTTATCCAAAGGAAAGGTCAAAAAGCACAGGAAAGACCTTTGAGATTGTTTTTTGGGTTCGGGGGGTAGATTATGAAAAGGGAAGGTGCTAGCACCCTTTTCATCCATGGTTTTCCATGGGCTCTTAGTTACTTGTTTTAGATCACTTGCTTTTGCTTTTCAATTGTTTGAAATGGTGCTTTTGTGTGTGGTTTTGAAAATATTTTGAAAAGAGGCCTTTGTTTAGGCAACCTTTGTAATAATTCTTGTTTGAATGTATACAAAGGTGTTTGTCTTTTGAAAAATGTTTCAATGTTTGAAAGTTTTGTTTTGGGAAATGTTTTGAAATTGTGTTGTGATGTGTTTTTGAAAATAGCAAGGATGTTTTCAAGTTTGATCAAGTAACTAGGAGTTGTCTACCCTACCTACTCAAAGATCTTTCATACACATTTTTAACCCTTTGACATTGTTGTTTTACCATTGCATTTGGTAAACAACCTTATCTTTGGATGTTAAACGGGACAGGCGCGGGTCATCGTATGACCATGATAGCAATGGTACTAAGTATGTTAGCAAGTTTTTGAGGGACTAGATCATTTTTGTATAGGCAACCAAGATAGCGTCATCGAGGGACTATGATCTTTTGTTTTTGTTTTGTTTTTCCAAGATATCTAGCATGCATACCATGGCCATGTTTTTAAGGCAACAAGTGGATGAAACCCTAGGGGTGCTTGTGTGCATTGTGTTGTCATTTTTCATGCATTTTGTCTTGTGTTTAGTCAAGCTATTTGTTTTGATATTTTGTTATCATACCAACCCTAATCTTACTATCATGCATATTTGGAAGCAATAAATGCGTAAAATAAATCTAAGTTATTACAACATTGATATGGGGAGGGGGATACAAGTTTTAATAAGGGGATATTGCTTAAAAATAAAGCCCTAAAACTATTACAACCATATTGAATTTAATTGTACAAATAAATAAATAAGACAATTATTTAAATAAGAAATTAAATATAAATATGCAAAAAATGTTCTTTGTATTTATTTTATGTATTTAAAATAAATTATTTAATGTCCTAAAAATAAGAAAAATAAAAATGATTATTTTTATTAAGGGTGGAAACCCTAGTTTTTGTTTTAAGAAAATATATATATTATATTATTTATTCATTTTTATGTACAAGAAAATGAATATAAATATTCACAAAAATATTAAAAAATAAAATATGTGTGACAATATTATTTTTAAGTGTATAATATAATAAAAATAAAATATGTAAGTATTTTAAAATTATTTGCAATTTAATTAAGAAATATAAGGTATATATTATTAGTTAACTATTTTTATGTCCAAAATAATAAAAATAATAAAATAAAAATGTAAAATAATAAAAGTTTTTGGTGATTTTTTATATTTTGAAAAATAATAAAAGTCAGAAAATGTAAAATAAATGAGAAAATATAAAAAATAAGATAAATGTGCTAGGGGGTGCAAAGAGCAAGCAGGGGGGGTGTCAATAGTCAACCAAAGCCAGGCCCGACCCAATTCCTCTTCATCCCTGTCCTCCAGAACAAAATACGCGTGTTTCTTGTTCAAACTGGTAACTCCTGCATTTGTGCTTAAAAACAAAAACTTGCAACATGAAAGTTATAGCTCTTGATCACACGATTCTAACCATGTAAAAAACTTAAAATAACTCTCAAAGACCAGAGAGAATTTCATTGGACCTAAATCTTGACCTAGTTTTTTTAGAAAGTTCAACTATCAAATACTCCTAGCTCAGTAAACATAAATGAATTCTATGCATATGTACAGCTCAAGGGCAATGAGGACTACATTTTTGCTTCACAAACCTAAGCCTAATGATTCCTAAATAAGGAGATAGAAGTTTGTGAAATACCTATTTCAGTCAAGCTCGAGTATGGCAATGTAGGGGTTGTGAGTGAGGCCTGAGATACTTGTGAGCTTGCTTGAAGTTCCTTTGAGCTTTCCCAATGCTTAGTTTGCTTTGAACTTGCCTGAATCTCCCTATAGAACTCAACTTGCAAACTCAGAATTTGAAAATGGTGAAGTGTGTCAATGGAGTTACAGTGACTTGAGAATGGTTGGGATAGTTCAGGTATGTTGTATGGATTATGTTGGAACTGGTTTGGGACAAAACGCACGAGGCAATGTGAAGATGGAAGTGATTCTGCAGGGCCTGCCCTGTTTTTGCAAGAACTTGGTGTTTTGGTGTTTTGGAGGGTTTGAGAACTTTCTAGCCCGTGTTTCTGGCTTGGTGTGATGTGAAAAACTTGTTTGAAATGAATACAACACTTGGTTATATCAGATTACAAAGTTGTGGACTTTTTGCACAATGACTTGTTTTTGAAGTAAAAAGTGAGAAGTGACCATGCCAAGGTTGTACAGGCCTGTATTCTAGCTGCACAAAGTTGGTGAACTTTGCCTGATATTAGTGAGCTTTGTTTGAAGCAAAAGGCTTGGTGTATGGCTCAAGATAATCAATTTGACATAAAGCATGCTTTATGTAAATGGCATTGTTAAATTTTTGCCAAAAATGGATTAAACCTTTGTATAATGCTTCATTGATCAGAACAAAGCCTTAATCCAATGTGTTTGTATTTAATTTATGAGTTTGGAAAGGTTTAAGGACCTGTAAACCAAGTAAAAGCATGGTTGGACAGAATTTGCAACTTGTAGCATGGTATAAAATGCCTTAGACAAAAGTGATGATTTGCCAATTTCAAACTTTCGATTCTCCCTAGCCATGAATGATCTTGGAGAGTTCTTTGACATTTTGGAAATCTTGTAACATGCTCTACAATACATCTTTGAAATGAATTTTGAGATTCCACTTGGAACTATGTGAAAAATTGCCATGAAGATAGGTCAAAATCCTGCCTAAACTAGGGCAAAATTTCACTAAGTTAGAAAGTTTTGGGACCCCTATTCACAAGATCATAACTTGAGATCCAAGCATATTTTGGGAAAACTTTGTGATTAAAAGTTGTAGATTTTGTGGAAGACTACAAGTTTCATGTTGGAAGTTTTTCTTGAATCCAATTGCATCATGGTGAAAAAGTTGGGAAAAGTTAGGAAAAAATAAGAAATTTTCATAACTTAGAAATTTTTAGTGTACAGTTGATTTTTGATCAGTTGACTGGAAAATTCATCTGTCAATCCAATGCATTTGAGATCTTTTGAACCTTGTGATTAGATCAATATGATGCCATTGAGTCCTTGAATCCATGCTTGAACCCAATTTTCCATTGGCTAGGTTAAAAATCAGAAATTTCCCTTCTGCAGTCAAAACCCTAAAAATGACCATTTTGCCCTTTTGATGATCTGATCAAATTTATTGAGGAGTTGTGGTCCAAAATTGATAAAATGATCCATATGAGCCTACAATGTTGATGTGGATCAAAAATTATGAGGTTTGACTGTAAATTGGCCACAATTGACTTTTTCCCCAATACAACTGATTTCTAGGTCAACTGTCCAATTGGCTGGGCAAAAATTTGATTCAAAGCTTGAAACTTGGTATCGGCAATCTTATAAGTCCAACATGAAGAATGAAAGTCACATTGAGCATTGGAAGTCCAAAAATCCCTGTGCAAACTCAAACCCTAATTTCAGGTCAATAGTGCAAGGAGATGTCTTGAGCAGAGCAAACCATAATCCTGTCTGGAGTCCAAAGAGTCTTGTGGGGGGAAATCTTGGTAAAATGAGAGGGAAAATTTTGGGGTACAACAGTGAGTACCCTGGATAAGCTTGTAGTACCTATCTGAATAGAAATGTGAAGCGCCTTGTTGTTAGCTTTGCCTTCTGGGGGCAACTCACTGTCATTAAAACCTAGATATGATCCAGATGTCAGATTTGCTACAACATTGTCAAACTGATTCACCGTAATCTCTTCTGCAACATGAGCAAAAATTAGGACCTTCATTAGAGAGTCTCTATGCGTTTTTAAATTGAGGAGCAACAAGAGTATTGAGATCTTGGCCGGGGTTTGGTAAGACTGATCCACCAACCTATAGTCACTTCTCTTGATTATTTTCTAAAATTCTTCCACCTCTTGGTTGGTAAAATTCTTGTTTGGAGGTTCTTGACTTTGACTTGGCTCCACCATCACTTTTCCTTTATCCTTCACCAAAGCATAAATCTTACTTTTAACCATATCATCGTTCTTCTTTTATGGTTCTGGACCGTAGATTCGACCACTTCGAGTCATGCCCCCTGTTCCAACTATATTTGTGATTGTAGGTCCTTGACTTGACGATGGCTCACATTCTTGCTTTAAAACATTGACGTAGAGTGTAGAATTGTAAATCCAAGGTACTTCTTTGTTACTTTCAAAAGGGGTAGGAGATGGACCCTTAATCACTATCATAGTCTTCGGAACCACTAGAATTATCAGAGTTTGTATCGGTATTGTCATTGGTGATTTTGTTGACTCTCCCCATGGAATAACAAGAGTATTATTATTAAGGTTTTCCCTTTGGCAAGGAATTACCAATGGGTTCTCCGCACCTCCATCGATCGCAGCTGCATATTCTTCTTTAGGGTATTGCCCAAATTGGACTATCCCTTGATCCACCAATTTTTGCAACGTCTTTTCAAAAGATTCATTATGTTCCAAGAGGAACCCACACTCTAACAGATATTCCTTCAAAAGGTTTATCGGAGCCTTTACTTCTCTAGCTTCCCCAAAGTCAGTAACCACTTCAATTGCATTTACCGCTGGTCTACCATGCAGAGGGTTGAAGTTTGTTTTAATATTTGGTTTATCGAAAGTGATATCCTGAGAGTCCAACAAGTCATGTACCTTGTTTTTAAAGGCCCAATGTTTTCTATAGTATGCCCGGAAGAATTTGTGTGATACTCGCATCTGGCATTGGTATCGTACCTTGGTGGGAGTGCCCCGATTGGAGAAGCTAAAGGTTTTAGCTCTACCAAAGATGCCTTAACTAAGTGTTGCAATAATTAACTGTGCGACATGGGGTGAGGATCAAACTTTCTCGGAGACCTTTCAAATATGTTCTGTTGTTATTCTCATGGAATTACTAATGGTTGTTGTGCCCTTGGATGTGAGGCTAAAACATTAGTTTCCCCCTCCTTCTTTTTCGAGAAGTTTGAAACGTGTCTTTTTGCGTTATAAGAGGTGTTAGATGATGCCCCTTGTATCTTCCCACTCTTTATACGAGCTTCAATCCTTTCACCATTAGTCACTAAGTAAGAAAATCTAGAAGAGACGCTTCCTACCATTTTTTCATAGTACAACCCTTGTAAAGTTCCCATGAACATGTCGACTAGTTATTTCTCCAAGAGTGGTGGTTGTACACGGGCTGCCATTTCTCTCCCCCTTTGAGCATACTCCTTGAAAGACTCCTCCTTTTTCTGTGGAAAGTTTTGGAGTTGCATGCGGTTAGGCACCATGTCCAAGTTATGCTTGTATTGTCTCAAGAAAGCATTGGCAAGATCTTCCCATGTCTGGATATGAATTCACTCTAATTGCATGTACCAACCTAGAGATTCCCCACTTAAACTGTCTTGGAAATAATGGATCATCAACTTCTGATCTTGAGCGTAGGCATGCATCTTTTTGCAATACATGTGTAGTTGGTTCCTAGGGCATGTTAGTCCCTTGTATTTTCCAAAGTCATGTACTTTGAATTTCAGAGGGATTACCACATCTGGAACTAGACCCATTTCGAGAGCTTCAACATCGAAAGCATCGTAACCCTCCATAGCCTTCAACCTTTCTTTAAAGGCTTTATAATGATTGAGCGCCAAGGGATTTTCCGTAACATGAGCATGGGTTGTCCTTTGAGGTGCTTGATTGACATCTTTTAAGTTGTGGTCTCCATATTGCAGGTCTATGTAGTTGTCCGCATTGTTGATTGAAATTTGCAAGGTGTGAGATTCTCCTGCCTTTGGTGTAGGTGGGACAAACCCTTCAGTATCCACATTCCTGACTTCTTGTTGATCCATAGTGGACTTTTGAGGTCCTGAAACTGGTTCTCTTCTTGGTTGGTGACTTCTTGATGCACCAATAGTTTGGGCTACTTCTTCTAAGGCTACCCTAGGAATATGTTCTTGCCTTTCAATAATATTCTTCAATGCTAGCAGGACTTGAATCATGTCTCCTTTCATTGAGTCGATGTTTCCCTTGACTTTCTCCAAATCCTCCTTGAATGCCGCTTGGTTCACTTCGATCTGTTCCATCACTTTCTGTTGATGGGCCCTTGTCTTGTATGGTGGTCGGAGAGGCTGTGCTTTTTTAGCTCTTCTACCAATGGTTTAATTGGAGGAAGATTTTGAAAAATTAATGAGTTTTGATATGCCATGTGAGATGATGTGATGTTTGTGAATGCATGAATGCGTATGAATATGCTATGAGTTTTTGTTTTTGAATGTCTTATTCACTTGGATTTTCCATATATTTTTTCTTGGTATTTATATTTTTTTAGGTTTTTCTTTTTTTATTGGCGAGCGTCTTAAAATTAAATACACAAACATGGAAACAAATGCCTTTATTGAAATATTAATTGTATTTAAAAAGAATACAATTCAGATACTGAAAAATATTCAAACTTAAAAAATCAAAACTTATTGAAAGAAATAATCAAAAGGAAACAAAAGTCTTCTAAGTGCGCCTGCAGATTTCTGCTCTGAAGCCATCAACCATTGTCCTACAAAATTTGAGGAAGTCTTCGACGTCTTTCGGAAGAGGGACCGTCACATTTTCTTTTCTCTCAAACTCCTAGGGATGTCGTTGATAATATTTTTGACTAAGAAGGAGAATCTTGCATGCTTGTCTTTATAGAACCGTGTTGGACCCCAAAATTTTCCCTCTCATTTTCAATACAAATTAATTCAAGACACCTCCTCATGCTCATGAAGGTCTCAACACTCAAGACTACTCAACGGTTGACCAGACAAACTCTCCTCCTAAGTAACCAACCTGCAGCTAGGGTTTTACTTTTCTCAAAGGAAATTGGAATTCTAATGCTTTAAGTGGATTTCATGGTTTCTCATACGTATCAAGGTACCCTCATACCAAGTTTCAAGCCTTGTAGTACAAGTTTGCTCATTTAATTGATCAGATGATTGAAAGTCAATTGTATTGGACAAAAAGTCAACTTTGATCAAATTACAGTCAAAATTAAAGTGTTTTGGTCAACACCAAAATTTTGAATTCACATTCATCATTTGATAAAGGTTTGATCATGAGCCATCAAAAGTCAAAAGTTACTAAATTAGGGTTTTCCTAAGGAGAAGTCAACTGAACTTTGACCAAACATAACTTTCACATACATCATCATAAATTCCTCAACCAAAGTCCATCTTGAAGGAAATTCAATTCTATACAACTTTGTCTCTCTAAGTTCAAGTCCAAAAATGCTTCACTTGAGAGATATGAGCCAAAACATTATAGGTCATTCTAAAAGTCAACAAAAAGATAATTTTTGTCAAAGAAATTTATATCAAGTTAAAGACTTCAAATGAAATAATGACCAACATGAAAGTTGTAGGAGACATCTTGAGGTTTACAAAAAGTCATAGACCATCTTCATATGACAAAAATAGAGAGAGTTGTGATTGGTTCAAGTTAAGCAATTTTGAGAAAATGCACGAAACCTAAATTGAGCAAAGTTGAATTTTTGGGTAATGAGCCTAAGTTTTCAGGTTCAAACGTGTTCATGATCTCATAAAGGACCCCTAAATCCATTAACATATTTTTTTATGACTTTTATTTCTTTTATTTGGATTTTATTCATTTAAATTCAAATTAAATCAAATAAAATATAAAAAACATTGGATTAACGTGCAAGGCTTTTGTTTTAATCATGTTGGAGACCCAAAAATCTACCTTGAAGATGAAGAAATCGTGTGGCCTTATTTGAAAAAAGTCTTCATTAGTTTTGGAAGATTTCAACTTATTTTCAAACAAAACCAAACATATGATTTCATGAGATGTCCAAGCCCACCACTTGACCTAATCTTCTCTCCTATAAATACATGACACCTTCAGACATCAAGAAAACACGCAAGGCTGTCTCATGAAGAACCCTAAAAATCTCAAATTTTTCAAGAACTAGGGCAAACTCAAACCCTCGTGTACAACATTTATCAATCAACTCCAAGCATCCCATCACACTCCTGAGGTTCCCAAGAAGCCATTCCAGCCCTTACTCAATCTTGAAGCACACAAGAACTTTTTCCCTCGATTGCACTAAATCATCGTTTACAAGCTTTGACACATGAATGAAGATCTGCCATTGTTAGGTCAGTTTGAAATATTTTCTTCAAAACTCACTAGGCATTTTCAGGTCAAACCAATGCCACCATTGAATTCGTAAGGGTAAAATTAGGGTGATACGGTCCCTGTTATGATCCAACTCACGCGTCTTTGCAGGTTTTCAAAAATTTCCTCATCGGAGAATATGACCAGAGCTAGGGCTCCGACGCTTCTCTAATCTAGTGTTTTATTATATAATGATTGATTTGTGTTTGATTAACACAAAACCAGCATAGTTCAGATGGTTGGAGACAAAGTCTTGTGACATTAGAGGCGTGGGCTCGATCCCTACGTTTTGCAAATTATTTTATTTTTTTCCTCAGGATTTACAAAGCAGGATTATCACATGTTAATTCATTCCTATTCTACAACACAAACAACATTGTGGCACAGTAGATAGAAGGGCATACCTATGACCTCAAGGGGGGTTCAAGTCGCACCCCAAAAATTTTGGTTCTTTTATTTTACTAACCCTAATTTTCATTCTATTTTCTTAATTAACTATTTTCTAATTAACTATTAGCCTTAAACCTTTTTTCAAGAAAACATAAAAAATTAGGATTAGGGTTTTTGACATATTTAATTAATTAAGTTATTTTAGTCTTTTTCTTAATATTAAAATTAATTAGAAATAATTAGATTTTTATTAATTATTAACTTAAATTATTTTCTACAAAAAACACAAACATTTAACATTTTTCTAAAATTCTTTTTTCTCATATTTTGCTATTTAAATTCATAGAAAAACTATATAGGTCGCACTCCCCGATGTAATAGCGTAGATTATTTTCTCGCATATTTTCCTATTATGTAACTGCTCACAAGATGTATTAGCTTAGGTTTAATTTTCTGCACTTTACATTCCACACTTTAAGTTTCTGTACATATTTGACTGTTAGTAATTAGGGTTTGTATGGAAAGACTAAATGCAAATCTAGAAAAACCCTAATTTTCAAGATAACATAACTGAAACTAATACACTTTGCGTACTTGCACCTCTAGGGTAACCTCTCCTGTTGCCTTACGAATATTGATCATGTCCCTAGAAAGTGAGGATTCTTTAGCAAAAGACCCTCGGTTCAACAATATCATCATAGTCTCTTTCAAATAAAGATCATAGTCCCTTGATGACCCTTCGTGTTGCCTACAAAATTATCTAGTCCCTCGATGACCCTACAAATTATATGATGATATTCCCTACAGATGAAGAGGGTGCTAACACCTTCCCTTTTCACAACTTACCCCCCGAACTCAAAATCTATCCAAGGTCTTTCCTATTCTTTTCACCTTTCCTAAATATTAGATAAAAGAAAAGTCGGTGGCAACTCTTGCTAATCGTAACATTTACGATAAAATAGAAAAAGTCAGTTCTCCAACCGTGTTACAAACCAATATTCATGGTAGAGGTTAGGAATTATCTTATGATTATCTTCTCCTACTTTGGAAATCTTTACATATTGCTCTTACTAATATAACTTTTCAGCCCTCATCTCTGTATAGAGTTTCTATTATATTAGAAAATCCTTTCAGAGGCCTTCTAACTCAAGACACACTTGTTCGTAATCATCATTATTTTAGGCAAGAAATATTTCTGCCATCATCCTTTTGAGGCGCTCTCCTACTTCTGGTTCTTAGCTATCTTAGAGTCTTATGGTAAGATAATTCATTTGTTCTTATTGACGTAAAGAATCTTGCGCAAAATTTTGGGTTTGAGCCCTCAAATCCTCTTCCGTTTCCTTTTTGTCTTGCATCGCCTTTTCATACCACCTACTTAGTTTCTCGATCTCTACAGCAGCATCTTTCAACCGTTGGCTGTGGGAATCCATGTTGGAAGTGGCACTTAACAAACCTTCAGATGAACACTTCCTCTTAAGACTCTCCTTTTCAAATGCTTACAATCTTTTTGAATCTGTTGATCTTTTTATTCAAGTATGTGTTGCATCTGTCTTTTCACCTTAGCTAAGTTATGGAGGTTAAGCTCCAATTCTTCTTTCTCTTTTTGAGCTTGATTCATGGTCTTCTTCAAGTTGTCTATTTCTTCCAAGGACATAGGAGGAGAATCTGGGACATCTGGCTTGTATTCAGGATCGATGTCAAATGGTAATTTAACAGCTCGTACCCTATCTAAAACCCATCGAGTGTAAGACTCTTTCGCCATAACATTCTTTCTTTCGGCCTTTCTTTTATTAACCCTACTCCAAGCTCGTATGATCTTGTTGAGTAATTCTTGGTCATTTTTGCTCATGTCATGAATGATCAATTATCGCAGTTCATCTAAGGGTTTATCCTCCAAAGGGTATCCTAGTTATCATAGAGCCAAGGTAGAATTAAGGTTGATTCAACCACGGGATCCAATCAACAGAACATTCGGAAAGTCTACGCAACTATAAATGATATCTCCGATGTCTAGCTTCCTCGCATACCACAACATAGAATTAGCAGTAAAAGACCTTAATTTTTGAGGCCACTCGTATCTCGTCAGATTTGGAATCATGTAATATTCTTTATAAAGGTGAGTCATAAATCAAGAATATAGAAGTGGGATGAAACAATTTAGAGTACCCCTTCCCTTTTCATACCGAGTGTGACGTGCATACTAAACATCAGCAAGTAAAGCAGGAGTTGGGTCCACATTCAAGGCTTTTTTGCCCCAAAATACACTAATAGCTTCAGGGTTAATATAGTCTAAAGTCCACAAATAATATTATGCCAAAAACAAGTAACCCTAAGCAATTAACACAAGACTCCCATTCTTTGTTATGTGCAAATTAAAGAGCTTTAATTTCCAAATAGCATCTCTTAATCCCTTGTACACCACCTTCTTTTTTGTAATTAAGTGACAATTCAGGATAAGGGATCCCTAAACCATTTTCTAAGTGTTTAATGTTAATAGTCTTCCCAATTCCCACATAAGCTTTTCCTTTACAAAAATTCAAGAGTCTATCAAATTCTTCCAAAGTTGGTGCTAGCTGAAAGTCTTGGAAGGTAAAGCACCTCAATGGAGGATCGTAGAACTAAACCAAGGCCGAGATCGCATCCAATTGTACATCCAATTTTTTCAGCTCAAGGGTATCCCCATAATGTAGAGTAAACATCTTCAAAGCTCTTTCAGGCAGTTTCCCCTTGATAGCCTTATTCTTCATCATATCTGGCTTGACGACATTAATACGCATAAGTTGTTTCCCTCTGGAATTCATTTTTAGGACACTTCAGCAAAAACATTTGATTATATATTTTTTAATCCTGTGAATATATGAATATATGAAATGCAAGATGTATGAATGCATGATTATGTGGCTTAGTGAAAAGATTTCAATAAAGGTATCCTTAGATGGTAGACTTCTAGCTTTGGCCTATGAATTTTCTAACCTCCCCATAAGGTGGTTTCTTTGAGGGTATTATGGATAACACTAGAGGGAAAGGCACAAGGGCCTCCCTTAAGTGGAGCCTCTTTGCATACCAAAACTTTCACCTTTAGGTCATGAAAAGTCTCACCATGAGATTTTGGTTTAAGTGTTATACAAAGAGTCATAGGTTTCGTTCCAAAGTCCTACCTCCCAAGAGGATGTATCTTGAGACATATTTATTTTTTGAAATTACATCGAATCTAGGAGAAGTCGTCACAAAAATTCATAGGGATGATGTATCCCCTTGGCCAATAGACGAACCTTCTTTCTAAGGGTTTTTTGAAAATAATTTTTTTTGAAATAAAATTCCATTAGCCAATGATAAAAGATAAAAATATAATCCTTTTTAAGGAATCCGAGCAGTCGTAGTTCAGCTTCAAAAGTTTCCGTTTGTTTTGTGTTTTTAATGAACACTATTAATTTTGCCTTCTGCCACAACTGGACCTTGGGAAACTTACGCATCAGCACAAAAGTGAATTAACATGTTCTTTTGAAAAAGTTTGAAAGAAAAGCCCGAAGTCAAAAAGATTTTGCTTTGGTTGGTGTTTTTGTTATGGATAACAACTAGTTGATCTCAAGAGAGAGATATTAGTCACTTCCCTACTTATTCATGAAATGAGTCTTTGAGACTTGAACCACACCAAACCTTATAATGGAAGGACAATAAGATTGATAAGAAACCTGCTTATCACCTCTTATGCTCAACAAAGGTATGATTCTCATCGACAATTTTTAAGTGTTTTTGAAGTTTGCCAGAAAAGAAGTTTTTGTTTTAATGAAAATGCAAAAAGGGAAAAATAAAATTTTAAGGGGAGACTAGAGAAAATATCCCTAGAATTGTCATGCAATATTGGTCCTATAGTTGAGGATAAAAGAGGGACACCTCTACCTAATGTTAGCATACATGGGTATAAGCCTAAGGTCTATTCAATCCACACTTGGAAAAGAGTGAACTAAAAACGTATGGGGAGCATACAATACGTGAGTCTAATAGAGAAGAGAAGAGCGATGGCCAAGTATCAAGAACATTCAACACTCATGATAAAAACAAAGGACGGAAATCTTAAGCACACCAAGATAGGTGGATAAGAAGTAATCAAGGTTGGAAAGGTAAGAAAGATGTTAGGGGTGTGAGAGAAAGAATGAAATAAATCCTAATAATACCAAGTCAGTAGTATATACTAGGCTAACAAAATAAACTCTAAACTATGCACACAAACTTGCAAACACAAACACTTTGGTCAAGGCAAAACCCTAATATGTTCTTTAATCAAAATTAGGTTAAAAATAGAAGAAAAAATTGTAAAATTGAGTAAATTAAAACCTAACTTTCTAAAGACTTCTAAAGTTAGAAAGATTTAAATTCCTTGGATTAAATTGAGGAGTTAGAAATTATTGCGAATTAACAAGGCTAATTAATAAAAGGGTCAAATTAGATAGCTTTAGCAAAATATTTGTGAAAAATGTAAAATCAAAAGTTAGAATTCAACAAAAATGACTTTTGTAATCTTAAGTCATCCAAGGAATTTAAAACATTTTTTCTTGATTTTTAGAAGTAGAGGAAGCTAGGTTTTAAAATGCTTCTTAAGGCCTAACCAAGAAGAAAGGTCAAAAACCAAAGTTAGCTTCTAAAAATTAGAAAGAAAAAAAAAAGAAAATTGAAGTGTAAATTCAATTAAAAAATTATATAAAATTAGTTTAATACCTAAGAGTCAGTAAAATTATTTTTATAGAATTTTATTATTGAAGAAAGATATCAAAAGAAAATTAATTGCTCAACATGACAAAAAAAGGTAAAGAAAATTATATTGTCAAAGATTGATTTTATTTTCTTATCACAATTTTTTGTAAAATCAAACAAAAATTGTTTTTATGAAGTATATTCAAAATGAAACCTAATATATTTTTTGGTAATTTTTTAAATTAGTGAAAGTTAAAGAATAAAATTCTAGAACCTTAATGATGAAGAAAACCCTAATTTGATTAATTGCATTATTTAATTCTAAAAAATGACAAAAAATAAATAAAATTCAGAATATGAAAATATAGTAAAAAAAGGTCTAATATATTTTTCAGATAAGGGAAAAAATTAAAATAATAATTAAGAAAACAATTTAAAATGTATTAAAAATTCAAAAAATGCCAAAGCTTATTACACTTGTTAAAGCCCAAAATTATTGTAAAAGAAATTTAAATCATGTTCAATGGATGCACACCACATAATCGTCCCTGAGCTTGAACCATGCCTTAACACATTTTGTTCAGTTTTACATGTTGGATTCAGATCACGATTTCTCCTTCATTTCTTGATGAAAACACACAAAATTTTGATCAACTTAAAAATCTCATTGAGTAGATTAATGTAGAATCAAGAATTTTCAAAAATGATTCATGATACATGGAGAAAAATGCGCGTGAGAATTACTAGTTACAAGCATCTCAACTCATTAAAATATGTAGATCCAACTCTCGATTTTCAAAACATGATTTCTTCCTCAATTCTTGACCAAAACTCATGATTTAAAGTGCAAATCAATGATCTCTTTGCACTCTACACCATACATCTTATGAAATTTAAAATCATCAAAATATCTAGTAGAGATCAAAGCACAAATGTCAAAAAAACTCACATTTTTGCAGATTTTTCAGAGACTCATAACTTGATCCGTACTTCAATTTTAAGCAAGTTTATACATCAAGCCTAATTCTTGGACAGCTATGAACTCATAAACAAGTATCGAATCAATTCAAACATGCTAGAATGAAGAATTGTAGATCTGAAATTGTACCTTGTGAGTTGAAAAATAAATTCAACTATTGCCTCTGGATTTGTATGAAACCTCTTCGATTCTGTATGCTATGCTTCAATGGAAGTAAATGGATGAATATGATAGATTTGGCGCGGAAGAACAAATAAAATGCGAGCACAGAATAAATGAGAAGTGAAATGTTATTTTCGTGCAGAAATTCCTTCCTCCTGCAAAATGAGAGAGAAGTGAACTTTTATAGAGTGAAGAAGAGTGGAGAGGAGGTTTGCTTGAGGGTATGAAGGTCATTGCAGGCTTGAAGACCGTTGGAGGGAAATTACATCACATCTAGCAGATTTGAGTGAGACAAAATAAGGCATGCATTTTGTGTTATTTCAGCTTGGACTTCTCAGTCGTTTTGATGAGAAATCAGGAGTGAAAATTAGGTGGAATAATTATACATGATGAGTTATCTTTATCTACACATGGATGGTTTTTGAAAGAAGATTTTTTTTCTAAAAATGGTAAATTGCGATGGCATGAGTCTAATGCTTATGACGTGAGTCATTTAGCTTGTTTTGGAAAGAAGAATACTCGTTCCAGCCATGTGACTGAGTTCAAACTGAAACAAACTTATACAAAATTGACTTAACATGGCCCTTTTGATCAAATGACTTGTGGCTCAAATAACTCAAAGTTCATACGTGCAAATTTGGTGCTTGAGAGGCCTCTAAAAAGATCTCATTATAGGCTTCATCATGAAGCTTTGAATTACTGATAATGATGCTTGCATTAGGGAGAAATTGATGTGAGAAGTTTGGAAAAACAAACCTTGACAGGCGTGGGCGCGCGCATGCGTGTATGACTTATACGCTGGAAGTTTTGCCAGTTTGAAGAACCAATATTCAAACCCAAATATTTCATTCAATAATGATCCAAATTGAGTGATTCAAAGACCAAGCTATAGCTTACACTCCTAATTTTAACTTATTTATGAATTCCAACTTCAATTATCACTTGTATTAAGAGATATAGCATCATGAATAAGGGGACACCATGTGTTTGTGAAAATGCTGGCCTGAGCATGCAAGCATGACTTGTAACTTGCCATCTTTTTGCCTTAAACTCCTAAGCTCCATAACTCACAAATACTTCATTTTTGGGGTTTGAGCACACAAAAACAAACTTATAGGTTTTCTCTCAAGATTTCGAGGAATGTATGGTTTGCTCTCATTGGATAAAAAATGAGAAAGTTATAGATGTCCAAAGTTCAATACTATGGAGACTTAAGGACTTAGAAATTTTTCTAAATGACCAAATAACTTCTTGAATAATTTATCTCCATTTTGACCTATTCTCTTGAATTTATGACACCAATGAACATGAAATATGAAAATAGGATACTTGAATTGATAGTTGACCAAAATTCCACTTGGTCAACTTTTACTTTGGTTGACTTTTGTTCAAAATGACTATTTTGCCCCTTTTAATCAATTGAACTTATTTCACTCAAAATTGGAACACAATCTTTCAATCATAGGTGCTTATCAACATATAGAGAGGCATATAATTGAGTCTTGCCCAAAAATTCAAAGATTTCCTAATTAAAATCAAAACCCTAATTTTAGCCCTTTGAGTTAGGAGATAATGACCAATCTTCAAAGCCCTCACTCTTCTGGAAAACTTGAGAGATTCTATGAACTAAGATTCCTTATTTATGATGAGAAGGTAATACTTCACATACTTGACTCTTACAAGCCTCAAACTCTTCAGTTGGTCAAAACCCTAATCTTGAGAAATGAGCAGTAGAAATGTAATTTTTCTCCAAACTTTGCAAATTTCTAACTTCTAGTGATCATATGGGATAAATGAGATGTCTTGCAATATAAGAAACCCTTGTAGCTTGAGAGGGATTAAAGATTGAAGATATGAGATCCTATTTTTCACTGATTGACCAAACAAACATCTCCTATAGCCTGTAAAAGAACTTGGGAACCAAGATACCCTAATCCTTACCATGTGAATGCATGGGTATGTATGATGAAGCATAAGCCATGTAACTAAAATGAAGAGGGAAATTTTTAGGGTGCAACAACTGCCCCTATTTAATCGTCTTAAACCTGAAGGTGAGATTGGTACCAGTCTTTCGAACTTTCAAGGTGGAAGAAGATTAAATACTGAAAGAACCCAAAAATTTGCACTCTGAAGCCAGCCAAGTGTTATTATATTTTTGGTTTTCTGTATTTTTTTATATTTTTGGGTTAAAGGGGTTATCGGGGGATAGATGTATGTCAGGGTAGGGTTAGATACACAAAAGAGAACTTGGGTATCAAGGAATATTTGTTCGGAGTTGGTAGTGAATACATGACAAGAAAAATATCGAAAGTACGTATTCGGGGTTGGTAGAGAATACACGAAAGAGGTATCAAATATACATATTTGGGGTTGGTAGTAGATACATACAGAAGATATCAGAGATATAAGAAATATGTCAAACTGATCTCAAACGGATATCAAAGAAGGAAGAAATTTGTCAAATATATTTCAACCGGAGATATTAGAGATGGTAGGGATCTAACAGAGTGATCTCGACCAAATATATCAAGGAAGGAAGAAATCTAACACAGCGACTTCAACCAAAGATGTCAAATAAGGAAGAGATCTAACACAACGGTTAGACCAAAGATATCGGAGATGGAAGAGATCTGCAAAGTGATCTCAACCAAATATATCAAGGAAGGAAGAAATATAACATAACGACTTCAACCAAAGATATCAAATAAGGAAGAGACCTAACATATCAGACTCGACCAAAGATATTAGAGACATAAGAGATATAACAAAGTGATCTCAACTGGATATCTCGAGGAAGGAAGAAATCTAACACAACGGTTTCAACCAAAGATATCAAAGAAGGAAGAGACCTAACACATCGGTCTCGACTGAAGATATCAAAGACGGAAGCGATCTAACAAAGTGATCTCAATCGGATATATCAAGGAAGGAAGAAATCTAACACAGCAACTTCAACCCAAAGATATCCAAAAAGGAAGAGACCTAACACATCGGACTCGACCGAAGATATCGGAGATGGAAGAGATCTAACAAAGTGATCTCAACTGGATATATCGAGGAAGGAAGAAATCTAACACAATGATTTCAACCAAAGATATCAAAGAAGCAAGAGACCTAATACAGAAGACTCGACCGGAGATATCAAAGACGAAAGAGATCTAACAAATTAATCGCAACCAAATATATCAAGGAAGGAAAAAATATAACACAGTGAATTCAACCCAAAGATATCAAAGAAGGAAGAGACCTAACACAGCGAACTCGACCAAAGATATCAAAGATGGATGATACCGAAGACCCGTCTGGTGGTAAATCAAAAAGACTCCGTTGGGGAAACAAAATAGGATTACCATAGGCTTGCTGTGGAGATAAATCAAATATGAACACATAACAATCTAGTTACCATAGGTGAAATCGATTGGCTTATACTTATGCATGTATGAATTTCATAGCGTAATGCTCCATTCAATGGAAATGATACGCGTTTTGGTAGATGCAATAAAATGATGCATGTTTTAGCGATGCATGAGGAACATCCGGTAACAATCGACTGTTGAAGAGATAATGAACTCCAGAACAAAGATCTTCGCACATCAGTAGGGAATCACAATTCAGACCTAACAGCTTCTGAAGACTGCTATCATTGGGCAAATAACTTCCTAGGGATAAAACTACAAACATAAATCGTATCTCTGAAAGAAACTTGAACTCTGATCAAACTCTTAACTCCCTGGGGAACAAATCCAATCCTCTCTAGATGAGGAAATCATCGCTGGGAATAGAAACTTTCACTGGGGATCATAGAAATTATTGAACAAAAAGAACTCTATTCAAACCACCCCGGGGATGACAAATAGAGGCAATAAACTCTACTCGGGGAAGGAAAGAAAACATCTGAACCACAATTTGAAATTTGGAACTCTCTAGGAAATTCTCCAGTAACACTCTCCTACTAAGGATAAGAGACCATTGCACGACAAACATCAATGCATATTGCTTTAGAAAAAGCCAGGGACCTGACCCACGCGGATAACACCAGCAGGATGGAAATCTTAACTTGAGAAGAAACAAGCATCTTGGGACAGAAGCTCCACTAGGGATATCTCAAACACCTTCTACCACCAGGGATGGAAGAGTTATGAATGGAACCATTATGCACACTACACTGGGGAGAGAAAGCTTGCTTCATTAGGGGATAAAGGTGAATTAATCTAGCATACCACTGAAATTCGGATTCGATTGGGGATAAAAGCTACCTCTTCCACTGAGTAACAGAGAAGCTTTGGATAGTGATATTAACAACATCAACTGCACTAGAGAAAATCATTTGTGCAAGTTCCACATCACCAAAGACTGGTATTGGGGAGTAAAAATCAATTCAAACCAGGCAGAAAAAACATCTTCCTCCATGGGAATACCAAACCAGAATCTCTCACGGGTAATTGGGAGTCTCTTCAAGAAAACTCTTGTACATGCAGATCGTACCGGGGAAAAGAGTGAAAACTTGACTAAGGGATAACATGCAAACCTCACGGAGAAAACGAGAGCTAATCTCACCAAAAATTCCGACCTCAAGGGTAATACGTCAATAATATTTCAAGAAATCCAAAAAGAATACATTGCAACGAAGAGGGAGAGCATACTCAAGCGAGGGTACGACATTGCTGGGGATACATGATTCTGTCCTGAGTAGAAATGAGCATTCACTAAGGATATTGGATTCGATTCTGCACAACGTGTAAATCATAACAACATGCCTCAGTATGGGATGTCTGCCTTTTTCGTCATATCAGACACCAGAAACTCTAAGCAATTTCATTTACCGGTATCATGTGCTGTAAAACTTTTAATATTATAAATGAAAAGTTTTATCAAAAATGTTGAACGTCTTTTGTAATCAAAACATTAAAATAAAAACAAATTGGCACAATTTGAAAACACTTTCATTGATTGATTTTCCTATAAATAGGCATTTACATTAAGAAGCAATTCCTGAAAAGAGGCAATTGCATATAAAGCATACAGAGGAGAAAATAAAGAAGGAAATATGAGTTCAGTTTTATCGAGTATAACTCTGATATAGCTCTCATGACCTCAAAGCTCCTTAGTATTTTGCTTTCAGAATAACCTGATTAGACTGATGCTACTTGAGCCAATCCAACAATAATGCAAGTTGATTTTATATATGCAACGTAGACTATAGTATTCGCTTTTAATCCCTAAATTTTTCCTAGATTTCTCTTCTGGGTTTTCACTTCATCGGGATACCTTTTTTTTGCCTAAATTGCCTTTGACAGGTTCAACTTAGTGGGTGTAAGATTATTTTTCACTCATTGACTCTTTCTTTTGTCCTTAACTTTTGCCTGAACCTATGCTCACTTAGGTTCATCGTGATGCCTTTTTTTCCTAAGCCAGACAACTCAGCAGCCATTTCATGCGAAGTAATTTTTCACTACATTTGCATTGACAGGGTGAGGGAAATCCTCTCCATCCATGGTCGTGATCATCATAGATCCTCCTGAAAAGACTTTCTTTATAACATATGGTCCTTCATAACTAGGAGCCCAATTACCCCTAGCATCTGTATTGTTGGGAGGCAAGATCCTCTTCAGCACGAGATCACCAACTTGAAAATTCCGTGGATGTACCTTCTTGTTAAAAGCTTTCTTCATCCTCCTCTGGTATAACTGCCAATGGCAAATAACCGTAAATCTCTTCTCATCAATGAGATTCATCTGGTAAAATCTATTATGAACCCATTCAACTTCATCCAACTATGCATCTGTCGTTATCCTTAAAGAAGGAATCTCCACTTCCACAAGCATGACTGCTTCCATGCCATAAACAAGCGAGAAGGGGGTTGCCCCAGTCGAGGTGCGCATAGTGGTACGATAACCATGTAAAGCAAATGACAACATCCCGTGTCAATCCTTATAGGTGAAAACCATTTTCTACACAATCTTCTTAATATTCTTGTTATCTTCCTCAATCGTGCCATTCATCTTAGAAGGGTAAGGAGAAGAATTATGATGTTTTATCTTAAAGCTTTTTCACAACTCTTTCATCGTCTCATTGTTGAGATTCGACCCACTGTCAGTAATAATCTTCTCGAGAACCCCGTATCTACAAATGATATTATGCTTGATGAAACGAGCAACCACCTGCTTAGGGACGTTTACATAAGATGCTGCTTAGACCCACTTAGTGAAGTAGTCGATGGCCACCAGAATGAAGTGGTTCCCGTTGGAAGCAGTCGACTCTATCTGGCCAATCATATCAATACCCCACATTGTGAAGGGCCAAGGTGAAGTCAAGACATTCAGAGTATTGGGTGGCACATGCATCTTATCAGCATAGATATGACACTTGTAACAGATCTTAGAATGATTGTAGCAATCATTTTCCATTGTTGACCAATAATAACCTGCTCTCAAGATTTTCTTGGCCATAGTATGCCCGCTGGAATGCATTCCAAAGGAACCTTCATGAATTTCTTCTATGATCCTATTTTCTTCAGGTCTATCCATGCATCTGAGCAAAACGGAATCATAGTTTCTCTTTTACAACACATCTCCATCGAGGAAAAACTTGGCTGTTGTCATACCCCAAAATTTTACCTCCCATCTCTTAAAGATTTTTCTCACAAAATTTCCACTAAGTCAAGGCTACACAAAATTTGCTTCGATTGAGCACCTAACCTCCTTCAAGCTTGCTTTAAATTCCAAGCTTCGATTGAAGCCTTGGCCTTTTTCTTGTTTGTTGTATACAAGCTTAGACTGGGCATTTTTTTCCTTTGAAACAACCTCCTTCGATTCAAAAGGGAAGGGCCTCCTGTTGGTGTCCTTCGATTCATAAGTTAGTGGCTTCCTACTGGCTTCTTTCGATTCAGAGGGCATTGGCTTCCTACTGACACCCTTCGATTCAGAAGACAAGTGCCTTTGGAAATATTTCCTTCCATTCACAAGGCAAGGACCTCCTGCATGCAAGCTTCGATTCCATACTTGAAAACCTTCAACACACATAGTTTCTACACTATGACATACTTGGATGCCCCTTTCAGAAGGTACACAACTGGCGCATTCGAAGGATGGGCGCATGGTCCATTTGAAGGACATATATTTTCTCCATTCGAAGGACATGTATTGATGGATTTAAAGGGGAATACGTGGGTGTTCCATTTGAAGGATTTACTTTGTTGGCCCATTCGAAGGAATTGCAAGTGATGCACACAAGTGATGCATGTGGTCCCTTCAAAAGAGCACACACATTTGTTCAAAATGAAGGATACACATATTGCTGGCCATTCGAAAGAGACACATAATGCAAGTTTATCTTATGATGAGTCTTGGTCCTACATGTGGCCCGACCCAAGCTTCCTGTGCAATGGCATTCGAAGGAAGTGACGAAGGAGGCTTCAATTGACAGAATGTTCTCACTTGAGGGTATCTGAATCAAACAAACTAAGGCAAATAGATGGGTCCAATCTAAAGCCATTTGAAGGACATGTAAATGATCCATTCAAAGAAGCAATTTAAAGGCCCATTCGAGAGACACTTAGTGTTTTCTGAAAGAAAGGAGTTTGGTCAAAGATTAGATCTAGTTGGCCAAAACGAAAGAGAAATATGAAAAAATGCTGACTGGCCCAAAATCCCACATATTTCCATACTCAAGTTTCCTACATAAGCATTCATACTGAAGGAAGCTTCGATTATCATGGGAAGAGTTCTCGTTGGGGCTAGCTGAATAGGAGCTCCATCGAAGAGGCCCAAATGATGAGACTTAAGCAATTTGAAGGAGACATTTCTGGCCCAATCGAAGAGCAAGGATAAGGGGTACTTCAAAGGCATGATTAACAAGTTTACTTCGATTGGCATATCATAACAAGATCAAGTAATCAATAAAGAAGCTGAATGATCGAAAAAGCTCTAATAGAGAGGTTTCTGAACACTTCAAATCAAGACTCTAGGCCATTCAAAGGAGGAAATCAAAGTCATTCGAAGGAGGGCATTTAAAGTCATTTGTGTCCATATTCATTCAAATTCAAAAAGAGACAAGAATTCCATGTCTTTTGCCAAAATTCAAATTCTCATTCATGGACTTGAACAACATGTTTATGGTTGTTTACTACCTTGCTACCCTGTCCCCTCCTTCTCCTCTATTTAAGTAACACACTAGCAAGCTTCAAGGACACGAAAATTGTTGAGGAGAGCCACACGAAATTGCCAAAAATTCTCAAAGTTCTGAAATTTAAAATTGATTTTCCAGCCATCGTCCATCCAAACCAAGCGTGCTATCTTCTTCTTGAAGGTCCCATAAGCCTTCCCTATTCGTGAGGCAAGCCCAATGCACACCAGAACACCCTCACATTATCACTCTAATCGGTAACTTTTTCCTTGATCTCAAACTTTCAATGTATGCAGTTTTAACAAGTTCAATGCACATATTCATGTTGTGATACGGTGGCAGAACCGACTGTTATACTGGTTTGCATTTTTTGTTCGCAAATATCGCGGTAAGCAAGAGTCGCCACTGTGATACAGTGGTAGAACCGACTGTTTAATACTGGTTTACATTTTGCATTTTTTGTTTGCAAAATGTCGCGGTAAGCAAGAGTCGCCATCGACTTTTATTTCATCCAATCATGGAAAAGGAAAAAGAACAGAAAAAACTTTTTTCGAGATATTTCTGAGTAGGGGGGGTAGATTATAAAAAGGAAAGGTGTTAGCACCCTTTCTGTCCGTGGTTTTCCATGGGCTCTTAGGTACTTTCTCATTTTTGAAATTGCTTGTGTGTGTTTGTCTTGAAAATGTTTTTACTTCGTGATAACCCTTGTATCAGTCCTCAAGGATGTGACGAAGTTGTTTTGAAAATTGTTTTTGAAAAGTGTTTGTGTGAAAAGTTTTATTTTGAGCAAGTACCTACTAGCATCTACCTACTCGAAAAAAGATCGTTTTTGTTCTATTTCCTTTAGACAGCGCTATCCCACTATTAAGGAGTAGGTAGCACTATTGTTGGAGTTGTAAGGGACATTCGAAAGGGACGTACAATCACAAAAGCAATGTTAGGACACCTTAGTAACCATCCTAGAGTCCTAAAGATCTTTTCCGAGGCAATAGTCGAAAGGGTCATTTTTTGATCTTTTGGGACATAGAGGATAGCCACTAAAACATCTTATGCTTCATGACCGTTTACCGAAGGCAACCGGAGTGAGAGTATACCCTAAGAGTGAGCATGTGCAAGTGTGCTTTTTCAGTTAATATTATCTTTGCATATTACGGTTTTCTAACCGTTTTAATTTTTCATGCATTCTTGCCATAGAGTCCTATTAGCCATACATCTAACAGTTAAAGATTGCGGAAATTAAAAGTGTGAGGAAGTAAAACCTAGCTATTACAAGGCTTCGGGGAGGGGGATTAATTACATAACCAAAAACCGAGGATTTAAAGCAGGAAATAAAATCCTAATTTAACTATTACAAACCCTGAACAGTTACAAAATAATGGAAAAAATAATTAACAAGCGCGTAGCAAATTAAATACGAGGACGGTAATTAATAACTTAAAACCCTAATTGAGAGGAAGAAATTTTTGTGGAATTTTATTTGAGAAAACAATTAAATCACAAATTAATTAAACCTAATTTCTAATTGTTTTTAATTATGAAAGAAGTCAAAGTTGCCCTAAGTTAATTAAACTAATTAATTAAAAATAATATTTATTAAGAAAACAAGTCTTTTTGTGATTTTTTGATTTGTTAATTTAATAAAATAATCTTTGTGTTGATAAAAAAACAAAATAATTAAAGAAAATAAATTAAATAAAAATAATAGAAATAACCAAATGGGCCTGCTGTCAGCAGATCTAGGGGTGCTGAACTTCTGAAACCCAGAAGGATGGCCTAGAGTCTGACGCCTGATCCGATGAGACCATCTTTTGGGGACTCATGGTGGACCTGTGTATGCTGGCGTTGAATCTGGATGGAGATGGATCCAGAGGATGAGATCAGAGGGCGCTTGATGATCCTTAGAAGGTGAGGTGTGTTGGGATCTGGCTGGAGATGGATCCAGAGGATGAGATCAGAGGGTGCTTGATGAACCTCAGAAGGTGAGGTGTGCTAGATCTGGCTAGAGGTGGATCCAGAGGATGATGATCCTCAGAAGATGAGGTATGCTGGATCTGGCTGGAGGTGGATCTAGAGGATGATGACCCTCAAAAGATGAGGTATGTTGGATCTGGCTGGAGGTGGATCCAGAGGATGATGATCCTCAGAAGGTGAGATATGCTGGACCTGGTGAAAATAATGGAGAAAATGCCAAAAGCTCACGCCTGGGATCGAACCCAAGACATGAGCTTCTGACTTCCTTCCTCTGACCAACTGCGCTGGATGTCTCAATTGTTAATATAATAATGAACATATAATATATTGGAAAACAAGTTAGTGGCCAGAAAGCGCGCCAGAATTCAAACTAGCCAGTCAGGTTGTGACACGTTATTGTCTTCTTCCCTGTCCTTCGTTTTAGGTAAGACACTTTTACCTACAGCAGTTTTGCTGTAACTGTAAACCTGTATTATTCAATAATCAAGCACACGCAATATAAATTCATTTGGGGACCATGAATCAACTGGGTTTGAAGCCCTGATCATCATGGTACCCATTCTCAGGCCTAATTTTGCTTAAATCACAAAACCCCTAATTGGAGCATGAAACCCTAGCAATGGCAAAAGCTTGTTCCTACACTGTAACTTAAATCAAACTATCTAGAAACATTGCAAACATGATGATGAACACAAATATATGGGTAAAATACGTTTATAATGCGTAAATCATAGAAATCAAATTTGAGTTTCTTTGTGCAAACCGTGATGTTGTAATATGCGATTCTTGACACTTTAAGGATTGCAAATGAATGGAGAAGCTTCCTGAGATGTCCAGGAATGTATTTCTAGCCTTGAAACTTCTTGAGGATGGCTCTAAGATGGATTTCGATCTCACACTTTTTGTCCAAAATTTCAGTTTTGTTCTTGCTGTTTCACACCTCCAATCCTTATTTTTTTTATTGGAATTCTTATGCCCTTATAGTAGACTGAATTAGGTCAACAAATTTGTATCAAATCTTTGAGAATTATGAAAATTGGATTTGATTTGCTTCATGTATGATTTCTTTCATAAACTTGCTTCAATCCAATCTTTTTCAACCCTAATGAGCCTTGCACGAATTGGCTGGCATGCTAGTTGTATATGGACTCAAAACATGCATAAAAATCTCAAGATTTGTTTTGTTTTCATTATTTTACCATTTAATTTGATTTATTTTGATTTAAATGAATAAAAAATCAAAATAAATGATAAAAATAATAAAAAAAATAGGTGGCAAAGCTCAGGGGTCGTGGGTCCTATTAGAAACATGTTTCAAGCAAGAAAACATGGGCTCCTTTGGAAAAAATGCAAATTTGATCAATGTTGACTTTTGACAATTTTGCAAAAAAGGTAATCTTTGACAAGGCATATCTCCTCCAATTTTTACCCTAGAGAGGTGTTCTTACACTTTTTAGAAAGCTTAGGGTGTCCCCTAAGAAAACCTTTTCGTCTCATCTCAATTGAGTCTTCCATGATCATGTATGAAGCTTTGACCCAAAAGGTGTTTTTGTTGACTTTTCAAAAGGACCTATAATGTCAAAATTCATATCTTTTTATGAGTTCATATTTTTAACTTGTTAGATGAATATGAGTTGTAGAGAATTGTATCCTCTTCAAAATGAGCTTTGGATGGAAAATTTTTGATAAAGCATGTGGAAGTTATGCTTGGTCAAAGTTGGGTTGACTTTTCCTAAGAAACCCTAATTTAGCAACTTTTGGGTTTTGATGAATTGGGAGCATCCCTTGAGGAATCATGATCAACCCTCTATCAAATGATGGATAACACTTCAAAATTAAGATGTTAACCAAAAATCTTGAAGTTTGACTGTATGTGGGCCACAATTGACTTTTGATCTAATACAGTCGATTCTCAAGCATCTGAGCAGTTGGCTGAGCAAACTTATTGTGCTAGGCATGAAACTCGACTTGGATGATCTTGAGAACATATTAAGACCATGGAGAGCATAGGAGACCTTTTTAGTCCTCTCATCTTGATGAAAAATGAAACCCTAATTTGAGGTATACTGCCTTGGGAGAGAGTTAGTCTAGTCACCTCTTGGACTTCCTTGAGCAACTTGGGGACCTCAATTGACATTTCTTGAGTAAAATTAGAGGGAAATTTTTTGGGTACAACAGCCACCGACTTTTATTTTATCCAATCAGGAAAAGGAAAAAGAACAAAAAAAACCTTTTTCGAAATGTTTCTGAGTACGGGGGGTAGATTATAGAAAGGGAAGGTGTTATCACCCTTTCTATCCATAGTTTTCCATGAGCTCTTAGGTACTTTCTCATTTTGAAATTTTCTTGTGTGTGCTTGCTTTGAAAAGTTTTGTTTTACTTCTTTTAACCCTTGTTTCTGTCCTCAAGAGTGTTACGAAGTTGTTTTTGATAACTTTGTTTTGAAAGTGTTGGTGTGAAAAAGTTTTTGTTTGTATAAGCAAGTACCTAGGAACTAATCTACCTACTCGAAAAAGGTCTGTTCGTTTTCCTTTTAGACAATGATATCCCATTATTGAGAAATAGGTCGCGTCGTCGTTGGAGTTTTTTATGGACATTCGAAGGGAAAAATACGATCACAAAAGCAACGTTAGGAAATGTTAGTAATCATCCTAAAGCCTTAAAGATCTTTTTTCGAGGCAACATCCGAATGGGTCATTTTAGATCTTTCGGGGCTAGAGGACAACCACTAACAAACCCTATATTTCATGACCGTTTACCAAAGGCAACTGGAGTCGAGTAAACCCTAGGAGTGAGCATGTGCGAGTGTAATTTTTAGTTAATTTATCTTTGCACATTTAGGGTTTTCTACTATATTAATTTTTAGTTTGTCTTTCCATACAATCCTATTAACATCTAAGCAGTTTATAGTTTGCGGAAATTAAAGCGAGAAAGTTAAAGTCCTAGCTATTACAGGGCTTTTGCAGATACATAATTATTTTGGACTGAAAATAAAAATGCGGAATTGAAACCCTAATTACTATTACAAACTCGGAGCAGTTACAATAATAATAAAAAGGAAAATAAAAAATGCGCGCGGCGAGTTAAATGCGAGAATAATTAGCAAAACCTAAAAGTCTATTTGAAAAAATGTTTAGGTTAGTTTTTGAGAAAAGATTAGGTTATGTAAAAATTAGATCCTAATTTTTAATTGTTTTTATATTTATGAAGAAAAAGAATTAAATTGCCCTAAATTAAATTGAACTAATTAATTAAGGAAATAAAATATTTTTTATGAAAAAATTGATTTTTATGTTTTTTGTGATTTTTGATTAAATAAAAAAGAAATAATTTTTGTGTTATTTTTGTAAAAGGAAAATAATTAATAAATAGCTGAAAGGGGGGTGCAATGTTGAATTGTTTAGGCCCAATAGCTGGTCAGCCCAATCCTTGCGTGGGATCCAGTGCTGCTCCCTTCTGATGGTGTACCATGGTCTTTGATGTGTGGGACGCTGAATCTGATTGGAGACGAATCCAATGGCTGGATGGTAGTAGTGCATGATGGGCATCTTGGAACGGTATGCATAGAACCTATTGTCAAATATTAAGAAAATACCAAAATGCTGGGACCTGAGATCGAACCCAGGTCCTCTCCCTCAATACCACGCGCGCTTAACCAACTGGGCTACATGTCTTAGTTGTTAATATAATACAAACAATGCATATTATATGAAAACAATATGGATAATTGAGAAAAAAAAAAGCGCGTTTTATTCAAACAGACCAATGGTTATCAGCCACGTTGTCTTCTTCTTCTACTGTCCGTCGTTTTAGGTTTGAAACTTTTACCTACGGACAAACTTCCATGGCTATAATCCTGTAACTTTCCAAAATTCACAGCAAGCATGATAAATCAATTGTGAGTACATAGATCAACTCGTCTTGATTTCACGAGCATCATGGTACCCTTTTCTTGGGCCAATTTAACTTGTATAAAAAAACCTAAAACAACCATGAAAACCCTAGCAATGGCAATTATGGATACAAGCATCAAAACCCAAAATTAATTAAACCAAAACATCCCAAATGATGATAAAAACATAATGTTATGCTTTAAAGTGATAATCATACGTAAATTGTAAAATCAAGTTTAAGATGGAATGTGCAAACCGTGGGTCTGTAAGTCATGTTTCTGGGCTTGTGGAGGCTTGCAAACGATCGTGTTAGCTTCTAGGAAGGTCCAGGAAACAATTGGGAGTGTTGAAATGCTTTGAATTTCCCTCTAAGCTTGAAACCGATCCACAACTTTTTGTCAATTTTCAGTTTTGTTTTGTGCTCTCACGACCTGAAAAACCCTTCTTCTTGCGCATTGGTTATGTTCTGCATATATAGTATAGCATATTAGGTCAACAAAAATGCTTTGTATCTTGGAAAATCATGAAAATTTGATTTGATTTTTCTCTTTTATGATATGTTTTCAAAATAAGCCTAATCATGCCAATTTTTGCTTCAATTTTCTTTGCACGATTTGATCTGGTATGCCAACCTAATTGGATTTGATTCCTAGAAAAAATCAGATCAAAATCAATCTTTTTTGTATTTTTTGCCATTTATTTGATTTAATTTGAATTTTAAATAATAAAAAATCAAAATAAAATAAATAATGAAGCAAATAATGTGTGGATGCTGATTTGGGTCGTGGACCATGTTTCCAACAAGATTCAATCATGAAAATCTAGGCACATTTGACAAAAAATACACTTTTAAGCACATTTGACTTTTGGCAATTTTGCAAAAATGGTCAACTTTGACAAGGCATATCTCCTCCAATTTTAACCCTAGAGAGGTGTTCTTTGACTTTTTAGAAATCTTAGGATGTCCCCTAAGCAAACCTTTTGGTTTCATCTCAATTGGGTCTTCCATGTTCATGTAAGAAGCTTTGACCCAAAAGGTGTTTTTGTTGACTTTTCAAAAGGACATATAATGTAGAAATTCATATCTTTTGATGAGTGAATATTTTGAACTTGTGGGATGAGGATGAATTGTAGGGAATTGCATCCTCTTAAAAATGAGCCTTGGATGGAAAATTTATGATAAAGTATGAAGAAGTTATGCCTGGTCAAAGTTTGGTTGACTATTCCTATGAAACCCTAATTTAGCAACTTTTGGGTTTTGATGAATTTGGGGAATTCCTTGAGGAATCATGATAAAACCTTGATAAAATGATGGATATCACTTCAAAATTTTGATGTTGACCAAAAATCTTGAAGTTTGACTGTATATGGGCCATAATTGACTTTTCACCTAGTATAGTTGATTTTCAGGCATCTGGTCAATTGACTGAGCAAACTTCTTGTGCAAGGAATGAAACTTGACATGGATGGTCTTGAGAACATATTTGGACCATGGAAGGAATTTGGGACCTTTGGATTTCAACCATCTTGATGAGAAGTGAAACCCTAGTTTGAACCTTGTTGCCTTGTGAGGAGAGTTTGCCTGGTCAACTCTTAGTTATCCTTGAGAAATTGAGGACCTCTATAGGAATGTCTTGAGTGAAATGAGAGGGAAAATTTTGGTGTACAATAGCTGTCCATGTTCAATCTTCTTAAACCTGAGGATGTAGATTGGTTGTCTGCCTTTTGTAATCAGAAGGTGGAAGATGATTGAACACTAGAGTGCCCAGATATTTGCACTCGTCTGAGATGGTGCTGGACTGTGTAGGTAGTATCTGGAATAGGCTTACATATGCCATTTGTAGGAGATGACGGAAGGTCACCGACGATGGGCTTAAAGTTTCCATCCGGAAGATATGACGGAGAATCATCGGAGATGGGCTTAAAGATCCATCTAGAGGATGTTGATTTCCCGAGATATTCCTTTGATGAGAATTCATGTTCCTATCGTTGAGGAGGAATCTGCTGAGGAATGTTGGTCTCTGTCTTGGGAGAAATGGAATTTTAGGAACTTCGGTTGTATGTTACTCTACTGGGGAATCATCTCTTAGTCGAGGAGATTAAAATGAACTGCTATCTAGTCGTGCTCCAAGCCTTAAAGTGATTTTCCGAGGATAATAAGACTGACTGCTATTTGGTCGTGCTCCAGGTTTTACAGTGACTTACTGGGGAGATGAGATTAAACTTGCTATCTGGTCGTGCTCCAGGCTTTGTAATTTCTCAATTCTTATCTGGTCATGTTCCAGGCTTCAGAAGAAATTAAGTGGTTATCCGGTCGCATCCGGGTTTCAACTTGAATTTAAGGCGTACTAACATCCGGACGTTTCCAAGCTTCATAGTAATTGGCCGAGTAAACTGCTATCTGGTCGAATTCCAAGCTTCGCAGTACCTTATACTGTTATCTGGCCGTGCTCCAGGTTTCACAGTGTCTCTTGCCGTTATCTGGTCGTGCTCCAGACTTCACAGCGTCTTATACCGTTATCTGGTCGTGTCCCAGGCTTCAGTAATTTAGGGAAATTAAGTTGTTATCTGGTCAGTTTCCAGGCTTCATAGCTTGAATTTGAGATATACCACTATTTGGTCAATTCCAGGCTTCGTAGTATTAAGATATTATCCGGTCGATTTCCGGGCTTCATAGCTTGAATTTGAGATATACCACTAACTGGTCGATTCCAGGCTTCATAGTATTTTGGAGAAATTAAGATATTATCCGGTCGACTTCCGAGCTTCATAACTTTTGAACTAGAATAGAAATCTTAGTATCGATTTGACTGGACCAGGGAAAGGTCTCGAGTTGTCTTCGACTGGGAGAGAAATCTTAGTATCGATTTGACTGAACCCGAGAAAGGTCTCAGAATAACTTTGACTGGCATAGAAATTAGGGGAATCTTAGCGGAGATTCGGCTGACCCAGACGAAAGTCTTAGAACATCTTCAACTAGAATAGAAACCTTAGTGTCGGTTTGACTAAACTAGAGAAAATCTTGAAAAGTGTTGGAATATCTTCAACTGGAATAGAAACCTTGGTGTCGGTTTGACTGAACTAGAGGGAACTTGTGAGAACTTGATTGCATCTTTCCCTAAAAGGTAAAGAGTTAGTCGTATGTAATGTTATGATGTATGAAATGTATTGGGTAATGATGTTCTCAAAATAAATGAGATTGTGTTATATAATATGTATGCATATGACATGATGTATGGATATGCAATGCTATTGTGATATTCTTTAGCTGGGGAAAATAAATCTTGGACTGATGCTGGAGAGTATAAGGGGTTGAGTTCTTTGTTTCCCTGGGGATAGTGACCGAATATGATTAGCTGGATATTTACATCCATTTTGCTTGAGAATATTCTGCCGGAGGAGACTCTGTCTGAGAATAATCCTGCGGGGGGAATTACTCTGTTGAGATACTCTGTTGGAAGATCTGCTGATTTGGAGAAATAAACTCAGTTGGGGATGAACTTCCATTGCTGGAGAGAAGAGCTCTGTTGGAGATTGAGCTTCCGCTGTCAGAGAAATAAACTCTTCTTGGGAGATGGCTTTATAAACTGCTCATAGTTATAAAACTCGGTTGGGGAATGCAGATATCAGCTTTCTGAAGGAACCTGCTAGGGAAGGAATTCCTTCTTGGGGATACGGAGGTCGGACCTTGATTGTCTCGGCTATGTGGGGAATATAGGTATCACTAGCTTGTATGTGATAGTGACTTCGCTTCCAACTGTCTCTGCCCTATGTACCATGATGGAAGGAGTAACCATCGGAGATTTTATGGATAGATCTATGTCGTGATTGTACTTGAACATGTATTTAATGAGTGTCAGGATGACATCTGTCTCTGGACCGTATCTGAACTGTACTTGAAACATGTGTTGAATGAGTGTCAGAATGACATCCGTCTCTGGATCATATCTGAACTGTACTCGAAACATGTGTTGAATGAGTCTCAGAATGACATCCGTCTCTAGATTATATCTGAATTATACTCAAAACATGTCTTGAATGAGTGTCAGAATGACATCCGTCTCTGGATCGTATCTGCATTGTATTTGAAAGTTGAATCTGAATGAGTATCAGAATGGCATTCGTATCTGGAGCGTATCTGAACTGTATCTAAAAGCTGAATGAGTATCAGAATGGCATCCATATCTGGAGCGTATCTGAACTGTTTCTCGATGTATGAAAATCTTGAATAAGTAGCAGGATGACATCCGCATCTGGATCGTATTTGAACCTTTTCTTGATTCTAGTGCTCTTGATGAATGCTTATCAAGGTATAAGTCTTCCACTGATAGACAGGTAACGGGACATAGTCGTACGTTTTAAATCCCTAACTTTTGCCTGGACCGCCCTTTTGGGTTTTCAGTCCACCGGGATACCCTTTTTTGCCCAAGCCGCCCTTTCGGGTTTTCGACTTGCCGGGTGTACAATTTTTTTTTCATTTTTTATCCCTAATTTTTGCCCGAACCCTTTTGGTTCGCCGGGATTCCCTTATTTTTGCCTAGGTGTGTCAACCTAGCGGGTCTTTTTTTTCATGCATAGTATTTTTCGACTATGTCCATGCTTTCAGGATGTAGAGAGTTGTCACCGTCCATAGTGTTGTGTTGTAGTACTGTCAAAAATGTTTTCTTGATGGCACGTGATTCGTTGCTGGAATGCATGCGTAATGCCCCAAGTAATTCAGATGGAGATCTGCCCCTGGTTATTTGGCACTTTTGGAGAGACTTCCCCAGGTGTGTTTAGACATCATGTCACGCCCTTTGCTTATGGAAGACCTGTTATTGGAAGTGTATTTCCCGCTGAGGTGATTCTGTCCATTGAGAGGATGTTTGTTCATTGAATATCCATTGTGTGGATTTCTCTGCTGTCAAACAATTATTCATATACAAACAATGTCATTTCAAGAATGCAAAACTCATGTCTGTCTTGAAATTTTTTTTTTGAAAATGTGTTTTGTGTAGTAAAACGAAATTTGAAAGAATGTGGTATCAACTCAGGATTCGTAACAAAGCCTATAGGAGTCAGGATACCTTTGTAACAGTATGCTCTCAAACTAACCCATGCTTCAACTAGAACTTTTAAGGTTTATAACGTGGTATGGTTCACGGTTCAAGAAACAAAGGATAAAGGCTCAAATTTTATTTGTACCCAACTCGCTCTTCGTGATATTCTTTAGTTCTATGCTCAGTTAATTGCGTGTTTAGATCCTGATTGAGTCTGAAATCTTTTCTCTGGTACTTGGTGATGATTCAGAAATTGAACATTTGTTTTGAAAAGGAATTCATTTTTGTAATCTTATTTTTTCGAGGATTCGTAGTAACCTTTTTTTTTCATTATCCCTTCTTTTGCCTGAACTGTTTCTTTTGTGATTACAGTCAGCGGGATGCCCCAATATTTCTCTTAAGTATCCTTCATAGGTTTTGACTTAATGGACTTTTATTTCGAGAGATAATGACTGCCTGTCTTGACAATTATACGGAACCATCACCGCATTTTGTTTTGGAAGGATGTCTTCGATGCCATTCATTGTGTACGAAGCGGAAGATTGTGACTGAATGCGCCTCTAAATTAACTGAGAAAACTGCCCTGCCCCAGGTTATGATTAAGGGTTTTAACTTGTGTGAAAAGAAAAAATCCTACTTCTTTGGCTCGAAGGGGTTGACTAGGGATTATCTTCCTTATAACTCCACTATTTAGGATTTGAAACAACATTTGTACATCGTCAGCGGGGTCTATTCAAAAGCATAATGTAGAGATTGTGGTATCATTTTTGTCATCCTTCCTCTAAGGCTTAGAGTTTTTCATCGAGAGTTGAATATCACAAAAAGGAAGTAAGAACCCATTTTTGAAATAGTGAATACGAATGGATTGATTCAAGACAAACATGTGCAATGCATTGATGAAATAACGAGGTTTGATATGAATAAATGTTCAAACAAATCAAAAGAAAATTACACATTGAAAATTCTAATGAACGAAAAAGTCTTCTTGTGAGAACTTGTCACTTCATATGGTATGCCTTGGAGGGATGGCAGAATAACTCAGCCTGACCGTCTTGTGCAAATTCTAGCGCTCCTTCATCAATCAGGTCTTGAATTTTATTTCTCAATTCCCAACAGCTGTTGGTGTCATGTCCAGGACTGTCGGAGTGGTACACACATCTTACATTTGGATTGTGCCTTGGGAAGGCTATGTTGGGATTCTGAGGAGGGTCCCTTAACATAACCAACTTGGCCTTCAACAGGCGTTGCAATGCTTGAGCCAATGACATGTTTATTTCGGTGAAGCGTCTTTCGGATGTATTCTTCTTATGCCGATTTCCCCAATGTTGTTGGAGAGGTTGTGGTTGGGCTTGTGATGTAGTAGCAATCTAGAAAGGTCTGTTCCTGACCAAACCAACCTCTTTTCTCATCGGGGGCTGATTAATGCCTTGCTCCACAATTTTAACTGTTTGTTTCATGGATCTGCATCCATCTTGGTGAAGCTTGTTGAGGAAGGCTCTTATCCCTTCTTGTCCTCAAGATAAGTTTTGGATAAGAGACATATGCCCCAACATCTGGATTCTCATTGCTTCTACCTCAGCTTGCAGTTGTTCCAATTGTTCATCCTTGTTGTTGTCAGGACGTTCCTTGGTCAGATTCCCGGCGAAGAGTGTTTTCAAGTCTTCTTGCCCCTTGGATAGATTCAGGAGAAATTCCTTGAACTGGGCATCTTGAGCTTGGAGATCTCTGTTGTCTTGTTGGAGATCCATTGCTGAAATAAACAGCGAGAACATGAGAGACCTGCTTTGAAACCTGCTTATGCAATGATATGTATTATATATGTATGCAGTGTTTTCAAGGATCTTGCGGGTTAAACAGGAAAATGTCAGAAGTTGAATTTTGCAGCTTTGATTAAAGAACATTTTATTGTTGAGAGTCCTTCTATAAGAGTCAAGCTCACCATATCAAGTGGGTCATAGCCCCTGACTCAAGTTGTTGAGTTTTGATCTTCTGAGGACATTGGCTAGAGGAAAATAAATCCCATTTCCCCTTGCTAGACGTTTGGTTTATCATAACCTGCATCACAGGCCCTCGAGATTCTTGAAATGGTTAAGGAAATGTTAAGGCATGATGTTATGATGTGTATACTATGCTTTTAAGCAAAGGTGTGAAGTGATGTAAGCAAGTAAACCCTGCAAGAAATCCAAGTTATTGGATAATAACTGTAAACAAAACCTGAAAGGAACTCATGTTGTCAGGTAATAAAACTCTGCAAGTAGTTCAAGTTGAAAGCACACAAGTCACGCAAACAACCTTAGGTTTAGGCTTGCATGGGTATTAAAGTCATACCCTCTTGAAGCTAGATTGGTTCAACCTGTCCTATAAATATATAACCGGGTTCTAAGGGATCTCAATATCACTGATCTTTCTTCCAAGCCTTGTTCAATCAACGATTGACTCGTAATCAAACAAAATTCAGAAGTTAGACCTCAACGAGTGTAGCATCGAGTATCTGTCGACCTTGGGCATACGCCAAAGGTGTCAATCTCGCTACGTCCTATTGGCCAAGTTGTGAAATTAAAGGTTCTAAGGTTAGTTGATGCTTTATGACACCACGCGGCGGCCCCTTACATCTCCCTGATTGACTCAAGGGTTACGGGTACCAACCAAAGTGCCACAACAACGTAGCTACTGCTTCAACCGTGTCGGTATACCCTAGCACAACCCTCACAGCTTCTTTCTACTTACCTAAAAGGTGTTTCCCGATCCGGGTGTAGGATCAAATAACCCAAATAGTTCCCATAAATATAAAGCAAGCAAGACAATCAAGAGAAAGCAATTAAATATGACCTAGATCCTAAGGTTTACCCCACTTTATAGTTCTTCCCCAACAGAGTCGCCAGTTCTGTGATACGGTGCAGAACCGACTGTTATACTGGTTTGCGTTTTTTGTTTGCAAATTCCGCGGTAAGCAAGAGTCGCCACCGACTTTTATTTTATCCAATTAGGAAAGGAAAAAGAACAGAAAAAACCTTTTTCGAGATGTTTCTGAGTACGGGGGGTAGATTATAGAAAGGGAAGGTGTTAGCACCCTTTCTATCCATGGTTTTCCATGGGTTCTTAGGTACTTGCTCATTTTGAAATTTGCTTGTGTGTGCTTGCTTTGAAAAGTTTTGTTTTACTTCATTTTAACCCTTGTTTCTGTCCTCAAGAGTGTTACGAAGTTGTTTTTGAAAACTTTGTTTGGAAAGTGTTGGTGTGAAATTTTTTTGTTTGTTTGAGCAAGTACCTAGGAACTAATCTACCTACTCGAAATAGGTTTGTTCGATTTCCTTTTAGACAATGCTATCCCATTATTGAGAAATAGGTAGCATCGTCGTTGGAGTTTTTTAGGGACATTCGAAGGGAAAAATACTATCACAAAAGCAATGTTAGGAAATGTTAGTAATCATCCTAAATCCTTAAAGATCTTTTTCCGAGGCAACATCTGAATGGGTCATTTTAGATCTTTCGGGGCTAGAGGACAACCACTAACAAACCCTATACTTCATGACCGTTTACTGAAGGCAACCAGAGTGGAGTAAACCGTAGGAGTGAGCATGTGCGAGTTTAATTTTCAGTTAATTTATATTTTTCACATTTAGGGTTTTCTACTGTATTAATTTTTAGTTTGTCTTTCCATACAATCCTATTAACATCTAAGAAGTTTATAGTTTGCGAAAATTAAAGCGAGAAAGTTAAAGTCCTAGCTATTACAGGGCTTTTGCAGATACATAATTATTTTGGACTGAAAATAAAAATGCGGAATTGAAACCCTGATTACTATTTCAAACTCGGAGCAGTTACAATAATAATAAAAAGGAAATTAAAAAATGCGCGCGACGAGTTAAATGCGAGAATAATTAGCAAAACCTAAAAGTCTATTTGAAAAAATGTTTAGGTTAGTTTTTGAGAAAAGATTAGGTTATGTACAAATTAAATCCTAATTTTTAATTGTTTTTATATTTATGAAGAAAAACAATTAAATTGCCCTAAATTAAATTAAACTAATTAATTAAGGAAATAAAATATTTTTTATGAAAAAATGATTTTTATGTTTTTTGTGATTTTTGATTAAATAAAAAAGAAATATCTTTTGTGTTACTTTTGTAAAAGGAAAATAATTAATAAATAATAAAAATAAGAAAATAAAGAGAAAAGAATTAAATTGGGTCTGTATTTGCTGAAAGGGGGGGTGCAATGTTGAATTGTTTAGGCCTAATAGCTGGTTAGCCCAATCCTTGCATGGGATCCAGTGTTGCTCCCTTCTGATGGTGTACCACGGTCTTTGATGTGTTGGACGTTGAATCTGATTGGAGACGAATCCAATGGCTGGATGGTAGTAGTGCATGATGGACGTCTTGGAACGGTATGCATAGAACCTGTTGTCAAATATTAAGAAGATACCAAAATGCTGGGACCTGGGATCGAACTCAGGTCCTCTCCCTCAATACCACGCGCGCTTAACCAACTGGGCTACATGTCTTAGTTGTTAATATAATACAAACAATGCATATTATATGAAAACAAAGTGGATAACTTTAAAATAAAAAATGCGCATTTTATTCAAACATGCCAATGGTTATTAGCCACGTTGTCTTCTTCTTCCCCTGTGCGTCGTTTTAGGTTTGAAACTTTTACCTACAGTCAAACTTCCATGGCTATAATCCTGTCACTTTCCAAAATTCACAGCAAGCATGATAAATCAATTTTGAGTACATAGATCAACTCGTCTTGATCTCACGAGCATCATGGAACCCTTTTCTTGGGCCAATTTAACCTGTATAAAAAAACCTAAAACGACCTTGAAAACCCTAGCAATGGCAATTATGGATACATGCATCAAAATGCAAAATTAATTAAACCAAAACATCCCAAATGATGATACAAACACAATGCTATGCTTAAAAGTGATTAATCATGTGTAAATTGTAAAATCAAGTTCAAGATGGTATGTGCAAACCGTGGGTCTGTAAGTCGTGTTTCTGGGCTTGTGGAGGCTTGCAAACGGTCGTGTTAGCTTCTAGGAAGGTCTAGGAAACGATTGGGAGTGTTGAAATTCTTTGAATTGCCCTCTAAGCTTGAAATCGATCCACCACTTTTTGTAAATTTTCAGTTTTGTTTTATGCTCTCACGACCTGAAAAACCCATCTTCCTGCGCATGGGTTATGTTCTGCATATATAGTAGAGCATATTAGGTCAACAAAAATGCTTTGTATCTTGGCAAATCATGAAAATTTGATTTGATTTTGCTCTTGTATGATATGTTTCCAAAATAAGCCTAATCATGCCAATTTTTGCTTCAATTTGCTTCGCACGATTTGATCTGATAAGCCAGCCTAATTGGATTTGATTCCTACAAAAAATCATATCAAAATCAATCTTTTTGTATTTTTTGCCATTTATTTGATTTAATTTGAATTTTAAATAATAAAAAATCAAAATAAAATAAATAATGAAGAAAATAATGTATGGATGCTGATTTGGGTCATGGACCGTGTTTCCATCAAGATTCAATCATGAAAAGCTAGGCCCATTTGACAAAAAATGCACTTTTGAGCATATTTGACTTTTGGCAATTTTGCAAAAATGGTCAACTTTGATAAGGCATATCTCCTCCAATTTTAATCCTAGAGAGGTGTTCTTTGACTTTTTAGAAATCTTAGGATGTCCCCTAAACAACCCTTTTTGTTTCATCTCAATTGGATCTTCCATGTTCATGTAAGAAGCTTTGACCCAAAAGGTGTTTTTGTTGACTTTTCAAAAGGACCTATAATGTAGAAATTAATATCTTTTGATGAATGCATATTTTGAACTTGTGGCCTGAAGATGAATTGTAGGTAATTGCATCCTCTTCAAAATGAGCCTTGGATGGAAAATTTCTGATAAAGTATGAAGAAGTTATGCCTGGTCAAAGTTTGGTTGACTTTTCCTATGAAACCCTAATTTAGCAACTTTTGGGTTTTGATGAATTTGGGGAATCCCTTGAGGAATCATGATCAACCCTTGATAAAATGATGGATATCACTTCAAAATGTTGATGTTTACCAAAAATATTGAAGTTTGACTGTATGTGGGCCACAGTTGACTTTTGACCTAGTACAATTGATTTCCAGGCATCTGGGCAATTGACTGAGCAAACTTCTTGTGCAAGGCATGAAACTTGACATGGATGGTATTCAAAATATATTAGGACCATGGAAGGAATTTGGGACCTTTGGACTTCAACCATCTTGATGAGGAGTGAAACCATAGTTTGAAGTTGTTGCCTTAGGAGGAGAGTTTGTTTGGTCAACTCTTAGTCATCCTTGAGCAATTGAGGACCTCTAGAGGCATGGCTTGAGTGAAATGAGATGGAAAACTTTGGGGTACAACACATGTTTATATTATTGTCTTGATTTGTTGTAACGTAAAGCATGATATAATGGATGCAAATTTAGGGATTTGTCATTGTTAGGGTTTTGAAACGACCAAGACACGAACAAGATAATACAGACCGTCTCAGGCCAAGAGGCAACCACCATTGAATTTGTAGAACCCAAATTAGGGGGGTAGTGTCATTTTCATTTTTGTTTTTCTTGATATTTTGCAGGATGGACATTTTGGCCAATCAGACGGGATGACCGGAGCCACCACCCCCGGTGGCTTGATCGACGTGGACCATAGCATGGCAGAAAGCAATGCTTGATTGGTTATTTCAAACACAAGGGGACCCACTGGAGCGTGCGTGTTTGCCAAATCAGCACTTGCACTTGTCTTACATTATGTACATTTTGTTGTATTTACATTAACGGATGTAAAGCCGTCCCAACGGTTGGGTGAGCGTGTATTTAGGTGTTATGTGTGTGCAAGGGCAGGGGTTCGATCCATGCCTCTTGCATATTATTTTTCTAAATTTTGTTTGCAGATCCTGTGCTTTGAAGCTAGGCGCGTACATCATGCATTGTCATCTCACCATCGTTGGATCCATCCGCAACACATCTAGCACTTCAGAATGAAGTGTCCATGTTGGACGCTGTGATACGGTGGGAGAACTGACTATGGTTTTGCGTTTGTTTTCGCAAATGTTTCGGTTGAGCAAGAGTCGCCACCGACTTTTTATTTTATCCTAAGGAAAGGTTTAAAAAGCACAGCAAAAACCTTTGAGATTTTTCTTGGGTTCGAGGAATAGATTATAGAAAGGGAAGGTATTAGCACCCTTTCTATCCATGGTTATCCATGGGCTCTTAGGTACTTGCTTAGATCAACTTGCCTTGGTTTTCAATTGTTTGAAATGGTGCTTGGTGTGTGGTTTTGAAAATGTTTTGAAAAAGATGCCTTGTATAGGCTACCCTTGTAACAATTCTTTACTCGATTGTTTTACAAAAGGTGTTTGTCTTTTTGAAAAGATGTTCCAAGATTTTTGAAAGTTTGTTTTGAAGGTGTTTGTAAAGTGTGGTTTGAAAATAGGAAAGTGTTTTGTTTTGCAAGTTGACAAGTACTTAAGAGCTATCTACCCTAAAGTTCTCAAAGATTTTTGCTATGTTTTAACCCTTTTGACAATTTTGTTCCACCATTGCATTTGGTGGACAATCTTGTATTAGGAGGTGAAAGGGACGGGCGCGGGTCATCGTTTTAGACCATAATTGCAATAGTGCTAAGTATCTTTGGGCCATTTCTCTTTGAAAGGGACTTGATCATTTTAGGCAACTTTTCGAAAGCGTCATCGAGGGACTATGATCATTTGATTGTTTGTTTTACCCAAAGAAACCTAACATGCAATATGGCCCATTTATGGAAGGCAACAAGTGGAATACCCTAGGGGTGCAAGTGTGATATGTGTTGTCTATTTTCATGCTTGATTATCTTGAAATTAGGTCAAACTAATTTTGTTCTTTTTATTTGCATACAAACCCTAGTTCTAGCATGGCATATTTAGAAAGCGTTTAAAGTGCGAAAAGTAAATTTCCTAAACTATTACAACACAATATGGGAAGGGGGGTACAAATGTTCAAATGGGGGGATATTTAAACAAGGAATTTAAACCTAGCTATTACATCAATTTTGGAATATTTACAAAAAAATAATTAATTGCATAAATTAAATGAACAATAAAATAAATATGCAAAATGCAAAAGAGGTTTTCATATGTATGGAAAAAGGATATTTCTTATGTCAAATGAATAAAAATAAAAAAAGTAATATTTTGGAATTTTTGTGTTTTAAGGGTAAAAACCCTAATTTCATTAAATAAGTATATTAACCATTTAATATGTATAATATTTAATAATTATATACAAAAAATAAAATAAAATGGAGTATATTCATAAAAAGTGTTTTTCATGTTAAATATTAATAAAATAAAAAATGTATGTATTTTGGTATTTTTTACCTAAATGTACTAATATATATAAATATCTTTATTATTTACTAAATAAATATTATATATACAAAAATAAAAATAATTAATATTTATATAAAAAAAAAGTATATTTTGTATAAAACATTTTAAGAGGATAAAACAAAATTAAAATGAAAATAAAATAGTGTTTACATTATTTTTTCTATTTATTCTAAATAATATATTCTTTGTACTTATTTACATACAAATAGCAATATAACTAAATAAATGCCTAAAAATATAAAAATGGTGTAAAAATAATTTTTCATGTTTTTAATATTATGGGAAAAAATAAATAAGCCAAAATGAAAAAAAGAAAAGTCAAAAATCATGAAAATAGACATAATGGGCTCAGGGGGTATGAAACCAAAAACAAGGTGTGAAAAGAAATAACACAACAGGCCTAGCCCATGAAGCTTCTTCTTCAACCTTCAGACAAAAAATGTTCCAAAACGCGCGCCTGTTTTCCAAGTTCAAACATCTGGATTCTTTGATCTTTTGCACAAACTTACAACATAAGAAATGTTAAGCATTGAATCACGATTCTAAATATATAAAGAACTCATCCTAACTCTCAGAAATGAGAGAGAATTTTGACATTCCCAAATCCTGACCTAACTTTTCTTCCATATTCAAACCTTAAATTCTCACAGCTCAAGCAAAATAAATGAAAAGTAAAAGCATGTACAGATTCAGGGGCATGAGTAGAACACTTCTTATTCACAAACTTAGAGCTAATGATGCCTAGACTAAGAGTTAGAAGTTCAAGAAGATACCTGTTCAGTTGAAGTTCTATCTGGCAATGGGGGAGCTTTCAGAGTAAGATGATGATCTGTATAGCTTGCCTGAAGTGTGGTGATGCTATTCCAATGCTTACTTTGCTTTGAAACACCTTGAATCGAGCTATGGACCTCCAACTGTAAAACAAGAAAATGAAAATGGTGGAACTGGTTAGAGGAATTACAGGTCGTGTTTTGTGTTTTGGTTAGCTTCAAGTGATGCTAGGGAATGTGTTTGATGAGCTTTGGACAAGAAATCATGAAAGGAATGAGAGATGGGATCCAATCTGCAGACCCTGCCCTGTTTCTGCAGTTTGAGAGTGATTCTGGGAATGGGAGTGTTTGAGACCTTGTTTGCTCGTGTTCTAGCTTGTGCTTGATGATTAGAAAGTGTATACAATATTTGCTTAGGCTTGCTTATGCTCAGATCAAAGTTATGTTGTGTTATGCTAAGTTTCTTAACACTTAAGCAAACAAAGACCACTTGAGTTTCTAGGCAGGTAGAGGCCCCCTAAACATGCTGCTAACCTTGTCTTGATCAGTGTGTTTTGCTCATAATCTTGTGCCAAAGTGATTTCATCTGTACTTGTGGATTTGCAACTTTGACATAAAGCTTGCTTTTGCAAAAATGGCTATTTCACTTTTTCCATTTATGGCCTAATCCAACATGTAATGCATAAACTCATGAAACAAGGCCTTAGCACAATGAACATGCATTAAATTATTGAGTGTTGGATGGTTTAGAGGCCTGTAATGTAGCACAAACCAAGCTGACTTGAAAATGGCATAAGTTATGAACATGTACATGACCAATTCAAAAGTGAGTTTTTGCCATATTGCAAAATTCGATTCTCTCAAGTTATGAGGTTGTTTGATGAGTTCTTGGACATTTTGGAAAGCTTGGAATGTGTACTACAATCCATCTTTGAAATGCAAATTGAAATTCCAAGTGGAAGTGTATGGAAAATGGTCTTGAAGTTAGGTAGAAAACCTTGCCAAAATAGGTTAAAATTTCACTAAGTTAAGAATGGTTTAGTACCCTTATTCCAAAAATTGGAACTTGAGATACAAGCCTCGTTTGGGAAAACTTTGTGAATCAAAGTTGTAGATTTTGCGACAAGCTACAACTTTCATGTTTTGACTTTTGCTTGAATCCAAATGAATCTTGGTGAGAAAGTGAGGCAAAGTTGGGAAAAAATTAGGGTTTTTTCATAACTTAGAAAAATGCTAAGTTATGAAAAATTCTCATTTCAAACCCTAATTTGCATTTTTTGATTTCTTGATGAACAAGTTTCATGATTTGGCATGTTTTGATGAAAAATGAATCTTGACTCTTGATTTTGACCAAAAAGTCAAAGTTTGACTTTTCAGTATACAGTCAAAATTGATCAATTGACTGGGAAATTCAATTGTCAACCTTGTGTATTTGGGATCTTTTGAGCTTGTTGAGCATGTCAAGATAATTCCATGGGGTCCTTGAGTCCATATGTGAGCTTGGTTTGCCATTGGCTAGGTCAAACAGTCAAAAATTGCCTTTGTGCAATCAAAACCCTAAAAATGACCATTTTGCCCTTTTGGTGATTTGATCAAATTTCTTGTGGAATTGTGATCCAAACTTGATCAAATGGTCCATGTGAGTTCATAATGTTAATGTGGGTCAATTTTCATGAGATTTGACTGTCAATTGGCCACAGTTGACTTTTTTTCCCCAATACAGTTGATTTCTTGGTCAACTGTCCAATTGACTGGGCAAAACTTGGAATCAAGGATTGAAACTTGATGTGGATAAACTTGGGAGTCCAATATGAAGCATGAAAGTCATCTTAGGCATTTTAGGTCATAACATCTTTGTGCAAACACAAACCCTAACTTGGGTCAACAGTGCAAGGAGAAGTCTTGCAGATGAAACCATAGCTGGATCTTGATCTTCAAGGGCTTTGTGATGAGAAATCAATGAGAAAAGGGAGGGAAAATTTTGGGGTACAACAGTTGCCCCTGTTCAATCTTCTTGAACCTGAAGAGTTAGATTGGCAAGTTTGCCTTTCGTGACTCGAGGGTAAAAGGAGATTGGACACTAGAGTGCCCTTAAATTTGCACTCGTCAAAGCAAGGGATGCGGGAATGGGCTTAGAGATTCCATATGGAGATGGGCTTAATGATGCCATCGGGAGTAATGACAGGAACTTGTCGGGGATGGGGTTAAAGATTCCATATGGAATGAGTATCAGAAAGGTGTCCATGCTTTGAACCATCTCTGAACTGGGGGTCTGAATAAGCAACAGATTGACATCCGTTATTGGGGGGAATCCGTAAACTGTTTTCAGAAATTGCATCTGAACAAGTTGATAGATTAACATCCGTTGTTGGGAAGAATCCATAAACTGCTTTCAGAAATTGCATCTGAACAAGTTGATAGATTAACATCTGTTGTTGGGAAGAATCCATAAACTGTTTTCAGAAGTCTTGAGAAGAATCTGAACAAGCGATAGGTTAACATCCGGTACTTGGAGAACCTGTGAACTGTTTTCAGAAATCTTGAAGTTGAATAAGAAATAGAGCAGCATCCGTTGTTGGGAAGCGTCCGTAAATTGTTTTCAAAAGTTGCATCTGAACAAGTGATAGATTAACATCCGTTGTTGGGAAGAATCCATAAACTGTTTTCAGAAGTCCTGAGAAGAAACTGAACAAGTGATAGGTTAACATCCGTTACTTGGAGAACCCGTGAACTGTTTTCAGAAATATTGAAGTAGAATAAGCAATAGAGCAACATCCGTTGTTGGGAAGCGTCCGTAAACTGTTTTCAAAGGTTGAGAAGGGTCTGAACAAGCGATAGATTAACATCCGTTGTTGGGAAGAATCCGTAAACTGTTTTCAGAAATCTTGAGAAGAACCTGAACAAGTGATAGGTTAACATCCGTTACTTGAAGAACCCGTGAACTATTTTCAGAAATCTTGAATTTGAAGGAAGAACCGGTGTAGGGTTCCCTGATGATGAGCTCGTGTAAAACTGCATCCGGATAAATCTGGAATAAGCATTAGAATGTTGCCATGTCTGGGTCACATCCGAACTATTCCTGGAGAGAATCTTGGGAGATAATGATTTTAGTCTTTCGACTGATCTTACCTGAAAAGATAAAGAGTTAGTTATATGCAATGTCATGATGCATGATACAATGTATGTTATATGATAGGAATGTAAATGGATGCGCATGTAAGCTGGAGCGTTGTCTTATAAAGGATAGATGAATCCGGGATGGCCGAAGATAAAAGTATCTTGACCGCTGCTGGGAAGAATAATTCCTGGTTGTTGCTGGAGAATAAGGAGCTTGGGTTGTATACCAATCTTCTGGGGAATTCCTGATGACTTCTACCGGGGAGTTCCAATCTAGTAGACTCATGCTGGGGAGGTAAGATTGAGAATCTTCAGTTTGGTAGGAAGTATTTCTGGCGACTTCACTGGGGAACTCAAGATTTGTCCTCCCAAAAAAAAAACTGTGGGGAGAAGGTTCACTTAGTCTGGCTTCGTTGGGGATTGATAATTTGAAACTTTAGCTCGGCTGGGAATACTGAAACTTAAATTCTGAGGGGAATTGAGTTCTGGAGGATCCTCTGGCTGGGGATAACAAAGACAAACTCCTATGGGGATTTTATTGATAAGTTATGTTGGGGAACTCTGATGAACTCCGCTGGAGGTAGGAAGAATTTTGGCGAGTGCGATCTTCCGTGGGAATAAGCTGAGGATAACCCAGTTACAAGCCCTTGTGAGGAATAACTTTGAATAAAACTCGGGGGAGACATCCGTACTCTGCAGGGGATAAGCTTCCGAAATCTACTGGGGATAAGCTTCAGGACTTGCTGGGGGGATATGGATTCCAAATCTCCTGGGGGTTTCCTTTGAAGGGTATCAAGATATCCAACTACACCTTTGACCTATTCGTAATCCTTTTTCTTGATTCGTAAGGAAATGATTATGTTCAAATGCATATGCCTATTTAACAAAACATTGGACGTTTCTCAAAATAAAACAAATAGTGCAAGAGAAAAGAAAAGGAAACGGCACAAATTTCTGGGAAAAGTATTTGTATTGACTTTCTATGAGTATATTTGTACAAAGGAGACAATCATCCTAGTAAGAGGATTTTGTCGTAAATATTGAAAGATTTATACAAAATAAAGGATGGCTATGTGAAATAATTCCATGGGATTCCATTCCGCTATAGCTTTCACAACTCTGAATATCTGTCCATTCAATGCTTCGTTTGCCGATGAATGGATTGATCAGAAGCCTGGAACTGGTTAATGAAGAGATTGTCTTTGAAGTGATCCGACGAGACATAGTCATACGCTTTAATTCCCTAACTTTTTCCTGAATCGCCCTTTCGGGTTTTTGATCCACCGGGAAACCCCTTTTTGCCCAAGCCGCCCTTTCGGGTTTTCAACTTGCCGGGTGTACAGATTTTTTTATTTATTTTTATCCCTAACTTTTGCCTGAACCGCCCTTTCGGGTTTTCGGTTCACCGGGATGCCCATTTTTGCCCAAGCCGCCCTTTCGGGTTTTCGACTTGTCGGGTTATTTATGCGTAGTATCTTTTGACTATGTCTGCGTTCGCAGGGTGCGGCAAATCGTCGCCGTCCATGGTGGTCAGAATCATTGCACCACCAGAAAATATGCTCTTGATCACAAATGGTCCTTCATATGTAGGAGTCCATTTGCCCCTGGGATCACTTTGCGGCAAGATAATCCGCTTGATTACGAGATCTCCGACTTGATACACCTGATGTCTAACTTTCTTATTGAAGGCCTTGATCATCCGTTTTTGATACGTCTGACCATGGCAGATAGCAGCGAGTCGCTTCTCGTCGATCAGATTGAGTTGATCAAGTCGGGTCTGCATCCAATCATCTTCATTCAAACCTGCATCCTTCATAATCCTTAGAGAAGGAATCTGAACTTCCATAGGCAGGACAGCTTCCATGCCATATACCAACGAAAATGGGGTTGCCCCGGTTGAAGTACGTGCCGTCGTACGGTATCCATGCAGAGCAAATAGTAACATCTCATGCCAGTCTTTGTAAGTGACCGTCATTTTCTGAATGATCTTCTTAATGTTTTTGTTCGCAGCTTCAACAGCACCGTTCATCTTCGGCCGATAGGGAGATGAATTGTGATGATAAATCTTGAACTGTTCGCACAATGCGGTGATCATCGTGTTATTCAGATTTGTACCGTTGTCTGTAATGATCCTGTCTGGAACACCATACTGGCATATGAGATTTTGCTTGATAAAGCGGGCAACCACATTTTTAGTAACAGAGGCGAAGGAAGCTGCTTCGACCCATTTGGTGAAATAGTCAATGGCAACCAGGATGAAGCGATGTTCGTTGGAAGCCGTGGGCTTGATCTCTCCAATCATGTCAATGCCCCACATTGCAAATGGCCAAGGAGCAGTCAGAACATTGAGAGGAACCGGAGAGATATGAACTTTGTCAGCATAGACTTGACATTTGTGGCAAGTACGGGAATGTTGATGGCAATCAGCTTCCATGGTAGACCAGTAATAGCCTGCCCTTAGGATCTTCTTGGCCATTGTATGCCCGCTCAAGTGAGTGCCAAACGTGTCGCTGTGTATATCAGTCATGATCAACTCTGCTTCAGCTTTGTCTACACATCAGAGTAATACACAATCATGGCTTCGTTTGTAAAGGATGTCGTTGCTCAGGAAGAACTTAGCAGCAAATTTCCTTAAGAACTTCTTGTCATTTACGGAAGCTCCTTCGGGATAATCTCTAGTCTCGAGATACCTCTTGATTTCATGGAACCAGGGTTGTTCCACTACTTCTTCGGTATTAATCTCGTGGCAATGTGCAGGTTCATCCATTCGCTCAATGGTGATTTGGGGAGCCTCGTTATCCCAGTTGAGTTTAAACATGGAAGACATTGTAGCTAGGGCATCTGCTAGCTGATTCTCTTCTCGCGGGAAATGCTCGAAGGTAATTTGCTCGAAATGAGGCAACAATGTCAGGACATGTTCTTTGTATGGGATAAGATTAGGATGCTTGGTATCCCACTCTCCTTTGATTTGACTGATAACCAAAGCCGAGTCCCCAAATACGATCAAAGATTTGATCCCCAAGTCTATAACAGCCTTGAGACCAAAGATGCAAGCTTCATATTCAGCCATGTTGTTTGTGCAGCTGAAGCAAAGTCGGGCCGTGAAAGGTGTGTGACAACCTTCCGGAGAAATGAGTACTGCGCCGATACCATTTACAAGTGCATTTGAAGCACCATCAAAGTACAGGGTCCATCGGGATCCCTTTTCGGGTCCGTCATACGGTCCGTTACTTTCAATGTTGTCCAAATTCATGATGTCCTCGTCTGGGAAGTCAAATCTCATGGGTTGGTAATCTTAGATAGCTTGATGAGCCAGATGGTCAGCTAGTACACTCCCTTTTATAGCTTTTTGGGTGGTGTACTGGATGTCATACTCAGTTAGGATCATTTGCCATCTAGCTATCCTTCCAGATAAAGCGGGCTTTTCGAAGATATACCTGATAGGATCCATTTTGGAAATCAACAAGGTAGTATGAGTCAACATATACTGTCTTAGTCGGCGAGCAGCCCATACCAAAGCGCAGCAAGTTTTCTCGAGAAGTGAGTAGCGAGTCTCACAGTCGGTAAACTTTTTGCTAAGGTAATAAATAGCACGCTCTTTTCGACCAGACTCGTCATGCTGGCCCAAAACACACCCCATTGAGTTATTCAAGACGGTCAAATACATGATCAATGGTCTTCCTTCGACGGGTGGCATCAGAATAGGAGGTTCTAGCAAATACTCCTTGATTTTATCAAAAGCAGTTTGGCAATCGTCGTTCCATTCGACTACCTGATCTTTCTTCAAGAGTTTGAAAATTGGCTCACAGGTAGAAGTCAGATGAGAGATGAATCTGGCAATATAGTTCAAGCGCCCCAAGAACCATCTAACCTCCTTTTCTGTACGGGGAGCAGGCATCTCTTGTATTGCTTTCACTTTTGCGGGATCGACTTTAATGCCTTTGTTGCTTACAATGAATCCTAGAAGCTTACCAGACCTAACTCCAAAAGTGCACTTACTTGGATTCAGCCTGAGTTTGTATTCTTTCAACCTGGCAAACAGCTTTTCTAGATGTTCAAGGTGCTCTTCCTCTGTTTGTGACCGAGCTATCATATCGTCTACGTAAACTTCGATCTCATGATGTATCATATCATGAAATAAAGCTACCATGGAGCGTTGATAAGTTGCCCCTACGTTCTTCAGCCCGAACGGCATCACTTTGTAATAGAAAGTTCCCCATTGTGTGACAAAAGTTGTTTTCTCCATATCCTCGATGGGCCATTTTGATTTGATTGTAGCCCGAGAATCCATCCATGAAGGAAAACACTTTGTGCTGAGCTGTATTGTCGATCAAAATGTCGATGTGTGGAAGTGGAAAATCAACTTTGGGGCTGGCCCTATTCAAATCCCGGTAGTCCACACACATCCTGACTTTGCCATCTTTCTTAGGTACTGGCACGATGTTAGCGACCCATTGAGGATAGGATGTAACAGCCAGAAAGCCAGCGTCGAATTGCTTCATTACTTCTGCTTTGATCTTTTCAGACATGTCAGGCCTCATTCGGCGAACTTTTTGCTTGATCGGTGGACAGTCCTCTCTTGTGGGGAGACGATGAACCACGATGTCTGTGTCTAAACCCGACATGTCTTCATAAGACCAAGCGAAGATTTCAACATACTCATTCAACAACTGTATCAGGCGTTCCTTGACACTTGGTTCCAGATTGGCACCCACTTGCACCTCCTTTCGGTCTTCCTCGGTCCCTAAGTTGACAGTTTCCAATGACTCTTCGTGCGGTAAGATGGCCCTTTCCTCTTGTTGTAGAAGTCTGGCTAGTTCCCCTGGTACTTCACAACCTTCGTCATCTTCATACTCGGCTTGATTGACCAGATCTTCGGAGTTATTGAAGGATATAGCAGAATAGACACCCATGGAATCCGGAGTGGATGGGTACCTGCATTGGTGAGTGTGGGTGTGTGTAAGGGATAGCCATCCTTAAACAAAAATGCAAAAGGAAAGAAAATGAACACAAGCAGTTTATCAAATGAAAAACGCCCAATGAATCATTAAACATGGCATATGGATATGAAAAATAATCAAAACCCTTACAAATGGACCTACATGCCCCGGGCAAGACATGAGGTGAAAAGATAGTGTACGGATTGTTTGAAACTAAAATATTACAGACCAAATAGGAAATGTTTGACAGATAAATTACTGATGAATAAAAGTGATGGGGACAAAGTCTTTTGCCTCCCGGTTACTCAATCCTCCTTTGACAGTTGGGTAAATCCACTCTTCGATGTTGCTCTCTTTGTCTTCGTCCTCCAAAGCGTTGATTCCATAGGGAGAAATCTTGACTGGCGCTCTTTCAATCTTCGAACGGCGCATAGCTTTCTGGCCAGCGGCTGTGAACCCTAATCCAAATTTGTCTGTCTTATGTGGAATATCAGGCAACTGCCCCCATGCTGAATTCCTCCCTTCCTTTATTGCGGCCCTTGCATCCTCCAGAGATGCCATCCTGGCCATCTGCCTCGGTGTCTCAGTTGCCAGCTTTGCTACTGTTATCTCAGGAAGGACTTCTTCGAAATGCTGAAAAGGCGTCTCAATGAACTCCCCTTCAACCTCCACATATCGGAAAGAGTTCAAGTGGCTAATCATGTACTCCTCTTCGCCATGGACATTAATGATCTTTCCCTTGACAGGATACTTCAACATCTGATGTAAGGAGGAGGTCACTGCCCTAGCATGGTGTATCCAAGGCCTACCCAGCAAGCAAGAGTATGACGGATAGATGTCCATCACATAGAAAGTAGATTTAAACACCTCAGTGCCTATCTTGATGGGAATTTCAACCTCCCCATGGACCATTCTCTTCGAACCATCGAAAGCTCTGACAACAATATCACTTGGTTTCAACTCCAACTCTTCACAATCTAGTCGGTCCAAGGCCTTCTTAGGCAATACATTCAGCGACGAACAGGTGTCGACCAAGACATGTGCGAGAGTGGTTCCTCGACATTCGACTGAAATGTGCAAAGCATCATTGTGGTTTCTACCTTTGGGAGTTAGGTCGGCATCAGAGAACCCTAATCCATTGTTCGCAGTCAGGCTAGCCACGCAATTTTGAAATTGATCCGCAGAGGTTTCCTGGGGCACATGGGCTGCCTTCAGGAATTTTATCAGGGCTTTAGCGTGCGCTTCTGAGCAAAGTAGTAGTGCCAGCATGGAAATCTTTGAGGGGGTTTGCCCCAGCTGTTCTACCACATCGTAATCACTCCTTTTGATTATCCTCAAGATCTCATCCATTTCCTTCTTGGAGGTTTCCGGGATGACCAAGGGTTGAGCCCTCGTCCTGACGAGATCATCTTGGATTCCCTTACCTTTATCAGCAGCGGTAGGAGAGACAGTACTAGGAACAACAACATCCTCAATCAAAGGGATTCTAGCAGAGAGTTTTATTGGTGCAGGGATGACCTTATCAGCTGATGAGGGTCCAAAGATTGCTCTTGGAGGGGCAATCTCTAGAGAAAATATTCTCCCGCTCCTGGTGATTTTACTCGTGCTTGCAATGTTACCAATGCTGGCTTCTTCATCATCCGAACTTTCTTCAGTTATTTCGATTTGCTTAATACCATGGTAATAGACGTCACCGCCATAGTTCCATGGTATCGACTTCTCAGAGACATAGGGAACAGGCCCTGGTATTGTTATCTTCAAAGGAACAGATTTCGTAGTTGGTGTAATCTTAACAGGCTTTTTGACGGCCTTGGAAAGATTGGCGTGAATGGTTATGATTGAGACATCTTCAGTATGGGTTGGAACAGCAGAAACTTTTTCAAACAAAATTTGTCGACTATCCATAAGGCCTTGGATGCCTTTCCTCAGTAACGGACAATCAAACGGCAGAGAGTAACAACAATAACAGTCTTCTTTACATCCTGGGAAGATCCCGGCCCCTAACAAATTCAACTTGATGGTTAGCAATGGAGTTACCAGATCATTGACATCAGCAACATACAAATCTTCTTCAATGGCATTGACATTTCGGCCGTGCTTCGGCATGGGAGCAGATATCACATTAGGCTTCTCCGGAGCGTCAAACTCCACCTCCTTCGCCTCTATCAGGTCTTGGATCTTATGCTTGAGTGCCCAACAATCATTGGTGTCGTTCCCGACACTGTCAGAATGGTAGGCGCATTTGGCATTAGGATGATAATGTGGAGAGGACGTATTCACATTCTTTGGTGCCTCCTTGATGGTGGCGAGATTCAACTTTAACAGATGGGGAATCACTTGCGCTGGAGTCATATTAATGCGGGTGAACTGCCGTTGTGGCCGTTCCACCCGTTGTTGATTTGGTCTGGACTGGTTATAGCGAGGCTGCTCACTTGAAGTGTTTTGAATCATTACGGCCCCCACAGTTGGCCGGCGTTCAGTCTTCCCTGCTCTTCTCTGAGAATATACCACAGTTGTTTCCTTCTTAAAAGGTTTTTTCTCAACACTTGCAGCAACACCCTTCTGAATCTTTCCTGACTTGATGCCAGCTTCTATTCTTTCGCCTGTTAAGATCAAATCGGTAAACCCCGCGGAGGAGTTACCAATCAGATGATTGAAAAATGGCCCAGATAGGGTCCCTATAAACATATCAACGAGTTCACGGTCGGTTAAAGGAGGCTGCACCCTGCCAGCAAAATCCCTCCATTTTTGTGCGTATTCTTTGAATCCTTCGCCTGTTCCTAACGACATACCCTGAAGTTGGGTACGAGTAGGAGCAAGGTCAGAATTATACTGGTATTGTTTGTAGAAAGCGGTGGCCAAATCTTCCCAATTTTGGACGCTGATCCCCTCTAGCTAATAAAACCACTCCAATTGAGCTCCAGAAAGGCTGTCTTGAAAGAAATGAATCCAAAGGTTTTTATCTGCCGTATAGGGTTGGATCTTTCTCACGTAGGACCTGAGATGCATTTTTGGACAGGACAGCCCATCATACCTCACAAACACTGGCACCTTGAACTTTGGGGGAATCACAATCCCGGCAACCAAACCCAAGTGTTCAAAGTCCAAACCCGGTACTCTTTGTAGCTCCATGGCGGCCAACCTATCTTCTAGCCCTTTGTACTTATCATCAGCTGGAGGGTATTGCTGATCAGAATAATCTTCATCCTCTTCGACCTCCTCTTCTTCCACATCGGACTCGGAAGGTACCGCAGCCCCACCTCCTTTGCTGGTTCCTTCATCAGAAGTAGGAGGAAATTCAAGCACTCTCCGAGCTTCTCCGTCAAATCTTCTCCCTAAAGTAGCCACCCCGAGTCTCTTTTTCTTCTTTTTCACTGGGTCTTTATTCCCTAATTGGGTCTTGATATCCTCCTGACCTTTAGCCAAGGTCATCAGGAGTTGTTGGAACTGTGCATTCTGAGCTTGTAGGTCTTTGACTGTTTGCTCGAGATCCATCCTACTAAAATAAACAGCAGACAGATAAGGAAACCTGGAGTGAGACCTGCTTATGCACATGATGAATGGTATGCTTATGTATGCAATGCATTCAAGGATTTAGAACATTCAAAATTGTTGCAGACAAAGAAGAACGCACGTCATATTAATAAGAAGAACTTTGTTAGTACATAAATGCCCCATGGGCCAAATATTACAAAATAACTTCTCAAGGAAAAAAGACATTGCCTATCCTCTTTGGTGCGATGTAGGTGTTGAGGGCCTCTTGCTCATGGAGTCGGCGGGTAAGCTCTAGAACCTTCTTCTCACTGGCGTAGAAGCTAGCTTCAAAAGTGTTCCGTTCCTCCTTGAGTTGAATCCAACGTTTCTGCATTTCCTCCCACGATGTAGGCATGTCAGGATGTAGGATGGTGTAAGGAACCTCTCCTTCATTGACGGGCTCTTTAATCACAGGGAGTATATGAGGATAAGGCATCATTAGACTTTGGGCTCAGGCTCGTACCCACTTGAGATAAGGCTCAAGAGGGATGGAGTTCTTGTGTCCCAGAGTCTTGCTATCAACCTTGTTGGGTCTCCCCCAAGCTCTGATGAATCTTTGGCGAAGTCCTTGCGCATCGTTGTCGAAGTCAAAAACTAGGTCAGGAATCAACATGTCATGAGGGCCATCCCTCCGTGCATATCCAAATTGCCTCAAAGCTAGGCAAGGGTTGTAGGTGATACCTCCTCTAATTCCAAGTAAAGGAACATTAGGAAATTCTCCGCAACGATCGACGATGATGACATTTTCTCTGGACCGAGAACACCAATGTACATCAGAGTGAGTAAGAGTCATCAACCGTTGGGACCACCTTGAGCCTTGGTCATTCTTCAAGACAGATTGTGGAAGGTGCGAAATAAACCACCTTGCAAGGAGAGGAGTACAACACATGAGAACACCCCTCTTTCTCATTGTTCGTGTGTAAAATGAGTGAAGAATGTCCCCAAGCAATGTTGGTATTGGATTTCTGGAAAAGAAGATTTTAACGGCGTTGATCTCTACAAGCTGGTCAGGATTTGGGAACAAGACCAACCCATAGATAAGGAGTGCCACAATCTCTTCAAAGGCTCGTAGGTCCAATGAGTTCCAACATTCTTGTGCCTTCTCAAACAAGAATTTTGCTAAGAATCCTTTGACGCCGCTTCTGGTTTCCCAATGCCCCTTGATGTCGGATGGTTGTAGATGTAATGCTCGGGCAACATCTTCCGGCTTTGGTTCCTTTTCCGTACCGTTGAAGGGTAGTTGATTAAGGATAGAAATTCTCAGGAGTTGAGAAAACTCCTCCAAAGTGGGTACCAACTGATAATCATGGAAAGTGAAGCAGTGGTGAAGAGGGTCAAAGAACTGGAATAGCACTTTCATCATGTCTTCTTCAATGTTGGTGTTGACTAGGCTGAGCAGTCTACCATGTCTTTCACTGAAGGATGAGCTTTCCGGAATTCTTGAGGTGAGCTCCTTGAGTTGAGGAGAAATTCTCACAAGGTGGACTTGGATGGTGTTTCTGTGAGGAATTTCCATGACCTACAAAACAGGAACAAAGATGAAGATCCAAACCCTTGAAATGGTTAGTGAATGCATATGATGTTTTATGATGTTTATGATGTATGCACAAAACATATGTACAAGCAAATCACACCAAACCCTAGTTTCAGGCTTGCATGGGGTTTCATAGGTAAGTACCCTCTTGAGTGTGGTTGGCTTAAAAACCTGTCCTATAAATAGTAACCGGGTTCTAAGGAGCTCAATATCACAGGATTGTTTTCATTGTTCATTGTTTTGGTTTATCCACTTAACTAGCGACCAAAATATTCCAAGAAAACAACCCTCAATGAGTGTAGTATCGAGTATCTACCAACTTCGGACTGCACCAAAGCCGGTCATCTCACTACCCCTAATAAAAGGCCAAGATGGTCAAGTAAGGTTATAGGTCATTAGTGCTTAGTGACATCACTCAGCGGCCCCGTACTCTCCTTGATTGAACTCAAGGGTTATCGGTACTCATAAATATGTCGCACTAATATAGCTATTGCTTCGACCGTGTCGGTATACCCCGCACAGTTTCCACAACGTATTGCTATCTATGAATGTTTCCCAAAATCCAGGTGTAGGATTGCAAACCCAAACAATAGAGCCAAGATATAAAGCAAACAATTCAAACAATTAGTCATGCAAGAGGGTGATCTAAGCCCTAAGGTTACTCCACTTTTAAATTTTCCCCAGCAGAGTCGCCAGTTCTGTGATACGGTGGGAGAACTGACTATGGTTTTGCATTTGTTTTCGCAAATGTTTCGGTTGAGCAAGAGTCGCCACCGACTTTTTATTTTATCCTAAGGAAAGGTTTAAAAAGCACAGCAAAAACCTTTGAGATTTTTCTTGGGTTCGGGGAATAGATTATAGAAAGGGAAGGTATTAGCACCCTTTCTATCCATGGTTATCCATGGGCTCTTAGGTACTTGCTTAGATCAACTTGCCTTGGTTTTCAATTGTTTGAAATGGTGCTTGGTGTGTGGTTTTGAAAAAGATGCCTTGTATAGGCTACCCTTGTAACAATTCTTTACTCGAATGTTTTACAAAAGGTGTTTGTCTTTTTGAAAAGATGTTCCAAGATTTTTGAAAGTTTGTTTTGAAGGTGTTTGTAAAGTGTGGTTTGAAAATAGGCAAGTGTTTTGTTTTGCAAGTTGACAAGTACTTAAGAGCTATCTACCCTAAAGTTCTCAAAGATTTTTGCTATGTTTTAACCCTTTTGACAATTTTGTTCCACCATTGCATTTGGTGGAAAATCTTGTATTAAGAGGTGAAAGGGACGGGCGCGGGTCATCGTTTTAGACCATAATTGCAATAGTGCTAAGTATCTTTGGGCAATTTCTCTTTGAAAGGGACTTGATCATTTTAGGCAACTTTTCGAAAGCGTCATCGAGGGACTATGATCATTTGATTGTTTGTTTTACCCAAAGAAACCTAACATGCAATATGGCCCATTTATGGAAGACAACAAGTGGAATACCCTAGGGGTGCAAGTGTGATATGTGTTGTCCATTTTCATGCTTGATTATCTTGAAATTAGGTCAAACTAATTTTGTTCTTTTTATTTGCATACAAACCCTAGTTCTAGCATGACATATTTAGAAAGCGTTTAAAGTGCGAAAAGTAAATTTCCTAAACTATTACAACACAATATGGGAAGGGGGGTACAAATGTTCAAATGGGGGGATATTTAGACAAGGAATTTAAACCTAGCTATTACATCAATTTTGGAATATTTACAAAAAAATAATTAATTGCATAAATTAAATGAACAATAAAATAAAGATGCAAAATGCAAAAGAGGTTTTCATATGTATGGAAAAAGGATATTTCTTATGTCAAATGAATAAAAATAAAAAAAGTAATATTTTGGAATTTTTGTGTTTTAAGGGTAAAAACCCTAATTTCATTAAATAAGTATATTAACCATTTAATATGTATAATATTTAATAATTATATACAAAAAATAAAATAAAATGGAGTATATTCATAAAAAGTGTTTTTCATGTTAAATATTAATAAAATAAAAAATGTATGTATTTTGGTATTTTTTACCTAAATGTACTAATATATATAAATATCTTTATTATTTACTAAATAAATATTATATATACAAAAATAAAAATAATTAATATTTATATAAAAAAAAGTATATTTTGTATAAAACATTTTAAGAGGATAAAACAAAATAAAAATGAAAATAAAATAGTGTTTACATTATTTTTTCTATTTATTCTAAATAATATATTCTTTGTACTTATTTACATACAAATAGCAATATAACTAAATAAATGCCTAAAAATATAAAAATGGTGTAAAAATAATTTTTCATGTTTTTAATATTATGGGAAAAAATAAATAAGCCAAAATGAAAAAAAGAAAAGTCAAAAATCATGAAAATAGACATAATGGGCTCAGGGGGGTATGAAACCAAAAACAAGGTGTGAAAAGAAATAACACAACAGGCCCAGCCCATGAAGCTTCTTCTTCAACCTTCAGACAAAAAATGTTCCAAAACGCGCGCCTGTTTTCCAAGTTCAAACATCTCGATTCTTTGATCTTTTGCACAAACTTACAACATAAGAAATGTTAAGAATTGAATCACGATTCTAAATATATAAAGAACTCATCCTAACTCTCAGAAATGAGAGAGAATTTTGACATTCCCAAATCCTGACCTAACTTTTCTTCCATATTCAAACCTTAAATTCTCACAGCTCAAGCAAAATAAATGAAAAGTAAAAGCATGTACAGATTCAGGGGCATGAGTAGAACACTTCTTATTCACAAACTTAGAGCTAATGATGCCTAGACTAAGAGTTAGAAGTTCAAGAAGATGCCTGTTCAGTTGAAGTTATATCTGGCAATGGGGGAGCTTTCAGAGCAAGATGATGATCTGTATAGCTTGCCTGAAGTGTGGTGATGCTATTCCAATGCTTACTTTGCTTTGAAACACCTTGAATCGAGCTATGAACCTCCAACTGTAAAACAAGAAAATGAAAATGGTGGAACTGGTTAGAGGAATTACAGGTCGTGTTTTGTGTTTTGGTTAGCTTCAGGTGATGCTAGGGAATGTGTTTGATGAGCTTTGGACAAGAAATCATGAAAGGAATGAGAGATGGGATCCAATCTGCAGACCCTGCCCTGTTTCTGCAGTTTGAGAGTGATTCTGGGAATGGGAGTGTTTGAGACCTTGTTTGCTCGTGTTCTAGCTTGTGCTTGATGATTAGAAAGTGTATACAATATTTGCTTAGGCTTGCTTATGCTCAGATCAAAGTTATGTTGTGTTATGCTAAGTTTCTTAATACGTAAGCAAACAAAGGCCACTTGAGTTTCTAGGCAGGTAGAGGCCCCCTAAACATGTTGCTAACCTTGTCTTGATCAGTGTGTTTTGCTCATAATCTTGTGCCAAAGTGATTTGATCTGTACTTGTGGATTTGCAACTTTGACATAAAGCTTGCTTTTGCAAAAATGGTTATTTCACTTTTTCCATTTATGGCCTAATCCAACATGTAATGCATAAACTCATGAAACAAGGCCTTAGCACAATGAACATGCATTAAATTATTGAGTGTTGGATGGTTTAGAGGCCTGTAATGTAGCACAAACCAAGCTGACTTGAAAATGGCATAAGTTATGAACATGTACATGACCAATTCAAAAGTGAGTTTTTGCCATATTGCAAAATTCGATTCTCTCAAGTTATGAGGTTGTTTGATGAGTTCTTGGACATTTTGGAAATCTTGGAATGTGTACTACAATCCATCTTTAAAATGCAAATTGAAATTCCAAGTGGAAGTGTATGGAAAATGGTCTTGAAGTTAGGTAGAAAACCTTGCCAAAATAGGTTAAAATTTCACTAAGAATGGTTTAGTACCCTTATTCCAAAAATTGTAACTTGAGATACAAGCCTCTTTTGGGAAAACTTTCTGAACAAAAGTTGTAGATTATGCAACACGCTACAACTTTCATGTTTTGACTTTTGCTTGAATCCAAATGAATCTTGGTGAGAAAGTGAGGCAAAGTTGGGAAAAAATTAGGGTTTTTTCATAACTTAGAAAAATTCTAAGTTATGAAAAATTCTCATTTCAAACCCTAATTTGCATTTTTTGATTTCTTGATGAACAAGTTTCATGATTTGGCATGTTTTGATGAAAAATGAATCTTGACTCTTGATTTTGACCAAAAAGTCAAAGTTTGACTTTTCAGTATACAGTCAAAATTGATCAATTGACTGGGAAATTCAACTGTCAACCTTGTGTATTTGGGATCTTTTGAGCTTGTTGAGCATGTCAAGATAATTCCATGGGGTCCTTGAGTCCATATGTGAGCTTGGTTTTCCATTGGCTAGGTCAAACAGTCAAAAATTGCCTTTGTGCAATCAAAACCCTAAAAATGACCATTTTGCCCTTTTGGTGATTTGATCAAATTTCTTGTGGAATTGTGATCCAAACTTGATCAAATGGTCCATGTGAGTTCATAATGTTGATGTGGGTCAATTTTCATGAGATTTGACTGTCAATTGGCCACAGTTGACTTTTTTCCCCAATACAGCTGATTTCTAGGTCAATTGTCCAATTGACTGGGCAAAACTTGGAATCAAGGCTTGAAACTTGATGTGGATAAACTTGGGAGTCCAATATGAAGCATGAAAGTCATCTTAGGCATTTTAGGTCAGAACATCTTTGTGCAAACACAAACCCTAACTTGGGTCAACAGTGCAAGGAGAAGTCTTGCAGATGAAACCCTAGCTGGATCTTGATCTTCAAGGGCTTTGTGATGAGAAATCAATGAGAAAAGGGAGGGCAAATTTTGGGGTACAACAGACGCTCAAAGAGTTAGCCGTATGGAAACATGCAGTGTCATGGGCTCTCACTTTTTGGGCCTTACAAATTCCAAAGCTCACTCCCCATTTATTTTTGATACCAGGCCCAATTTTTATGTTTCTTTTTTTCTATTTTTCTTTTTAGCCTTTCAATTGTTTTATATTTTACTTTGCATCCTTTTTTTCCTAACAAATCATAAAAATCAAAAAAATATTAAATAGACTTAGGTTTCTCTTAAATTAATTTTAATTTTGTAATTTAATTTAATTAATTATTTGGACATTATTTTTTAATTTAAAATCAACTAGACTTAGATTTATTTCTTTTAAATATTTTTCTTAATAAAAACATAAAAATATTAGGATTTGGTTAATTTCATTTAATGCTTATTTTATTAATTAAATTTAGATTTAGTTTAATTATTTTTCTTAATAAAAAATAAGCAAAAACAACAAAAAATAGTTTCTTGTTTAGATGTATCTTTCTCAATTCGCGCGCGTTTAATATTTCCTTTCTATTTTGCTTTTTCTCATATTTTTGTATCTGCTGATGGAATGTAATAGCTTAATTTAAGATTTACCTTTATCGCTTTCTTTATTTTCTTCCCCCCAATTTTTTGTACATGTAAATACCCCCTCCACGAAGCACTGTAATAGCATAGATTTAAATTCATGCACTTTAAATTTCTGCTAAATATTTGCTGTTAGTAATTAGGCTTGTATGAAAAGACTGAAATCAAATGATAGCAAACTTAACACAAGACTAAAATAACTGAATATAAAACACATTTCACATACACACCTCTAGAGTATCCCACTTCAGTTGCCTTTGGAAAATGGTCACAATTCTCGAAATGTGAGAAGTTTTAGTGGTTGTCCTCTAGTTTTAAGGATCACAAGTCCCTCGATGACCCTCTTGATGTTGCCTCGGTTAAAAGTGATCTTAAAACTTTAGGACAATTACTAAAATTCCTTTCCAAGTTGCCTTCGTGGTCGAAACGTCCCTTCGATTGTCCCTCAAACATCCAACGATAGGGCTACCTACTCACTAATAGTAAGATAGCACCGTCTAAAGGATATGAGGAAAAGAACAAACCTTTCGAGTATAAGTAGATAGTTCCTAGATGCTATGCTCAAAAACAAACTTTTACACTTACACAAAACATTTCAAAAAAACATTTTCAATCGCTTTATCAAAACTCTTGAGGACTGATACAAGAGTTATCATAAAGAGAATCTCCGCACAAGGCATTTTTCAAAATAATTTTCCAAACACACAAAGCACAAGATATTTTTTCAAATGAGCTAAGAATCTAAGAGCCCGTAGAAAACTACGGATGGAAAGGGTGCTAACACCTTCCCTATCCATAATCTACCCCCTTACTCAAAAAATTATCGAAAAGATATTTTTCTATTCTTTTCACCCTTTCTTTAATTTGGATAAAAGAAAAGTCGGTGGCGACTCTTGCTTACTGCAACATTTGCAAACATAAACTCAAAACCGGTATTAACAGTCGGTTCTGCCACCGTATCACAGAACTGGCGACTCTGCTGGGGATGATTAAAAAGTGGGGTTACCTTAGAGTCTAGTTCATTTTAAACTGCTTTACCTTGTATGCTTTGTCTGCTTTACTCTTGAGGGCTTGTTTGGGTTGTTACTAAAAGATCCTACACCTGGATCTAGGGCACCTCATTATGTAAGTAGCAATAAATCATGGAGGTTGTACAGTGTAGACTGATATGGACGAAGTGATAGCTACGTTAGCGTGATACTTTGGTTTTTACTAATGTTCCTTGAGTCAGTCAAGGATAACATTAGGCTTTCGTAGTGTCATTAAGCCCTAACTGACCTTTAGAACCTTTAATTGAATCATCCTAAGCCATTAGAAAGTAGTGAGATGGCCGACTTTGGTTCCGACCGAAGATTGGTTGATACTCGATGCTACACTCATTGAGATTGGACTTTTGGAATATTTTGGCTGTAATACTTCGGTGCTTGAGCTAGAACAATGCCTAAAAGGAAGGTCAGTGATATGAGACTCCTTAGAACCCGGTTACTATTAATATCACATGTTGAACCAATTGAAACTTCAAGAGGGTACTTACCTTTAAAACTAATGCAAGCCTTTAAACCTAAGGTCTATGTGTGACTTGTTTGTGTTTGATATAATTATGATTTCAAAACATAATCATAACATCATAAACATCATAACATGTCATGTACACTAACCATTTCAAGGGCCTGTGGATTTATCTCCCCTCTGTTTTGTAGTTTATGCAATCAACTCGCAGAAAACCATCCGAATCAATTTTTTAGAGATTCTTCCCAAACTCAAAGAAATGATTTCAAAAATTCTTAAGAGTTCATCATTCAACAAGATATATGGTCACTTGCTCAATTTGGTTACTACCGGTTTTGACGAGGGTTCGATGAGTGTCTTACTTCAGTTCTTCGACCCTAAGCACCACTGCTTCACATTTCCAGACTATCAGTTGGTGCCTACGCTGGAAGAATTCTCCAAAATACTTGGTTTTCCCATATTGAATCAGATAACCTTTACTCGTTTAGAACAAGATCTAATTGCTGAAGATGTTTCTATAGCTTTGCATTTGAAGCCATCTAACATTGAGTCCAATTGGGAAAGGAGGAGTGGAGTTAAAGGCCTCCTCACAAGTTTCCTGATGAAGAAAGCCCAAGTATTCCTAGACGCTATGAGTTACCATGCATTTGAAGATGTTTTAGCTCTTTTGATCTACGGGTTGGTTTTGTTCCCCAATTCAGACCAGTTTGTAGATGTCAGTGCCATCAACATTTTCCTTGATCACAATCCAGTGCCTATATTGCTCGGGGGTATTCTGCATTCACTCCATACCCCTACCATGAAGAAGCGAGGGACTCTTATGTGTTGTATACCTCTACTCTATAGTTGGTTTATTTCTCACCTTTCGCGGTCAATAATGAAGAATGAATTAGGTTTAAGATGGAACCAAAGATTGATGTCTCTTTCTCACTCTGACATCTATTGGTGCCCTCGCTCCCAAGAAGACATCTCTTTTATTGATCGTTGCGGAGAATTTCCCAATGTGCCACCCTTGGCATTAAAGGAGGCATCACCTACAACCCCTCTTTATCTTTACGTCAGTTCGGTTACGCCCGGAGGGATGGTCCTCATGATATGCTCATTCAAGGTATTGTATTCGACTATTTAAATGAACTGCAAGGTTATCATCAGAGATCATTCGCGCTTGGGGAATGGTTAATAAGACTGATAGCAGGACTTTAGGGAACAAGAACTCCATCCCTTTGGAACCATACCTCAAATGGGTGCGAGTTCGTGCTCAAAGTCTTATGATGCCGTATGCTGATATCCTACCATTGATTTGAGAGCCTTTTGTTCAAGGGGTCGAGTGTCGCATCATCTTACACCCTGATATGCTAATAAACTTCAAAGAATTGCAAAAATCTTGGATACAGCTCAAAGAAGAACGAGATACCTTTGAGTTCCAATTCTTTGCCAACGAGAAAAAGGTGTTGGAACTGACAAAGCGGCTTCGCGAAGAGCAGAATCTCAATGCCTACATTAGCACCAAAAGGAAGCGTCCTTGGGAGACTTAGAAATCTTAGAAGTTTCTTATTTGTTATTCTTTTGTAAACTTTGATTTCATTTGAACTTGCTAATAAAAAGTCTTTGTTTCTGTTTTGGTTAAAAGAGTTTAAATACTATGAGGCCCTTGAAAACATTGCATACATATATCATACATATCATTGCATAAACAGGTTTCAGGACAGGCTTCTTATCTTCTTCGCTGTTTATTTCAGCAATGGATCTTGAACAAACAGCTAAGGAGCTTCAGGCACATGATGCTCAATTCCAAGAAATGTTCTTGAATTTGGCTAAGGGACAAGAAGATTTGAAAGCACTCTTCAGCGGGAATCTGACCAAGAAATATCCTGACAACAAAAAGGATGACCAGTTGGAACAACTGCAAGCTGAGATAGAAGCAATGAGAATCCAGATGCTGGGGAAAATGGATCTTATCCAAAACTTAGCTCGGGGACAAGAAGAGCTGAGAGCCCTAGCCAACAAGTTTCATCAAGATGAATGCAATCATATGGAGCAAACAACGAGAATTGGGGATCAAGTCTTTAATCTGCCTCAGTTAAAACAAGAGGATTTGGTTGAAAAAACACCTTTCAAGACGGCTGCTACACCAAAGGTCCAACAACGACCTCCCCAACCACAACAAGGTAATCATCAAAGGAAAGACACGCCCAAGAGGCAATTTACCAAAATCAACATGCCATTGTCTTAGGCATTGCAACATATGTTGAGGATGAATTTGGTTACGTTGATAAGACCTCATCCAAACCCCAAAATTTCTTCCCTTAACTACAATCCTGATGCAATATGTTCCTACCATTCCAATAGTCCTGGACATGATACGAATGGTTGTTGGGCATTGAAAAATAAGATTCACGACTTGATCAACAAAGGAGTGCTGGAGTTCACACAAGATGGCCAGAATGAATTCTTCTTCCATCCCTCAAAGGCACACCATCTGAAGTGACAAGTCCAAGACAAAGAAGCTTTTATTTATTATAATTTTCAAGTTGTAATTTTCTTTTGATTGGTCGAACATTTGTTTCATGTGAAACTTTGTTATTTTATCAATTCATTGCATATGTCTGTTTTGAATCAATTCATTCATATTCACTATATTTAAAATACTTTCTTACTTCTTTTTATGATATTCAACTCTCGATAAAAAGCTCTAAGCCTTTAGTGGGAGGATGACAAAAATGATACCACAGTCTCTACAACATCCTTTTGAACAGACCCCACTAACGATGTACAGGCATTGTTTCAAATCCCAAATAGTGGAGTTATAAGGAAGATAATCCATAGTCAAACCCTTTGAGCCTAAGAAGTAGGAGTTTTTCTTTTCACACAAATTAAAAACCCTTAATCATAACCTGGGGCAGGGTAGTTTTCTCAGTTAATTTAGATGTGCATTCAGTCGCAAGCTGTACCTTCATACACGTCAAATAGTGTAGAAGATGATCTCCAAAAGATGGTGATGGTTCCACATAATCATTAAAAGAGGCAGTCAATATCTCTCAAAAGAAAAGCCTGCTAAGTCAAAAACCTATGAAGGAGACTTAAGAAAAAAACTGGGGCATCCCGCTTGTTGTACCCCAAAATTTTCAATCTCATGTTTTTCCAAGATTTCCTCTTGCATAGGTGGTTACAAACCATTTCCTAAAGAAAAGGAAATTTTTCAAATGATTGTTAAGTATCCTTCGATTGTCATCTGCAAAAGGTCCTTCGATTGTCATCTGCAAAAGGTCTTTTGATTGGCATATGCAAAAGGTCCTTGGATTAGCATCTGCAAAAGGCCCTTCGATTGGTATAGGGCCTTTCGATGGGCATTTCCAACAAGGCAGCTTCGACGGGCATCTTAAATAAGGTTGTTTTTTGTTAGAGCATACAAAGTGCCTTTCGACAGGCATGTTAACCAAGTGATGTTTCGATTGGCATATCAACAGGGTGATATTCTGATTGTCCAAGTTAGAGAAAATAAGATCAAAAAGAGCAAGAACTGAGAGGGTTCCAGAAGCTCTGACGATGGGCATTCGAATTCATGCAGATTGGAGAGGATAACTCTAAGCCTTTCTACAGACTATGGTTCAAACGTAGAAGCTCTGATGCTAAGAATATGAGCAATTCTAATCAAGATGCAGAGCCATCGAAGGGAGAAAGGCTTAATATTTAACCGAAGGAGTTGTGACAAACGAAGTTGGCGCAATTCGAATTTAAAGCCTTTGAAGGAAAACAAATGTTCTAATGAGGGAAGTTCTGGGCAATTCGAATCAGGACTTAGAGCCATCAAGGAGTGTAGAACAACACTTCGATTAGTCAATAAGATAACGCTTCGATTGGACCAAGTTCAAAGCCATCGAAGAGAGCAAAACTTGAGACTTAATCGAAGGAACCATGATGAAAGCCTTAAGCCAAATTCGAACAAAACACCTATCCTAACCTGTCCAGGTTCTCCCAAAGTTCAAAATGGCATGTTTTCCTTGCAAATATGGCAAGAATTCAATGTTAATCGTGGATTCAATTCCCAAGTTAAAGGCCGAATTCTTGCCTTGTTTGTTCCTAACTCCACGAGAGCTGATTCGACCAGGGTGATTCTCTTCAAATCAAGTAATTGAAGTAGAGGGTGGCTAAATCGAAGGAGCCATAACATCGAAGCTGGTGCAATTTGAACTAGAGTTCAAAGCCTTCAAAGAGAACAAATTCGAAAGGAATGGATCTGCAGGGGCATGTCAGCTTTCGATTTCCATCATATTGGAGGCCCAAAGAACTCATAACAGGCCGGCAATAACACATGAAAATTGATTGGCACCGGATTGAATCAAATATATAAAGCTTTTATGAAGAAATCAAATCAAATCTCTTCATCATAATGGACCAAGATTTGATATACAAATGTTGACCAAAAATCCCTTGTCTCTATAAACCACGTGATCTCAGAGAAAAAGGGACATGCACGCATACTGCATCACACAGATCCGTCGCCACACCATATTGCTCAAAAAACCCCAAAAGTGTCCCAATCGAAACACCTTTTGCAGGCACCCTGAGCCCAAACGAATACCAGATTTATGTTCTTGATCCATCCAGGAGTTCACACCAAACTCATAAGAAAACATCTCCACACTCAAAGCTACAGATCGAAGCATACTGGCCATAGGAATACTGTTTAGGGCTTCGAAGCGGCAAACTTTGAACTGGGTGACATAGGAACCTTCTGCCATTTTTAAACCCAGATTCGAATCTCAGGATTCTTGTTATTGCAGGACAAAATAATTTCAGATTCGACTTAGAGAGGGAATCGAAGGACCTGGGTTAGACACCCAGGTCATACATTTTATGGTTTTCTAACAAACTTGCTTGCAGATCCAATGTCCCAGATCGAAGGAGTATATCATGTACCATCATTAGGCACTTTCGACCAGCCTTGTTACTTGGATTGAAAGGCAGTCTTAGGCCCTTCGATCCAGGCCTACATCCTGCAGATTACCCCTTTTATTTTTACTACTTATTCCATTTAGTTTATCTTTTTCATTACTTTGTTTCTTCTAGTTTTTTTAATCAACATTAAAATCCAAAATCACAAAAAAGATTAAGTTTTAGTTTTTACTATTAATATTAATTTTTTTCAATTAATTAATTAATTATTTTAATATTTTCTTAAAAAACTAAAATTGAATAGACTTAGGATTTTTAAGTCAATTTCTTTTCATAACAAAAACAAACAAAAAAATTTCCTTTCATTTAGGATTTTAGACGTATTTTCAATTCATGCGTGTTTATTTACTTTCGCATTTTTATTATTGTAACTGCCTACTGGTTTGTAATAATAATTAGGATTTTACTTTCTGCATTTTTATAATGCATCTCTCCCAAAGCCGTGTAATAACTTAGGATTTATTTTTCTGCAATTTATTTTCCATAATTTATTTTCTGCACTATTAACTATTAGTAAATAGGCGTGTATGGAACGACTGTAAATTAAAGCGTTAGCTAACCTAACAAAAAGACAAAAAATAATTGAATCTCCACACATATGCACATATGCATCTCTAGGGTATCCCCGCTTCGGTTGCCTTCGGAAAAATGGTCATGTCCCTCGAGAATAGGGACGCTTTAGCAAAAGACCTGTAAATCAAAAGATCATAGTCCCTCGATGACCCTACAGTGTTGCCTTTCGGTAAATGATCTCGTCCCTTAAACAAAAGTTTCTAAAGCGTCTCCATATGTTGCCTTTATGACCGTAAAACGTCTCTTCGAATGTCCCTCAACATCCAACGATATGGCTACCTACTCGCTAATAGTAGGATAGCATTGCCTAAAGGAAAAGAGGAAAAGAACGACCATTTTCGAGTAACAAAGTAGATAGTTGTTAGAAGTTTGCTCAAACATTTTGCACTTACACAAAAAACTAATTTTCAAAAACAATTTCAAAACACTTTGTATACTTTCTCCACTATCTCGAGAAACATTACAAAGTTTGTCGTACTAAGGCGTTTTCAAAACATTTTCAAACACACAAAACATAAAGGTATTTCAAAATGAGAAAACCTCTAAGAGCCCGTGGAAAACCACGAATGGAAAGAATGCTAACACCTTCCCTTTCCATAATCTACCCCCCTTACTCAGAAAAATCTCAAAAATGTCTTTTTCTGTTCTTTTCACCCTTTCCTTTGTTGGATAAAAGAAAAGACGGTGGCGACTCTTGCTTATGGAAACATTTGCGAATACAAACACAAAACCAGTATAACAGTCGGTTCTGCCACCGTATCACATAACTGGCGACTCTGTTGGGGAACTTAAAAGTGGGGTTTACCTTAGAGTTTGTTCATTTTTAAACTTCTTTTTGTGCTTTGTTTGCTTTACTTTTGAGGGTTTGTTTGGGTTATTACTAAAAGATCCTACTCCTGGATCTAGGGCATCTTATTAGGTAAGTAACAATAAATCATGGAGGTTGTACGGTGTAGACCGATACGGACAAAGTGGTGGCTACGTTATCGCGATACTTTGGATTATACTAATGTTACTTGAGTAAGTCGAGGATAACATTAGGCATCCTCATAGAGTCACTAAGCGCTAACTAACCTTTAGAACCTTTAATTGACTTATCCTAGTCATTAGGAAGTAGTGAGATAACCGGATTTGGTTCCGACCGAAGATTGGTTGATACTCGATACTACACTCATTGAGGCTGGACTTTCGGGATTTTTTTGCCGCAATACTTCAGTGCGGAGCTGAAACAATTTTTGAAGGGAAGGTCAGTGATATTGAGGCTCCTTAGAACCCGATTACTATTAATAGGACATGTTGAGCCAACTGAAACTTCAAGAGAGTACTTACCTACAAACCCCATGCAAGCCTAAACTTAAGGCTGCTGGTGTGACTTGTTTACATTCATTATCTAACAACTTGAACTCATTGCAGGGCTTTTGTTTATATTCCTTGCAGGACCTTATTTGTATGCATTATCCAATAAACTGATTTTCTTGCAAGACATACTTGTCTTCATCACCTTACACTTTTGCTTAATGCATAGCATACACATCATAACATCGTCCCATAGCATCTCCTTAACCATTTCAAGGATCTCAAGGGTCTGTGGTGCAGGTTATGATGAACCAGACGTCTAGCAAGGGGCAATGGGGTTTATTTTCTTCTAGACAACACCGTCAAAAGACCAAAGTAACAACTTGAGTCAGAGGCTGTGACACACTTGATATGGTGAGCTTGATTCTTGTAGAAGGACCTTCAACGATATGAAAGTTCTTCAATCAAAGTTGCAATTGGATTCTAACGTTTTCTTGTTTACCCCATGAGATCTTTGAAAACATTGCACGCATGTCATTTGCATAACAAGTCTTTCAGTACAGGTCTCTCATTTTCTCGCTGTTTATTTTAGCAAGGAAAACGGCTCTCCAACAAGACAACATAGATCTTCAAAAACAAGAGGCTCAGTTCATGGGAATATTCTTAAATCTATCCAAGGGGCAGGAAGAGTTGAAAGCACTCCTCGCTTGAAACCTGGCCAAGAAAAGACCTGAAGACAATAAGGACGAACAGTTGGAATAACTACAAGCTGAGGTAGAAGCAATGAGAACCCAGATGTTGGGGAAAATGGCTCTTATCCAAGGCCTAGCCTGGGGACAAGAAGAGCTGAGATCCATTATCAACAAACTTCATCAAGACGGATGCAACTGTATGAAGAAAACAGTCGAGGCTGGGGACCAAGTCATTGATCAACCTCCAAGAAGACAAGAGGTTGGCTTGGTGAAGAGTGGACCTTTCCAAATTGCGGATACATCGTAAGCCCAACCATAACCTCTCCAACAACCACAGGGTAATCAGCATAAGAAGGATTCATTCACTAGGAAATATACCAAACTCGGCATACCAATGTCACAAGACTTGTGACACATGTTGACGTTGAATTTGGTCACGTTGAGGGATCCTCCTACAAATCCCAATACTTCCTCTCCAATGTACAATCTAAATGCAAGGTGTGCATATCACTCCAACAGTCCAGGGCATGACATTGATAGCTGTTGGACATTAAAATATAAAATTCAAGACCTAATCGATGAGGGAGCATTAGAATTCGCACAAGATGGTCAATTGGCATTCTTCTGTCATCCTTCCAAGGCACACCATATGAAGTGACAAGATCCGACAAAGAGGCTTATGTTCATTAGAATTTTCAATTTGTAATTTTCTTTTGATTGTTTGAACATTTATTCATATCAAACATTGTTATTTCATCAATGCATTGCACATGTTTGTCTTGAATTAATTTGTTTTCGTTATGCTTAAACTACTTTCTTACTTCCCTTTTGTGATATTCAACTCTTGATTAAAAGCTATAAGCCTTTAGAAGGAGGATGACGAGAACGATACCATAATCTCTACAGTATGCTTTTGAACAGACCTCGCTGACGATGTACATGCGTTGTTTCAAATCCTAAATAGTGGAGTTATAAGGAAGATAATCCCTAGAAAACCCCTTTGAGCCTAAGAAGTAGGAGTTTTCTTCTCACATAAATTAAAACCCTTAATCATAACCTGGGGCAGGGTAGTTTTCTCAGTTAATTCAGATGTGCATTCAGTCGCGAGCTTTCCCTTTATACACGACAAATAGTGTAGAAGATGCTCTCCAAAAGATGGTGATGGTTCCACATAATCATTAAGAACAGGTAGTCATTATCTCTCAAAATAAAAGCCCATTAAGTCAAAACCTATGAAGGAGACTTAAGAAAAACTGGGGCATCCCGCTGGTTGTAATCACAAAAGAAACAGTTCAGGCAAAAGACAGGGATAGAAAAATCAAAAAATAAAGAGGTCCTACAAATCCTCAACAAAAAGAAAAGGTCACAAATATGATTGCCTTCTCAAACAAACGTTCAATTTCTGAACCATCACCAGAATATCAGGGCCAACATTCCAGAACTCAATCAGGATCTAAACGCACAATTAACTGAGCATAGGACTGAATAACATCACGTAGAATGGGTGGGTACAAATAGATTTTGAGCCTTTATCCTTTGTTTCTTAAATCGTGAACTAGGCGACGTTATAACGCTTAAAAGTCCTAGCTGAAGCATGAGTTAGTTCAAAAGCATACTGTTACAAAAGGTATCCTGACTCCTGTAGGGTTCACTATAAATCATGAGTTGACATCACACTTTTACAAAATTTGTTTGTTTTACTAAAAAATGAATTTTCAAACTTCAAGACAAACATAAGCTTTGCATTCTTAAAATACCATTATTTGCATATGACTATTTGTTCAACGGCATAGAAATTCGCACAATGGATATTCGATGAACAAAAATCTTCTCAGTGGACAAAATCACCTCAGATGGAAAGACATTCCAGTGATAGGCCTTTCATAATCAAGGGGCATAGCATGATGTCCAGCTGATCTGGGGCAGTCAAGTCAAGGTTCAAGGAATTTCTCAAAAATGCCAAATAGCTAGAGGCAGAACTCCATCTGAATCACTTGGAGCATTGGACATGAATTCCAACAACGAATCCTATACGATCAAACAAACATCTTCTGGCAGTCTAGCAACACTTACTACTATGGACAATGACAATTCTCCGTACCCGGTGAACATGGACATAGTCGGAAAATACTATGCATGAACAAAGACCCGCTAGGTTGATTGGCCTAGGCAAAAATAAGGGCATCCCGGCAAACCAAAGGGGTTCGGGCAAAAATTATGGATATACATATGGAAAAAACTATACACCTGGAAAGTCGAAAACCTGAAAAGGTGGCTTGGGCAAAAAAGGTTATCCCGATGGACTGGAAATTTGAAAGGACAGTCCAGGAAAAAGTTAGAGATTAAAGCGAATGATTATGTCCCGTCATCTCATCACTTGTCTATCAATAGAAGGTTTATTACCCGGATCCGCATCTACTCAAAACCTCAGGAGTTGGGATAACAGTCAAACCATCTATAAAATCCCAGCAGATACCTTCTCTAGTAGGTACAGAGGCAAGGGCATTCTACTACAAATTCACTGCCAAGTTCTTAGCATGCATCCTATTGATGTCAAGTGTTCTCATACCCTCGGCAGAGCAAAATCTCCAAATTACCGCTACAATTAAAATTCCCCAATGAAGTCGCCAAGCTTCTCGGGATTCCCCAAGCGAATTACAGAGTTTCCCTTCCCCAACAGAAACATTATGAATAAAGCAGATTATCCTATAGAAACGGTTCAGGTACGATCAAAAGACGGATGTCATCCTGACACTTATTCCAGATTCTCATCTAGAAACGGTGCAGATACGAGCTAGAGATGGATGTCATTATGACACTTACTCCAGATTCTTATCTAGAAACGATGCAGATACGATCCAGAGACGGATGTCATTCTGACACTTACTCCAGATTCTCAACTAGAAACGGTGCAGATACGATTCAGAGACAGATTTCACTTTGAAACTTACTCTAAATTCTCATCTAGAAACGCTTCAGGTACGATCCAAAGACGGATGTCATCCTGAAACTTACTCCAGATTCTCATCTAGAAACGGTTCAGGTACAATCCAAAGATGGATGTCATCCTGACACTTATTCCAGATTCTCATCTAGAAACGGTTCTGGTATGATCCAGAAACGGATGTCATCCTAACACCTATTTAACACATGTTTCAAGTACAGTGCAGATAAGATCCAGAGACGGATGTCATTCTGACACTCATTTAACACATGTTTCAAGTACTGTTCAGATACGATCCAGAGACGGATGTCATTCTGACACTCATTCAACATATGTTTCAAGTATAGTTCAGATACAATCCAGAGACGGATGTCATTCTAAAACTCATACAACACATGTTTCAAGTACAGTTCAAATACAATCCATAGACGGATGTCATTCTGACACTCATTCAACACATGTTTCAAGTACAGTGCAGATACGATCCAGAGACGAATGTCATTCTGACACTCATTCAATAAATGTTTCAAGTACAGTTCAGATACAATCCAGATACGGATGTCATTATGACACTCATTCAACACATGTTTCAAGTTCAGTGCAGATACGATCCAGAGACGGATGTCATTCTGATACTTATTCAGACTATCTTCTAAAAACGGTTCAGGTACGATCCAAAGACGGATGTCATCCTGATACTTATTCCAGACTATCTTCTAGCAACAGTTCAGCTCACGGGGTTTACCTTCCCCAACAGAGTTTATTTCTCTAACAATGGAAGTTTATCTCCCAGTGTTTTAACTTTAACATATTTGAAGACCTACATTCTTCACCCCCAGCAACAATCCGAGATTTATTTTCCCTGGTTCAACAATACTGTAATAGAACAACTGATACATTCATACATTGCATTCATGCATCATTCTACATACATCATAGCATATACAACACAAATGTATATATCACAATCTCATTTATTTTGAGAGTGTCATGCAATTCATACATCATGACATCGCATGAAACTGACTTTACCTTTCCAGGTTGAGTTCGCAGAAAGACAAACACTATCAACTTACACAATAGGTCAAATATTAATTCTCGAAACAAGACGGGGCAGCTATCTAAGATAACAATGTCAAATTATTGTAAAGCCAGGATTTTGACCAGATAACAGTTAACTTGTTCAATTACTGTGAAGCCTGGATTTCAACCAGATAACAGTTTAAGTTGTTGTGAAGCCTGGAATACGACCAAATAAAAATTAACTTCTTCAATTACTTTGAAGCCTGGATTTCGACCAGATAACAATTTAAGTTGCTATGAAGCCTGGAATCTGACCAGATAGTAGTTCACTTCTTCAATTACTATAAAGCATGGATTTCGACTAGATAACAGTTAACTTCTTCAATTACTGTGAAGCCTGGATTTCAACCAGATAACAGTTTAAGTTGCTACGAAGCCTTGAATACGACCAGATAACAGTTAACTTCTTCAATTACCGTGAAGCCTAGATTTCGACCAGATAACAGTTTAAGTTTCTACGAAGCCTTGAATCTGATCGGAGAGTACTTCACTTCTTTAATTACTGTGAAGCCTGGATTTTGACCAGATAATAGTTTAAGTTGCTACAAAGCCTGTAATCTGACCAGAGAGTAATTCACTTCTTCAATTACTATGAAGTCTGGATTTTGACCAGATAATAGTTTAAGTTGCTACGAAGCCTGGAATCCGACCAGAGAGTAGTTCACTTCTTCAATTACTATGAAGCCTGGATTTCGACCAGGTAATAGTTTAAGTTGCTGTGAAGCCTGGAATCCGACCAGATAGCAGTTCACCACACTGTGAAGCCTAGACCTGACCAGATATCATTTAACATCATTGTTAAAGCCTGGAATCTGACCGGGTAATAGTCAATCAACAATTCAAGACACTGTGAATCCTGGAATTTGACCAGATAATAGTATAAGATGTTGCGAAACCTGGAATCTGACCAGGTAGCAGTTTACTCTGTCAATTACTATGAAGCATGGACTCAACCAGATAATAGTATACCTCAAATTCATGTTGAAGCCTGGATCTGACCAGATAACAACTTAATCTCTTCAAATCACTGAAGCTTGGACACGACCATATAACAGTTCAAGTCAATGAAGCCTGGATTCTGACTAGATAACAATTTGAGTTACTATGAAGCTTGGAGTACACCAGATAATAGTTTAATTTCATATTCCCCAATAGATTGCTGTGAATCCTGGAATATGACCATATGGCATTCAGCCTTATCATCCTCAGCAAGTCAATGTGAAGCCTGGATCCTGACCATATAGCACTTCACTTACGCCTCTTCAATCAAGAGATACTCCCCAATAGAGTGATGGACAATTGAAGCTCGTAAACTCTACTTCATGAACAAAGACCAACATTCCTCAGCAGAATCCTCCTCAACAACAGGAATAGGGATCCCCATAAAGGAATATCTAATGAAGTCAACATTATTCTGGTTGGCATCTTTAAGCCAATCTCCGACGATCTTCCGTCATATTTTCCAAATGGCATCTATAAGCCCATTCCCGATACTATCTACACAATCAAGTGCCATCTCAGACAGGTGCAAATTTCTGGGAACTTTAGTGTTCAATCATCTTCCACATTCAGATCATGAAAGGCAGACAAGCCAATCTACATCCTCGGGTTTAAGAAGATTGAACAGGGGCAACTGTTGTACCCCAAAATGTTCCCTCTCATGTTTTTCCAAGATTTCCTCTTGCGTAGATGGTTACAAACCTTTTCCTAAAGAAAAGGAAAATTTTCAAATGATGGTTAAGTATCTTTCGATTGGAATTTGCAAAAGGTCCTTCGATTGGCATCTGTAAAAGGTCCTTCAATTGGCATATGCAAAAGGTCCTTCGATTGGCATCTGCAAAAGGCCCTTCGATTGGTATAGGGCCTTTCGATGGGCATTTCTAACAAGGCAGCTTCGACGGGCATCTTAAATAAGGTTGACCTTCATTAGAGCATACAAAGTTCCTTTCGACAGGGATGTTAACCAAGTTATGTTTTGATTGGCATATCAACAAGGCGATATTCTGATTGTCCAAGTTAGAGAAAATGAGATCAAAAAGAGAAAGAACTGAGAGGGTTCCAGAAGCTCTGATGATGGGCATTCAAATTCATGCAGATTGGAGAGGATAACTCTGAGCCTTTCTGCAAACTATGGTTCAAATGTAGAAGCTCTGATGCGGAGAATATGAGCAATTCGAATGAAGATGCAGAGCCATCGAAGGGAGCAAGGCTTAAGATTTAATCGAAGGAGCTGTGATAACGAAGTTGGTGCAATTTGAATTTAGAACCTTCGAAGGAAAACAAATGTTCTGATGAGGGAAGTTCTGGGCAATTCGAATCAGGACCTAGAGCCATCAAGGAGTGTAGAATAAAACTTCGATTAGTCAATAAGATAACGCTTCGATTAGACCAAGTTCAAAGTCATCGAAGAGAGAAAAACATAAGACTTAATCGAAGGAACCGTGATGAAATCCTTAAGCCAAATTCGAACAAAACACCTATCATAACCTGTCCAGGTTCACCCAAAGTTCAAAATGGCACGTTTTCCTTGCAAATATGGCAAGAATTCAATGTTGATTGTGGATTCAATTACTGAGTTAAAGGCCAATTTATTGCCTTGTTTGTTCCTAACTCCACAAGAGCTGATTCGACCAGGGTGATTCTCTTCAAATAAAGCAATTGAAGCAGAGGATGGCTCAATCGAAGGAGCCATGGCATCGAAGCTGGTGCAATTCAAATTAGAGTTCAGAGCCTTCGAAGAGAACAAATTCAAAGGGAAATGCATCTGCAGGGCCATGTCAGCTTTCTATTTCCATCATATTGGAGGCCCAAACAACTCATAACAGGCTGGCAGTAACGCATGAAAATAGATTGGCACCAGATTGAATCAAATATAGCAAGTTTTTATGAAGAAATCAAATCAAATCTCTTCATCATAATGGGCCAAGATTTGATACACAAATGTTAACCTAAAATCCCTTGTCTCTATAAACATCATGATCTCAGAGAAAAAGGGACACACACGCATACTGCATCACACAGATCACGTTGCCACACCATATTACTCAAAAAAAAAACCCAAAAGTGTCCCAATATAAACACCTTTTGTAGGCACCCTCAACCCAAACGAATACCAGATTCATGTTCCTGAGCTATCCAGGAGTTCACACCAAACTCCTAAGCAAACATCTCCACACCCAAAGTTGCAGATCGAAGCATACCGCCCATAGGAGTATTGTTTAGGGCTTCAAAGCAGCAAGCTTCGAACTGGGTGACACAGGAACCTTCATCCATTTTTAAACCCAGATTCGAATCTCAGGATTCTTGGTATTGCAAGACAAAATAATTTCAGATTTGAATTAGAGAGGGAATTGAAGGACCTGGGTTTGACACCCAGGTCATACATTTTTTGTTTTCCTAACAAACTTGCTTGCAGATCCAATGTCCCAGATCGAAGGATTATATCATGTACCATCATTAGGCACCTTTGATCAACCTCTTCACTTGGATTGAAAGGCAGCCTTAGGCCCTTCAATCCAAGCCTGCATCCTGCAGATTACCCCTTTTCTTTTTACTGCTTATTCCATTTATTTCAATTAAATCTCTCCAAAGATTTATACTGATCCGTTATCCAGTTAATGATTATTCAAGACCCCTGCTGGTTTAGTTTAAATCAACCAATGATTTATCCTGATTCCATTTCGTTAGACACTTTATCTGGTTCAGTTAAATTTCTCCAAAGATTTATATTGATTTATTATCCATTTAAAGATTATTCAAGACCTCTGATGGTTCAGTTTAAATCGACCAATGATTTATCTTGATTCTGTTTCGGCAGACACTTTCTCTGGTTCAGTTAAATCATTCTGAAGATTTATACTGATTCGTTATCCACTTAAAGATTATTCAAGACCTCTGTTGGTTTAGTGTAAATCATCCAATGATTTATCCTGATTCTGTTCCGGTAGACACTTTCTCTGGTTCAGTTAAATCGCTCCAAAGATTTATACTAATTCATTATCCAGTTAAAGATTATTCAAGACCTCTGCTAGTTCAGTTTAAATCAACCAATGATGTATTTTGATTCCGCTCCAGTAGATAATTTCTCTATTTAAATTAAATTGCTCCAAAGATTTATATGTATTCGTTATCCAGTTAGAGATTATTCAAGACCTCTGCTGGTTCAGTTTAAATCAACCAATGTTTTATCCTGATTCTGTTCTGGTAGACACTTTCTCTGGTTCAGTTAAATCGCTTCGAAGATTTATACTAATTTGTTATCTAGTTAAAGATTATTCAATACCTCTGCTAGTTCAGTTTAAATCGACTGTTGTACCCCAAAATTTGCACTCTCATGTTTTCCAAGATTCTTTCTTATATAGGTGGTCACAAGCACTTGATTAAAGAAAAATAAAATTTTTGAAGATGAAAAAGGTGTCTTTCGGTTGGCATCTTGACAGGATTCGATTGAGCACCTAACCTCCTCCAATCTTGCTTCAAATTTCCAAGCTTCGATCGAAGCGTTGGCCTTTTTCTTGTTTGTTGTATACAAGCTTCGACTGGGAATGTGTTTCCTTTGAAATAACCTCCTTCGAATCAAAAGGGAAGGGCCTCATGTTGGTGCTCCTTCAATTCATAAGTTAGTAGATTTCTACTGGCTTCTTTCGATTCAGAGGGTGTTTGCTTCTTACTCGTTTCTTTCGATTCAGAAGGTGTAGGCAATGGCCTCCTGCATCTTTCCTTCGATCCAGAAGACAAGTGTCTTCTCTACGCTTGCCTTCAATTCACAAGGCAGGAACTTCCTTCATGCCAACAGGCACAAAGAAATGGCCTCCTACATATTTCCTTCGATTGCACCATTGGCTTTACATGCTTGCTTGATTCACAATGTAATGGTTATCTACATGTCTGCTTCGATTGAGCAAGGGCCTCTGCAGGTTTGTCTTGATGACTACCTGCATACAAGCTTGATTTCTGCTTCGACTGGGTAGTATTTCCCTTGGAAAGTTTATTTGGCCCATTCGAAGGAATGGCAAGTGATGCATACAAGTGGTGCATGTGGTCCCTTCAAAAGAGCACACACATTGGTTCAAAACGAAGGATACACATATTGCTAGCCAAAACGAAAGAGAGATATGCAAAGATACTGGTTGGCCCAAAATTCCACATATTGCCATACTCAAGTTTCCTACACAAGCATTCTGAAGGAAGCTTCGATTACCCTAAAAAGAGTTTTTTGTTGGGGATCAATCTAAGAGGCCCCAATGGTGAGATTTGAGCTATTTGGAAGACACACCTTGGTGGCCCATTCGAAGAGGGCACAGAGCATATATATGAAAGACACTCAAAAATTCCATTCGAAGGAGGTAACCAAAGGCCCATTCGAAGGGTACACAAATGTTCCATTCAAAAGACCCCTTCGAAGGAGGCAACAAAAGGCCCATTCATAGGGTACATAAAAGGTCCATTCAAAAGACCCATTTGAAGGATATACAAGAGGTCCAATTGAAGGGCAGGGATTGAAGGTATTCGAAAGCCAAAATTGTCCACATTCATTCAAATTCAAAAAAGAGACAAGTTTCCATGACTTTGGAAAAGTTACCAAACATCATTCATGGCTTTGAAAACACTTGTTTATGGTTGTTTAAACCTTTGTTATCTTGTCCCCTCCATCCCCTCTATATAAAGAACACACTAGCCAGATCAAAGAAGGCTAGACACAACCGTAAAGAGAGTCACACAAAATTAAAAACACATTCTTGGAGGTTTCCTGAAGCTTTTCCAATCACCCCTAACCCTTAAGCAAGTATCCCCATATCCATAAGTTCCAAATCAAAGCAATCCTTAAATAAGGGTATCCACGCCTGAAACCACGGATTCATACATCACCATTGGCAAGAATGGGTAAAAAGTACATTTGCATGACATATTATCACTTGTAGTTTATTCGATTTGTTATTCAAGATTAAAGACCTGGGTTCGACCCCAGGTCTGAATTTGTTTTGTTTCTAACACTTGTTACAGATCCAGCCTGAACAGACCAACGCGCGCAGGATCGAAGGACCTGGGTTCGATACCCAGGTCCTGCATCTTTATTGGCTAATATTTATCTTGCATATTCAAATCGAAAGGCAGCATCCACCCCTGGTTCGAAAGATAATCATCCTTCATTGGATTGTAGGCTACCTTTCTTCCTCTGGATCGGAAGCCACCTTCCTCTAGATCGAAGCCCCCATCTCTCCCTGGATCGAAGGAATCCCCCTTTGTTTTTTTTTTACTTTTGTTTTCATTTCTTTATTGACTTCTTTTTTATTTTAACATTAAAATCAAAATCACAAAAAAATATTAGGCTATTGTTTTGTTAATCATATTAAATTTTGTTAATTAACTAACTAATCATTTTAACCTTTTCCTTAATTTAAAATTAAATAGACTTAAGTTTTATTTTCTTTTATAAATAAATTAAAAAAACAAACAAAAAGATTCCTCTTACCTTAGGATTTTTTAGACGTTATTCTCAATTCACGCGCATTTATTTACTTTCGCATTTTTCATCTTATTGTAACTACTTCCCAATTTGTAATAGTAACTAGGACTTTACTTTTTGCATTTCTATAATGTACCTCTCACAAAGCCATGTAATAGCGTAGGATTTACATTCCCGCACTTTACATTTCTGCTCTTTAAATTACTGTATATACTATTGCTAGTGATTAGGATTGCATGATGAGACTGAAAATCAAACGTTAGCAAACCTAACAAAAAAGACAAAAAATAACTGAACATAACACACTTGCACATATACACCTCTAGGGTACCCCACTTTGGTTGCCTTCAGAAATAAAACAGTCATGTCCCTTGAGACAGTGACGCTTCAGCAAAGACCCATAAATCAAAAGATTAGTCCCTCGATGACCCTACAGTTGTCTTTCGGTAAATGATCTAGTCCCTAAATAGAAATTGATAAAGCGTCTCTACATTGTTGCCTTTATGACTGTATGTCCCTTAGAATGTCCCTCATACATCCAACGATGGGGCTTCTTATCAATCAATGGTAAGACAACAACATCTAAAGGAGGAGGAAAAGAACATTATACCTTTTGAGTAGGTAGGATGCTCATAGTTGCTCGCTTGCTCACAACAAAAAAAATCATTTTTACACATACACTTTCAATGGAAACATTTTCAAAAGTCAAAACCCTTTGTACGCATTCTTACAGAGACGAGAATTATTATAAAGGCACTTTTCAAAATCACTTTCAAAAACATCTTCCACAAACACCTCTTTAAACTATTTTCAAAACCAACACTTTGTACGCATTCTTATAGAGACGAGAATCATTACAAAGACATTTTCAAAATATTTTCAAAATATTTTCAAACTCACACCACAAGCATATTTTCAAACAAAAGCAAGTGATCTAGCAAGCAACTAAGAGCCCGTAGATAACTACGGATGGAAAGGGTGCTAACACCTTCCCTTTCCATGATCTACCCTCTTACTCAGAAAACTCTCGAAAAGGTCTTTTTCTATTCTTTTCACCCTTTCCTTAAGTTGGATTTTAAATAAGTCGGTGGCGACTCTTGCTTACCGCCAAATTTGCAAAAACAAACGCAAAACCAGTAATAAACAGTCGGTTCTGCCACCGTATCACAGAATTGGCAACTCTGCTGGGGATAATAAAAAAGTGGGGTTACCTTAGAGTTAGTTCATTATTTAACTGCTTTTGTATGTTTTGTTTGCTTTACTTTTGAGGGCTTTGTTTGGGTTACTATAGATCCTACACCCGGATCTGGGGAACCTTTTAGGTACGTAGCAATAGATCGTGGGGATTGTTCGGGGTATATCGACACGGTTGAAGCGATAGCTACATTGATGTGACACTTTGGTTTGTACTGGTAGCCCTTGAGTAGTCAAGGAGAATACGGGGCCGCTGCATGGTGTCAGAAGCATCAACTGATCTTAGAACCTTTAATTGAATAACTTGGCCATTAGGAAGTAGTGAGTTAGCCGTCTTTGGTGTAGTCCTAATTTGGTTGATACTCGATACTACACTCATTAAGATTTGACTCCCGAGTTCTGTTTGGTGGAAAGTCAGTTGTCGACCGAAACGAAACTTATGGGAAAATCAGTGATATTGAGATCCCTTAGAACCCGGTTACTATTACTAGGACAGGTTGAGCTAACTATACTTCAAGAGGGTACTTACCTTAAAACCCCATGCAAGCCTAAACCTAAGGTTGTTTGTGTTACTGTTTGCCTTTATTATCTAACAAATTGAACTCATTGTAGGGTTTTGTTTGTACTTCGTGCAGGACTTGTTTGTTGTCTTTATCCAATAACCTGGATTTCTTGCAAGACTCACTTGTCTTCATCACCTTACATTTTTTCTTGATGCATAACATACACATAATAACATCATACCATAGCATTTCCTTAACCATTTCAAGGATCTCAAGGGCCTGTGATGCAGGTTATGATGAACCAGACACCTAGCAAGGGGCAAGGGGATTTATTTTCATCTAGCCAATGCTGTCAGAAGACCAAAGTACAACAACTTGAGTTAGGGGCTATGACCCACTCGATATGGTGAGCTTGACTCTCGTAGAAGGACTATCAACGATACAAAAGTTCTTTAACTAAAGTCGCAGTTGGATTCTAACACTTTTCTATGTTTACCCCGCGAAATCCTTTAAAACATTGCATACGCATATCATACATGTCATTGCATAAACAGGTATCAAAAACAAGTTTCTTATCTTTTCGTTGTTTATTTCAGCAAAAAGAAATGGCTCATGAATGGACAGTTAAGGAGCTTTAGGCACAGAATGCTCAATTCCAAGAAATGTTCCTGAATCTTGCTAAGGGACAAGAAGATCTGAAGGATCTTGTTCTCAAAGACTAGAAGAAAAAGGCAAAGAAACCAGTTCGTGTTTTGAGTGTGGGAAGAAGAAGACCAGCTAACCGAGCTTTAGATTTCTCAACCCCATCAAAGGATGGGGATAATCAAGAGGAGGGTGACGAGAAATCTGAGGAAGGAGACAACAATCCAGCGTCTGAGGAAGATGAACCGACTATACTGAAGAGAAGTATCCTCCTGTTGATGACAAATACAAGCAATTGGAGGATCTCCTCAATGGAATGGAAATTCAGAGGGTACCCGGTCTAGATTTTGAAGAATTAGGGTTGGTTCCAGGAGTGGTCATCCCACCTAAGTTCAAGGTCCTTATCTTTGCAAAATATGATGGTTTTTCCTGTCCCAAACTTCACTTGAGGTCATATTTCAGAAAGATCCAACCTCACACTACTGACCGGAAGCTATGGGTCCATTTCTTCAATAAAGTTTGGATGGAACTCAACTGGACTAGTTCTATCATCTAGAAGGAACTGGCATCTATACCTGTGAAGACTTGGCTGCTGCTTTCTACAAGAAGTACCAATACAATGCTGACCTGGCACCAACTCGAGTGCAATTGCAGAATATGTCCATGGGCTCAAGAGAAGGGTTCAAGGAATATGCGCAGAAATGGAGGGATTTGGATGGCAGGGTGAAACCTCCTCTCACTGATTGGGAAATGGTGGACATGTTCATGGGCACTCTGACAGGCCCATTCTTCAATTTGCTGATTGGAAGTTACTCATCTGGTTTTACAGAGATGGTTTTGACTGGGGAGAGGATTGAAAGCGGTATCAAGAGTGGGAAGATTCTGATGGCTGCATCTTCTATTGCTGAGAAGAAGCCATTTGGTGGCAAAAAAGAAATTAATGTTGTCCGTGGCCAAATGAGCCATAGTAAAAATAACCATCATCAGCCTGTGGGAGCAGTGTTAACTTCTAATCCTACACCTGTTCAACCACAATGGGGCAATAGGCGTAGGATAAAGTATCAAGAGAGGAAGTACACTGATGTTAATATGCCTTTGTCTCAAGCATTACAACAATTGCTAAAATCCGAGCTGATTACGCTAAAGGATTCTCCTCAAAAACTTGATACCTCTTCTCCTAAGTACAATCCTAATGTAAAATGTGCTTACCATTATGATAGTCCTAGGCACGACACTGACAGCTGTTAGAATTTGAATAACAAGATTCAGGATTTGGTCGACAGCAAGGAGATCGAATTTGAATCTCCTAAGACCCCAGTGTGATCATTGCTCCCAGGCCAAATCATGGTCAAAATTGAGAGCGTTTATTTCATTTGAATTATCAATTGTAATTTCGCTGTTGCTTAAAAACATTTATATTTATGTCAAACTTTGGTTATTCATATTAATGTGTTGCATATGTTTTGTCTTGAACTATTTCATTCGTATTCATTATATTCAAAATGTGCTTTTTCTTCCTTTTTGTGATATTCAACTCTCGATCAAAAGCTCTAAGCCTTTATAGGGAGAATGACGAAAATAATACCATAATCTTTATAGTATGATTTTGAACAGACCCCGCTGACGATGTACAGGTGTTGTTTCAAATCCTAAATAGTGGAGTTATAAGGAAGATAATACCTAGTCAACCCCTTTGAGCCAAAGAAGTAGGAGTTTTTCTTTTCACACAAATTAAAACCCTTAATCATAACCTGGGGAAGGGTAATTTTCTCAGTTAATTCAAATGTGCATTCAGTCGCAAGCTCTATCTCCATACACGACAAATAATCTAGAAGATGCTCTCCAAAAGATGGTGATGGTTCCACATAGTCGTCAAGGCAGGCAAACATTATCCTTTAAAAAAAATCCCGCTAAGTCAAAACCTATGAAGGAGACTTAAGAAAAAAAAATTGAGGCATCCCGCTGACTGTAAACACCAAAGAACCAGTTCAGGAAAATGTAGGAATAACAAAATTAAAAAAAAAAAAGAGGTCCTACAAATCCTCAACAAAAAAGAAAATGTTACAAAAATGACTGCCTTCTCAAACAAACGTTCAATTTCTGAACCATCACCAAGTATCAGAGCAAAGATTTCAGACTCAATTGGGATCTAAAATGCACAATTAACTGAGCATAGGACTGAAGAACATCATGAAGAGCGGGTTGGGTACAAATAAAATTTGAGCCTTTATCTTTTGTTTCTTGAACCATGAACCAGGCCATGTTATAACCCTTAAAAGTCCTAGCTGAAGCCTGGGTTTACTCGAAAGCATACTGTTACAAAGGGTATCCTGACTCCTGTAAGGTTTGCTATAAATCCTGAGCTGATATCACACTCTTACAAAAAAATTTTGTTTTACAAAAAAATGATTTTTCAAACTTTAAGACCGACATAAGCTTTGCATTCATTAAATGAAATTGTTTGCATATGGCTAATTATTCAAACAACAAAGAAATTCGCACAACGAATATTCAGTGAACGAAGATCCTCTCAATGGATAGAATCACCTCAGACGGAAAATACATTTCCAATAACAGGCCCTTCATAATCAAGGGGCATGGCACGGTATCCAACTGATTTGGGGCAGTCAAGTCAAGATTCGAGGAATCTCTCAAAAATTCCAAATAGCCAGGGGCATACCTCCGTCTGAATCACTTGGGGCATTAGACATGAATTCTAGCAACGAATCATGTGCGCTCAAGAAAACATCTTCTGGCAGTGTGATAACACTTACTACTATGGACAATGACAATTCTCCATACCCGGTGGACGTGGACATAGTCGGAAAATACTACGCATGAACAAAGACCCGCTAGGTTAACTGGCCTAGGAAAAATAAGGGCATCTAGGCGAACCAAACTGGTTCGGGCAAAAATTAGGGATATACATATGAAAAATTGTACACCCGAGAAGTCGAAAACCTGAAAAGGTGGCTTGGGGAAAAAAAGGGTATCCCGATGGACTGAAAATCTGAAAGGACAGTCCAGGAAAAAGTTAGGGATTAAAGTGTATGACTACGTCCCTTCATCTTGTCACTTGTCTATCAGTAGAAGGTTTATTACCCTGATCTACATTCACCAAGGACTCCAAATTTTGTGATAACAGTCAAACCGTCTACAAAATCCCCGACAGATACTTTCTCCGGCAGGTACAGAGGCAGGGGAATCCTACTATAAGATCACTACCATGTTCTTTGCATACAACCTAATGAGGTCGGGTGTTCTTATATCCCCGGAAGATCAAAATCTCTAACTACTGCTCCAACATCTAAGAAAAATTCCCCAGTGTAATCGTCAAGCTTTTCGGATTCCCCAATAGGATTTTAACAAAGTCCCCAAGCAGTTCTCAGAGTTTTCCTTCCCCAACAAAGTTTATTTCTCTAGCAACGGAAGTTCATCTCTTAGTGTTTTAACTTCAACAAATTTGAAGACGTACATTCTTTACTCCCAACCCAAATTAGGGATTTATTTTCCCTAGTTCAACAATACAACAATGGAACAACTGACACGTTCATAAATTACATTCATCCATCATTTTACAAACATCATAGCATATCTAGTACGAATGCATATATCACAATCTCATTTATTTTGAGAACATCATTTGCACTTCATGCATCATGACATTGCATACAGCTAATCCTTTATCTTCTTAGGTAAAGTCTATAAGCAGATGAATATCATCAACTATTTACATGACCAGACAAATTTCTAGTACCATGCTGAGGTAGCAATCATCCAAGATTCCTTCATTATCTATTGATGTAGCAATCGTCCAAGATTCCTTCATTATCTGTTGAGTTAGCAATCGTCAAAGATTCCTTCATCATCTGTTGAGGTAGAAACCGTCCAAGATTCCTTCATTATCTATTGAGGTAGCAATCGTCAAAGATTCCTTCATTATCTGTTGAGATAGCAATTGTCCAAGATTCCTTCATTATCTTTTGAGGTAGAAATCGTCCAAGATTCCTTCATTATCTGTTGAGGTAGAAACCGTCAAAGATTCCTTCATCATCTGTTGAGGTAGCAATCGTCCAAGATTCCTTCATTATTTATTGAGGTAGCAATCGTCAAAGATTCCTTCATTATCTGTTGAGGTAGCAATCATCAAAGATTCCTTCATCATCTGTTGAGGTAGAAATTATCCAAGATTCCTCCATTATCTATTGAGGTAGCAATCGTCCAATATTCCTTCTTTATCTATTGAGGTAGCAATCATCAAAGATTCCTTCATTATCTATTGAAGTAGAAATTGTCAAAGATTCCTTTGTTATCGGTTGAGGTAGCAATCGTCAAAGATTACTCTGTATAAATCTCCAGAGGCAGTCCAACACGGACTCATCCTGAAACAGCCATACACAGGCTCTTTCTAATACATTTTCAGGTAACGGTTAATTCCATTATCCCCAGCAAGTTACTGTGCAGCCTGGATTCCAACCAGAAAACAACAAACTTTCATCTCTCCAGAGATAACTCTTCAGAAGAACCTTGGACAACTGAAGCTCCTAGACTCTACTCCCCACAAAGTTTTCCTCAAGCAGGAGAAAAACAAAAACCCATATTCCCCAGTGGATTCCTCCTCAGACAGCAGGAACAGGAACCTCTAAAGGGACCATGTGTGAAATTAACATCTACTTTGGATGGCATATTTAAGCTCATCTCTGACAACTCTCTGTCATCTTATCCAAATGGCATCTGTAAGCCCATTCCCGCCATCATCAACAATCAGTATTACCTCATGCGAGTGCAAATTTCTGGGCACTCTAGTGTTCAATCATCTTCCACCTTCAGATCACGAAAGGCGGACAAGCCAATCTACATCTTCAGGTTTAAGAAGATTGAACAAGGGCAGCTGTTGTACCCCAAAATTCGCACTCTCGTGTTTTCTAAGATTCTTTCTTATATAGTTGGTCACAAACACTTGATTAAAGAAAAATAAAAATTTTGAAGATGAACAACGTGTCTTTCGATTGGCATCTTGACAGGCTTTGATTGAGCAACTAACCTCCTCCAAGCTTTCTTCAAATTTCCAAGCTTCGATTGAAGCCTTGGCCTTTTGCTTGTTTGTTGTATACAAGCTTCGACTGGGCATGTGTTTCCTTTGAAACAGCCTCCTTTGATTCAAAATGGAAGGGCCTCATGTTGGTGCTCCTTCAATTCAGAAGTTAGTAGCTTTCTAATGGCTTCTTTCGATTCAGAGGTCGTTGGCTTCTTATTGGTTTCTTTCGATTCATAAGGTGTTGGCAATGGCCTCCTGCGGCTTTCCTTCGATTCAGAAGACAAGTGCATTCTCTAAGATTGCCTTCAATTCACAAGGCAAGAACTTCCTTCATGCCAGCAGGAACAAAGCAATGGCCTCCTGCATACGTCCTTCGACCGCACCATTGGCTTTACATGCTTGCTTGATTAACAATGCAATAGTTACCTGCATGTCTGCTTCAATTGAGAAAGGGCCTCTGCAGGTTTGTCTTGGAGACTACATGCATGCAAGCTTGATTCCTGCTTTGACTGGGTAGTATTTCCCTTGGAAAGTTTGTTTGGCCCATTCGAAGGAATGGAAAGTGATGCATACAAGTGGTGCATGTGGTCCCTTCAAAAGAGCACACACATTGGTTCAAAATGAAGGATACACATATTGCTAGCCAAAACGAAAGAGAGATATGCAAAGATACTGGTTGGCCCAAAATCCCACATATTATCATACTCAAGTTACCTACACAAGCATTCTGAAGGAAGCTTCGATTAGCCTGGAAAGAGTTTTTTGTTGGGGCTCAATCGAAGAGGCCCCAATTATGATATTTGAGCCACTCGGAGGACACACCTTGGTGGCCCATTCGAAGAGGGCACAAAGCATATATATGAAAGACACTAAAAAAGTTCATTCGAAGGAGGCAACCAAATGCCCATTCGAAGGGTACACAAATGGTCCATTCAAAAGACCCCTTCAAAGGAGGCAACCAAAGGCCCATTCGAAGGGTACACAAAAGGTCCATTCAAAAGACCCATTCAAAGGATATACAAGAGGTCCATCGAAGGGTAGGGACTGAAGGTATTCGAAAGCCAAAATTGTCCACATTCATTCAAATTCAAAAAAGAGACAAGTTTCCATGACTTTGGCAAAGTTACAAAACATCATTCATGGCTTTGAAAACACTTGTTTATGTCTGTTTAAACCTTTGTTCTCTTGTCCCCTCCATCCCCTCCATATAAATAACACACTAGCCAGATCAAAGGAGGCTGGACACAACCGAAAAGAGAGTCACACGAAATTAAAATTACACTCTTGGAGGTTTCCTGAAGCTTTTCCAATCACCCCGAGCCCTTAAGCAAGTATCCCCATATCCAGAAGTGCCAAATCGAAGCAATCCTTAAATAATGGTATCCACGCCTGAAACCACAGATTAATACATCACCATTGGTAAGAATGGGTAAGAAGATCAAAATTACATTTGCATGACATATTAGCACTTGTAGTTCATTTGATTTGTTATTCAAGATTAAAGACCTGGGTTAGACCCCAAGTCTGCATTTGTTTTATTTCTAAAACTTGTTGCAGATCCAGTCTGAATAGACCAACGTGCACAGCATTGAAGGACCTAGGTTCGATACCCAGGTTCTGCATCTTTATTTGGCTAATATTTATCTTGCAGATTCAAATCGAAAGGCAACATCCACCCCTGGGTCGAAAGAAAATCATCATTCATTGGATTGTAGGCTACCTTTCTTCCTCTAGATCGGAGAACACCTTCCTCTGGATCGAAGCCCCCATCTCTCCCTGAATCAAAGGATGCCCCCTTTGTTTTTTTTTACTTTTGTTTTCATTTATTTATTGACTTCTTTTTTATTTTAACATTAAAATCAAAATCACAAAAAAACATTAGGCTAGTGTTTTATTAATCAAATTATATTTTGTTAATCAACTAATTAATTATTTTAACCTTTTCCTTAATTTAAAATTAAATAGACTTAAGTGTTATTTTATGTTATAAATAAAAAAAACAAACAAAAAGATTCCTCTTACCTTAGGATTTTTTAGACGTTATTCTCAATTTGCGCGCATTTATTTACTTTCGCATTTTTCATCTTATTGTAACTGCTTCCCAATTTGTAATAGTAACTAGGAATTTACTTTTCGCATTTCTATAATGTACCTCTCACAAATCCATGTAATAGCGTAGGATTTACATTCCCGCACTTTACATTTCTGCTCTTTAAATTACTGTATATACTACTGCTAGTAATTAGGATTGCATGATGAGACTGAAAATCAAACGTTAGCAAAGCTAACAAAAAAGACAAAAAATAACTAAACATAACAAACTTGCACATATACACTTCTAGGGTACCCCACTTTGGTTGCCTTGGGAAATAAAACAGTCATATCCCTCGAGATGGGAACACTTTAGCAAAGACCCATAAATCAAAAGATCATAGTCCCTTGATGACCCTACAGTTGTCTTTCGGTAAATGATCTAGTCCCTAAATGGAAATTGCTAAAGCGTCTCTACATTGTTGCCTTTATTACTGTATGTCCCTGAGAATGTACCTCATACATCCAATGATGGGACTTCTTATCAATCAATGGTAAGACGGCAACATCTAAAGGAGGAGGAAAAGAACATTAGACCTTTTGAGTAGGTAGGACACTCATAGTTGCTCGCTTTCTCACAAAAAAAAAATCATTTTTACACATACACTTTCAATTGAAACATTTTCAAAAGTAAAAACCCTTTGTACGCATTCTTACAGAGACGAGAATAATTACAAAGGCACTTTTCAAAATCACTTTCAAAAACATCTTCCACAAACACCTCTTTGAACTATTTTAAAAACCAACACTTTGTACGCATTCTTATAGAGATGAGAATCATTACAAAGACATTTTCAAAATATTTTCAAACCCACACCACAAGCATATTTTCAAACAAAAGCAAGTGATCTAGCTAGCAACTAAGAGCCCGTAGATAACTACAGACAGAAATGGTGATAACACCTTCCCTTACTCAAAAAACCCTCGAAAAGGTCTTTTTCTGTTCTTTTCGCCCTTTCCTTAATTTGGATAAAAGAAAAGTCGGTGGTGACTCTTGCTTATCGCAACATTTGTGAATACAAACACAAAACCAGTATTAAATAGTTGGTTCTGCCATCGTATCACATCAACCAATGATTTATTCCTGATTCCGTTCCAGTAGACACTTTCTCTGGTTCAGTTAAATTGCTCTGAAGATTTATATTGATTCGTTATCCAGTTGAAGATTACTTAAGACCTCTGTTGTGTTCAGTATAAATTGAATCAAAGATTTACTTTGATACTTCTTCCAATCAATAGTCACTTTGGATGGAATCTATAAGTCCATCTCTGACAACATTCCATCACTCCCTAAATGGTATCTTTAAGCCCATTCCTGACACAATCAACCTACAACATTATTTCGTGCAAGTGCAAATTTCTGGGCAATCTAGTGTCGAATCACCTTCCACCTTCAAGTTACGAATGGCGGACCCACCAATCTAACTCTTCAGGTTTAAGAATATTGAAAAAGGGAAGTTATTGCACCCCCAAAATTTTCCCTCTTCTTTCTCAAGACATTTCTCACAATATCTCCAAAAGCTCATGTTTGCAAAAGTGTTGACTAGGTCAAACCATCTCCTAAACACTAATGCCTCAAATTAGGGTTTTTATTTTCACAAGGATAATTGGACTTATAATTCCTCATATGACCTTCATGGATCATTATAGACCTCCAAGAATATTCATGACAAGTTTCAAGTCTTGAATCACAAATTTGCTCAGTCAATTGACTAGATGACTGAAAATCAACTGTATTGGATAAAAAGTCAACTATAGTCAACCTACAGTCAAACTTCATGATTTTTGGCAAACATCGACATTTTAAAGTCCTATTCATCATTTGATCAGGTATTGATCATAATCCCTCAAGAAAAGCACTCAATTCCTCAAAGGGGAAAAATGGTCAAAATTAGGGTTTTGACTGTAATTGACTGATCAGTGACTTTTGGACCTAGTACATAACTTAATAGCTTGAGGCATGATCTCAAGAGTTAAAACATAACATGTTGACCTAATTTCATGGCTCAAAACATTTCTCAAGATTATTTAATTGTTAGTTGAAATTTGATCAACTGATGAAAAGCCAATTGATGCACAAAAAGTCAACTTTGACTTTTTGATCATGATTTGATTTTAAAGATCACAATTCATCAAGACATTCAAAAATATGAGGCTTGATCATCACGAAATAAATAAAGTCAAAAGTAAATGGGAAAAGTCAAACTTTTCAATACTTTTAGAATTTTTTCTAAGTGTTTTATACATGACAATTTCATTACTTCATGCCAATTTTTCACCAAGATGTAAGATGATTATCTACAACTTTGTATAAGAGGGCTCATATTCCAAAAATTCTAAGATTTTAAGTTATAAGCCCATGAAGTCATGCACTTTTTTTTAAACACTTAGTGAAATTTTGACCTAGTTTAGAGGATGTTTCAAGTTTACAAAATGTCCAAGAACTTGAAGAGATAAATTTTTGAGCTAGGAGATTGGAAGAGAAGAAGATGGCATCACAAACATGGATTATAGGTCATTTTTAATGAAGAACACATGATCCAATCTCATGTCATGCTGCATAATCTTGATTTGCAGGCCTCTTAACTTACAAATCTCACCATAATTAAATGTTTACACAAACTTTTGAGCTATGGTCCACTTGATTCAAGCATTGTCCAATGCATCTTACCATTTAAGGGAGAAAGGTATCACTTTCATTCTTGAAAAGAAATCTTTTTGAAAAAGTCCACTCCTAGAGCCTCTAACTTGTTTCTTCTGCACACACTCAATCTACAAAGTAAGAAGCAACATGTTTAAAGTATTTAACCACTCTATGATCAAAGATATAAGGAATTGAAACTTGATTTTTTAAGAAAATCACATGTTGAGCTTAACATGTGATTTTGAATTTTGATCAACTTGAGCTTCTCCAACCTTTACCTATAAATAGAGACACTATTTTACAACCAAAGCCATGAAAAAAAAAGCCCTCAAACCCCCTCAATCTCTCCCAAGTCAGAATTGGCTAAAAATCACCATTTTTAAGCTTTTGAAACCTTAACTTCGAAACTCATCACTCTTGCAACTATTGTCTAAAAAAATCATCCAAACACTTCATATATATCATATAAAAGTTATCCATACCCTTGTTTCCTCACTGTAACATCATTTTAATCATCCACCATTTTCAAAATCCACCATTACAGCCTGACTTGAGTAGACCAATCCAGACACTTTAAAGACAAAGTAAGAGTTGCAACATACTCACTAAGGTCCTAGGAAGCTAAAGCAATTATCATATTGCATCTGGAAGTCGTGTAGAGGATATTGAATTTTTGCATCAAGAGGTAAGTTTTTCTAACTTTGAAATCTTGATACAAACATCATTTTCACTTACTTTTAAAAGATAAAATATAGATATCATGTCTATGAAGCTAACCATATCTTTAAATTTCATTTTAATTGACTGTGGGATGAGAATTTTGAAACTGGATATTTTGTACATTTAGGTTTTCAGTTTGGTACAAGTATAAATTCGTTATATATAGTGGAAATAAATAAAAGCTAACTACATATTTGAAATCCTTGCGAAATTCTAAGCAAGTTTCATTTTTACATTTTTGAATTTAGTTGAGAAATGAGGAAGTTAGTGTTTTAAAAAAATTGAAATATTATATTGTTACAGTAACAGTAACAAGGATTGCAAGGAAGAAGAAGAATAGAAAATCAAATTTTTCGAAAAGAGTTTATTTTATATTTAATAGAACATGTTTTATAAACGGATGAAATAACCACCCCATTGGTAAACAATGCGCGCGCTAAGTCACCTGTCTATAGGGACCTGGATTGGAGCCCCAGTGGTACCTTTTTTGCATTTTATTTATTATTTTTCAAACTAACATGCAAGTTTATTATATTTTGTATGATACCTATATCTAAAACACAAGCAGGCGCACGCTGGAGCTTTAGGGGGCGTGGGTTCAACACCCACCCTATGCAACTTTTGTTTTTTCTTTTCTTTTAATTTCTTTTGTTATCATTTATTTCCATCATTTTCAACTAATTCTTTTTGAATCCAAATTTAATCATTTCAAGGTGATTTTATGCACACTATTAAATTATCACCTTTTCTTTACAAATATTAAAAAATATCACAAAAATATTTTTTTTTCCTTATTTTTTTTAAATCAAAACCTTTTCCATAAATTAAACTTTTCTTTTTTGAATTAAAACTAAATTAGACTTAGGTTTTTATTTTTAATTAACTTAGACTTTAGGTTTTATTAAATAATTAATTAACTTCTCTTGTAAATTAATTAGTTTAATTAGGTTAACCATAAAACCTCTTCTATAAAAAAAACTCATAAAAATATTTTCTTTTACGCTATCTTTATATTCTTGTACATTTTATTATTTTTCATTTTTCAATTTGTTTGTAATAGTAATTAGGCTTTAATTTCTTTCATTCCTATTTGTAAATTTGTATCCTCATCCCTAAAAGTATTGTAATAGCGTAAGATATTTACTTTCTGCAATTTATCGCTTTCCGTATTATTGTTAGTAATTAGGGTTTGTATGACAAGACTTAAAATCAAATAAGTAGACAACCCTAATTCAATACAAATTAAATGAAAACAATACACAATTATCACATGCACCTCTAGGGTTAACCCACACTTGTTGCCTTCAAATAAACAGTCATGTCCCTCGAACGTGGGATAATTTAGCAATGACCCTCAAATACAATATCATAGTCCCTCGATGACCCTTCAATGTTATCTTCGATAAACGATCTTAGTCCCTTATGAAAAATTACTAAAACATCTTACAAGTTACCTTTTATGACTGTACGATGACCCACGCCTGTCCCTCACATTCAATGATATGGCTCCTTACCAACCAATGGTAAAATAGCACTATCTAAAGGAGGAGGAAAATAACAAAGACTCTTTGAGTAGGTAGAACTCTCGTAGTTGCTTGCTCACAAACATTTCAAAACAAAACATCTTTCAAATGCACCAACACTTTAATGAAATATTTTCAAAAGTCAACACTTTGTATACATTCTTATAGAGACGAGAATCATTACAAAGTTCGCCTAAACGAAGGAACTTTTCAAAAATACTTTCAAACAAACACAAACACATTTTGCAAAGCATTTCAAAGTGAGCTAGCAATTAAGAGCCCGTAGATAACTAATGATGAAAAGGGTGCTAACATCTTCCCTTTTCATAACCTACCCCCCGAACTCAAGAAAATTCTCAAAAGGTCTTTCATGTTCTTTTCATCCTTTCCTTTATTGGATAAAATAAAATTCGATGGCGACTCTTGCTATCCGCAATAATTGCGATAAAATGAAAAACACCCAAGTCAGTTCTCCCACAGTATTATAGTGGTGAATAGTGAATATTCGATACCCGGCCTTCACAGGTGTGATGGTTTATATAATTACCCTGACGCGTGGCCATTGGTTCCTAATTTCACGCCTAGATATCCAGGTCTGTGAAATCAGGTAACTGCCAGGAATTGGTCAAACAGGACAGATGTTCCCGTAACTAGCCGTTGGTTCCAAGGACGGAGCCAATTATGGGCATCTCTCTGGTCGGTTCCTGGTGGCCTGCACGACGTTGATGTCGGGAAGGCTGAGAGGATGCCCGTCGATCATCCTAGGCCCGAGCTGGCTTGGGAGGGCGAATGGTCGATATTGCCGGACGGATAATGGGACATTCAGGTCATGGATGTGTGGTTCGTACCAAAGGAAAGGTCTAGACTGGGCCCACTCAAGTTGTCGGCCCAGTCCAGAATACAACTCATTAAGGTTCATCTTAAATTTCAAGAAACATCATACTGTCATTTTTATGGGAACTCAAGTTTCTATAATGTTTCATTCAAGTTTTAATACAAATGTTTCATCATCCAAAAATTCCACCAAGTTCATTTCAGGTCAAGAATTTCATCGCAAATATCCCTATTCTCTACATTAAATCATTTGGAAGAGTTGCACAAGTACATGTTCAAAATATATCCTAGTTAGTTTATGCATCAAGCCCTTGTTCACGGCCTTATCCGACACATTTCTAAAATTTGTCCAAGAAGATTACACCAAAGTCTGTTTGATAACTCATGAAAATAATCAGAATCTGAGTCCGCACAAACAACCAATTGCAGCTTCTTCTGCATCAAATAAATATCACCTACAAACGAAAACAATAAAATCCAGTTCAAACCAAGAATCAAGGTAGTTTGGTTCAAAAAAAGTCATACAAACGTACAGTCTTGCTGCATTCACTATGGCAGTTATGCAACAGTCAGAAAATAACAAAAAAACTAATTACTAACAGAAACTCTAGCCAACCTATAAAACATAACAAAATTTCAAAGAACTTGTCAAAAGAAAATGGCTTATAACAAACTCGAGTTTATTTTAATTCTTAACCTCCCTATTTCTAACTAACTTTTCTCAAATTGGATCTCCACCCTTTATCTCCCTAACCAATTAACAGAACTCTCTAACTGCCAACTCATACTAGCCGTCCTAACCAAATTCCTACCTCCTAACTATTTCTAACAGAAAGTTTCAACCTAAATAAATACCTTCAACTTCAGTTGGCATTAACAAAATTTCAATTAACAATAGCATTAACAGAATTTCATAACCAACTATCCACAATCTCGCTAACAACCCCTAACATATGACCAACTTCTAACAGAATACTAACTTAGCCCAACTAACCAAAGTAGATACTAATAGAATCCATAAACTCTAACAAATTTTCCAGACATAACATAATTGATATACACAATAAGGGATATGAGTCATTCATTATAGGAAACAGAAAGAGAATAAACTCGAGAAAAGGATATAGGATTCAACACAGAAAAACTCAGAAAATTACCTTTCATTCTCTTCATCACCATTACGATCCATTCTTCACCTTCTGGAAGAATCAACCACCATTTTTCACTCATCAATCTTCACTCTCCCCATTCATCTTCATCTCACCATTCTTCACATCAAGAAACTCATTTAAAAAATCACAGAGAATCCTCATCACTCTTCTCTTTTGGAAAGCTTCTCTACAACTAAATCTGAAACTTTATCTCTCTATGAAATCAGAGTGCTCTCATCATCTGTATTCTTTAACCACTTCAATCTTCTTTATTCTGTTCAACAAGCCTCCAATCTTTGAAGCTCGTCAACCTCACACCACCGCACCTTCAATTTGCAAAGTACACCTTATTGTAACAACACACATCAGAACGGCATCGCAAGAACAACAATATCATTACATTTTGCTCACGATCGAAAGAACAAAGAAGGAAGAAGAGAAATTTGTCGCAGAAATGAGTAGAGTGCAAGAATAATTTCCTGAATAACCTTCTGGTTCTCAGTTATAATGAATCCAAAATGAAGAGGAGGGGTGATCAGAGCTTTAAAACCGAGAAGGAGTTTGTGAATCAAAATCAATGAAGGCTGAGAGATACAGAGCGTAAACGAAGGTTGAGTAGCGAGAACATAGATTCTCAAAGCAATCGACACAAATACAGAGTGATGATGAGCGCATGGTGCCGAAGGCCAATTAGAAGTTGCTCATGGTGATGAAGTTGCACGAAGAAGGTGTTGAATCGAGAATCGAAGCTGAGGCGGATCAGAGAAGATGATCGAGGCTCGTATTGGTGGTTTCACAACATGCCATCAGAGAAGGGAATGAGTCTGTCTCCGTTCATGTGGGGAGGTGAGGGATAAAAGAGCTTTTATTTGAAGAATTTCAATCGTCACAACACGAGAACCCTAATTTAACAAGTCCAATAGTATGTTTCATTGGGCTAGGACAAACCGAGTCACCCAGTTCCATACGCCCATTGCAGCTTTTTTTTGGAGAATACTGAAGTTTATGTACAAAAAACTATTTCATGCGCTAATCATGCTGGGCCTAGCGCCCTTACTTGCAGTATACACCATGATTCAAGCCTTGCACCCCCCTATTCTTCTAACTTCCTTTTATTTCAGTTTTTCCTTCTAGTTTAATTTTGTTCTCTTAATTGATAATAAAGATGATACAAAAATAGTAAAATATTTTAGAAATTTTTTGGTTTTCTCTTTAGAATTTTATATTATTGCTTTCATGTTCAATAATCATTTTCGTTGTCATTTTTTAGTTAATATTTTGGGATAGAATATTGAGGTAACTTTTGCAAATGTGGAATACTTGAAGATTAATTCATTTCATCACTTGTGCGAAGTAGCTTCCGTAGAGTTTCCTTATCGCTTGCATGGTTTTTAATAGGTAATAGACCTTCTCCATTCAGTATCATCGTGACCTTATTTTATTCCTTATTTTCGCACTTTATCATACTGCCTTACCGCTTTTCTAGAGATCGTGAGAAGTAGGGCTTTACTGCTTTTCGGTTCCATGAGAAGTAGGGTAGAGATGTATGATGGGATCTTCGTTGCTGATCAAGTCAGGAATCCCTCTGGTTTATTTAAAGACCCGTTTAAGGAAATTCCGCATTCTATGCATTATATTTTCTATTTGAGGTTGTTTAAAATCCTACCTTTGAAGTAGGTATTCGGCACGTGCGTTTATATTTGTGCCTGTATATGTACAGATGATAAGTCCTCAAAAGAGGTGAGCGAGGAGGGTTCGTAATCAACCCTAGCAATTTCGTCTGTGTCATCCTTAGCTCGTGACGTACCATGATGCTTTGGAGTTGTTCCTGCTCTTGTGTATTGAGTTTGTCAAGTGGGGAGGGGTTTTTCAATTAAACCCTCACATTTTGTCAAGAGTTCGCATTGGCCAATACTGATACTTCGTGATCGTTCATATTGCCTTTTTTGCCTACCTCGATCTCATACATCTTGGTCAGGTTTTCAGTCGCTTTGGACATCACATTTTTGTTTTTTTCATCTCACTTCCGCTTGTTTATCTTGGGTGATACGCTCCCCTTGACTAAAGAATTTTGTTTCTTTTCCTTACTCCTTTATGTGTGTGCTCTTTCAAGCTTGCTTGTTTTATCATTGTATATACCATGTTCCCTTAGGATGCACTTGTTCCTTTCAGATGCAAGCTAGACCTCAGATTGCAAACCATGCATGCTAACATTAGGTAGACGTTTCCCTTTTATTAATCTAAACCTTAGGACCACCATTAGATGATAAAATTAGGTTTATAAATAGGCTAGTCTCCCTTAGACTCTTTTCTTCCCCTTTTGTATATGCATTTAAAACTAAAACTTTATTTTTTAGAAAACCATAAAATCTTAACAATAAAAACCCTTTTTCAAGGTAACAAAATAAAAACCAAATTAAACTTTTGTGCGACCAAGCACCTTTTCTCTAAAACCCTTTTCAGGTAAGGACATGTTAATTTACTTCTGTGCCAGCGCGTGAGTCTCCAAAGGTCGAGCTGCAACAGAAGGCAGAATTAACATTGTTCATAAAAAACAAAAAATAGACAAAAATATGTGAGTCGAACTACAGTAACTCTGATTCCTCAAAAAGGATATGTAGGCATTGGGGTAGGGCCCAAGCGAGCACAACTTTATTTTCCCTACATTATTTTCTCTTTTCTTTCGCATGCATTCTTCCTCAATAGTAAACAGTAAGCATAGATTAAACACACCCATAGGATTAGATCAACAAGAGTGGATAGCATAGATTAATACAGGCGTATGGGGTGCTAATACCTTCCCCTCACATAACAGACTCCCTTACTCGATCTCTCAGTCACAAGACCGTGACTTCTCCCTTCTCAGGTTTTCACGGTGTTTACCTTTCCCTTCATATGGGATTAAAGACGTTCAATGGCGACTTCATTGTTTGATGATTTTTAGTCGGTTGTTTCAATTACGTGCTGAACCACATAGCCCTCGACGAGTGCCCCAAGTTACTCTACTAGGGAATCACGCACTGCACACATGTGCTGATTCACACAAAACTCTCGAATGCCCCAGATTCACACTACTGATGGATGTCATGATGAGTACATGTGTTATACCATATAAAGAACCTCAAGCGCCCCAAGTTTACTCTACTCAGGGATTGCACATGCATACGCTGAATCGCACGAAGACTCTGAGTGCCCAAAGTTACACTGCTATTGGGGGAATCATGTTGAACACGCATGTTGAGTAGAACGAAGCCTCTAAGTGCCCCGGCTTACACTACTGTGGGGAGTATACCTGGGATATCTACAAGAGATGAGGACGTCTTTTATAATGTTGGTTGGGTCAAGGTGACCATCATAATTCTTTTAGCTCGATTTCTTTGGTAGTAACCTTGCAAGATAGAACTTGCTTGAGTAGCTTCGCGAGTAGATAAGGAATTCCTTTGTTTGTAGGATCTCTAAAAGAATATGTGTTGAATAGAAGACTGAATTATTCGTGCCACAACATGGTATGAGGTGGCCTACCCCAATGTCTTGGATCATAAAATAGACTGTCTTTGATTACAAACTTCTTGGAGATATTTTTCGGATCTCGGCGTGATTGCCTCGGGTTGAATGAATTCCAAAGATATTTCTCGACATGATTTCCTCAGGTTGATGGATTCCGAAGATATTTCTCGACGTGATTGTCCCAAGTTAATGGATTCTGAAGATATTTCTCGACGTGATTGTCCCAAGTTGATGGCAACTTGAAGGAATTCATCGACATGATTGCCTGAGGTTGATTATAGCGTGAAGATATTTATTGACGTGATAGCCTCAGATTGATGAAACTCTTACTCAATGGAGTATTCACATGATTCTTCCCCTTAGGGTAAACAAATTATGATAATTTACTTATGTTCAATAGAGTACTACCATTGAAAATAACTGCCACTGCTCAATGGATTCTTTGGATGACAACATACCCTTAGGATGATTTTCCTTTCGATAGATTTGTCTCTCGGGATAATAAAATTCTTTATTCGTTGCTCATTATGCAAGCTCACTTGATGTTTAAGCACTTTTTCATATGAAAAGAATGTTTTTCCTAAGAATGATAATTCTAATGCAAATCATATACTTGTCTTGAAGTTAGAAAATTTTATTAAAAATACATCGAAACATCGAATTTTATGTACCAAAGATAGTAAAAGATGGAGTCATACCAACTCAAAAGTTTTAGCAAGTCTCCTAGAAGTCAGGTTACCATACTCTTGTAACAGTTTTGCTTTCGAATTAACTCATGCTTCAGTTAGGACTTTTCAGGGTTGTAACGTGGTCTGGCTCACGGTTTTAGAAAAAAGGATTTAAGGCTTAAATTTATTTAGTACCCACCTATTCTCCATGATATTCTCCAGTCCTACATTCATTTAACTTAATATGAGTACTCATCTCTCAAAAGGAGTTTATTATGGTTGAGAAACCACTGAGGTTTCTTGGACATGACACTCACTCACTTTTTGGCTTTGGTGTCGGATCACACAACCTTGTCCTTCAATTTTCAATATCGTATTCCCTCTTTTCTTTTCTTTTATTTTTCCTAAGTCTTTTTTTTCTTTTTTTTTCAATTTAGCGGGATTTCTCTCTTTTCTCTCCCTTTTTTATTCTCTCTTTTAAACAAGTCGTGTGATCCTGAGTCGTCTTTGATTTGTTGAAATTAATTGTGATTGTCTCACTCCATGATCTATGAGGGATAATCATTGTTATATCGTCATTCTCCTGATATGTGAAAGTTAACCATTGCGATTTCGACTTTCCTCAACCTTTTGAAGGATAACACCCATTATGGTTAATTCTTAGATGCACATTCCTGATGAGTTTTGAATGTTCGATCAAATTAACTGAACACTACCCGCCTCGGGTTAAATGTGAGGGTTTTTTTACAAGAAAATAAACTCCTACTTCAAAGCTGAAAGGGGTTGACGATGGTTTATCTCTCTTATATCTCCGGTATTTAAGGATTTGAAACAACACATGTACATTGTTAGCAGGGTTTTACTCAAAAGCACACCGTCTGAGATTCTTGGTATATTTCTCATCATCCTCCCTCTAGAGGTTTTACTTTATCAAACAAGAGTTGAGTATCGAAAGAAAAGAAAAAAATTTAGAGCGATAGCGAATGGATTAATTCAAGACAAGCATATTCAATGCATTATGATTAATATTCAAAAGATGAACAAGTTTGGAATACAAGAATGTACTTGAACAAAAACAAGAAATATTATAAATGAGAACGCAGAAATGATATAATGATTACGAGTGTTGAGGAGACTTCTTTAGAAGATGCACTTTGTTGTCTTGTCACCCGTCTGAGCAGGGGACTTCAATTTATACGCAGACCGCTTGGGGTGAATGATATTATTTCAAAGTAAATGAGGTCTTAAACTTTGCACCTTAATGTTATACAATCCTCATTTGCATGGCCTGGGGCCGCTGAACAAAGTTCACAATGACCATTAACATCATATCCTCTTGTAAGTTTCATCAATGGCGGACCAAGTTCATGTAGCTGAATAAACTAATTGGCAAGTAATTGAGGAAGAAGTTGATCATACGACATAGGTATTGGGTCAATTCTTCTTTTGGGACCCCTCTTCTTTTGTTGTTCCTGTTGCAGATTTTGCTGCTGATAGTTCTGAGGAGGAACATATTGTTGTTGAGGAACATACTTGGGTAGTGGAATGAAAGGATCTTATTGAGCTTCCCAGGGTTGAGAATGTGCAACAACAACAAATTAATTTGGAAAAATAATCGTCACTAGGTAATAAGGAAGTTGACTTGTGGATAGGCGTGAGCCTCGCTCTTATCAACAATAGCATCACTAGTTTCACCTTCTTCATTCTTTACAAAGCTGGAATAAGGTTTCTTGCCCTCTCTAGTGTTTCCGTTAATGCCATATGCACTTGGAATTGTACCAGCAGTCGGTGCAGGATTTCTCTCCTTCTTCAGCATTGTTTATAGAACACCTGCAATCATCCCAATTTGAGTCTTCAATTAATTTACCTTTGTCCTCAATAATTCTTGTTCACGTAGAAATTCATCCATGGTCACATTCCCCCGTTAGTAGAAGAGGAGAGAGTAGTAGCAATAGAAAGCTTAGCAACATTATGTCTGAGGTCCTCTTGTCCTTGAATAACAACACGGGGAGTCTCAAGGAGTTGATTCATTCTATCACTCATAATGTCCATGTCCTGATGGAGAGCATTCTGATTCTGTTCAAAGAGATCCATTAGTATTCATTAATTATCTATGGTATGGCACAAATGTAGGGAAGTCGTTGTCGTTGATTTTGAACTCTGAATGGAAAAAAGGGCCCCAATAAGTTTCAGTTATGAAATGCATGATATTATGAATGCATGTTTCATCCTTCATTTCCAAGGAAACCCAAAGAATTGTCTATCCATAAGTATCCTTTTGATAATAGCATTCATCTTTTGAAAAGCTCGGTGAAGGAGACTTGTCTTTGGAATTCCCTAGAAATGGGATGCATATACATAATGATGTGATGTTATTGTATGCACTAGCATGGGATCAAGGGTTTCTATAATACTGGATAATTGTTGTATTGTCTCTAGATATGCCGATAATACCAAGATCAACGGTCTAGAACGTAACCAAAGAACCAAAGTACCACTGAACCAAAGACAATAGAACAATATGGTCACCATCTGAACAAAGTCACCATTTGTACATGTAATAATGATCCCACCTCACTCACATGTGAAAACTATGTCAGGGTGGGCAAAGGTGACTTGGAATCATGGATTCTCTTGAGAATACCATCATCGTTACAATAGACGTGCATGACGATAGTAACTCATTTGAACCTCATCCAAGCACATACTATATGACAGTGCTAGTATGGACCTGGGCCCAATAATAGTCATGCTCTGCTCTATTCCTATTGTTTCTATTGTGCATCACTCTGGTATGGGTATTGGGCCTTTTACCTCATGGTATAACCCACCCAACAAGAAGCACATATCCAGTACAGCAGATAATCAATATGGAAAGCGATATAATGCATGCAAACATATGCAAGAAAGCATGTAAATAAAGTAGTAATAAAGAAATAACATACAAAACACCCAAAGACAAGAAAACAAACGAAAGCTAGGACTGACTTGTAAAGGATGGACCAGCAGTTGGTCAACCTGTCCCCAGCAGAGTCGCCAGCTGGCGTGCCACAAAAAAAACACAGGTTCGCCACTGAACTCTATTTATCCCGAAGGAAGGGAAGATATCGAGAGAACCCTAAAGAAATTGATAAGATGGTCTTGCGACCAAGAGAAATGGTAAGGAAGTTGGTTACACAAGGGGAAGGTATTAGCACCCCACGCGTCTGTGGTACTCCACAAGATCCACTTTCATTTGTTCTCATCTAAGGGTGTGTAAAAATATATGTCTAGAGCTTACTTCTAGAAGGAATGCATGTGAAAGAAAATATATGGAAAAGAAGGAATATTTACAAAGTTTCTCTCGCCTAGGCCCTGCGACCTAGTGCCTACGTACTCCCTCGTGTAATGGGAAAGTCAGAGCGCCATATTTAGGATCACATGTTTTAGTTTGTTTCATGTTTTTTAATTGAACAATGTTAAGTTTCGCATTCTACCTGCAGCTCGGCCTTTGGAGACTCACGCATCTGGAGAAGAAAAGAACTAACATGTTCATACTTGACGAGGTATCTTCAAAAGGAAAATGCTCAAAGGCGGATAATGCTTCGCTCACGACTCTTTGGTAAATAGACATGGTGCAACCCAACCTTTGGGGATTTACGCATCATACCTGTGATACGGTGGAAAGAACTGACTGTTTTTTTAGAATGCTGGTTTGCGTTTTGCGTTTGTTTTTGCAAAATGTCGCCGTAAGCAAGAGTCGCCACCGACTTTTATTTTATCCAACAAGGAAAGGAAAAAATCACAGAAAAATTCCTTTTTCGAGATATTTCTTGGGTTCGGGGGGTAGATTATAAAAAGGGAAGGTGTTAGCACCCTTTCTAACTGTGGTTATCCACGGGCTCTTAGGTACTTGCTCAAATGTTTTCAAAATTTCTTTTCTTTGTGCTTGTGGGTTTGAAAAAGTTTTTGTTTGAAAGGTGTAAGTGCGAAAAGTTTTTGTTTTAGAGAGAGCAAGTATCTAAGGACCATCTACCTACTCGAAAAAGGAATCGTTCTATGCTATCTTCCTTTAGATAATACTATCCCACTATTGATGAGTAGATAGCACCGTCGTTAGAGTTTAATGGTCAATTCGATTAAGGGACGTGCGGTCACTAAAGCAATGTTAGGACGCCTTAACGGTAACCCTAATGTCTTAGATCATTTGTTTTAAGGCAACAATATCCGAGGCAACCGTTTCGAGGCGATTATGATCTTTAGACAAGAGGACGGCCTCTAAAGTGACCTATACTTAATGACTGCGTATGAAGGCAACCAAATGGGGTGTACCCTAAGAGTGCGCATGTGCGAGTGTACCATTTTCAGTTTATTTTATCTTTGTACATGTCAATGGTTATCTAAGTTGATTTTAGGTTAAACATTCATTCTTGTCATGCATACCTATTATCAAACATCTAACAGTTAATAAGTTGCAGAAATTAAATTGTGGAAATTTAACTAACTATTACAAGGCGTCGAGTATTTACATCGCCAAAAGCAACCCTTTGAAATTTAAATACGGAAAATAAGTAAAGAGATAAAAATATTTAAAGTCCTATTAAGTTATTACATTCCGGAAACAAATACAATATTGAATAAAATGGAACGCGTGCGGGAAATTAAATCGGGCGCAAGTTTTTAGGGTTTTGACCCTTTAATATTAAAGAAAAGATTTTTTTTGGTTATTTTTGAATTAAGAAAGAAATTAAACTAAGTTAATTATTAAATTAATAAATAAGTTAATTAATTAATGAAAATAAATATTTTTGGATTTTTTGACATTTAAAGAAAGAAAATAAAATCGATCAATGTTACTAAAAACCTAATTATGTCTAATTGATTTTAATTATTGAAAAATATATTAAAGTTATTCTAATTAAAGCTAAATTAATTAATTGATTTGTTAATAAAAAGAAAATACTAAAATTTATATTAATAAAGAAAATATTTTTGTTTTTATTTTATAGAGAAAATTATTTGATTGGTTAGTTAATAATAAAAATAATAACAATAAATAATTAAAAGAAATAATAAAAAAAATAGAAAGAGTTAGGAGGTTTGGGCCTGTTTAGGGGGTTAGAATGGCAAACTCAAGGCCCATTAGGCGCTGGCATGGCTGACTTTGAGAGATTCAATGTGCGCCTTTGACTTGGTTCCATGGTGGACGTTCCATCTGGGTCACCAGATCTGGCCTGGGGCCATCTGTCCATTGATTGAATGAGGGAGTATAGTAGGCTACACGCTTGGGGTTGCACTGGAATACCTGAAGAAAAATAAATAATGCAATTTGGAGGACCTGGGATTCGAACCTAGGTCTTGTTGGTCATTGGATGTACACGCCCACCACTCAGCCACTTTGCTCTGCTTGACAATATATTAATCAATAATAATAATATGGGATAATGGATTAATATGCCAGAACAAAAAAATAAAAACGTGCGAATTATGAATTGGCCACTGAGAGGGAGACACGTTTGTCGTCCATGACCTTCAACCCTTTAAATTTACCTGCGGATTTAGATCCGCATCTAAATGTGTAGATGGACTCTAAAATCCATTCCAGTCCATGAAAATCAATTCCAAGCACATGGTTGAGTTCGTCTGGGCATCCTGAGTAAACATATACCCTTCTTGAATCTTGATTTCCCCTGAAAAAGAAAACCCTAAAACACAAACGAAGAACCCTAGCTATGGGGGTTCTTCATCTAGGCCAGAAAAATGCAATTGGCTAATGCAAAACGCTTATAAATTTGACGATAATTATGAATATGCAAAGAGTTTGTAAGAAAGGTGCAAGAATAAGGATCCACGAATTCAAAAGAAAAGCGGTTTTTTGAGACACTTACAAAGCTTTTGAGTGTGAATGGGAGCTTGCTAGGGGTTGGTTCTGACTCAGTGAACCTCCAGCAATTGATTGATGTTGAGTTTTGCTTCTGAATTTGCCTCCAAGGATGATTTCGATTTCACACTTTTTTGTCAATTTTTCAAGTTTGGTTCTTAGTGTTCTTGCATCCTCTAGCCTTCAATTTCGTGCCTTTGCCTTCTATATGTATCATGGAATGTATTAGGTCAAGAATTATGCTTTGAATCTTTGCACATCAATGCCATGCGATTTGATTTGATCCACCATTGAAAGCTTGCCTAATTTGTCAAAAATCCATCTTTTGGTACATGATATGACAAGATACGAATTTGATGCTAACCATGATGATGATTAAGTCCTAAAAATAGCAAAAGATCTCATGTAATCAAGTTTTGGGATGTTATTTGATTTAATTTGATTTAAAATGAAATAATTCACTAAAAAATCAAATAAAATAATAAAATTGATAAATGGACACAAGGCTGAAGCTAAGACACGTGTGCAATGTGGAAAGTCCAAATCAAGTGGAAACGAATGGGCCCATTTGACAAAATTTGATGTTTTGGGGATAGTTGACTTTTGGCAATTTTGCAAAAATTCCCAACTTCAACGATGCATAACTTCTTCAATTTGGAACTTTTGGAGGTGTTCTTTGACTTTTTAGAAAGCTTGAGATGTCCTATAACCAACCTATTTGGTCTCATCTCATTTTGATATTCCATTCTCAAGTTATAAGCTTTGGGAAAAAAGGTGTTTTTGTTGACTTTCAAAAATGACCTATAATGTCATAATTTATAACTTCTTGTGAGTGCATTTTATTATCTTGGGGTATGAATATGGATTGTATTAAATTGAATCCTCTTCAAAATGAGCTTTGGATGGGTCATTTCTCATAAATTATGAGAAAGTTATGCTTGGTCAAAGTTGAGTTGACTTTTCCTACAAAACCCTAATTTAGCAACTTTTGAGTCTTGATGAATTTTGAGAAATCCTTGATGAATCATGATCACCCTTGATCAAATGATGAAATATCCTTAAAAATTAGAATGTTGGCAAAAAATCTTGAAGTTTGACTGTATTTGGGTCACAGTTGACTTTTGCCCTAGCACAGTCGATTTTTGGACCCTTTGAGCAATTGACTGATCAAACTTCCTCTACAAGGCTTGAAATTTGACATGGATGACCTTGAGAACATATTAGGACATTAGGGAGCATTTTAGGTCATTTGGACTCAAGGATCTTGATGCAACACAAAACCCTAATTTGGGGTTGACTGCCTTAGGAGATGATTTGTCTGACCCACTCTTGAGCAAACTTGAGCAACTTGGAGATTTTTCTTGCAATGTTTTGATAAATATGAGAGGGAAAATTTTGGGGTACAACAGCTTCCCCTGTTCAATCTTCTTAAATCTGAGGATGTAGATTGGCTTTCGTGCCTTTCGTGATCTGAAGGTGGAAGATGATTGAACACTAGAGTGCCCAGAAATTTGCACTCGCATGAAGTGGTATCAGCCTGGTGATGTCGGGAATGGGCTTATAGATGCCATTTGGAGAATGTTGATAGGAGGTCTAAAATTTGACTGGAATAAGAATCAGGGAGATCTTAGCATCGATCTGACTGAACCAGAGAAGGTCTTGGATTAACTCTGACTGGATAAGAATCAAAAAAATCTTAGAATCGATTTAACTGAACCGGATGAAAGTCTTGGAATATCTTCAATTGGAATAAGAATCAGGGAGATCTTAGCGTCGATCTGAATGAACCAGAGAAGGTCTTGGATTAACTTTGACTGGATAAGAATCAGAAAAATCTTAGAATCGATTTAATTAAACCAGACGAAAGTCTTGGAATATCTCCAACTGGAATAAGAATCAGGGAGATCTTAACATCAATCTGACTGAACCAGAGAAGGTCTTGGATTAACTTTGACTGGATAAGAATCAGAAAAATCTTAGAATCAATTTAACTGAACCAGACGAAAGTCTTGGAATATCTTCAACTGGAATAAGAATCAGGGAGATCATAGCCTCGATCTGACTGAACCAGAGAAGGTCTTGGATTAACTTTGACTGGATAAGAATCAGAAAAATATTAGAATCGATTTAACTAAACCAGACGAAAGTCTTGGAATATCTCCAACTGGAATAAGAATCAGGGAGATCTTAGCGTCGATCTGACTGAACCAGAGAAGGTCTTGGATTAACTTTGACTGGATAAGAATCAGAAAAATCTTAGAATCGATTTAACTGAACCTGACGAAAGTCTTGGAATATCTTCAACTGGAATAAGAATCAGGGAGATCTTAGCATCGATCTGACTGAACCAGATAAGGTCTTGGATTAACTTTGACTGGATAAGAATTAGAAAAATCTTATAATCGATTTAACTGAACCTGACGAAAGTCTTGGAATAACTTCAACTGGAATAAGAATCAGGGAGATCTTAGCATCGATCTGACTGAACCAGAGAAGGTCTTGGATTAACTTTGACTGGATAAGAATCAGAAAAATCTTAGAATCGATTTAACTGAACCAGACGAAAGTCTTGGAATATCTTCAACTGGAATAAGAATCAGGGAGATCTTAGCATCGATCTGACTGAACCAGAGAAGGTCTTGGATTAACTTTGATTGGATAAGAATTAGAAAAATCTTAGAATCGATTTAACTGAACCAGACGAAAGTCTTGGAATAGCATCTTTCTGAGGAAATGCTGAAACAACCCTCAATAGATGTAGTTTTTGAGGGGACTACCAGGTCATATGAGTAGTCAACGGTGTTTATTGATTCGTCTTTCGCTGAAAAGGTAAAGAGTTAGTCATATGCAATGTCATGATGTATGAAAATGCATGACATATATCAAGCAATGATGCTCTCAAAATAAATGAGATTGTGGTATGATGCGTATATGCCTGTATCATGATGTATGGAAATGTAATGTTTCTAGCTGGGGAAAATAAATCCCGGATATCTGCTGAAGAATAGAGCTGGATTCTTCATTTCTGCTGGGGATGGCGAACAAAGAGAATAAACCTGCAGGAGAGGATGACTCCGTTGGGGGAATAAACTGATGAGGAGATTACTCTGTGGGGGAGAGATGTTCTGCTGAAGATTCCACTGATAAATTCTGTCGGGGTGAATTATCGTTACTGGTGACATTGAATCCTATTGGGGATTGAATTCTTGTTTGTGAAAGGAAAGAACTCCGCTGGGGACGATCTCTCAGTGGCGACTTTACTGGGGATAACCTGTTAGACCTTTGTGGGGATAATCCTTTGAGTTCTGCTGGGAATGATCCTTTGAACTCGGCTGGGGAAATTTATTTTTGTACTCCACTGGGGATAAACTTCCAGAGTCTAATGGGGATTCTTCGACTCCACTGGGGAAGCTTTTTCAGACTGTGCTGGGAAAATTTTAACTCCACTGAGGATGTCTTGTACTCTTCCAGGGAATATTCTTATATTCCGTTGGGGAATATTAAGACTGCCGGGGATATCAAGCCTTTTTAATGTTTATGGTAGATAAACTCTGCTTGGGGAGAATATTACCGATTCATTCACAGTTGCAAGTCTCAGCTGGGGAGAGCTATCATTATTGTCTCACTCTACGGGGGGTGAAAGTATCTTAGCCATGTTCTTCAGCTGAATTTACCGTCGTACCTGGTGGATAGGGCAATTGTACAGTTTGGACAATTTTATTGCCCCTATTTCTGATATTACCAGTAATCGTCTTTTGTTTCGCATGTAAGCATTTATGAGCAGCAATTAATGTCAAGTGCGTATATCAAAAATGAACATTGAAGGTTCTTTGCAAGAAAAAACAGATAAAGGAAAAACAGTTTGAAATTTCTTTCAAAATGAATTGTATTGATTTTGAAGTTTGGCCTGGAAATAGGCGTTTTTGTACAAGAGGCTGACGTCCTAGTAGGAGAACGCCGCCGAAAAAATAGAATTTATACAATTTATGAAAAGAAAACAAAATAGCCATGTGAATAATCCCACTGGATTCCAAATCGGCTATTGCCTTTATGTCCTCGAGCATCTCATCACTTTGCTACTTGGTTGATGGTAGATCAGATTGATTAGTGTCGTCCGAGCTTGATAGTCGATATCGAAGTCTGGATGCAAGGTGATCCAATGAGGCATAGTGTTACGCTTTAATCCCTAATTTTTGCCTGGACTGCCCTTTCGGGTTTTCAGTCCACCGGGATACCCCTTTTTGCCCAAGTCGCCTTTTCAGGTTTTCGACTTGCCGGGTGTACAGATTTTTTTTCATTTTCATCCCTTATTTTTTCCCGAACCCTTTTGGTTCGCCGGGAAGCCCTTATTTTTTCCTAGGCCAGTCAACCTAGCGGGTCTTTGACTATGCGTAGTATTTCTTCACTATGTTTGCATTAACGGGGTGAGGAAGGTCGTCACCATCTATGGTGGTTAGAATCATAGCTCCTCCTGAGAAAATGTTCTTAACCATAAACGGCCCTTCGTAAGTAGGGGTCCATTTGCCCCTGGGATCACTTTGAAGTAAGATAATGCGCTTGATAACCAGGTCCCCAACTTGATACTCTTGTCGTCTAACTTTCTTGTTAAATGCCTTTATCATCCGTTTTTGATACGTCTGACCATGACAAATAGCAGTAAGTCTTTTTTCGTCAATTAGGTTCAGCTGATCAAGCCGGGTCTGAATCCAGTCATCTTCGCTCAAACCTGCATCCTTCATGATCCAAAGAGAGGGTATCTGAACTTTGATGGGCAAGACTGCCTCCATGCCATATACCAAGGAATAGGGTGTTGCCCCTGTTGACGTCCGTGCTGAGGTACGATACCCATGAAGAGCAAATGGTGACATTTCGTGCCAGTCTTTGTAGGTCACCGTCATCTTCTGCAAAATCTTCTTAATGTTCTTATTAGCCGCTTCAACAGCCCCATGCATCTTCGGCCAATAAGGAGAAGAGTTGTGATGCTGTATCTTGAACTGCTTGCAGAGCTCAGTGATCATCTTGTTGTTGAGATTTGTACCATTGTCCGTAATGATCCTCTTTGGTACACCGTATCGACAGATCAGATTGTGCTGAATGAACTGTGCCACGACGTTCTTGGTCACTGTAGCAAATGAAGCTGCTTCAACCCACTTCGTAAAGTAATCAATAGCTACCAGGATGAAATGATGCCCGTTGGATGCCGTAGGTCTGATCTCGTCGATCATATCAATGCCCCACATTGCAAAAGGCCACGAAGCTGTCAATACGTTCAGAGGAACTGGAGGTATGTGCACCTTATTAACATAGACTTGGCACTTGTGACATGTCCGAGAATGCTGATAACAGTCGGCTTCTATTATGGACCAATAATATCCTGCACGTAGGATCTTCTTTGCCATGGTATGTCCACTGGAATGAGTTCAGAAGGTACCTTCGTGTAAATTTGCCATGATCCTTTCTGCCTCGTTCTTATCCATACATCGCAGTAAGGTTGAATCATGGTTACGCTTGTAAAGGATACCATTGCTGATGAAGAACTTCGCCGCGAACCTCCTCAGAAACTTCTTATCATTAACAGATGCACCCTCAGGGTATTCCTGAGCCTCGAGATACCTTTTCACCTCATGAAACCAGGTTTTATCTGCTACCTCTTCAGTCTCAATGTCACAGTAATGTGTAGGTTCGTCTAATCTTTCAATGATAATCTGGGGAGCCTCGTTGTCCCAATTGACTTTGAAGTGTTCAAAGGTTATATCCTCGAAGTGCGGGAGCAATGTCAACACATACTCCTTGTAAGGAATAAGATTTGGGTGTTTCGTATCCCACTCGCCTTGGATTTGACTGATCACGAGAGCGGAATCTCCGAAAACACTCAAGAACTTAATCCTTAGGTCAATTGCTGCTCGAAGACCCATAATGCACGCTTCATACTCCGCCATGTTGTTGGTGCAGTTAAAACATAGTCGGGCGGTAAAGGGAGTATGAGAGCCTTTAGAAGATATGATCACGGCACCAATGCCATTACCCAAAGCGTTTGAAGCTCCATCAATGTACATAGACCATCGGGGTCCTTCCTCAGGTCCTTCATCCGGTCCAGGTGTCTCACAATCAGTTACCAACATGATATTCTCGTCCCGGAATTCAAAGTTCATAGACTGGTAATCATCCACTGCCCGATGTTCCAAATGGTATGCTAACACACTCCCCTTGATTTCTTTTTGAGTGGTGTATTGGATGTCATACTCAGTCAATATCATCTGCCATCTTGCTATTCTTCCGGACAAAGCAGGCTTTTCAAAGATATACTTGATTGGATCCATCTTCGATATTAATAGAGTAGTGTGAGTCAGCATATACTGTCTCAGCCGGCGAGCAGCCCATGCCAAAGCGCAGCAAGTTTTCTCAAGAAGTGAGTATCGGGTCTCACAGTCGATAAACTTTTTTCTAAGGTAATAAATAGCATGCTCTTTTCAGCCAGACTCGCCATGCTGACCCAACACACACCCCATTGAATTTTCGAGTACTGTCAAGTATAAGATCAAAGGTCTCCCTTCAACTGGAGGCATCAGAATAGGTGGCTCTTGGAGATACTCTTTGATCCTTTCGAAAGCGGCCTGGCATTCATCGTTCCAACATACTACTTGATCTTTCTTTAGTAACTTGAAGATTGGTTCACAAGTAGCGGTCAGGTGTGAGATGAATCAGGAAATGTAGTTTAGTCGTCCCAGAAAGCCTTTGACTTCTTTCTCTGTTTGGGGAGCTGGCATCTCTTGTATGGCCTTCACCTTTGTGGGATCCACTTGAATACCTTTATCGCTTACGACGAAACTGAACAGCTTACCAGATCTCACCCCGAAGGTGCACTTGTCCGGGTTTAACCTCAGCTTGTATAACCTCAACCTGTCAAATAGCTTCTGAAGGTGGTCGAGATGCTCTTCTTCAGTCTGAGATCTTGCAATCATGTCATCAACGTATACCTCAATCTCATGATGGATCATGTCATGAAACAAAGCAACCATGGCACGTTGATATGTTTCCCCAGCATTCTTTAGTCCAAAAGGCATGACCTTGTAGCAAAAGGTACCCCACTGAGTAACAAAAGTTGTCTTCTCCATGTCTTCGGGAGCCATCTTAATCTGATTATAACCGGAGAAACCATCCATAAAGGAGAATACCTTGTGATGAGCGGTGTTGTCAACCAGAACGTTGATATGAGGTAGAGGAAAATCATCCTTGGGACTCACCCTGTTCAGATCCCTATAGTCAACACACATTTGAACCTTACCATCCTTCTTCGGTACAGGAACCACGTTGGCCACCCACTGTGGGTAAGAAGTAACTGCTAGAAAACCGGCGTCAAACTGTTTCATAACTTCAGCCTTGATTTTCTCAGACATCTCTGGGCGCATTCGGCGGACCTTCTGTTTCACTGGAGGGCAATTTTCCTTGGTAGGCAGGCGGTGAACAACAATGTCGGTATCCAACCCAGGCATATCTTCATAAGACCAGGCAAAGATCTCAACATAGTCACGCAGAATTTGAATCAACCGTTGCTTCACACTAAGCTCCATATTTGACCCGATCTTGACGTTTTTCTTGTCTATCTTTGTACCCAGATTCACTGATTCCACCGACTCTTCGTGCGGCTGAATGGCCCTTTCTTCCTGAAGTAACAGTCTTGCAAGTTCACCAGGCACTCCGCAATCGTCTTCACCTTCGTCTTCGTCTAAGTTGATCGGACTTTCGAGGTCATAACTGGCAGTAGCAGAGTCGTTACCAGTGAGATCCAGAGTGGATGTAGACCTGTATATGTGAGTGTGTGTAAAATAGTTATTTTGCAATATGTAATAAAAGAAAAACAAGGAGCGCATGATTTGAAATGCAAGAAATGTCCAATGCTTTTATTAATGATATATGTAAATGACACATATAAAGCCCTCACAAATGAAGCCACAGTGCCCCGGGTAAGATACCGGGCCGTAAAGTTTAAAACATTGTCTGTTACAAATTCAAAACAAAAGGTCTCATTACTGGGTAACAAAAGAAATAGGGATGAAGTCCTTTGTTGTCCAGTTGCTTAGCCCTCCATCAGTAGTAGGATAGATCCAACTATCGAACTCAGACTCTTCAACGTTGTCTTCAATGGCATTCACTCCTGAATTGCTAATGAACAGGGGAGGTCTTCCGATCCATGCATTCCGAACAGCCTTTTGAGCTTCTGCAGTGAAACCCAAACCAAACTTGTTAGTCTTCTGTGAAAAATCAGGGAGTTGTCCCCAAGTTGCACACCCACCTTTCTCGACAACAGCCCGAGCATCCTTAAAGGAAGCCATCTTCATAGGAGAATCTTCAGCAACAGTCTCAGTTGATGCCAGCGTCTGGGGAACCTCTTCAAAATGCTGAAATGGGGTCTCAATGAACTCCCCATCCATCTCTACATATCGGAAAGAGTTGAGGTGGCTCGCCATGTACTCCTCCTCTCCTTGTACTGTCACAATCTTCCCTTTCACTGGGTACTTCAGCTTCTGGTGGAGCGTAGACCTTACTTCCCCAGCTTTGTGGATCCATGGACGGCCCAAAAACAAGAATAAGATGGAAGAATGTCCATCACATAGAATGTAGAGGCGAAAACCTGAGAACCAACCTTAATCGGAATATCCACTTCTCCATGCACCATCCTTTTAGACCCATCGAAGGCCCTGACAACAATGTTGCTTGGTTTCAACTCCAACCCTTCACAGTCCAACCGGTCTAGAGCTTTCTTAGGCAAAATGTTCAATGAGGAACCAGTATCCACTAATACATGAGCAAGAGTAGTGCCCCTGCATTCAATGGAGACATGCAGGGCATCATTGTGATTCTTCCCTTTAGCAGTCAAGTCGGCGTCAGAGAAAACCAACCCATTATCAGCAGTCAGACTAGCCACGCAATCTTTAAACTGATCAGCTGATGTTTCTTGCAGTACGTGCGCGGTCTTTAGGAAGGAAATCAGAGCCTTGGCATGGGCTTCTGAGCATAGCAACAGAGATAACATAGAAATCTTGGACGGGGTTTGCCCCAGCTGTTCAACTACTTTGTAGTCACTCTTTTTGATGATCTTTAGGATCTCTTCCATCTCTTGTCTAGAAGCTTCAACAGTAATCGTCTTCGGAGCCTCCGTCCGGGCAGGCTCATCAGTGGTCCCTTTGCCCCGAGCGTTAGAAGACTCGACAACAGGGGTAACAATGGGAACTTGAACAGAGATAGTAGTAGGTACACTGGCAGGTGTAATAACAACAGGTTTTCGGGCAGCTGGTGGAGAGATATCAGGGGAGAAAAGTCTTCCGCTACGGGTGACTTTAGCAGGTCCAACAATATTGCTGACGTCGGTACCAGCATCCAACTCTTGTTTAACTCCATGAAAATAAACATCAGCCCCGTATTGCCAAGGAATAGCTTTATCAGATGTGTAGGGGATAGGCCCAGGAACAGTGATGATCAATGGTGCGATTCTTGGAACAGATGTAATTCTAACAGGCTTTCTCGAGGAAGCCTTGGAAGAATTGTCAAAAATGGTGATAATAGCAACTTCTTAAATATGAACTAAAGGAACAACAGTCTTCTCAAACAGAATTTCCTTATTATCCATCAGGCGTTGGACACCTGACTTCAAAAGATGGCAACTGGTTGGTAGGACATAACACATACGGCAACCTTCGTCACATCCCGGAAATAAACCGGCTAACAAAAGGTTCTTCTTCACAGTCATCAAAGGGGTAATAATGTCATTCACAGAAACCACAAACAAGTCTTCATCTATAGCATTTACTCCATGCTTGGGCATAGGAGCAGTCACAACATTAGGTCTTTCGGGCGCTTCGAACTCAATCTCCTTAGCATCAATTAAGTCCTATATTTTATTCTTCAAAGCCCAACAATCATTTGTATCATGTCCCAGGCTATCAGAGTGAAAATCACAGCGGGCATTAGGATTGTACTTAGGTGATGCAGTGTTGGGATTCTACGGAGCCTCCCTTGGAGTTACTAGATTGGTTTTCAGTAACTGCGGCAGAATCTGAGACAAAGTCATGTTGAGATGGGTGAATTACCTTCGAGGTATCTCGACCTTTTGTTGATTGTTGCGTTGAGGAGCCCCAGCAGGTCTTGAAATAACGACCGCATTAACAATTGGGCGGCGTTCAAGTCTATTCTGGCTTTTCGAACTGTAAATAGCATTGGACTCCTTCTTAAAAGGCTTTTTCTCGGTGCTCGATGAAGCACCCTTTTGTATCTTACCAGACTTAATACCAGCATCAATCCTTTCACCAGTCATAATTAGCTTTGTAAACCCAGATGAAGAACTTCCGATCAGATGGTTGAAAAACGGACCAGACAAGGTCCCCAGAAACATATCCACAAACTCCCGATCAGCCAAGGGTGGTTGCACTCTTCCAGCGAGATCCCTCCATTTCTGAGCATAATATTTGAAACCTTCGCCCGTTCCCATAGACATACCCTGGAGTTGGGTACGCGTAGGAGCGAGGTCGGCATTGTATTGGTACTGCCTGTAGAAAGCAGCAGCCAAATCTTCCCAACTGCGGATACTGGCTCCTTCTAACTGGTAAAACCACTCAAGCTGATTCCCTGAGAGACTGTCTTGAAAGAAGTGGATCCATAGGTTTTTATCAGCGGTGTACGGCTGAATCTTCCTTACATACGACCGGAGGTGCAGTTTCGGGCAAGAAACTCCGTCATATTTAGCAAAGGCTGGTGCTTTGAATTTGTGGGGAATCACCACCTCAGATGATAGACCCAGATCACAAAAGTCCAGACCAGGCACTTTCTGAACTTCCATCGCGTTCAACCGATCTTCCAGTTGCTTGTATATATCCTCAGCCGGAGGATACTGGTCTTCGTCGAAGTCTATCTCGTTGTCTGAAACCACAGGGCTAGCAGCCCTCCTTTCTTCCTGACTATCTTTCCCTCCAGATGAGGTGGTCAAATCAACTTCATCCCGTAGCCTATTTCCAAACCTATGACCCGTGTTAAACAGTATTGTCCTCTTCTTCTTCTTCTTCTTCTTCTCTTTCAGAATAAGGGTCTTCAGATCTTGCTGACCCTTAGCTAGATTCATGAACAGCTCTTCGAATTGGGAATTTTGAGCCTGTAGAGCCTTGATTGCTTGCTCAGTTGATGGTTCGGAAGACATGATGCTGAAATAAACAGCGAAGAAGATAAGAGACCTGTAAGGGTACCTGTTATAAAGTGTATGGGATGAAATGCGTATGATATGATTTCAAAGACATCGAGAGATTCAAATTCGTAAATAAGAAATGAAACACACTTTTATTAGATAAGCTTGAAATTCAAATTGTTCAACCAATTTCCCTTAAGGCGTTACAAGAAAGGAAATACTGAAAAGGAAATAAAAACTGGAAAGGAAATAATCAAAGGACAATCAGTGCTCCCATGGTCGCTTCTTGTCGGTGCGGACATAGTCATTGAGGATCCGCTTGTTCTCCATCTGTCTTGTCAACTTCTGAATCTTCTGCTCTTGCTCGTTAAACTTTTCTCGGTAAGCATCTCGCTCTTCTCTCAGCTGCATCCAAGACCTTTTCAGTGCCCCAATGTCAGTGGGCATATGAGGATGGAGGATGGTCGGAAGAACCCCTTCTTCATTAGCAACTTCAACAATGATAGGTAGGACGACTTCATACGGCATACCCAGCTTTTGGGCACGGATGCGAACCCATCTGAGATATGGCTCCATCGGAAGTGAAGTCTTTGGGCCCAACTCGTGTGGATCAGACCTGTGAACTCTATCCCAAGCCCTTATGAATCTGCGGCGTTGCACGTCACTGTCCCCTTGGAAATCAAAGATGATACTAGGCATTAGCAGCTCATTAGGTCCTTCCCTTCTGGCTCGCCCAAACTGACGTAAGGCCAAGCACAGATTATAAGTGATCCATCCATTGGTTCCTATCAGTGGAACATTGGGGTACTCCCCACAACGATCAATAATAGCCACCTTGTCCATACCCTTAATAGTCCAAATGATGTCATTGTGAGAGAGAGACATAACCCTATAAGCCCAGCCCATGCCTTCTTTATTCTACAGAACTGATTTGGGGAGGTGCGAAATAAACCACCTCGCTAATAATGGAGCACAGCACATCAAGGTTCCCTGCTTCCGAGCAGTACGGGCATAAAGCTGATGAAGAATGTCACCCAAGAGAGTGGGTACAGGATTACGAGAGATGAAGATTTTCACCGCATTCACATCAACAAAGGAGTCAGAGTTCGGAAACAATACCAAGCCATATATCAGAAGATCCAGAATATCTTCGAATGCCTTGAAGTCTAGACTATCCCAGAAATAATTAGCCTTACCAACCAAGAACTTAGTCAGAAAGCCCTTTGCTCCACTTCTAGTCTCCCAATTAGCCATTACCTCATCCTTTGTCATATGAAGGGCTGAAGCAATCTCTTCTGGCCTAAGGATCTTCTCCCAACCTGTGAACGGGGTTTGCTCTAGGATAGAGATACCAAGCAGATCAGAGAACTCTTCTAAGGTAGGGACCAACTGGTAGTCCTGAAAATTAAAGCAATGGTACAATGGATGATAGAACTGGACTAGGACACTCATCATCTGTTCGTCCAATTTGGAGGTGACCAAACTGAGAAGATGCCCATGTATTCTGATGAAGGAAGTAGTATCAGACATCTTTGCAACCAACTCTTTAAGCATAGTGGGAACTTGGACAAAGTTGATCCGGATGGTGTTCCTACGCATGGGTGCCATGACCTACAAAACAGAACAAAGATGAATCCCTCCTGTCTTTGAAATAGGTTAGCCAATGCAAGATGTATGCAATGTTATGATGTCATGATGTCATGATAGAAAGCACACCACAAGTATCCAAAAATAGGAAACATGGTAAAGGCACACAAGTCACACTGAGAGCCCTTAGATTTCAGGATGGCAAGGAGTCTAGGTACTACCCTCTTTCAGTTCAGTTGGTTTAAACCTGTCCTAAAAATAGTAACCGGGTTCTAGAGGATCTCAATATCACTGACTACCCTCAATCGGTCATAATTCTAGTTTAGCAACCTTTTCTTGCGGCCGGAATCATCGCGAGAGTTTAGTCTCAATGAGTGTAGCATACTGCTACTGTTCTATGGCCAAGTTGGTCAATTTAAAGGTTCTAAGGTTAGTTGGTGCTTAATGACCCCTTAGCAGACCCATATTCTCCCCGTTCCAACACAAGGGATATCGGTACATACTAAAATGCCACACCAACGTAGCTACTGCTTCAACCGTATCGGTCTATGCCGTACAGTTCCCTCATAGTTTATTGCTACTTACCTAAAGGGTTTCCCCAGATCCGGGTTAGGATCTATAGTAACTCCGATTCAAGCCCACAAATATAAAGCATACAAAGCAAACAATTGAAAACACAATGATCTAACCCTAAGGTACACCCCACTTATAAGCATCCCCATGAAAAAGTTTTTGTTTGAAAGGTGTAAGTGCGAAAAGTTTTTGTTTTTGAGAGAGCAAGTATCTAAGGACCATCTACCTATTCGAAAAAGGAATCGTTCTATGTTATCTTCCTTTAGACAATGCTATCCCACTATTGATGAGTAGGTAGCACCGTCGTTAGAGTTTAAGGGTCAATTCGATTAAGGGACGTGCGGTCACTAAAGCAATGTTAGGATGCCTTAACGGTAACCCTAATGTCTTAGATCATTTGTTTTAAGGCAACAATATCTGAGGCAACCGTTTCGAGGCGACTATGATCTTTGGACAAGAGGACGACCTCTAAAGTGACCTATACTTAATGACCGCGTACGAAGGCAACCAAATGAGGTGTACCCTAAGAGTGCGCATGTGCGAGTGTACCATTTTCAGTTTATTTTATCTTTGTACATGTCAATGGTTATCTAAGTTGATTTTAGGTTAAACATCCATTCTTGTCATGCATACCTATTATCAAACATCTAACAGTTTATAAGTTGCGGAAATTTAACTAACTATTACAAGGCGTCGGTTATTTACATCGCTAAAAGCAACCCTTTGAAATTTAAATGCGGAAAATAAATAAAGCGATAAAAATATTTAAAGTCCTATTAAGCTATTACATTCCGGAAACAAATACAATATTGAATAAAATGGAGCGCGTGCGGGAAATTAAATCGGGCGCAAGTTTTTAGGGTTTTGACCCTTTAATATAAAAGAAAATATTTTTTTTTGGTTATTTTTGAATTAAGAAAGAAATTAAACTAAGTTAATTATTAAATTAATAAATAAGTTAATTAATTAATGAAAATAAATATTTTTGGATTTTTTGACATTTAAAGAAAGAAAATAAAATCGATCAATGTTACTAAAAACCTAGTTATGTCTAATTGATTTTAATTATTGAAAAATATATTAAAGTTATTCTAATTAAAGCTAAATTAATTAATTGATTTGTTAATAAAAAGAAAATACTAAAATTTAAATTAATAAATAACATATTTTTGTTTTTATTTTATAGAGAAAATTATTTGATTGGTTAGTTAATAATAAAAATAACAACAATAAATAATTAAAAGAAATAATAAATAAAAAATAGAAAGAGTTAGGAGGTTTGGGCCTGTTTAGGGGGTTAGAATGGCAAATTCAAGGCCCATTAGGCGTTGGCCTGGCTGACTTTGAGAGATTCAATGTGCGCCTTTGACTTGGTTCCATGGTGGATGTTCCATCTAGGTCACCAGATCTGGCCTGGGGCCATCTGTCCATTGATTGAATGAGGGAGTATAGTAGGCTACACGCTTGGGGTTGCACTGGAATACCTAAAGAAAAATAACAAATGCAATTTGGAGGACTTGGGATTCGAACCCAGGTCCTGTTGGTCATTGGATGTACACGCCCACCACTCAGCCACTTTGCTCTGCTTTTCAATATATTAATCAATAATAATAATATGGGGTAATGGATTAATATGTCAGAACAAAAAATAAAAACGCGCGAATTATGAATTGGCCATTCAGAGGGAGACACGTTTGTCGTCACTGACCTTCAACCCTGTAAATTTACCTGCGGATTTAGATCCGCAGCTAAATGCGTAGGTGCACTCTAAAATCCATTCCAGTCCATGAAAATCAATTCCAAGCACATGGTTGTGTTTGTCTGGGCATCCTGAGTAAACTTATACCCTTCTTGAATCTTGATTTCCCCTGAAAAAGAAAACCCTAAAACACAAACGAAGAACCCTAGCTATGGGGGTTCTTCATCTAGGCCAAAAAAATGCAATTGGCTAATGCAGAACGCTTATAAATTTGACGATAATTATGAATATGCAAAGAGTTTGTAATAAAGGTGCAAGAATAAGGATCCATGAATTCAAACGAAAAGCTGTTTTTTGAGACACTTACAAAGCTTTTGAGCGTGTATGGGAGCTTGCTAGGGGTTGGTTCTGACTCAGTAAACCTCCAGCAATTGATTGATGTTGAGTTTTGCTTCTGAATTTTCCTCCAAGGATGATTTCGATTTCACACTTTTTTTGTCAATTTTGCAAGTTTGGTTCTCAGTGTTCTTGCAGCCTCTAGCCTTCAATTTCGTGCCTTTGCCTTCTATATGTATCATGGAATGTATTAGGTCAAGAATTATGCTTTGAATCTTTGCACATCAATGCCATGGGATTTGATTTGATCCACCATTGATAGCTTGCCTAATTTGACAAAAATCCATCTTTTGGTACATGATATGACAAGATACGAATTTGATGCTGACCATGATGATGATTAAGTCCTGAAAATAGCAAAAGATCTCATGTAATCAAGTTTTGGGATTTTATTTGATTTAATTTGATTTAAAATGAAATAATTCACTAAAAAATCAAATAAAATAATAAAATTGATAAATGGACACAAGGCTGAAGCTAAGACACGTGTGCAATGTGGCAAGTCCAAATCAAGTGGAAAAGAATGGGCCCATTTGACAAAATTTGATGTTTTGGGGATAGTTGACTTTTGGCAATTTTGCAAAAATGCCCAACTTCAACAATGCATAACTTCTTCAATTTTGAACTTTTGGAGGTGTTCTTTGACTTTTTAGAAAGCTTGAGATGTCCTCTAACCAAAACTTTTGGTATCTTCTCATTTTGATATTCCATGCTTAAGTTATAAGCTTTTGGAAAAAAAGGTGTTTTTGTTGACTTTCAAAAATGACATATAATGTCCAAATTTATAACTTCTTGTGAGTGCATTTTCTGATCTTGGGGTATGGATATGGATTTTAGGAAATTGAATCCTCTTCAAAATGAGCTTTGGATGGGTCATTTCTCATAAAGTATGAGAAAGTTATGTTTGGTCAAAGTTGAGTTGACTTTTCCTACAAAACCCTAATTTGGCAACTTTTGAGTCTTGATGAATTTTGAGCAATCCTTGATGAATCATGATCAAACCTTGATGAAATATCCTTCAAAATGAGAATTTTGGCAAAAAATCTTGAAGTTTGACTGTATTTGGGTCACAGTTGACTTTTGCCCTAGCATTGTCGATTTTTGGACCCTTTGAGCAATTGACTGATCAAACTTCCTCTGCAAGGCTTGAAATTTGACATGGATGACCTTGAGAACATATTAGGACATTAGGGATCATTTTAGGTCATTTGGACTCAAGGATCTTGATGCAACACAAAACCCTAATTTGGGGTTAACTGCCTTAGGAGATGATTTGTCTTACCCACTCTTGAGCAAACTTGAGAAACTTGGAGATTTTTCTTGCAATGTTTTGAGAAATATGAGAGGGAAAATTTTGGGGTACAAAAATACCGCCTAAAGTAGAACTAGCACATCCTTTTGAAACTTTCATTGAAAGGCCCGAAGGCGAAAATAGTTTGGATTGGTTGATGTTTTTTACCTTGAAAAGGGTTTTTGTATTATTAGAGTGTTTTGAAGTTTGAAAGGAAAAAGAAAAGGTTTTAGTTTTAACGCATATGCAAAAGAGGGAAGAAATATTCTAAGTGAGATTAGCCTATCTATCCTTAATATTAGCATGCGATGTTGATCCTAAGATTGAAGGATGAAAGGGAAATCCTAACTATCTTATCATACCAAAAACCTAAAAGTGAGGATAACTATATGTTGTACCCCAAAATTTTCCCTCTCAATTTCTCAAGATTCTCTCACAAAAAATCTCCATTTCTCAAAATTGCATAAGGTTTGATCAGCTCAAGACACTTCCTTGACACTGGGCTCAAATTAAGGTTTGGGTTTGGAAAAGTACAATTGGACTTTTAATGCCCCATGTAGTTTCCATGGATCTTATTGGGCTCTCAAGCATCAAATTGAAGAAGAGAAATTTTGCTTAGATCCATAATCTTCGATTGGCCATTTGGCTTCATTCGAGCAAGTTTGGTTCATAAGCTTCGATTGGGCATTGGTTTCCTTCGAGCGAGCTTGGTTCACAAGCTTCGATTGGGCATTGGCTTCCTTCAAGAAATCATGGTTCATAATCTTCGATTGGGCATTTGGCTTCCTTCGATCAAGTTTGGTTCACAAGCTTCGATTGGGCACTTGGCTCCCTTCGAGCGAGCTTGGTTCACAAGCTTCGATTGGCCATTTGGCTTCCTTCGAGCGAGCTTGGCTCACAAGCTTCGATTGGGCATTGGCTTTCTTCGAGCAGGCTTGGTTCATAAGTTATTGGGTATTGGCTTCCTTCGAGCAAGCTTGGTTCGTAAGCTTCGATTGGGCATTTGGCTTCCTTCGAGCAAGCTTGGTTCGATCCCTAAGCTTCGATTGGGCAATGTTTTCCTTCGAAGCAACCTGCTTCGATCCACCTCTAAACCCTTCGATCAACTTGCTTTGAAGAACATTGATCAAATCTCATAACCTTATCCTCCAAATCTCACTTGTCAGGCTATGTTGCTTCTAAATCTTTACATCATTAGAGGTTTACACAAATTTGTGATGCATCACACAAAGATTCAAAGCTTTATCCGCTAGATTATACCATTTTTAGACGAAATGGAAAAAGCTACGTATCTATTTTCATAAAGATTACTTTAATCACAAATTCAACTTCTTGAGCTCCCAACCTGATTTTTATCTGAACATTAAAAGCATGAGTCAAATCTCCTGCACCCAACAAATATCAGGCCATACTTTTACTTGAACTTTGGAACCATGAAAATCCATTCAACTGGATTTTTCGTTTTCAACTAAACCATATTTGTTATCTTACAAATTATGTTACTCTAACTTCCCAAACCTTTTCTCTATAAATAGAGAGACCATTTGCAAGCTAAAGGGGCCAGATTCTTTGTTTTGTTGAAAAATCCTCAAACATTCCCAAACTCTCAAAAACTCAGAACCAGCACAAAACATGGCACATCCTGACTTCACACACAAAAATCTCAAATCCCTTCATACGTTAATGAGCCTTTCGATTCACCCCCTAGCTTCCATTTATCAGCCTTTCGATTCACTCCCTAGCTTCCATATACTAGCCTCTCTGATTCACTCCCAGCTTCCATATATCAACATTTCGATTCAGTGACTTTTTAAAGCAAGGTAGTGATCCCACTAGCTCAAGGGAGGTCGAAGCAGGCTTAATCCATCATCAAACTGTTCCTGGAGGTTCTGTCGAAGTCCCTCAAGTTTCACTCCAAGATGTAAGTTTTCTTAAACTTGGAACTCTTCATTCAAACATCATTTGTATATACTTTATGAAGGAAAAATATAGATATCATACCTAGGAAGCTGACCATGCTCTTAGTTTTGATTTTCATTGCTTGTGTTTTGAGAATTTCAACTCAGACTAGTTAGGTTTTGATTTTTGTGCTGAATATAATTCATTGCTAACCTTTTACCCATAACTTTCGAAAGTTACATGGTTAGATTTGTATTAAAATTTTGAGCAGGTTTGATATTTACATCCTTCGATTTGGCTGGAAATGAAGCCTTTCGAAGCTTAACAAATGAATTATACATCCATGCGCTCGAAGGAAGAAGATGAATCCATGTTTAAACATTCAGAAATGAGTTCATTTTATATTTAGTGTGTTGCACCCCAAAATTTGCCCTCCCATATTCTCCAAGAAATTGCCAAGCCAAGTCACAAAATTCCCCAAGGGTTGCCCAGTGCAAAGGTCTCCTATGCAGTCAAAACTAGGGTTTGAATTCTGATCAAGAAAATGAACTTTTCAAAGGCCCAATCAAGTCTCACATGCCTACAAATGTGGTCAAGCATCTTCATATCAAGCTTCAAGGCATTCAGCTCAAAATTGCACAGTCAAAACCCTAAATTGCACTACAGTCAACTGTAGGGGCAAAATGGTCATTTGGCAGTCAAAAGTTCAAATTTTTGGTCAACATATCATTTTGAAGCCACAAACATCATTTGATCAATTCTTGATCATGATTCTCAAAATTTGGCTCAGAAAATCATCAAGATGCAAAAGTTACTATATTTGGACAGTTGAAAAAGTCAACTGAAATTGACCAGGGCATAACTTTCACATGGATTATCAGAAAAATTCCATCCAAAGCTCATTTTGAATAGAAAGACATTTCCTACAACTCATCTTCATATTCCAAGTCCAAGAAATGCTCTCACAAAAAGTTATCAATTTCAACATTATAGGTCATTTTCAAAAGTCAACAAAAAAGGACTTTAAGTCAAAGGCCATAACTTGAGATTGGTAAATCAAAATGACATGGGACCAAAGGCATTGGTTAAAGGACTCAAAGACCTTTCCAAAATGTCCAAGAACATGAGAAAAGCTTAAAAATTGAGCAAGTTATGCCTTGTGGAAGTTGGGAAATTTTTGGATATTTTGAAAAGTCAACTTCGATCCAAATGACCTAAAATTGCTAATGGGCCCATTTTTCTTCCATGATTCATCATTCTAAGCATATGCACGACCACTTGGCCCAAAGGGAAGTATTTTCTCATTTTTTATTTATTTATTTGAGTTTTTATTTATATTAATTCAATTAAATCAATTAAATATGTGAAAAAATATTTAACCTAACAAAACCAATCTTTTTATACATGTTTTGGCTTCTATAATTCGTGCATATGCAAATGTGGAAAGTTTTGGTTTGATTTGAGCATGATTGAACAAAGAACACATGAAAAAAGATTCAAAAAGATCCTTGAAATCAAATATTCAAAATCCATAATTATGAGAGATTTGATTGAGTTTTTTAACCTAATTGCTTCACTACATAATCAAAAACACAAACCTAATGCTAGGAGACTGTAAGCTGCACAGAGAATACCATTACAAACTTGAAAAATTCCTTGAAAACTCAAAAACTGAAATCAGTGCTACAGGTCAATTCAAAGCATAAGAATTGTTCCATTAGCTTCCTCAAGGTTCTCTGAACGTGTGCCAATCAAAAACAACGACCATAGCTCCAAGAATCGGTACCTAGAACTCAAGCTGCATCAAGAAAATTGCAGAATCGTGCATCATAATTTAAGCATCTTTTGCATTTTTTGTTTATGGATTCATGTTCATTATAATGTTTTGAAGCTAACCCATGTATTCAATTGCTTTTTTCTGTACCACACGCGATTTCACCATGTTAGCTTTCTAGGGTTTACAGGGGTGTAAATTTAGGGCTTCTTAAAAGAGGAAAAATTGGACATTCACAGTACCATGGTTGGACTCAGCGCATGAAGACGAAGAACATGGAACCCTCGCGCTCAATTTATGAGCGTTGAGGGGCTAATCGTTATTTTCTCAAAACACCTCTAAACCCACGTTTGCAAAACCGTTGCCTCATAGTGGTGTTTCAGGAAGAAGAAAGAAGACGACCTCGTTGTCAAGACGTGATTGGCTTATTCAAATTTTTGCACGCAGATTCCATTCACCGTCGCTTTTGTTTTATATTATTTACTTGTTATATATATATTAAACGCGTTGACATGGCTCAGTGGCAGGTATGGATGCTTGCAACGTCCAAGACCTGGGTTCGAACCCCAGGTCTACACTATTTCCATAATATTTTTCCACTAATGTTCACGTGCAGGTTCAACACTGACGTATATCATACACCTTCAGAAATCAACATGCCACGTCCGTCCCAGCATCAGATCAAGGGGCTACAGATTGATGAACACCCTAAACCTGGTCAATCATCCAGCACGTGATTCAAAAAAGGTCAACAAAGCCACGCTTATTGGGCCCAAATTGCTAGCATCCACACCTCCATATTGGGGACCTCCACCCCCCCTGGTTTGCAACTTTGCTTTATATTTTGTTTTATTTATTTTATTGCTTTAATTTGATTAATTATTTTTTTTCTACAAATTATAAAATACACAAAAAATCAGAAAAAGAGCAAAATATAATATTTATTTTAATTATTTTTGTAAGTATTTTCACATGTAAGTATTTAGTTTTAATTAGGATATAATTTTAATTTCTTTTAATAACAAAAATACAAAAAGTAGAATTAGGTTTAATTGATAATTTTTTTATTTCCTTTTAATTTTTCTTTCACAATAATAATGTTATTTTATTTATTTTTTATAATTAAATTGTACATAAGAAAAAAAACTTAGTTTTAATTTAGGTTAAATTTTAATACTTTCATAATAAATTTAAAAATAATTAGAACTAGGTTTAACATTTTATTTTAGTTTTTTTAATTAATCTTTTTTTATTAAATCTTAAAAAAAACATAAAAACACCAAAAACATGTTCTTTTAATATTAATTTTAATTCCTTATTAATTTAATTTTTTGCAAAAGGGTCCAATGCCCTCGTTTTGTCCTTAATTTATTTAATTTCGCATATTTATTTTTATTTCATTCAAATAATCATGTACCTCTCCCAAAGCCATGTAACTCGGACAATTTAACTTCTCGCACTTTTATTTCTTTTGCTTTATTTACTTTCCGTCAAATCGGGTCCGGTTTAATTTTGGCGATGTGGACCCGCGCCGTTGTAATAGCCTTAGATTTACTTTCCCGCAAATATTTTAACTGTTAACAAAAAGCATGAAAGAATGTATGGACTTAAATAAAATCAAGCGTAGATCACTTTAACATGGCAAGACAAATACAAACGAAAACAACACACGAATCGCACAGACCACCCCTAGGGTACGCCTCACTGTTGCCTTGCCTTCGAAAGGTGGTCGTCGAGTAGAGGACGTCTTAGTAAGTCCTCATGATCCGGGAACCTGGCATGAGGGTAGCTTCTAAGGTGTCTTCCCATTGCTCCGGTGATCACCATGTCCCTACAAACTCGAATTGACCCGAACACCTCCAACAGTGGTGCTACCTACCTCTCAATGGTGGGATGGCACTACTTTAAAGGACATTTACACAGACGAATTCCTTAGGGTAGGTAGGTTCTCGTAGATACTTGCTCTCTTCAAAAACAAAACAAATCAAAATCTTTTCACACCAACACATTTTCAAAAGCTTTCAAAGCAAATTTTTCAAACACTCTGACGTACGAGTCGAACTGAAATTTTTCAAAGAAACTTTGTAAACCCACATTGAAAAGCAAACAAACCATTTTGAAAACACATTGAGCAAGTATCTAAGAGCCCATGGATAACCATGGATAGAAAGGGTGCTAACACCTTCCCTTTCTATAACCTACCTCCCGAACCGAGAGCAATCTCTTTAAGGAATTTTTCTGTGCTTTTGTCCTTTCCATTTGGAGAAAATAAAAGACGGTGGCGACTCTTGCTTCCGCGACATTTCGCGAACCAGCGTTAAACAGTCAGTTCCAGATCCACCGATCACAGAACTGGCGACTCTGCTGGGGATATTAATTTAAAGTGAGGTGTACCTTAGGACTAAGATCACTGTGTTTTCAATTGCTTTCCTTGCTTGCTTTATTATTGTGGGTTGCTTGGGAGTTCTATAGATCCTAACCCGGATCTGGGGGATACCTTCTTAGAAAGTAGCAACAAGGCTGTGAGGGAACTGTGCGGGGTATACCGACATGGTTGAAACAGTCTGCTACGTTGATGTGGCACTTTGGTGTGTACCGGTAACCCTTGAGTTCAGTCAAGGAGAGTACGGGGCCTCCGCGTGGTGTCGTGAAGCATCAACAGACCTTAGGAACCTTAATTGAACTATCTTGGCCTCTTTAGGGTAGTGAGATAACTGACTTTGGTGCAGTCCGAGGTTGGTTGATACTCGATACTACACTCAATTGAGGGTTGCTTTCCTGGAATATTTCGGTCGCCAGTTCAGTGGCTAAATCGAAACGATGAACAATGAAAGCAATCCCGTGATATTGGGAACCTTAGAACCCGGTTACTTTGATTAGGACAGGTTGAGCCCACCAACTTCAAGAGGGTAATACCCAGACCTCATGCTGGCCTAAACTCTAAGGGTTTCTCTTGTGTGACTTGTGTGCCTTCGTACTTGACTAATTGCATGCGTGTTATCTGACACATAAGCTATTTGCAGGTTTTGTTTATAGTCCTTAATTGGGACTCATAACAAAGTATACTGAATTTCTTGCAGGGTTTGTTTATAGTCCTTAATTAGGACTCATAACAAAGTATACTGAATTTCTTGCAGGGTTTTGTTTATAGTCCTTAATTAGGGCTCATAACAGAGTGTACTAAGTCTCTTGCAGGTTTTGGTTTATAGTCCTTAATAAGGGCTCATAACGGGGTTTACTCACATTACCCCATGCATACCATGACATCATACCATTGCATACATCCTAACCCATTTCAAGGATCTCAAGGGCTTGTGATGCAGGTCATGATGAATCAAACATCCCAGCAAGGGGCAAAGAGGATTTATTTTCCTCTAGCCAAGGTTGTCAGGGGCTATGACCCACTGGATATGGTGAGCCTTTGACCCTTGACGAAGGACTCTCAACAAAATGAAGTTCTTACAATCAAGCTACCGGTTCCAAATGCTAACAAAGTTTCTCTGTTTACCCCGCGAGGTCCTTGAAAACATTATATGCATGTCATACATCTCATTGCATTGCAGGTATCCCTTTGACAGGTTTCTTACCCTTCTCCGCTGTTTATTTCAGCCGATCGTCATGAATCCTGAATCATCAGCTGAGCAGTCTATCAAGGCCCTCCAGGCTCAGAACGCCCAGTTCCAAGGGTTGATCATGAACTTGACCCAGGGGCAACAAGATCTGAAGGCTCTGCTATTGAAGAAAGAAAAGAAGAAGAGGAGGACTGTTTTATTCAGCCCTAGACGCAGATCTGGGAATGCACCGCAGATTGAAACTGAGAAGACAACTCCATCTGTGAGGGAAGGTAGTCATCAGGGGGAAAGGGTTCCCAGTACAGTGGTCTCCGACAACGAGACAGATTTCAACGACGAACCATACCCTCCTGCCGAAGACAAGTACAAACAGTTGGAGGATAGGCTGAATGCTATGGAGATCCAACAGGTACCTGGGCTGGATTTTGGAAATCTGGGTTTATCAACTGGTGTGATCATCCCCCACAAGTTCAAAGCACCATCCTTCTCTAAGTATGACGGGGCGTCTTGTCCCAAGCTGCATCTAAGGTCCTATGTTCGGAAAATTCAGCCGTACTCTGCGGATAAGAATTTGTGGATCCACTTCTTCCAGGAGAGTCTTTCAGGGACTCATCTCGAATGGTTCTATCAGCTAGATGGGACCAAGGTTCGTAACTGGGAGGAGTTGGCTACTGCTTTCTACAAGCAGTATCAGTATAATGCCGACCTTGCTCCTACGCGTACCCAACTCCAGGGTATGTCGTTAGGGTCAAGTGAAGGTTTTAAAGAATATGCGCAGAAATGGAGGGATCTTGCTGGAAGGGTACAACCACCTCTGACTGATCGGGAACTTGTCGATATGTTCTTGGGGACCCTGTCTGGTCCATTCTACAATCACCTAATTGGGAATTCGTCTGCTGGATTCACAGATCTTATCTTGACTGGAGAGCGAATAGAAGCTGGCATCCGGTCTGGGAAAATTCAAGAGGTTGCACCTTCGGATAAAAGGCCTCATCATGGAAAGAAAGAATCCAATGCCGTGCACGGTAAAAAGGGCCGTCCTGAGGTAGGGGCAATCCAGATCTCCAATCCTGGACCTGCTCAACAAGGACAGGGGCAGCAGCGAAAGGAGAAACGACAGTATACCAAACTCAACATGTCGCTGGATCAAGCACTGCAACAAATGTTGAAAGCAGGGCTGATCACCTTAAGGGCTCCTCTCCGGAATCCGAACACTTCTGCTCCCAACTATCATCCCAATGATAGGTGCGCATATCATTCTGATAGCCCGGGGCATACTACAGACAACTGCTGGCCTCTCAAGAACAAGATCCAAGATATGATCGACGCCGGGGAGATTCAGTTTGAAGTGCCTGAGACTCCGAACATAATCACTGCTCCATTGCCCAATCATTGAAGCCTTTTGTTCATTGGAATATTTGAGTTGTATTTTCCTTTGCTTATACAAACAATTAATGTCATAGCAAACTCTTTTATTCTATCAATGCATCGCTTATGTCTATTTTGAATCAATATATTCGCATTCACTATATGCAAATTGTTTTCATATTTTTTCTGATGTCAACTCTCGTTAATTCTAAGCCTCTTGAGGGAGGATGACGAAAACGATACCACAATGTACAGTATGCTTCTGAACAGACCCCGCTGATGAGGTACAGGCATTGTTTCAATCCCTAAACACTGGAGTTATAAGGATGATAATCCCTCGTCGACCCCTCTGAGCCAAAGAAGTAGGAGTTTTTCTTTTCGAAATTTAAAACCCTTAATCATAACCTGGGGCAGGGTAGTCTCTCAGTTGATCCAAGTGCATAACGAATGGCACCAAACGAAAAAAACGGTGATGGTTCCGAATAATCAAGAAGGACAGGCAGTCATTATATCTCTCAAAATAAAAAAGCCCATTAAGTCAAAACCTATAAAGGGGACGTACGAAACTGGGGCATCCCGCTGACTGTAATTCCAAAAAGGAAACAGTTCAGGCAAAAAAAGAAAGGGATAACAAAAATCAAGAAAGAGGTCTTACAAACCCTCAACAAAAAAGGAATGACTGCCTATTCAAAATAAGTTATCAATATCTGAATCATTATTGGAACATCAAAGCAAAGACTCAAGCAAGGTCTAACACACGATCAACTGAGTTTAGGTTTGGAGAACATCACGAAGAACGGGTGGGTACAAATAAAATTTGAGCCTTTATCCTTTGTTTCTTAAACCGTGAACCAGGCCACGTTATAACCCTCAAAAGTCCTAGCTGAAGCATGGGTTAGCTCGAAAGCATACTGTCACGAAAGGTATCCTGACTCCTTGAGGCTTACGGTAAAATCGGAGTTGACATCACGTTTTACAAACATTCACTTGTTTTATGGAAAAGAATGCATTTTCAAAATCTTCAAGACAGACATAGGCTTTGCATTTTTAACATAACTTTGTTTGCATATGACTTTTTTGTTTGAACAACAGGGAAATTCGCACAATGAAAGTCTAATGAACAAGAGTATCTCCAATCAAGGGGCATGGCATGACTATTGTCCATCATCTGGGGAAGTTAAGTCAAGATTCGGAGAATCTCTCAAAAAGGCCAAATAGCCTGGGGCAAATCTCCGCCTGAGTCACTTGGGGCATTGGACGATCAAACGAAGATCTTCTGGTGGCATGACTACACAATAACAGGGGCACCTCCCTACATCCTAAGAGCATGGACATAGTCGAAAAAATACTACGCAAAATCAAAGACCCGCTAGGTTGACACACCTGGGCAAAAATGGGTATCCCGGTGGACTGAAAACCCGAAAGGGCGGTCCAGGCAAAAGTTAGGGATCAAAGCGTACGACTATGTCCTGTCATCTTGTCACCTGCCTACCAGAAGAAGGTTTGTCCATCAACAATTATCAGCATCCCACAGGTGCCTCCCCCATAGAAACAGGGGCAATAATGGGTGGTCTAAGCAATCTGATTGTTCTGTCCTCCAAGGTATCGAGGTAAGGTTCCGTTGAAGAACATAACCAATACAGTTCAAACTTCCCCAGAAGAGTCCAATCCGGTTTCCCCAGGAAAGTTGGAATTCATATCCCCAAGCAGTAAGCTTATCCCCAGTAGATTCTGGAAGCTTATCCCCTCGCAGCGCACGAACGCGTCGTCCGGCTTGATTTAAAGAGTTATTTCCTTAACAGGATATAACTGGGTTATCCTCAGCCAAAAGCCACGGAAAGAGCGTCCTCGACGAAGTCTTCTTACCCCAGCAAAGTCTATCAATACTTCCAGCACAACAAGGGTATCCTCAGCAAATAATCATCAACATTCAGCAAAGGCATCCCTCTCCCCACAGAGTATCACTCCCCAGCATGATCGCTAGAGTATCTTTTCTCCCCGCAGAGTAATCCATTCTCCAAGTACATCCCTCAACGGAGTCATCTTCTCCTACCGGTATTCTTGCAGCTATCCTCCCCAGCGGAAGCAAAGTCTATTCTTTCAACATCAGCCCAGGAATGATTGCCCGACACCTGTCAAAGATTTACCTTTCTTAGACAAACATACATTCATAAAAATCACATCTTCATACATTATAGCATGTATATGCATTAATTTTGAAGACATACAGTTCATGCATCATGATCTTGCATACAATTATGTTTTGCCTTTTCAGGAAAAGATCAATACCAAAATGACTACTATCAACTATCGCAATTCTTTCTAGATATAGTTTCAGATATGATCCAGATATGGTGACGTTCTGATGCTGCTTCCAGATTTCCTTCTAGATATAGTTTCATATATGATCCAGAGATTGGTGACGTTCTGATACTGCTTCCAGACATCCTTCTAGATATAGTTTCGGATATGACCCAGAGATGGTGACGTTCTGATACTGCTTCCAGACATCCTTCTAGATATAGTTTCGGATATGACCCAGATATGGTGACGTTCTGATGCTGCTTCCAGATATCCTTCTAGATATAGTTTCAGATATGACCCAGAGATGGCGACGTTCTGATGCTGCTTCCAGATTTCCTTCTAGATATAGTTTCAGATGATCCAGATATGGTGACGTTCTGATGCTGCTTCCAGATTTCCTTCTAGATATAGTTTCGGATATGATCCAGAGATGGTGACGTTCTGATACTGCTTCCAGATTTCCTTCTAGATATAGTTTCGGATATGATCCAGATATGGTGACGTTCTGATGCTGCTTCCAGATTTCCTTCTAGATATAGTTTCAGATGTAAACCAGATATGGTGACGTTCTGATGCTGCTTCCAGATTTCCTTCTAGATATAGTTTCGGATATGATCTAGATATGGTGACGTTCTGATGCTGCTTCCAGATTTCCTTCTAGATATAGTTTCGGATATGATCCAGATATGGTGACGTTCTGATGCTGCTTCCAGATTTCCTTCTAGATATAGTTTCAGATGTAAACCAGATATGGTGACGTTCTGATGCTGCTTCCAGATTTCCTTCTAGATATAGTTTCGGATATGATCCAGAGATGGTGACGTTCTGATACTTCTTCCAGATTTCCTTCTAGATATAGTTTCGGATATGATCCAGATATGGTGACGTTCTGATGCTGCTTCCAGATTTCCTTCTAGATATAGTTTCAGATGTAAACCAGAGACGGTGACGTTCTGATGCTGCTTCCAGAGTTCCTTCCAGATATAGTTTCAGATGTAAACCAGATATGGTGACGTTCTGATGCTGCTTCCAGATCTCCTTCCAGATATAGTCCAGATATGAACCAGATATGGCGACTTTCTGACACTTATTCCAGGTGAAGATATTTCAAGGCCTTCTCTAGTCCAGCTAAATCGACTCCCAACAGATTTTTCTGATAAAGACTCAGTGATAGTCTCCTATGGTTCCCTCTCCGACGGTGTGTGAGGCGGTAAGTCCTTTTCAGATGTTTCCCCCTCCGACGGTGAGTGAGGTGATCATTCCTTTCAGATTATAATTGCCTATGGTTCTCGTCCCGATCCTGCGAAGATGGTATTTCCCACCAAGATTTTCTCAACGAGCGTTGTTGAAGTTAAAGTCGCCCAAGGTTCTCTTACCATTCATGCTAAGGCAGTAACCATCCCTGGTTCATTCATCGCTGTTTGAAGCTCCGGACTCAGCTCCTGTAACCAGTCAGGACGCATCTAAAACCAGCTCCTGCAACGTGTCAAGTACTCATTTTTCTGTTTTGCAGGTATGCAGGTTCTCGCTAAGGAATCTCCTACGCGATCAACATCCAGATGGCATCTATAAGCCCATCATCCTATCCAAGCGACCTCTAAATGGCATCTATAAGCCCATTCCACCATCACTGCTACTATGTGAGCACAAATTTCTGGGCACTTTAGTGTTCAATCATCTTCTACCCTCGGATTACGAAAGGCACGTCAGCCAATCTGCATCCTCAGGTCTAAGAAGATTGAACAGGGGCAACTGTTGCACCCCAAAATTTGCCCTCCCATATTCTCCAAGAAATTGCCAAGCCAAGTCACAAAATTCCCCAAGGGTTGCCCAGTGCAAAGGTCTCCTATGCAGTCAAAACTAGGGTTTGAATTCTGATCAAGAAAATGAACTTTTCAAAGGCCCAATCAAGTCTCACATGCCTACAAATGTGGTCAAGCATCTTCATATCAAGCTTCAAGGCATTCAGCTCAAAATTGCACAGTCAAAACCCTAAATTGCACTACAGTCAACTGTAGGGGCAAAATGGTCATTTGGCAGTCAAAAGTTCAAATTTTTGGTCAACATATCATTTTGAAGCCACAAACATCATTTGATCAATGCTTGATCATGATTCTCAAAATTTGGCTCAGAAAATCATCAAGATGCAAAAGTTACTATATTTGGACAGTTGAAAAAGTCAACTGAAATTGACCAGGGCATAACTTTCACATGGATTATCAGAAAAATTCCATCCAAAGCTCATTTTGAATAGAAAGACATTTCCTACAACTCATCTTCATATTCCAAGTCCAAGAAATGCTCTCACAAAAAGTTATCAATTTCAACATTATAGGTCATTTTCAAAAGTCAACAAAAAAGGACTTTAAGTCAAAGGCCATAACTTGAGATTGGTAAATCAAAATGACATGGGACCAAAGTCATTGGTTAAAGGACTCAAAGACCTTTCCAAAATGTCCAAGAACATGAGAAAAGCTTAAAAATTGAGCAAGTTATGCCTTGTGGAAGTTGGGAAATTTTTGGATATTTTGAAAAGTCAACTTTGATCCAAATGACCTAAAATTGCTAATGGGCCCATTTTTCTTCCATGATTCATCATTCTAAGCATATGCACGACCACTTGGCCCAAAGGGAAGTATTTTCTCATTTTTTATTTATTTATTTGAGTTTTTATTTATATTAATTCAATTAAATCAATTAAATATGTGAAAAAATATTTAACCTAACAAAACCAATCTTTTTATACATGTTTTGGCTTCTATAATTCGTGCATATGCAAATGTGGAAAGTTTTGGTTTGATTTGAGCATGATTGAACAAAGAACACATGAAAAAAGATTCAAAAAGATCCTTGAAATCAAATATTCAAAATCCATAATTATGAGAGATTTGATTGAGTTTTTTAACCTAATTGCTTCACTACATAATCAAAAACACAAACCTAATGCTAGGAGACTGTAAGCTGCGCAGAGAATACCATTACAAACTTGAAAAATTCCTTGAAAACTCAAAAACTGAAATCAGTGCTACAGGTCAATTCAAAGCATAAGAATTGTTCCATTAGCTTCCTCAAGGTTCTCTGAACGTGTGCCAATCAAAAACAACGACCATAGCTCCAAGAATCGGTACCTAGAACTCAAGCTGCATCAAGAAAATTGCAGAATCGTGCATCATAATTTAAGCATCTTTTGCATTTTTTGTTTATGGATCCATGTTCATTATAATGTTTTGAAGCTAACCCATGTATTCAATTGCTTTTTTCTGTACCACACGCGATTTCACCATGTTAGCTTTCTAGGGTTTACAGGGGTGTAAATTTAGGGCTTCTTAAAAGAGGAAAAATTGGACATTCACAGTACCATGGTTGGACTCAGCGCATGAAGACGAAGAACATGGAACCCTCGCGCTCAATTTATGAGCGTTGAGGGGCTAATCGTTATTTTCTCAAAACACCTCTAAACCCACGTTTGCAAAACCGTTGCCTCATAGTGGTGTTTCAGGAGGAAGAAAGAAGACGACCTCGTTGTCAAGACGTGATTGGCTTATTCAAATTTTTGCGCGCAGATTCCATTCACCGTCGCTTTTGTTTTATATTATTTACTTGTTATATATATATTAAACGCGTTGACATGGCTCAGTGGCAGGTATGGATGCTTGCAACGTCCAAGACCTGGGTTCGAACCCCAGGTCTACGCTATTTCCATAATATTTTTCCACTAATGTTCACGTGCAGGTTCAACACTGACGTATATCATACACCTTCAGAAATCAACATGCCACGTCCGTCCCAGCATCAGATCAAGGGGCTACAGATTGATGAACACCCTAAACCTGGTCAATCATCCAGCACGTGATTCAAAAAAGGTCAACAAAGCCACGCTTATTGGGCCCAAATTGCTAGCATCCACACCTCCATATTGGGGACCTCCACCCCCCCTGGTTTGCAACTTTGCTTTATATTTTGTTTTATTTATTTTATTGCTTTAATTTGATTAATTATTTTTTTTCTACAAATTATAAAATACACAAAAAATCAGAAAAAGAGCAAATATAATATTTATTTTAATTATTTTTGTAAGTATTTTCACATGTAAGTATTTAGTTTTAATTAGGATATAATTTTAATTTCTTTTAATAACAAAAATACAAAAAGTAGAATTAGGTTTAATTGATAATTTTTTTATTTCCTTTTAATTTTTCTTTCACAATAATAATGTTATTTTATTTATTTTTTATAATTAAATTGTACATAAGAAAAAAAACTTAGTTTTAATTTAGGTTAAATTTTAATACTTTCATAATAAATTTAAAAATAATTAGAACTAGGTTTAACATTTTATTTTAGTTTTTTTAATTAATCTTTTTTTATTAAATCTTAAAAAAAACATAAAAACACCAAAAACATGTTCTTTTAATATTAATTTTAATTCCTTATTAATTTAATTTTTTGCAAAAGGGTCCAATGCCCTCGTTTTGTCCTTAATTTATTTAATTTCGCATATTTATTTTTATTTCATTCAAATAATCATGTACCTCTCCCAAAGCCATGTAACTCAGACAATTTAACTTCTCGCACTTTTATTTCTTTTGCTTTATTTACTTTCCGTCAAATCGGGTCCAGTTTAATTTTGGCGATGTGGACCCGCGCCGTTGTAATAGCCTTAGATTTACTTTCCCGCAAATATTTTAACTGTTAACAAAAAGCATGAAAGAATGTATGGACTTAAATAAAATCAAGCGTAGATCACTTTAACATGGCAAGACAAATACAAACGAAAACAACACACGAATCGCACACACCACCCCTAGGGTACGCCTCACTGTTGCCTTGCCTTCGAAAGGTGGTCGTCGAGTAGAGGACGTCTTAGTAAGTCCTCATGATCCGGGAACCTGGCATGAGGGTAGCTTCTAAGGTGTCTTCCCATTGCTCCGGTGATCACCATGTCCCTACAAACTCGAATTGACCCGAACACCTCCAACAGTGGTGCTACCTACCTCTCAATGGTGGGATGGCACTACTTTAAAGGACATTTACACAGACGAATTCCTTAGGGTAGGTAGGTTCTCGTAGATACTTGCTCTCTTCAAAAACAAAACAAATCAAAATCTTTTCACACCAACACATTTTCAAAAGCTTTCAAAGCAAATTTTTCAAACACTCTGACGTACGAGTCGAACTGAAATTTTTCAAAGAAACTTTGTAAACCCACATTGAAAAGCAAACAAACCATTTTGAAAACACATTGAGCAAGTATCTAAGAGCCCATGGATAACCATGGATAGAAAGGGTGCTAACACCTTCCCTTTCTATAACCTACCTCCCGAACCGAGAGCAATCTCTTTAAGGAATTTTTCTGTGCTTTTGTCCTTTCCATTTGGAGAAAATAAAAGACGGTGGCGACTCTTGCTTCCGCGACATTTCGCGAACCAGCGTTAAACAGTCAGTTCCAGATCCACCGATCACAGAACTGGCGACTCTGCTGGGGATATTAATTTAAAGTGAGGTGTACCTTAGGACTAAGATCACTGTGTTTTCAATTGCTTTCCTTGCTTGCTTTATTATTGTGGGTTGCTTGGGAGTTCTATAGATCCTAACCCGGATCTGGGGGATACCTTCTTAGAAAGTAGCAACAAGGCTGTGAGGGAACTGTGCGGGGTATACCGACATGGTTGAAACAGTCTGCTACGTTGATGTGGCACTTTGGTGTGTACCGGTAACCCTTGAGTTCAGTCAAGGAGAGTACGGGGCCTCCGCGTGGTGTCGTGAAGCATCAACAGACCTTAGGAACCTTAATTGAACTATCTTGGCCTCTTTAGGGTAGTGAGATAACTGACTTTGGTGCAGTCCGAGGTTGGTTGATACTCGATACTACACTCAATTGAGGGTTGCTTTCCTGGAATATTTCGGTCGCCAGTTCAGTGGCTAAATCGAAACGATGAACAATGAAAGCAATCCCGTGATATTGGGAACCTTAGAACCCGGTTACTTTGATTAGGACAGGTTGAGCCCACCAACTTCAAGAGGGTAATACCCAGACCTCATGCTGGCCTAAACTCTAAGGGTTTCTCTTGTGTGACTTGTGTGCCTTCGTACTTGACTAATTGCATGCGTGTTATCTGACACATAAGCTATTTGCAGGTTTTGTTTATAGTCCTTAATTGGGACTCATAACAAAGTATACTGAATTTCTTGCAGGGTTTGTTTATAGTCCTTAATTAGGACTCATAACAAAGTATACTGAATTTCTTGCAGGGTTTTGTTTATAGTCCTTAATTAGGGCTCATAACAGAGTGTACTAAGTCTCTTGCAGGTTTTGGTTTATAGTCCTTAATAAGGGCTCATAACGGGGTTTACTCACATTACCCCATGCATACCATGACATCATACCATTGCATACATCCTAACCCATTTCAAGGATCTCAAGGGCTTGTGATGCAGGTCATGATGAATCAAACATCCCAGCAAGGGGCAAAGAGGATTTATTTTCCTCTAGCCAAGGTTGTCAGGGGCTATGACCCACTGGATATGGTGAGCCTTTGACCCTTGACGAAGGACTCTCAACAAAATGAAGTTCTTACAATCATAGTCCCTTGATGACGCTTCAATGTTGCCTTACAAATGATCTTAGTCCTCAAGAGAAATGCTAAGATATATCACAACATTGCTTTTCATGGCTATACGATGACCCACGCCCGTCCCTTTACATCCAAAGATAAGGCTTCTTACCAATCAATGGTAAGATAGAAACATCTAAAGGAGGAGGAAAAGAACATAGACCTTTTGAGTAGGTAGCACGCTCATATTTGCTTGCTCACAAACTAAAACCATTTCCGCACTTACACTTTCAAAACATCTTTCAAAAACAAACATCTCTTTGAACTATTTTCAAAACCAACACTTTGTATGCATTCTTATATAGACTAGAATCATTACAAAGTTAGTCGCAACAAAGGCATTTTGCAAAATATTTTTAAACTTACACCCATCACAAAACACCTTTTCAAACAAAGAAATTTTCAAGTGATCTAGCAAGCAACTAACAGTCCATAGATAACTATGGATGAAAAGGATGCTAACACTTTCCCTTTTCATAATCTACCCCATGAACTCGAGAAAATATCTCAAAGGTCTTTCCTGTTCTTTTCACTCTTTCTTTATTGGATAATAGAAAAGTCGGTGGCGACTCTTTCTATCCGTAACAATTGCAATCAAACGCAAAACAACCAAGTCAGTTCTCTCACCGTATTACAGAACTGGCGACTCTGCTGGGGAAACTTAAAAGTGGGATTACCTTAGAGCTAGATCACATTTAATTTCTTTCATTGTTTGATTTGATTGCTTTACGTTTATGGGTCCTTGTTTGGGTTTGTATTGATCCTCCACCCGGATCTGGGGCACCTTTTAGGTAAGTAGCGATAGATTGTGGAAACTGTACGATGTAGACCGATATGGTTGAAGTAATGGCTATGTTAGTGTGACACGTTTTTTGGTACCGGTATCCCTTCTGTTGAATCGAGGAGAATACGGGGCCGCTGAGCAGCGTCATGAAGCACTAACTGACCTTAGAACCTTTAATTGAACAACTTGGCCATTAGGAAGTAGTGAGATAGTCGGTTTTGGTGGAAAGCTGAAAATTGGTTGATATTCGATACTACGCTCATTAAGATCGGACTTTTGGGATATCTCGGCTGCAAGAAAAGATTGATTATGCTGAGACAATTCCCAATGAAGAAATATCAATGATATTGAGATTCCCTAGAACCCGGTTACTTTCTAGGACATGTTAAGCCAACTGAAACTTCAAGAGGGTACTTACCTTTAAAACTCATCCAAGCCTAAACCTAAGGAATTGTTTGCTTTGCTTGTGTATGATTACTTGTACATAAACATCATGACATCATACCATAGCATTTTTCAATAACCATTTCAAGGATCTCAAGGGCCTGTGATGCAGGGACATGATGAACCAGACGTCTATCAAGCGGGAAGAGGATTTATTGACCTCTAACCAAATGTCGTCAAAGACCAATGCACGATAGCTTGAGTCAAGGGCTATGACCCACTTGACATGGTGAGCTTGATTCTCGTGGAAGGACATTCAATAATACAGAGTTCTTCACTCAAAGCTGTAATCAAAGTTCAACTTCTAACATCTTCTTGATTTTACCCCGTGAGATCCTTGAAAAAATTGCATCCACATATCATGCATGTTATCATAATAGGTTTTCCCCATACAGGTTTCTCATATGCTTACTGTTTATTTTAGTAGAGATGGCTCTAGAACTAACAGTTAAAGATCTTCAAGCTCAGAATGCCCAGTTCCAACAAATGTTCCTGAACTTAGCCAAGGGGCAGGAAGATCTGAAAGCACTCTTCACCAAAGAGAGCAAGAAGAAAACTAAGAAGAAGACTGTCACCGTCAACATGGGAAGAAAGTTCAAGGGGCTTGTCCAACTAGCTCAAAAAGAAGATACTTCTTATGAGGAAGAAGACAATTAAGAAGAGGAAGCTATAAGTACTAAAGCTAACCAACCTACTGATGACGAAGACTATTCTGAGGAGCAGTATCCACCAGTGGATGAAAAATACAAATAGCTTGAAGACAGACTAAAGGCTGTGGAGATCCAAGTTGTGCCTGGCTTGGACTTTGGAGACTTGGGTTTGGTTCCTGGGGTGGTCATTCCCCAAAAATTCGAGATCCCGGCTTTTTCCATGTATGATGGGGTCTCTTGTCCTAAGATGCATCTGAGATCTTATGTTCGCAAGATTCAGCCACACACCACTGGTCAGAAGTTGTGGGTTCACTTTTTCCAAGAAAGTTTATCTGGAACGCAGTTGGAGTGGTTATATCAACTTGAGGGGAATAATATCCACACCTGAGAAGATCTAGCTGTTGCTTTCTACAAGCAGTACCAATACAATGCTGATCTTGCACCAACTCGTATACAATTGCAGAATATGAACATGGGTTCCTACGAGGGCTTCAAAGAGTACGCCCAAAAATGGAGAGACTTTGCTGGAAGGGTGCAACCATCCTTAACTGACAGGGAGCTGATTGATATCTTTATGGGAACTTTGACATGACCTTTTTTCAATCACCTAATCAGAAGCTCCTCAACTGGGTTCATCGAGCTGATTCTAACTGGGGAACAAGTCGAAAACGAAATTAAAAGCAGAAAGATCCAAGTGGCTGCATCTTCAAGTACTGAAAAGAAGACGTACATTGGGAGTAAATAGTACAATGTTGTGTAAGGCCAAAAGGGTCATAACAAGAGTAACCACGACCAATCTGTGGGGGCAGTACTAATCTCTAATCCTACGCCTGTGCAACGACATCAACAAGGGAATCGGCATAAGGAGGTCGCGCCTAAGAGACAATTCACCAAAATCAACATGTCACTAGCTCAAACATTACAACACATGTTAAAGGCAAAGTTGATTACGTTAAAGGCTCCTCTACGGAATCCCAATACTTCTGCTCCTAGTTACCATCCCAATGAAAGGTGTGCATACCATTCCGATAGTCCTGGACATGATAGGAATGGCTATTGGGCTCTGAAGAACAAAATTCAAGATATGATTGACGCCAAGGAGATTGAATTCGGCCCTCCAGAGACTCCCAACGTGATCACTGCTCTAGTGCCAAATCATTGAAGAGCGTCCAGTTCATTTTGAAATTTTCAATTTTAATTTCTTTTGTTTGTTCAGACACTTACCTATTATGTAAAACTTTGTTTCAATTAATACATTGCATATTTTTGTCTTGAATTAATCCATTTTTTTCACTATATTTAAACTGTGCTTTTTTACTCCCTTTTGTGATATTCAACTCTCGTTAAAAAGTTGTAAGCTTTTAGAGGGAGGATGTCGAAAATAATACCATAATCTCATACAATATGCTTTTGGACAGACCTTGTTGATGATGTATAGGCATTCTTTCAATTCCTAAACAGTGGAGTTATAAGGAAGATAATCCCTAGTCAACCCCTTTGAGCCAAAGAAGTAGGAGTTTTCTTTTTCACACAAATTGAAACCTTTAATCAAAACCTGGGGTAGGGTAGTTTATCAGTTAATTCAAATGTGCATTTAGTCGCAAGCTTTCACTTAATACATAAAGAATGACATCAAGAACGTCCTTCTGAATCAAAAGACAACGATGGTTCCCCGTAAAATAGGCAGTCATTATCTCTTAAAAGAAAAGCCCACTAAGTCAAAACCTACGAAGGAGACTTAATAAAAACTGGGGTATCCCGTTGCCTGTAGTCTCAAAACAAAACAAAAAAGTTTCCAGGAAAAAATAAGGGATAATAAATAAAAAAAAGGAGGTCACTACAAATCCTCAACAGCATGAAAAATTTTGCAAAAATGACTGCCTTCACGAATGAACTTTCAGTTTCTGAACCATCACCAAAATAATATTTCATATTCAATAGGAATTCAAACGCACAATTAACTGAGTTTAGGATTGGAGAATATCATGAAGAACGGTGGGCACAAATAAACTTTGAGCCTTATCCTTTGTTTCTTAAACTGTGAACCAGGCCATGCTACAACCCTTTAAAAGTCCTAATTGAAGCGTGGGTTAGTTCGGAAGCATACTGTTACAAAGGGTATCCTGACTCCTATAAGGCTTTACTGTAAATCCTGAGTTGAATTCACATTCTTACGAAATTCTTTTATCTGCTAAAAATGCATTTTCAAAACTTCAAGACAAACATAAACTTTTCATTGTATACCGCTGTTTGCATATAGCTATTTATTTGACAACAGAGAAATTCACACGACGAATATCCAATGAACGGAAATCCTCTCAAGAAACAGAGTCACTTCAAATGGAAAAACACTTCCAATGACAAACTCTCCATAGCCAAAGGGGCACAGCATGACCTTTGTCCAACACATTTGGGGTAGTCAAGTCGAGATTCAAAGAATCTCTCGAGAAATGTCAGATAGCCAGGGGAAAGTCTCCATCACTTGGGACATCAAGCGTGATTTCCATCAAAGGAGCACGTACAATCAAGGAAAAAATTTTCGGCAATGCTACAACACTTACTATTATGAATGGTGACAATTCCTCACAAAGTCTCTTTCATAAGGAGATCCCCAGTGAAGTCGCCAGAGCAATCTCTATAAGGATATCCCAACAAAATTATCCCTATAAAATTCGATCCATGCAATCCCCAACCAGAGTTTCAGTCTCCGGAAAACCTTTCTCCAGCTGAGTTGCTCTCAAGAAGAATTCTCGAGGAGTTCTTCCAAAAGAAAACACCTCCCCAGATGTTCGTCAAATTTCAACAGGGTTTATTTCCCCAACAAACAGCAAAATTCACCAACTTAAGTTTTCCTCTCAGACTGTCACAAATTAAGGGACCACAACCCCTAATTCCCATTGAAGTCGCCAACAATTACTACAAAGCCTAGACTTGACCAGATAGTAGTTCAAACGCTCCTCTTCCCCAGTAGAGTTTGCCACTATCCCTAGTGAGTTACTGCAAAACCTGGAATTCGACCAGATAATAGTTAACTTCTTTATCCCCAATAAGTTGTTAACTTTCATTCTCTCCAATCAAGAGATAACTCCCCAGTAGAGCAACAGACAACTAAAACTCTTGAACTATTTACCTCAAGTAGAAATCAACACTCTTCACAGAGTTTTCCCTCAAGAAGAAATCAACACTCTCCATAGAGTTTTCCTTCAAGCAAAGTCAACATTCCCCAGTGGAGTTCTCCTCAAACAACAGAATAGGAATCCCCAGCAGAAACATCCTAAAACAAGGTCTGAAGAGGAGCATACTCTTCATCCCCATAAGCAGTCCGGATTTCATTTCCCAAGGCTCACCAGTATTTGTCAAGGATTTAGTTTCCCAGACAAAGATACACTTCAACAACATTTCACATTTCATACATCATAGCATATGCATACGAAACGCATATAGCACAATCTCATTTATTTTTTAGAACACCACTACACAATGCATTTCATACATCATGACATTACGTACAACTAATGCTTTACCTTTTCAGGAAATATCAATCAACAGATAATTATCATCACCAATTTTCAATAGGTCCAAGATTAGTTTCTGAAGCAAGACAGAGCAACTACCTATGTGACCAGATGCAGCTTTACATAGGCTCATCATAAAGCAATCTTACACAGATTCCTTCTCATACAGTTCCAAATGAAGTTTCACACGGACTAATCCTGAAGCAACCCTACTGTGATCGGTGGATTTAGAACTGATTCTTTAACGCTGGTTTCGCGAAATGTCGCGGAAGCAAGAGTCGCCACCGTCTTTTATTTTCTCCAACATGGACAGGACAAAAGCACAGCAAAATTCCTTATGAGATAGTTTCTCGGTTCGGGAGGTAGATTTATAGAAAGGGAAGGTGTTAGCACCCTTTCTATCCGTGGTTATCCACGGGCTCTTAGATACTTGCTCTTATGTTTTCAAAAAGTTTGCTTTTCAAAATGTGAGTGGGTTTGAAAAAAAGTTTCTTTGAAAGATTTCTGAATGACTCTTGTATCTGTCCTCAAGAGTGTTTGAAAAATTTGCTTTGAAAGTGTCAGTGTGAAAAGATTTTGTTTTTTGAAGAGAGCAAGTATCCATGAGTCATCTACCTACCCTAAGGAATTAGGCTGTGTAAGAGTCCTTAAGGTAGTGCTATCCCACCATTGAGAGGTAGGTAGCACCACCGTTGGAGGTGTTCGGGTCAATTTGAGTGTAGGGACAGTATGGTCACCGAAGCAACAGTTAGGACACCTTAGAAGCTACCCTTATGTCCTTGATCCTTTTTTTTAATTCAAGGTAACCGTTTCGAGGCAACTATTCCGAGGCAACCGTTTCGAGGCAACCGGATCATGGACATAAGGACTTACTAAAACGTCCTATACTTGACGACCACGTTTCGAAGGCAACAGGTGAGGCGTACCCTAAGAGTGGTGTGTGTATTTGTGTTTTGTTTTCATGTTTAATAATTATCTTTGATCATGGCATTTGTGAGCTACGCTTGTTTTTAATTAACCATACATTCTTTCATGCAATTTAGAATTTAAAAGTGCGGAAATTTAAAAGCGGAAAGATAAAACTACGCTATTACAAGGCGCGGGTTTATACATCGCCAAAATAAAAAGACCCGTTTGATAAAAATGCGGAAAGTAAAAAAGACCTAATTACTATTACAATCCTTGAGCAGTTACATAATGATCAATAAAAAAATAATGCGCGAAAAAAGAAATAAAATCGAACGTCCGAGGGTTTTGACCCTTTGCTTGAGATTAAATGAAATTAAAGTCTATTTAATTATTTAAAGAAAAAAAGAATTGTTTTTTATGTTTTTTTGTATTTATGAAATAAAGAAAATTAAAATTAAATGGGAACCCTAATTCTAGATTATTTTTAGTTATTTAATGAAAATATTAAAGTTAACCTAATTTACTAGTTAATTAAATTACATGTTTATTTACAAAAATAAATAGTAATTAATAATAATAATAATGAGAGAAAATTATTTATTTAAGAAAAAAGATGAAAATGTCAAAAACCCTAATTCTACCCATTTTATTTATTTAAGAAAAGATTAAAGTTTAAAACCTAAATTAAACTAAAGTAATGGTTAGAGTTTATTTACAAAAACATTTTAATGGTGAAATTAAATATAATTAAATATAAAACATTTTTTGGTTTCTGATTTTTATTTATGAAAATTAATTATTTTTATGGTGAATCAATTAAAAACAATTAAAACATTAAAAGACTTAGAAAAGAAAATCAAATAAAATTAAAAAAAACTGCAAACCAAAGGGGGTGTCAGGCTCCAAAGGGAGGTGTTTTGAAGTATTCTGGCCCATTGAAGCAAAGCTTGTTTGACCTTTCCAGCTTGAGTGCGCGTGGTTGACTGAGGTACATGATAGACCTCCTTTTGTGACTCTTGGATGGAAGCTCATGGCCATGTGGCAAGCTTGAACGTGAGGCTGCATGATGGACCTTGGGGCGTGTACTGCATGGGAATGGATTAGAACAAAAATCATGAATTAAGTGGGGGGACCTGGGAATCGAACCCAGGTTCCAGCGTTTACCAAGCGTATCCCTTGCCACTTGAGTTGTTTGCGCGCGTTTGTATATGCAATGGAAAACAAATATTATAATAAAACAATAAAAGTTAATGGTATAACACAAAAAAGCGCGCCAGATGTTTGAACGCTCCAACCTTGTGATGACACGCTAGCTTCTTCTTCGTTGTTCCTGCAAATACAAAACAAGTAGCGGGGGTTTTAAACCCCCACTAAACACAGCCATGAAAAATAGCGAATAGAAGATGCCTTAATATAAAAAGGATGCGATTGTTTCAAATGATTCGTCTTGTTGCCACGAATTCAGCTGTATAAGTCTGGTGGTCTAATTTTACCATATATGAGAACCCCTAATTTTGAAGTTCTGAAACCCTAGGATTCATCAATGGTGGATTTGGCTACAGGCAGTGTTAGTCCAATTAAATGTTACCAATCGCTTCAGAAAGATGTTAGTAGCATAAATCAACAATCAAAACACATGAATGATGCATGAAAATTAAAAATCGATTATGGACATTTTTGTGAATAACACGATTCTGTTCTACCGTTTCCTTGGACGTGGAAGCTTGTTCTTGGTTGCTATAGCTTCCTAGCAATGTCAGCAAGGTGTTGGAATAGATTTTAGGCCTTGAGTGATCCTGCAAATGTGATTTCAGATTCCAAGTTTTTGTTGAAAATTTGCAATTTGGTTGTGGCTCTTTTGCAGCTTTTTCGTGTATCCTTGAATTAGGTTTCCTTGTGCATATGTATGTGAAGCATTCTAGGTCAAAACAAAGCCCATAGGTCCAAGAATTTATGATTCATATATTTGATTTTCAATCATGAAATTTAAATCTTTTTTCCATGCAAATCTTGCCAAATATGGATGATCTTGTCTTGTTGATTGGTGCACGAAATCTTTAGCCTATAATGAGAATATTTGCTGCACAAAAAGATTTGAAAAGCATTATTTGATATTTTTCTACAATTAAATCTAATTAAATGAATTAATATGAATAAAAATTCAATTAATTAATTAAAAATCGGAAAATAAATCATTTTTAGCTCAATGGGTCGTGCATATGCTTTGGGTAATGATTCAAGAAAGAAATTGAGGCCCATTAGCAATTTTGAAGGGTTTTAGGCAAAGTTGACTTTTGAAAATTCCCAAAAATTTCCCAACTTCTCCAATTCATATCTTGCTCAAATTTGAAGCTATGATCATGTTCTTGGACATTTTGGAAAGGTCCTGAAGTCCTCTAACCAATTCCTTTGGTCCCATGTCATTTTGATTTACCAATCTCAAGTTATGGTCTTTGACTTAAAATGCCTTTTTGTTGACTTTTAAAAATGACCTATAATGTTGAAATTCATAACTTTTTGTGAGAGCATTTCTTGGACTTGGAGTGTGAAGATGAGTTGTAAGAAATTTCATTCTCTTCAAAATGAGCTTTGGATGGGATTTTTCTGATGAACCATGAAGAAGTTATGCCTTGGGCAATTTGCAGTTGACTTTTCAGTTGTCCAAAAATAGAAACTTTTGCATCTTGAGACTTTTTGAGCCATGCTTTGAGAAATCATGATCAAGAATTGATCAAATGATGTTTGTGGCTTTAAAATAAGATGTTGACCAAAAATTTTGACTTTTGACTGTCAAATGACCATTTTGCCCCTGCAGTTGACTGTGGAGCATTTAGGGTTTTTGACTGTGCAATTTGATGCTGTGAGTCTTGAAACTTGACACATGGATGCTTAACAATGTATATGGGCATGTGGGACTTGATTGGACCCTTGAAAACCTCAATTTCTTTGCAAGAACCAAAACCCTAATTTTGACTGTGTTAGGAGGCAATTGGACTGTGCAACCCTTGAGAGATTTTGAACCTTGATCTTGGCAAATCTTGAAGAATATGGGAGGGAAAATTTTGGGGTACAACAGTTTCCCCTGTTCAATCTTCTTAGACCTGAGGATGTAGATTGGCTGGCGTGCCTTTCGTAATCCGAAGGTGGAAGATGATTGAACACTAGAGTGCCCAGAAATTTGCGCTCACATAGAGTGTGTTAGTAGTGTGATGGCGGGAATGGGCTTACAGATGCAATTTGGAAAGATGATGGATAGGAGGATGGGCTTATAGATGCCATCTGGAGATGTGACAGAATCTTGTCGGGAATGGGCTTATAGATGCCATTTGGATACTGTCGGTATGTGGATGGGCTTATAGATGCCATCTAGGTGTCGATCGCGTAAGAGATTCCTTAGCGAGAACTTGCGTACCTGAGAAAGAAAGATAATTACCTGGCCTGTTATAGGAGTTGATCTTCAAACTCTTTATGTAGATGTGCCCTGGCCGGATACAGGAATCGAATCTTTAAACTCTTCAGACGTTCCCTGGCAAGATACAGGAATCGAGTCCGGAGAATATTCGTCAACAGATACACCCTGGCAAGATACAGGAATCGGATTTTCAAACTCTTCAGACGTGCCCTGGCAAGATACAGGAATCGAGTCTGGAATTAGTCGTCAACAGATACACCCTGGCAAGATACAGGAATCGGATCTTCAAACTCTTCAGACGTGCCCTGGCAAGATATAGGAATCGAGTCTGGAATTAGTCGTCAACAGATACACCCTAGCAAGATACAGGAATCGGATCTTCAAACTCTTCAGACGTGCCCTGGCAGGATACAGGAATCGAGTTTGGAATATAGTCGTCAACAGATACACCCTGGTAAGATACAGGAATCGGATATTCAAACTCTTCAGACGTGCCCTAGCAGGATACAGGAATCGAGTCTGGAATATAGTCGTCAACAGATACACCCTGGCAAGATACAGGAATCGGATCTTCAAACTCTTCAGACGTGCCCTGGCAGGATACAGGAATCGAGTCTGGAATTAGTCGTCAACAGATACACCCTGGCAAGATACAGGAATCGGATCTTCGAACTCTTCAGACGTGCCCTGGCAAGATACAGGAATCGAGTCTGGAATTAGTCGTCAACAGATATACCCTGGCAAGATACAGGAATCGGATCTTCGAACTCTTCAGACGTGCCCTGGCAGGATACAGGAATCGAGTCTGGAATTAGTCGTCAACAGATACACCCTGGCAAGATACAGGAATCGGATCTGGAATCACGACAATTGATAGTAATTATCTTTGTATTGATCTTTGTCCTGAAAAGACAAAACGTTAGTGGTATGTAATGTCATGATGTATGACATGCGTGATGTTCTCAGAATAAATGAGATTGTATGTTCATGATGCGTATGTGCATGCTATAATGTATGAAGATATGAATGTATTTTTGTCTAGGAAAGTAAATCCTTGACGGGTGTCGGGACGTCGAATCCTGGGCTGATGTTTGAGGAATAGAATCTTGTTTCCGCTGGGGATGATGGTTGCAAGAATACCGGTAGGAGAAGATGACTCCGTTGGGGAATAAACTTGGCGAATGGATTACTCTACGGGGAAATACTCTGTGGGAAGAGATACTTCTGAGATTGATGATAACTCCGCTGGGGATACCATTGTTGAGCTATGTTGGAAGTTTTGATGAACTCCGCTGGGGGTAGGAAGACTTCGCCGGGGACGATCTTTCTGTGGCAAATGGCTGAGGATAACCCAGTTATATCTTGGTGGGGAAATAACCTTTGAATAAAGCCGGGGGAGCGCGTTCGTGCTCTGCGGGTGACAAGCTTCCAGAATCTACTGGGGATAAGCTTCAAGACCTGCTGGGGATATGGATTCCACTTTCCTGGGGAAACTTTTTAGATTGGACTGGGTACTGGCTCCACTGGGTGTCCGGTATTCCGCCGGGGAACAATCTTAGATCAAGATTGTCGGGGATGCTTGTTAGGAATGTTTGTATACTCCGTTGGGGAATGTTGAGATCTGCTGGGGACAATCCAACTTCCTTAAGGCTGGCAATATACTAACTCTTCTTGGGGGGAGTATCGTTGACTTGCTGGCTCACTCTCTGGGGAATTAAGATATCTTGGTTACACTCTTCAGCCGAACTTACCTTGGTACCTTGGTGGACAGAGCAATTAGATCGCTCTGGACAACTCATTATTGCCCCTGTTTCTAATGTTACCTGTAATTAATCCTTCGTTTCGTATGCAAATACTTATGAGTTAGCAATTAGTGTCAAATGCATATATCACAATCGAACATTGGACGTTCTTGGCAAAACAAAACAGAAAAAGGAAAAAACAATTGGCAATTGGTCTGAAAGAGTGAATTTGTATTGATTTTTGAATTTGCCTGTAAATAGGCGTTTATGTACAAGAGGCTGACGTCCTAATAAGAGAACGCCGCTGAACAACAGAGTTCATACAATTTGTAAAAAAGGAAAACAAAACAGCTATGTGAAAAGAATAATCCCACTGGGTTCCAACTCTGCTATTGCCTCTATATCTTCGAGCGTCTCATCACTTGGCTGCTCAGTTGAAGATGAAGCTGATTGATCAATGCCGTCTGAACCTGATAATCGGTACCGGATTCTGGATGCAAGGTGATCCAATGAGACATAGTATTACGCTTTATCCCTAACTTTTTCCTGGACCGCCCTTTCGGGTTTTCAGTCCACCGGGATACCCATTTTTGCCCAAGCCACCTTTTCAGGTTTTCGACTTGCCGGGTGTACAGATTTTTTTCATTTCATCCCTTATTTTTGCCCGAACCCTTTTGGTTCGCCGGGAAGCCCTAATTTTTGCCTAGGTATGTCAACCTAGCGGGTCTTTTATCATGCGTAGTATCTTTTTACTATGTTTGCATTGGCGGGGTGAGGAAGGTCGTCACCATCCATGGTGGTTAGGATCATGGCTCCTCTTGAGAACACATGTTTAACCATAAATGGCCCTTCGTATGTAGGGGTCCATTTGCCCCTGGGATCACTTTGAGGAATAATGATACGTTTGATTACCAGGTCTCCAACTTGATACTCTTGTGGTCTGACTTTCTTGTTAAATGCCCTGATCATCCGTTTTTGATACGTTTGACCATGACAAATAGCAGTGAGTTTCTTTTCGTCAATTAGATTTAATTGATCAAGTCGAGTCTGGGTCCAGTCATCTTCGCTCAGATCTGCATCCTTCATTATCCGGAGAGAGGGTATCTGGACTTCAATTGGCAAGACTGCCTCCATGCCGTAGACCAAGGAAAAGGGAGTTGCCCCGGTTGATGTCCTTGCTGAGGTACGGTACCCATGAAAAGCAAACGGTAACATCTCGTGCCAATCTTTATACGTCACGGTCATCTTTTGCATAATCTTTTTGATATTCTTATTTGCTGCTTCTACAGCCCCATTCATCTTCGGCCGGTAGGGAGACGAGTTGTGGTGCTGTATCTTGAATTGCTCGCAGAGCTCGGTGATCATCTTGTTATTAAGATTGGTACCATTGTCCGTGATGATCCTTTCCGGGATGCCGTATCGACAGATTAGGTTGTGTCGAATGAACCGTGCCACGACGTTCTTGGTTACGGTAGCGTAGGAAGCTGCTTCAACCCACTTTGTAAAATAATCGATCGCCACCAGGATGAAGCGATGCCCGTTGGATGCCGTAGGTTTAATATCGCCGATCATGTCAATTCCCCACATTGCAAAAGGCCAAGGTGTAGTCAAGACATTCAGAGGAACTGGAGGAACGTGCACCTTATCAGCATATATCTGGCACTTGTGACATGTCCGAGAATGTTGGTAACAGTCAGCTTCCATTGTGGACCAGAAATATCCTGCCCGAAGGATCTTCTTCGCCATGGTGTGTCCACTGGAATGTGTTCCGAAGATACCTTCATGTAGCTCTGCCATGATCTTTTGTGCTTCAGTCTTATCCACACAACGCAGTAAAGTCGAATCATGGTTTCGCTTGTATAGAATGCCATTGCTGAGGAAGAACTTCGCTGCGAACCTTCTCTGAAACTTCTTGTCATTGATGGATGCCCCTTCAGGGTATTCTTGAGCTTCCAGATACCTCTTTACCTCATGATACCAAGGTTTCTCAGTTACTGTCTCAGTCTCAAGATCACAACAATATGCCGGTTCGTCTAACTTCCAAATAATGATCCGGGGAGCCTCATTGTCCCACTTGACTTTGAACATAGAAGACATCATAGCTAACGCGTCCGCCAACTGATTCTCCTCTCTTGGGAAATGTTCAAAAGTTATCTCTGTGAAATGGGGGATCAATGTCAACACACACTCTTTGTAAGGAATAAGGTTTGGGTGTTTCGTATCCCACTCACCTTTGATCTGATTGATCACGAGAGCGGAATCTCCAAAGACACTCAGAAACTTTATCCTTAAGTCAATCGCAGCTTGAAGACCCATGATGCATGCCTCATACTCCGCCATGTTGTTAGTGCAGTTGAAACATAGCGGGCAGTGAGTGGAGTATGAGTGCCTTGAGGGGATATGATCATAGCGCCAATGCCGTTACCCAAAGCGTTGGAGGCTCCGTCAAAGTGCATAGACCATCGGGATCCTTCCTCAGGTCCTTCGTCCGGTCCAGGTACTTCACAATCAGTTACTACCATGATGCTCTCGTCAGGAAATTCAAAGTTCATAGATTGGTAGTCGTCTACTGCCTGGTGTGCCAAATGGTCTGCCAATACACTTCCTTTGATAGCTTTCTGAGTCGTGTACTGGATGTCATATTCTATCAAGATCATCTGCCATCTTGCTATTCTTCCAGACAGAGCAGGCTTTTTGAATATGTACTTTATTGGATCCATCTTTGAAATCAACAAAGTAGTGTAAGTCAGCATATACTGTCTCAGCCGGCGAGCAGCCCATACCAAAGCGCAGCAAGTTTACTCGAGCAGTGAGTATCGGGTCTCACAGTCGGTAAACTTTTTGCTAAGGTAATAAACGGCGCGCTCTTTTCGGCCAGACTCGTCATGCTGCCCCAGCACACACCCCATTAAGCTGTCCAGTACTCTCAAGTATAGTATTAGAGGTCTCCCTTCAACCGGTGGCATAAGGATGGGTGGTTCTTGGAGATACTCTTTGATTCTGTCAAAAGCGGTCTGACATTCATCATTCCAACGTACTACCTGATCTTTCTTCAGTAGCTTGAAGATTGGTTCACAGGTAGCAGTTAGATGCGAGATGAATCGGGTAATGTAATTCAGATGTCCTAGAAAGCCTCTGACTTCTTTCTCTGTCTTGGGAACTGGCATCTCTTGTATGGCTTTAACCTTGGCAGGGTCCACCTGAATACCTTTGTCGCTCACGACGAAGCCTAGCAACTTCCCAGATCTTACCCCGAAGGTGCACTTGTTCGGGTTCAACCTCAGCTTGTACAACTTCAGACGGTTAAACAACTTCTGTAGATGGTCAAGGTGCTCCTCCTCAGTTTGGGACCTTGCAATCATATCGTCGACATACACTTCAATCTCATGGTGGATCATGTCATGAAATAAAGCAACCATGGCACGTTGGTAGGTTGCCCCAGCATTTTTCAGTCCAAAAGGCATGACCTTGTAGCAAAAGGTGCCCCACTGAGTAACAAAGGTAGTCTTTTCCATATCTTCAGGAGCCATCTTGATCTGATTATAACCTGAAAAACCATCCATGAAGGAGAACACCTTGTGCTAAGCAGTATTGTCAACCAGAACATCAATGTGAGGTAGGGGAAGTCATCCTTGGGGCTGGCCCTGTTCAGATCCCTGTAGTCGACACACATTCTGACCTTACCATCTTTCTTCGGCACCGGAACCACGTTGGCAACCCACTGAGGGTAAGAAGTCACTGCTAGAAACCCGGCATCGAATTGCTTCATAACCTCAGCTTTGATCTTCTCGGACATCTCTGGACGCATACGGCGGACCTTTTGTTTAACCGGAGGGCAGTCTTCCTTGGTAGGCAAGTGATGGACCACAATGTCGGTATCCAACCCAGGCATGTCTTCGTAGGACCAGGCGAAGATTTCCACATAATCATGTAGCATCTGAATCAACCGTTGTTTTACGCTGAGCTCCAGATTGGCACCAATCTTAACTTCCTTTCTATCTGTCTCAGTACCCAGATTTACCGTTTCCACTGGCTCTTCATGTGGCTGAATGGCCCTCTCTTCCTGGAGTAACAGTCTTGCAAGCTCGCCAGGCACTTCGCAATCATCTTCACCTTCGTCTTCGGCTAAGTTGATCGAATTTTCGAAGTCATAATTGGCAGTAGCAGAGTCGTTACCAGTGAGATCCAGAGTGGATTGAAACCTGTATGGGTGAGTGTGTGTAAATATAGCTGTTTTGCAATATATATAAAGAAAGAAAGAAAGGGAGCACAAGATTTGAAATGCGAAAAATGTCCAATGTCTTTATTCATGATATATGGAAATGACAAGTAATAAGCCCTCACAAATGAGGCCACGGTGCCCCGGGTAAGACACCGGGCCATAAAGTTTCAATTTATTGTTCATTACAAATAAAAAACAAAGGAATTCATTACTGCGTAACAAAAGTAACAGGTATGTGATCTTTTGCAATCCAATTGTTCAGTCCACTGTCAGTCGTCGGGTAGATCCAGCTATCAAACTCTGATTCCTCCGCATCGCCTTCAATAGCATTCACTCCCGGGTTGGTGATGAACACGGGAGGTCTTCCGATCTTTGCTTTGCGTACAGCCTTCTGAGCCTCTGCAGTAAAACCCAGCCCAAACTTGTCAGTCTTAGGAGTAAAATCAGGGAGCCTGCCCCAGTTAGCACATTCACCTTTCTCAATTACAGCCCGTGCGTCCTTTAAGGAGTCCATCTTCAAAGGAAAGTCTTCTTCAATCACTGTTTCCGCTGACGCCAATGTTGGAGGCACCTCTTCAAAATGTTGAAAGGGGGTTTCAATAAACTCCCCGTCCATCTCTATATACCGGAACGAGTTTAGATGACTAACCATGTATTCTTCTTCCCCCTGCACTGTAACAATCTTCCCTCTGACAGGGTATTTGAGCTTCTGGTGTAGAGTGGAGGTCACAGCCCCAGCTTTGTGAATCCAAGGTCGACCCAGCAAACAAGAATAGGATGGACAGATTTCCATCACATAGAACGTCGAATCAAAGACTTGGGAACCAACACGAATCAGAATATCTACCTCACCATGTACCATCCTCTTCGACCCATCAAAGGCTCGGACCACGATGTTACTAGGCTTCAACTCCAGACCCTCACAATCCAACCTGTCCAAGGCCTTCTTGGGAAATACATTCAGTGACGAACCGGTGTCTACCAACACGTGTGCAAGAGTAGTTCCCCTGCATTCAATGGAGACATGCAGGGCATCGTTGTGGTTCTTTCCCTTAGCGGTCAGATCAGCATCGGAGAAGCCCAAACCATTGTCCGCGGTCAAATTGGCCACACAGTCAGTAAATTGATCCGCATACGTCTCTTGTGGCACATGAGTCGTCTTCAGAAATGAAATCAGGGCCTTGGCATGGGCCTCCGAGCATAACAACAGTGATAGCATGGAGATCTTAGAGGGGGTATGCCCCAGCTGTTCAACGACGTTGAAATCGCTCTTCTTAATGATCTTAAGGATTTCCTCCATCTCTTGCTGGGAGGCTTCAACATTCACAGTCTTCGGTGCCTCCATCTGGGCAGGCACATCATCAATCCCTTTGCCCCGAGTATTAGATGACTCGGCCGCAGGGGTAGAAACTTGATCAGAAGGGGAAACAGGTGTATTTGCATACGTGATTATAAGAGGTCTTCAGATAACTGGTGGCGCAATGTCAGGCGAGAAGAGCCTGCCACTGCGAGTTACTTTAGCTGGACCAGTGATGTTACTGATACCGGTACTGGTGTTGAACTCCTGCTTCACTCCAAGCACATACACATCTGCCCCATAGTGCCATGGAACAGCCTTGTCAGATTTATAGGGGAGGGGCCCCGGAACAGTAATGATAATAGGTGCAACAGACATGATTTTGACTGGCTTCCTCGGGGGAGCCTTGGTAGGATTGTTGAAGATGGTGACAACAGATACTTCTTCAGTAGGAACAAAAGGAACAACGGTCTTCTTGAACAAGATTTATTTGCTATCCATCAGGCTTTGGATGCCTGACTTCAGCAACGGACAAACAGTAGGGGAAACAGCACACAGAAGGCAACCCTTGCTACAACCCAGAAATAAACCGGCTAGCAACAGGTTCCTCTTAACAGTCAATAGAGGGGTAGCAACATCATCCACAGAAACTGCATACAGGTCTTCCTCAATAGCATTTACTCCATGCTGGGGCATAGGAGCAGTCACAACATTGGGCCTATCGGGCGCCTCAAATTGTATTTCCTTCGCATCAATAAGGTCCTGAACCTTATTTCTTAGGGCCCAACAATCATCAGTAGAATGCCCCGGGCTATCAAAGTGATAAGCACAGCGGGCATTAGGATTATACTTCGGAGACGTGGTGTTCACCACCTTCGGAGCTTCTCTGACGGTTACCAAGTTGGTCGATAGCAGCTGTGGTAAGATCTGCGACAAGGTCATACTAAGCCGAGTATATTCTCTTTTGGGCTTCTCACCCCTTGGTTGGTTAGGTTACCGAGGAGCGGCAACAGGCTTTGCAATTACTACCGCGTTGACAGCTTGGCGACGCTCTGGTTTGTTTTGCCTCCTAGGCCCATACACAGCACTGGCTTCTTTTTTGAAAGGCTTCTTCTCAGAACTTCAGAACGCACCTTTCTGAATTTTCCCTGATTTCATACCAGCTTCTATCCTTTCCCCAGTCAGAATGAGATCTGTAAACCCTGCAGACAAATTTCCAATGAGATGATTGAAGAACGGCCCGGATAGGATCCCCAAGAACATGTCCACTAATTCACAGTCGGTTAATGGTGGCTGCACCCTGCTAGCCAGGTCCCTCCACTTCTGCGCATACTCTTTAAAACCTTCTCCTGATCCTAGCGACATACCCTGGAGTTGGGTACGTGTAGGAGTGAGGTCGGCATTATACTGATACTGCTTGTAAAAAGTAGTAGCCAATTCCTCCCAGTTACGAACCTTGGTTCCATCCAGCTGATAGAACCATTCGAGATGAGTCCCTGAAAGACTCTCCTGGAAGAAATGGATCCACAAGTTCTTGTCCATAGTGTATGGTTGGATCTTCCGCACATAAGACCTGATATGTAGCTTAGGGCAGGACGCCCCGTCGTACTTTGCGAAAGATGGTGCTTTGAACTTGTGTGGGATCACCACACCAGAAGACAGACCTAAGTCTCCAAAATCCAACCCAGGCACTTGTTGAATTTCCATGGCATTCAGACGATCCTCTAAATGCTTGTACTTGTCTTTAGCTGGAGGATACTGCTCCTCATTGAAATCAGCCTCGTTGTCAGAGACCACCGAACTAGGAACCCTTCCCCCCTGGGGACTGCCTTTCCCTACAGAAGAACCAGCTTGATCAACCTTATTCTGCAGTGTGTTACCAAATCTCCGGCCCATGTTGAATAGTACAGTTCTCTTCTTTTTCTTCTTCTTAACCAGCAGAGCCTTCAACTCCTCTTGACCTTGGGCCAGACTCATGATCAGCTCTTGGAATTGGGCGTTCTGAGCCTGAAGGGCCTTGATGGATTGCTCAGTAAATGATTCAGGGTTCATGATGCGAGCTGAAATAAACAGCGAAGAAGATTAAACCACCTGTAAAAAAGAGTACCTGCTATGCACATGATGCATGATATGCTGTTTATGCAATGCATTCAAGGGTTCGAAAGTTCAAATTTGTTGTAGACAAAAATGAACACACGTTATCATTAAGAAATAATTGTTCAGTACATCAAGGCCTCATGGGCAAACGTTACAAAGTAAATCAATCCCAAAAGACACTGCGCATCCTCTTCGGAGCTATGTAAGTATTGAAAGTCTTTTCCTCGTGCAGTAGGCGGGTGAGCTCCAAGACCTTCTTCTCACTAGCATGTAGACTGGACTCAAGAGAATTCCATTCTTCCTTAAGTTGGATCCAGCTCTTCTGCATTTCTTCCTAGGATGTAGGCATGTCAGGATGTTGAATGGTGTAGGACACCTCTCCTTCCAATACTGGCTCTTTGATCATAGGGAGAACATGAGGATAAGGCATCACTATCTTCTGGGAGCGGGCTCGTACCCACTTGAGATAAGGTTCCAACGGGATGGAGTTCCTGTGCCCCAGAGTCTTGTTGTCCGCCTTGCTGGGCATCCTCCAAGCTCTGATAAATCTCTGGCGAAGTCCTTGTGCATCGTTGTCGAAGTCAAAAACTATGTTAGGAATTAACATGTCATGAGGGCCGTCCCTCCGAGCATAACCAAACTGTCTCCAAGCCAGACACGGGTTGTAAGTAATACCTCCTTTGATTCCAAGTAAAGGAACATTGGGAAACTCCCCGCAACGATCAATGATAGTGACGTCTTCTCTGGACCGAGAACACCAATGTATATTTTCATGTGTAAGAGTCATCAATCGTTGTGACCATCTCAAACCCCGTTCGTTCTTTAAAACTGATTGTGGAAGGTGCGAAATAAACCACCTTCCCAGGAGAGGAGTGCAGCATATAAGAACACCTCTTTTTATCATGGTTCGAGTGTAACATGAGTGAAGGATATCCCCAAGCAACGTAGGTATAGGATTCCTGGACATGAAGATCTTGACAGCATGGATATCTATAAGCTGATCTGGATTCGGGAACAAAACCAACCCATAGACAAGGAGAGCCACCACTTCTTCAAAGGCCTGTAGGTCAAGGGAATTCCAACATTCTTGGGCCTTCTCAAACAGAAACCGGGCCAAGAACCCTTTGATACTACTTCTAACTTCCCAATGTCCCTTGATGTCAGATGGTTGTAAGCATAATGCTTTAGCAATCTCTTCAAGTTTGGGTTCCCTTTCCGTACCGTTGTAGGGTAGTTGACTAAGAATAGGGATCTTCAGAAGCCAGGAGAACTCTTCCAAGGTAGGCACCAGTTGATAATCCAGGAAAGTAAAGCAGTGGTGCAGAGGGTCAAAGAACTGGAAGAGAACCTTTATCATATCTTCCTCAATGTTGGTGTTGACCAAACTGATGAGTCTTCCATGCCTCTCACTGAAAGAAGAACTCTCGGGAATCCTGGATATAAGTTCCTTAAGCTGAGGAGGGATCCTTACAAGGCTGATCTGAATTGTCTTTCTGCAGATAGTTTCCATGTCCTACAAAACAAGAACAAAGATGAAGATTCGAACCCCTGAAATGGTTAGTCAATGCATATGATGATGTATGATGTTATGATGCTATGATAAAAACACACCATAAGTATTCACAGAAGCAAACATGGTAAGGCACACAAGTCACACAACAGCCCTTAGAGTTCAGGCCAGCATGGGGTCTAGGTATTACCCTCTTGAGGTTGGTGGGCTCAAAACCTGTCCTATCAGAAGTAACCGGGTTCTAAGGGTCCCAATATCATTGGATTGTTTTTTGTGTTCATCGTTTCGATTTAGCCACTGAACTGGCGACCGAAATATTCCAAGAAAACAACCCTCAATTGAGTGTAGTATCGAGTATCAACCAACCTCGGACTGCACCAAAGTCAGTTATCTCACTACCCTAAAGAGGCCAAGATGGTTCAATTAAGGTTCCTAAGGTCAGTTGATGCTTCACGACACCACGCGGCGGCCCCGTACTCTCCTTGACTGGACTCAAGGGTTACCGGTACTCACCAAAGTGCCACATCAACGTAGCAGACTGCTTCAACCATGTCGGTATACCCCACACAGTTCCCTCACAGTCTTGTTGCTACTTTCTAAGAAGGTATCCCCCAGATCCGGGTTAGGATCTATAGAACTCCCAAAACAGGCCCACAATTTAAAGCAAACAATTCAGACAATTGAAAACACAAGTGATCTTAGTCCTAAGGTACACCTCACTTTAAAATATCCCTAGCAGAGTCGCCAGTTCTGTGATCGGTGGATTTAGAACTGACTGTTTAACGCTGGTTTCGCGAAATGTCGCGGAAGCAAGAGTCACCACCGTCTTTTATTTTCTCCAACATGGACAGGACAAAAGCACAGCAAAATTCCTTATGACATAGTTTCTCGGTTCGGGAGGTAGATTTATAGAAAGGGAAGGTGTTAGCACCCTTTCTATCCGTGGTTATCCACGGGCTCTTAGATACTTGCTCTTATGTTTTCAAAATGTTTGCTTTTCAAAATGTGAGTGGGTTTGAAAAAAAGTTTCTTTGAAAGATTTCTGAATGACTCTTGTATCTGTCCTCAAGAGTGTTTGAAAAATTTGCTTTGAAAGTGTCAGTGTGAAAAGATTTTGTTTTTTGAAGAGAGCAAGTATCCATGAGTCATCTACCTACCCTAAGGAATTAGGCTGTGTAAGAGTCCTTAAGGTAGTGCTATCCCACCATTGAGAGGTAGGTAGCACCACCGTTTGAGGTGTTCGGGTCAATTCGAGTGTAGGGACAGTGTGGTCACCGAAGCAACAGTTAGGACACCTTAGAAGCTACCCTTATGTCCTTGATCCTTTTTTTAATTCAAGGCAACCGTTTCGAGGCAACTATTCCGAGGCAACCGTTTCGAGGCAACCAGATCATGGACATAAGGACTTACTAAAACGTCCTATACTTGACGACCACGTTTTGAAGGCAAAAGGTGAGGCGTACCCTAAGAGTGGTGTGTGTATTTGTGTGTTGTTTTCATGTTTAATAATTATCTTTGATCATGGTATTTGTGAGCTATGCTTGTTTTTAATTAACCATACATTCTTTCATGCAATTTAGAATTTAAAAGTGCGGAAATTTAAAAGCGGAAAGATAAAACTACGCTATTACAAGGCGCGGGTCTATACATCGCCAAAATACAAAGACCCGTTTGATAAAAATGCGGAAAGTAAAAAAGACCTAATTACTATTACAATCCTTGAGCAGTTACATAATGATCAATAAGAAAATAATGCGCGGAAAAAGAAATAAAAGCGAACGTCGAAGGGTTTTGACCCTTTGCTTGAGATTAAATGAAATTAAAGTCTATTTAATTATTTAAAGAAAAAAAGAATTGTTTTTTAAGTTTTTTTGTATTTATGAAATAAAGTAAATTAAAATTAAATGGGAACCCTAATTCTAGATTATTTTTAGCTATTTAATGAAAATATTAAAGTTAACCTAATTTACTAGTTAATTAAATTACATGTTTATTTACAAAAATAAATAGTAATTAATAATAATAATAATGAGAGAAAATTATTTATTTAAGAAAAAAGATGAAAATGTCAAAAACCCTAATTCTACCCATTTTATTTATTTAAGAAAAGATTAAAGTTTAAAACCTAAATTAAACTAAATTAATGGTTAGAGTTTATTTACAAAAACATTTTAATGGTGAAATTAAATATAATTAAATATAAAACATTTTTTGGTTTCTGATTTTTATTTATGAAAATTAATTATTTTTATGGTGAATCAATTAAAAACAATTAAAACATTAAAAGAATTAGAAAATAAAATCAAATAAAATAAAATAAAAGTGCAAACCAAAGGGGGTGTCAGGCCCTAAAGGGAGGTGTTTTGAAGTATTCTGGCCCATTGAAGCAAAGCCTGTTTGACCTTTCCAGCTTGAGTGCGCGTGGTTGACTGAGGTACATGATAGACCTCCTTTTGTGACTCTTGGATGGAAGCTCATGGCCATGTGGCAAGCTTGGACGTGAGGCTGCATGATGGACCTTGGGGCGTGTACTGCATGGGAATGGATTAGAACAAAAATCATGAATTAAGTGGGGGGGACCTGGGAATCGAACCCAGGTCCCAGCGTTTACCAAGCGTATCCCTTGCCACTTGAGTTGTTTGCGCGCGTTTGTATATGCAATGGAAAACAAATATTATAATAAAACAATAAAAGTTAATGGTATAACACAAAAAAGCGCGCCAGATGTTTGAACGCTCCAACCATGTGATGACACACTAGCTTCTTCTTCGTTGTTCCTGCAAATACAAAACAAGTAGCGGGGGTTTTAAACCCCCACTAAACACAACCATGAAAAATAGCGAATAGAAGATGCCTTAATATAAAAAGGGTGCGATTGTTTCAAATGATTCGTCTTGTTGCCACGAATTCAGCTGTATAAGTCTGGTGGTCTAATTTTACCATATATGAGAACCCCTAATTTTGAAGTTCTGAAACCCTAGGATTCATCAATGGTGGATTTGGCTACAGGCAGTGTTAGTCCAATTAAATGTTACCAATCGCTTCAGAAAGATGTTAGTAGCATAAATCAACAATCAAAACACATGAATGATGCGTGAAAATTAAAAATTGATTATGGACATTTTTGTGAATAACACGATTCTGTTCTACCGTTTCCTTGAACGTGGAAGCTTGTTCTTGATTGTTATAGCTTCCTAGCAATGTCAGCAAGGTGTTGGAATAGATTTTAGGCCTTGAGTGATCTTGCGAATGTGATTTCAGATTCCAAGTTTTTGTTGAAAATTTGCAATTTGGTTGTGGCTCTTTTGCAGCTTTTTTGTGTATCCTTGAATTAGGTTTCCTTGTGCATATGTATGTGAAGCATTCTAGGTCAAAACAAAGCCCATAGGTCCAAGAATTTATGATTCATATATTTTATTTTCAATCATGAAATTTCAATCTTTTTTCCATGCAAATTTTGCCAAATATGGATGATCTTGTCTTGTTGATTGGTGCACGAAATCTTTAGCCTATAATGAGAATATTTGCTGCACAAAAAGATTTGAAAAGCATTATTTGATATTTTTCTACAATTAAATCTAATTAAATGAATTAATATGAATAAAAATTCAATTAATTAATTAAAAATAGGAAAATAAATCATTTTTAGCTCAATGGGTCGTGCATATGCTCTGGGTAATGATTCAAGAAAGAAATTGAGGCCCATTAGCAATTTTGAAGGGTTTTAGGCAAAGTTGACTTTTGAAAATTCCCAAAAATTTCCCAACTTCTCCAATTCATATCTTGCTCAATTTTGAAGCTATGATCATGTTCTTGGGCATTTTGGAAAGGTCTTGAAGTCCTCTAACCAATGCCTTTGGTCCCATGTCATTTTGATTTACCAATCTCAAGTTATGGTCTTTGACTTAAAATGCCTTTTTGTTGACTTTTAAAAATGACCTATAATGTTGAAATTGATAACTTTTTGTGAGAGCATTTCTTGGACTTGGAGTGTGAAGATGAGTTCTAAGAAATGTCATTCTCTTCAAAATGAGCTTTGGATGGGATTTTTTTGATCAACCATGAAGAAGTTTTGCCTTGGTCAATTTGCAGTTGACTTTTCAACTGTCCAAAAATAGAAACTTTTGCATCTTGAGACTTTTTGAGCCATGCTTTGAGAAATCATGATCAAGAATTGATCAAATGATGTTTGTGGCTTTAAAATAAGATGTTGACCAAATTTTTTGACTTTTGACTGTCAAATGACCATTTTGCCCCTGCAGTTGACTGTGGAGCATTTAGGGTTTTTGATTGTGCAATTTGATGCTGTGAGTCTTGAAACTTGACACATGGATGCTTGACAATGTATATGGGCATGTGGGACTTGATTGGACCCTTGAGAACCTCAATTTCTTTGCAAGAACCAAAACCCTAATTTTGACAGTGTTAGGAGGCAATTGGACTGTGCAACCCTTGAGAGATTTTGAACCTTGATCTTGGCAAATCTTGAAGAATATGGGAGGGAAAATTTTGGGGTACAACACCTACCCAGGTTCTTTCTCATTTATTTCTAGATGAAGTTTCACACAGACTCATCCCGAAGTGGCCATACACAGGCTCCTTCTCATGAATTTCCATATTCTCTTCTAGATACATTCCAGATACGATCTAGAGACGGATGACATTCTGACACCTATTCCAGATTCTCTTCTATAAACAGTTCAGATACGATCCAGAGACAGATGACATTCTGATACTTATTCCAGATTCTCTTCTAGAAATAGTTTAGATACGATCCAGAGACGGGTGACATTCTGACACTTATTCCAGATTCTATTCTAGAAACAGTTCAGATACGATCCAAAGACGGATGACATTCTGGTACTTATTCCAGATTCAGTCTAGAAATGGTTCAGATACGATCCAGAGACGGATGACATTCTGATACTTATTCCATATTCTCTTCTAGAAACAGTTCAGATACGATCCAGAGACAGATGACATTCTGTAACTTATTCCAGATTCTCTTCTAGAAACAGTTCAGATACGATCCAGAGGCGGATGACATTATGATACTTATTCAAGATTCTTTCAATACAGTTCAGACACGATCCACATGCGGATGTCATTCTGAAATTCATCCAATACATCTCTCAAATACATTTCATATACGATCCAGATGCGGATGTCATTCTGACACTCATTCAATACAGTTCAGGTATGATCCAGATGCGGATGTCATTCTGACGCTCATTCAATACATCTTTCAAATGCAATTCAGATACAATTCAGATGCGAATGTCATTCTGACACTCTTTCAACACATCTTTCGAAATCGGTTTGGATACGATCCAGTAATGGATATTATTCTTATACTCACTCCATCATATCATTCAGAATTAAATTGATCGAAGATTTATTCTAATACTTCTCCCAGTTACGGTCAAGCTTAGACTTGGTCTAATTTCTATTAACCATCACCTTTGGATGGCATCTATAAGCCCATCTCCGACAACTCTCTCCAAATGTCATCTTTAAGCCCATTCCCTACACAATCAGCTAACACATAGTCGAGTGCAAATTTCTGGGCACTTTAGTGTTCAATCATTTTATACCTTTAAACTACGAACGAAGACATGCCATTCTCGGTTTTCAGGTTTAAGAAGATTGAACAGGGGAAGTTGTTGTACCCCAAAGTTTGCCCTCTCAATGTCTCAATATTCTCTCACAAAAAATATCCATTGCTCAAAATTGCATAAGGTTTGATCAGCTCAAGACACTTCCTCAACATTGGGCTCAAATTAAGGTTTGGGTTTGGACAAGTACAATTGGACTTTTAATTCCCCATGTAGTTTCCATGGATCTTATTGGGCTCTCAAGCATCAAATCTAAGAAGATCAAGTTTGCTTCGATCCATAAGCTTTGATTTGGCATTTGGCTTCCTTTGAGAAAGTTTGGTTCACAAGCTTCGATTGGGCATTGGTTTCCTTCGAGCGAGCTTGTTTCACAAGCTTCGATTGGGCATTGGCTTTCTTCGAGCAAGCCTGGTTCATAAGCTTCGATTGGGCATTTGGCTTGCTTCGAGCTAGTTTGGTTCACAAGCTTCGATTGGGCACTTGGCTTCCTTCGAGCGAGCTTGGTTCACAAGCTTCGATTGGGCATTTGGCTTCCTTCGAGCAAGCTTGGTTCACAAGCTTCGATTGGGCATTGGATTCCTTCGAGCAAGCTTGGTTCACAAATTTTGATTGGGTATTGGCTTCCTTCGAGCAAGCTTGGTTCATAAGCTTCAATTGGGCATTTTGCTTCCTTCGATCAAGCTTGGTTCAATCCCGAAGCTTCGATTGGGCGATATTTGCCTTCGAAGCAACATGCTTCATCCACCTCTAAACCCTTCGAGCAACCTGCTTTGAAGAACATTGATCAAATCTCATAACCTTATCCTCCAAATCTCACTTGTCGGGCTATGTTGCTTATAAATCTTTACATAATCAGAGGTTTACACAAATTGTGATGCATTACACAAAGATTCGAAGCTTTATCCGCTGGATTATACCATTTTTGGACGAAATGGCAAAAAGATATGTATCTATTTTCATAAAGATTACTTTAATCATTAAGTCAGCTTCTTGACTCCCAACCTGATTTTTATATGAACATCAAAAGCATGAGTCAAATCTCCTGCGCCCAACAAACATCAGGCCATGCTTGTACTTTAACTTTGGAACCATGAAAATCCATTCAACTGGATTTTTCGTTTTCAACTAAACCATATTTGTTATCTTACAAATCTGGTTACTCCAACTTCCCAAACCTTTTCTCTATAAATAGAGAGACCATTTGCAAACTAAAGGGGCCAGATTCTTTGTTGTGTTGAAAAATCCTCAAACATTCCCAAACTCTCAAAAACTCAAAACGAACACAAAACTTGGCACATCCTGACTTCACACACAAAAATATCAAATCCCTTCATATGTTAGTGAGCCTTTAGATTCACCCCTTAGCTTCCATATATCAGTCTTTCAATTCACTCCCTATCTTCCATATACTAGCCTTTTTTATTCACTCCCAGCTTCCATATATCAACCTTTTGATTCAGTGACTTTTTAAAGCAAGGTAGTGATCCCACTAACTCAAGGGAGTTCGAAGCAGGCTTAATCCATCATCAAACCGTTCCCGGAGGTTCTGTCGAAGTCACTCAAGTTTCACTCCAAGAGGTAATTTTTCTTAAACTTGGAACTCTTCATTCAAACATCATTTGTATATACTTTGTGAAGGAAAAATGTAGCTATCATGCCTAGGTAGTTGACCATGCTCTTAGTTTTTATTTTCATTGCTTGTGTTTTGAGATTTTCAACTCTGACTAGTTAGGTTTTGATTTTTGTGTTGAATAAAATTCATTGCTAACCTTTAACCCATAACTTTCGAAAGTTATATGGTTAGATTTGTATTAAAATTTTGAGCAGGTTTGATATTTACATCCTTTTATTTGGCTGGAAAATGAAGCCTTTCGAAGCTTAACATATGAGTTATACATCCATGCACTCGAAGGAAGAAGATGAAGCCATGTTTAAACATTCAGAAATGAGTTCATTTTATATTTAGTGCAAGTTATATAACCAACGGATGAAACTGACCACCCCAATGGTACAAACAGCGCGCGCTAAAGCCTTGCCATGTAGAAGGTCCTGGTTTCGAGCCCCAACGAGACCTTTTGTCATTTTTTCCAGATTTTCTCATTTCTTTTTGTTTGTGGGAAGTGCGCATGGGCCTCCATTGGCTGGGCCTTGGCATTTCCATTTTCTGAACCCCCCTGCTTACTGACAAACAAGCAGACCCTGGGCCCAAGCATAAAACTATTTTTCTACACAAAAACTGTTTTAAATACAAAAACTGTTTTCTACACAAAAACACCAAAAATATATTTAAGTTATTTATTTTATTTTATTTAACTTCTTACAATGAAAAAGACCAAACATATTTTCCTATTTATTTTCTTTTCTTTAACTTAATCTTAATTTTTCTTTAGTTTAATTAAATTTCCATTTAGTTAAATAGGCCAAAATCTTTCTTTACCAAAATCAAAACAAATTCATTCCCTTTCCATTTCTATTCTTGTACATTATTTCATTTCATTTCTTGTACATTATTCAAGTTCAATATGGTTGTAGTAGATAATTGGAATCTAATTTATTGAAATCCTCATTTGTAAATTTATACACCCCATCCCCAAATGATGTAATAGCGTAGTAAATTTACTTTCCATAATTTATCACTTTCATATAAATGCTAGTAATTAGGGTTTGTATGGAAAGATAAAATCAATGCTTAGAAAACCTTAATCCAAGACAAAATCAAGCATGAAAAAATAAACACTTGCACACTTACACCTCTAGGGTTAACTCCACTTGTTGCCTTGTGAAAAATGGTCATAATATGCATGTGAGACGTCTTAGCAAAAACAATCAAAAAATACAAGATCATAGTCCCTCGATGATGCTTCGAATGTTGCCTTACAAATGATCTTAGTCCCTCAAGAGAAATGCTAAGATATCTCACAACATTATTGTTCATGGATATACGATGACCCACGCCCGTCCCTTCACATCCAAAGATAAGGCTTCTTACCAATCAATGGTAAGATAACAACATCTAAAGAAGGAGGAAAAGAACATAGACCTCTTGAGTGTTAGAACATAGTTTGATTCTACAACCCTTGAGTAAAGTTTTGATGATAACAAAATACAAAGGATAAAATCATTTCTAAGGTATATACAAAGAACAATTATGCTCCTGAAAATTATGCTATGTATATGCAGAAGCTCTGATGGAATCAGCATCAGAATAGAAGCGGCATCATAAGATCAGCAATCTATGTTACACGCTGAAACATTGGAGTCTGATGACCAGAATCTGCGCCTAATCAAATACACTCTGACTCTGATCTAAGACATCTTTTCCAAGTCATCTACACTCTGAAGCGTTATCATCAGATACAGCAAAGAAGATTCTGAAGCGTTACTAGGCATTCAAGACTGAATTAAATGCTAATGGCTTTCTTCAGACAAAGATCTTCTACAAAAGGAAAGTGCATTATTATCATTAAAACTGCTTTATGGACAATGTATCCTTGCGTGCCTATATAAACAGGACTGCTTGTGAAAAGAAGCACGTACGTACGCACTCAATTTGCTAAGCTATTCAAACCACGCCCATTCAAAGCTTTAGCAAAAGTCTTTCTATTCCAATCTCAGTTTGTGTAATTATCACAGTTATGATTTACAGTTTTGTAAGAAAACAACATACACACTAGTTCAATTCATTTGTAAAAGATTTCCTTGAGATAAACCGGTTTGTGGTTGTACTCAAGAAGACTTTAACGGTTGTTAAAGTAGCTATTGAAATCCTTTGAATATAGTGGATTAAGACCTCGTTGGAGAGAGGCGAAATCACCTTGACGGGTGGACTGGAGTAGTTTGAGATCAAACGAACTAGGATAAAAATTCTGTGTTGTCAAGCAATTTGTTTTAAGTTTTACAATTCAACCCCCCCTTGTGTTTTTCACATCTTCATTGAGTAGGTAGGATGCTCATAGTTACTTACTCACAAACTAAAACCATTTCCACACTTACACATTCAAAACATCTTTCAAAAACAAACATCTCTTTGAACTATTTTCAAAACCAACACTTTGTATGAATTCTTATAGAGACGAGAATCATTACAAAGTTAGCCGCAACAAAGGCATTTTGAAAAATATTTTCAAACTTACATCCATCACAAAACACCTTTTCAAACAAAGAAATTTTCAAGTGATCTAGCAAGCAACTAAGAGCCCATAGATAACTATGGATGAAAAGGGTGCTAACACCTTCCCTTTTCATGATCTACCCCCTGAACTCGAGAAAATATCTCAAAGGTCTTTCCTGTTCTTTTCACACTTTCCTTATTGGATAAAAGAAAAGTCGGTGGCGACTCTTGCTCTCCGCAACAATTGCGATCAAACGCAAAACAACCAAGTCAGTTCTCCCACCGTATTACACTATCCTATAGGGAACCTGAAAATATCAAAGTCGTTATCTCAATTCCGATTGAGTGACATCATCGATGATCAAAAAAGAAAGCAATAAAATCCTAAGGGGTGCATGCAAAGATCGAAGTTTTTATCTCAATTATAATTGAGTGACATCATTGATCAACAACAAAGGAAGCAATAAAATCCTATGGGAGCATGCAAAGATCAAAGTCGTTATCTCAATTCTAATTGAATGACATCATTAATCATCAACAAAAGAAAATGAACACAAGCACAAACACAAATAACAAATAACTGCAGAACGTCTGCTACAGGACTCTAAATAGCGACTTCGAGTGCATGCTCTTTATTTCCTACTTCTCATGATATCTAGAAAAGCGGTAAAATGCAGTAAAAGGTGCAAGGAATAAAAGGAAACAGGTGAGATATGTAACGCCCGGTATTTAATTATTTATTTAATTAAATATTTTTGAATATTTTATATTAATTCAAATTTTTATCGTCGAAGTCGGAATTATTTATTAAGTTGGAATAATAATTAATCGGATTTAATTTGGTGGATTTAAGTCAAAGTGTTATTTTATAATTAAGCTTAAATGTGAATTTGGGCTTACTTGGTAGTGTTGTGTAGTAAAAGTGGGGTGTAGCATTTAGGCCCAATTGGATTTATTTGGATTAATATAATGATATATTACATTAGAATAGAAGTAGAGAAGAATAGATGAGGGTTTTGTTATCAGGATGAGAAAAAGAAGAGGAAAATAGGGTTTGTGAGGAGAGAAGAAGAACAAGAGAAAATTCCTTCAAGTGTCAAATTCCCCAAAAATTCGGTTGAAGTCTCTTAAAGCTGCTCTTAATCCAAGATAAGGGTGGGGTTCTGACTCTATAATAGGGTGTATAATTAATAGTTTGTGAATTTGGGTTATGAAATTTATTTCTAGTGTGTTTGAAATTGGTATATTGATGAAATTGAGAGATGAATTAGGACCCAATTTAATTAGATGTACATATATTTAAGTGCCTTAGTATTTTATTTGCACAAATTCCATTCTCATTACTGTAGCGAAGAAGTGTTATAGCACTTGGATGTAATATTTAATATTAAAGAAGTAGCACTTAAGGCTTTTGCCTTGCTTGCTGCAGCGAAATTCAAGAAGTAGTATATAGAAGGCAATTACTAGCTACTGTAGCGAAATTAAGACTTAATATATAATGGAACCTAATTGAAGACAGTAGCGCATAGAAATGAAATAGCATAGGAAGATGTAATAACTAATGGCACTTGCATTGCATAAAGTAGCATTAAAGGCTTTCTCCCTGTTCCTGTAGCGAAATGCTAGAAGTAATATTATGAGGCATTGGCTTGCTACTGTGACAATCAGGATGTAGCGCTAATTTAAAATAGTACTTAGGAAGAATGAAGTAGTATACTTAATAGAATATAACTTGCTTACTGTAGCATAGAAAGTGTAGTAGCTTTAGAAACATATAATTGGCATTCTATGGCGCAAGTCGATGAAGTAATATTTAAATGGCAAGTAGCTTGCATCCTGTAGCGGTATAATATTGAAATAGTATTTAATGAAATTTGATGGGGTAACTAAGTTAAATGCGTAGGTAATTATGGTTGAGTTATTTTTTGAGATTTCGACGTTTTCAAGGGCTAATCGGAATTGTGTTTGTTTCTAATTTGCCAGTATAGGCGGTAAAAATTAGTTATCCAGAAATTAATGAAATTTGACGGGGTAACTAAGTTAAATGCGTAGGTAATTATGGTTGAGTTATTTTTTTAGATTTCGACATTTTCAAGGACTAACCGGAATTGTGTTTGATTTGAATAAATCATGGAAGTAACATTGTTTAAACTTGTATGTTACTTGATTTGTGAATTATGTTTGCAATGCATGTACAATTGTTGGTATTTCATTGTGTTGGAATATGTGGTATGTGTATGTTAAGGTCGGAAGTGGTCTTAATTGCATACGAGTTGTTGATTGTACATTGCATGGCATGGTTGGTCTTGAAATAGAGACGGTGAAACGGTGGGTTCACATTTTATAGATGTTGATCCTTGAATGGAAATAGACGTAGTGGCTTTGACCCAGAAAGGGAACATAGGCGGTGAAACTTGGGTTCACAAAAAAAAAATAGACGTTGATCCTATAGTGGAAATAGACGTAGTGGCTTTGATCCTATGTGGAAAAATAAGCGGTGGAACTTTGGGTCCACAAGTCGGTACCGCATTTGCATTGGTTGCATCGAGTTGTGAGTTACATGCATAATGATATATATTATGAGTTTATGTGAAGATGATTGAGTTTGTGAAATTGGTTATGATGTGTGAATGAGCGTGATTGTATGGTTAGGATGATAATTGGTTAAAGAGATAATTCTTGAATATACCGGAATATGGAATATATGAATGTGCTTATGTTAGTGATATACACATATATTCAAGTATGAAGAATTCCTTTTATTTATTGCTTTCCATTGTTTTAAATTATATATTTCATGATTATTGGAATTCTCACCCTTCTGTTGGAATGATGCTTGATACGGCATCGCTCAGGTACCGAAGATGGTAGTGTGAGGCACGAGGATTAGCGGATGCATTAAGGCTTGTAGTCTGTTATGTTTTGGTTATTGAGTCGATGCTCTGATTGTGACACTTGGGGGTTTAGTGTCCGCATTCGAACTCTTATTTTGTGGATGGATTATACTTGTATATAATCCTTTATTTTGATCATATTTTGATGTATGTATTATGAGACTTGATAACATGTTTGGTGTATGAACCATATGGCTTAATGCCTTGAATTTTATATTTTGATTCCTCCTTTGGAAATGAAATTACTATGATTATGTTGCGTTTGCACGAAAAAGAAAGTATATGCCATGAATGTATTATGTGATTAAATGATTAAAGTGACGAATATGTCATGTCCGTCTTTCTTGAATAGGTGAATTGATGTTGTGACACTCCTTCCGTGCAATTTTATTTTCTCTGATTTTAATTATATCGTTTAATTCAAGGTTAATTAGAAGGGGTGTTACAATAGTGGTATCAGAGCAGGTCGGTTCATCCGGCCAAGTTGTCTAACGTTGTTTGTTCCTTAGTACGCGACAAGTATGTAAAACACTGTCGGTGCTTGTTGTTTTTCTAATCGAGTTGTATGCAGGAGTTGGTTTGGAGATAAGCGGGGGGGGGGGGGGGGGGGAACTTTGTTTCTCTGATACATTTCAGTTGTAAGATGTTAGTTCGGTATGTTGTTGATGGCGACAGTGCAAGTATTACTGAAGTTTTATTGTTTCCCGAATATGAAGGTGTCATGGATTAAAGACTTTGTTTGTTAATCAAGTTGGAACATCTTGAAGGGGGATGATCATACATTGTTAATGTTTACTTCTCGAACGAGGAGGAGCAATGTAACAATTGTTGATATACGAGTAGATTGTGAATCTCTGATATTTCTGAAGGTGATTCCTAAGTAACAAGGATAATTTTTAGAAGATGGAATTTGGGAAGTTGCGATGTCTCAGCGCTATTGGTGGACTGTGAAGTTGTCGGTTTGAGTAGACTTGTGTAAGATGTTGATGTTTGTACGGTGATAGAGTGACAGATTTATGTAGACCTTGTCGTGGGATCCTTGTAAGTGATTGTAAAAGATGTTGAAGTTGTTGGAATATTTTTGAATCACGGGTCAGAGTCGGAAATGCAAGGAGATGAGTATGATTTCATGAATGATAAGTGTTGGTACTGATACAAAGAAATTTTGTTCTGATGTTATCATAAAGTGTGTGAATGTATGTCGTTGCACGACGTTGGTGTTCGCATTTTCGGATAACTTTGGAAATTTATATCTTGTGTTCCGAGTATCGAATTAGTGTTCTGTTTGAACCTATGAGGAGATAGAAATGTATTCTATCATATGAGAGTGTTTTAAAATATGGTTGATGCATTCCCATATGGAGGAACTCTGGAGTCGTTTAAGGAACTAGAGGTCTTTCTTTGGGCATGATTGGTTATTATCGCGGTTGTTCGAGACGAGGTTAAGCGTAATATGTTGTTAACGAATAAGTTGAGAAATGAGATGTTCAGCATTAAATGGGATAGTCGTTCGTCATTTCAAGTATAGGATGTTGCATGTGAAGAAAGTTTTGTAGAACTAAAGAAAAGATTGACGACTACTCCGGTATTGGTTTTGCCTAATCCGAGCGAGTCATTTGTAGTGTATTATGAACACGTCTAAGATGGGACTTAGTGGTGTCTATGTTGAAGGTTTGGAGACATTGTCTTTTGGTTCTAGATTTGAAGTATTTAGCGACCGTAAGAGTTTAAAGTATTTATTTGATCAGAAGGAATTGAATAGGAGACAACGGAGATGGTTGGAGTTATTGGAAGATTATGATTTCGGTTTGAATTATCATCTAAAGTAAAGCTAATGTGGTGGCTGATGCATTAAGTCAAAGGACTTTACATATGTCGGTAATAATTCTTAAAGGGTTGGAATTAATTGAACAGTTTAGAGATGTGAGCTTAGTTTGTGAAGTGACCCCGAAGAGTGTTATGTTGGGAACGTTGAAGATTAACAATGATTTTCTGGACAGTGTCAAAGAAGCTCAGAAGTTAGATGTGAAATTGGTAGATTCGATGGTTGGACTCGATCAGTCTAAGAATGATGATTTCGATTTAGATGCGCAGGGTGTGTTGAGATTCCGTAATCGAATTTGTATTCCTGATGATACAGAAATGAAGAAAGTAATTCTTGAGTTGGAGGATACTTAACCTTCGTGTGAGGCTAAGTGAGTGTAATATGGACCGTGTAATATGTTGAGCGTTAGTGTCTCATCGACAAAATCAAATGAGAGGGAAATTGTGGGAGTATTTGTAAACCTCATTGTAAATTATTGGATTATAGTGCGTTAGGTGACTTGAGTACAAGTTCTAAAGGAACACTATTATAGTTTAGTAACGATGGTTTATACTCCATTATGATTGTCGGCTATCTATTGACAAATTGAGGAACTGATCACCCTTAATCTCTTGTTGATAGTAGAGGAGATCGTGTTGGATGGTATAAACTTGTCTTGCTATCTTAATGGTGAGTGAAGTGGTCAATGTTATATCAAAAGGTAGTCACTCACCAGTTTGTGTGAAGTAATAGAGGAATTGCTAGGAAAGAGTTGTGATGTATTGAACAATTCAAAGTAGCGGGTTTACACGCGAGCTAACATCACAAAGTGAAATATTGAGAATATCAAGTGAACAATAGTTTTATGGTGGATGTTGAGGAAAGCCTGGAACTAGAATGAGGATTGTAAACTGTATAGTTGGCAGAAACTTTAATGAGGACGGTGACTTAAGATGGTTTATCAGAGTTGCGCAGCTAAAGCGTATGTGGCGCAGTTGCTATGAGTATACGACTCTACGTGCTTGATTTGGTAGATTGTTCATGTAGGGATAATGTGCCAAGGTGTTGTGATATCTCGGAGATATTTATTGAACCTATAAGGAATTTATTGTAGTTGTTAGTGGGTGGTGAGTTGTGTGTATATTTGTTTAGTTATATTGTTAAGTTGATGTTATAATAATTTTGTCCCCGTTGTTGTGATGTTGTTGTTAGTTACTGTATATGATGGATAATACTCCATAATATGATGAAGTTGATTATGTTGGATATGTTGATGTCACTATAAGAGTGATACGACGATATGAATGAAGTTGCTGATATTGTGTTGATAATTGACATACATATGTATATATGGGAATTAAATTGTGTATGTGTTTTTGGTGTTGAAAATGTTGTTAAGATGCTAATGTAATGTTGTATATCCAAGTATAAGTGTGTTACCAATTTAAATGTTGATATGTCAAAATATTGTTGAAGTGGTTGATAAGTTATTAACGATTATGTCGCAAACATGTTGAATGATTAGCACGTGTGGATTTGAATTATATCATATTAAGCGTTGTTATGTCGATAAAGTAGTGGTCGAAGTGTTGCCAAACGCGAATTGAAAATCAGAGAGTTGGATGCGAAATTCTCATTTAGAGTGATCGTATCAAATAGATTTTGGAGGACGAAAATATTCTAAGTGGGGGAGAGTTGTAACGCCCGGTATTTAATTATTTATTTAATTAAATATTTTTGAATATTTTATATTAATTCAAATTTGTATTGTCGAAGTCGGAATTATTTATTAAGTTGGAATAATAATTAATCGGATTTAATTTTGTGGAATTAAGTCAAAGTGTTATTTTATAATTAAGCTTAAATGTGAATTTGGGCTTACTTGGTGGTGTTGTGTAGTAAAAGTGAGGTGTAGCATTTAGGCCCAATTGGATTTATTTGGATTAATATAATGATATATTACATTAGAATAGAAGTAGAGAAGAACAGAAGAGGGTTTTGTTATCAGGAAGAGAAAAAGAAGAGGAAAATAGGGTTTCTAAGGAGAGAAGAAGAACAAGAGGAAATTCCTTCAAGTGCCAAATTCCCCAAAAACTCGGTTGAAGTCTCTTAAAGCTACTCTTAATCCAAGGTAAGGGTGGGGTTCTGACTCTATAATAGGGTGTATAATTAATAGTATGTGAATTTGGGTTATGAAATTTATTTCTAGTGTGTTTGAAATTGGTATATTGATGAAATTGAGAGATGAATAGGACCCAATTTAATTATATATACATATATTTAAGTGCCTTAGTATTTTATTTGCACAAATTACATTCTCATTACTGTAGCGAAGAAGTGTTATAGCACTTGGATGTAATACTTAATATTAAAGAAGTAGCACTTAAGGCTTTTGCCTTGCTTGCTGCAGCGAAATTCAAGTAGTAGTATATAGAAGGCAATTACTAGCTACTGTAGTGGAATTAAGAATTAATATATAATGACACCTAATTGAAGACAGTAGCGCATAAAAATGAAATAGCATAGGAAGATGTAATAACTAATGGCACTTGAATTGCATAAAGTAGCATTAAAGGCTTTCGTCCTGTTCCTGTAGCGAAATGCTAGAAGTAATATTATGAGGCATTGGCTTGCTACTGTGACAATCAGGATGTAGCGCTAATTTAAAATAGTACTTAGGAAGAACGAAGTAGTATACTTAATGGAATATAACCTTCTTACTGTAGCATAGAAAGTGAAGTAGCTTTAGAAACATATAATTGGCATTCTGTGGCGCAAGTTGATGAAGTAATATTTAAATGGCAAGTAGCTTGCATCCTGTAGCGGTATAATATTGAAATAGTATTTAATGAAATTTGATGGGGTAACTAAGTCAAATGCGTAGGTAATTATGGTTGAGTTATTTTTTGAGATTTCGACATTTTCAAGGGCTAATCGGAATTGTGTTTGTTTCTAATTTGCCGATATAGGCGGTAAAAATTAGTTATCCGGAAATTAATGAAATTTGACGGGGTAACTAAGTTAAATGCGTAGGTAATTATGGTTGAGTTAGTTTTTGATATTTCGATGTTTTCAAGGGCTAACCGGAATTGTGTTTGATTTGAAAAAATCATGGAAGTAACATTGTTTAAACATGTATGTTACTTTATTTGTGAATTATGTTTGCAATGCGTGTACAATTATTGGTATTTCATTGTGTTGGAATATGTGGTATGTGTATGTTAAGGTCGGAAGTGGCCTTAATTGCATACGAGTTGTTGATTGTACATTGCATGGCATGTTTGGTCTTGAAATAGAGACGGTGAAACGGTGGGTTCACATTTTATAGACGTTGATCCTTGAATGGAAATAGATGTAGTGGCTTTGACCCGAAAAGGGAACATAGGCTGTGAAACTTGGGTTCACAAAAAAACAGACGTTGACCCTATAGTGGAAATAGACGTAGTGGCTTTGATCCTATGTGGAAAAATAAGAGGTGGAACTTTGGGTCCACAAGTCGGTACCGCATTTGCATTGGTTGCATCGAGTTGTGAGTCACATGCATAATGATATATATTATGAGTTTATGTGAAGATGATTGAGTTTGTGAAATTGGTTATGATGTGTGAATGAGCGTGATTATATGGTTAGGATGATAATTGGTTAAAGACATAATTCTTGAATATAGCGGAATATGGAATATATGAATGTGCTTATGTTAGTGATATACACATATATTCAAGTATGGAGAATTCCTTTTATTTATTGCTTTCCATTGTTTTAAATTATATATTTCATGATTATTGGAATTCTCACTCTTCTGTTGGAATGATGCTTGATACGGAATCGCTCAGGTATCGAAGATGGTATTGCGAGGCACAAGGATTAGAGGATGCTTTTAGGCTTGTAGTCCATTATGTTTTGGTTATTGAGTCGATGCTCTGATTGTAACACTTGGGGGTTTAGTGTCCGCATTCGAACTCTTATTTTGTGGATGGATTATACTTGTATATAATCCTTTATTTTGATCATATTTTAATGTATGTATTATGAGACTTGGTAACATGTTTGGTGTATGAACCATATGGCTTAATGCCTTGAATTTTATATTTTGGTTCCTCCTTTGGAGATGAAGTTACTATGATTTTGTTGCGTTTGCACGAAAAAGAATGTATTTGCCATGAATGTATTATGTGATTAAATGATTAAAGTGATGAATATGTCATGTCCGTCTTTCTTGAATAGGTGAATTGATGTTGTGACACTCCTTTCGTGCAATTTTATTTTCTCTAATTTTAATTATATCGTTTAATTCGGGGTTTATTAGAAGGGGTGTTACAACTGGTATCTGGTCGGGTCCAGGTTTCAGCAACTCAAACTATTATCTGGTCAGGTCCAGGTTTCAGCAATTGAAGAAGTTAAACTATTATCCGATCGGGTCTAGGCTTTAGTAACTTAAAATTGAGATTTACTGTTATCTGGTCGGGTCTAGGTTTCAGCAACTCGAACTATTATCTAGTCGGGTCTAGGATTTAGTAACTTAAAATTGAGATTTACTGTTATCTTGTCGGGTCCAGGTTTTAGCAACTCAAACTATTTTCTGGTCGGGTCTAGGCTTTGCAGTAACTGAAGAAATTAAACTATTATTCGGTCGGGTCCAGGATTTAGTAACTTGCAGTGATAGTAACGACTCTATTGAGGATTATAATGATTTTATCGGGGATTATGGGCCTTCTCCATTTATTTGTAATAGTCTGAGAGGAGACTCGTGATGGGGAATTTGTAGTTTGTTGGGGATAATAAACCATGTTGAGGAGAATGTTTTGAAGACCTTATTGGGGATATGAATTCTTTTGGGTAAAACTCCACAAGGTTTCTTTTTTCAGTTAAGACTAACCCAGCTGGGGAATGTCAGAATAATTCCAAGCCTTGATTGTACCTGAGGAGATATTGAATGAGTATCAGAATGACATCCATATTTGGATCGTATCTGAATTGTATCTGTAGGAGAGTCTGGAATAAATGTCAGAATAAATATGTATTTAGATTGTGTATGCATTGTATCTAGAAGAGGCATTTGAATAAGTATCAGAATGGATCTTTGTCTAGATTGTATTCGTACTATATCTGCAAGAGAATCTGGAATGAGTATCGGAATGAATTTGCATGTAGATTATGTCTAAACTGTATCTAAGAAGATGCATTTGAATATGTATCAGAATGGATCTTTGTTTGGATCGTATTCGTACTGTATCTACAAGAGAATCTGGAATGAGTATCAGAATGAATCTGAATATAGATTGTGTCTGAACTGTATCTAAGAAGATGCATTTGAATAAGTATCAGAATGGATCTTTGTCTGGATCGTATCTGTACTGTATCTACAAGAGAATCTGGAATGATTATCAGAATGAATCTGCATGTAGATTGTGTCTGAACTATATCTAAGAAGATGGTCAACTGTTGGCAATCTCCCTCTGTTTGGGAACTAGTGTGATGTGTGTGATTGTTGGGAGAAGATCAAACTCCTCTATTCGATGGTGTGTGTGACTATGTCATCGGCTGGAGGATACCCCACTTTTGTTTGAATATGCTTCTACACTTGTCGGGGATAGCCTTGTAACTTTGGCGACTTCACCAGGGATCACCTTATGAAGGGGACTTTTGTGGGGATTTGTCACTGTCCATAGTAGTAAGTGTTGTAGTACTGCCAAAAAATATTTGTTTGGTCATACATGACCCTTTACTAGAATTCATGTTCAATTCCCTAAGTGATTTTGATGGAGACCTGCCCCTGGCTATTCAGGACTTTATGAGAATTTTTTTTGGAATCTTATCTTGACTGCCACAGGTGAGTTGGACAATAACATGTCATGCCCCTTGACTATGGGAGAGTTGTCATTGGAAGTGTCTTCCCATTTTAAGTGATTCTATTTCGTGAGATAATTTTTCGTTCATTGGATATTCACTGTGCGAATTTCTCTATTGTCAAACAATTAGCTATATGCAAACAGCGGTATTCAAACAATGCAAAGTTTATGTTTGTCTTTTAAGTTTTGAAAATGCAATTTTAGCAGATAAAAGAATTTTGTAAGAATATGAATTCGAATCAGGATTTACAGTAATCCTTAAAGGAGTCGGGATACCTTTTGTAACAGTATGCTTTCGAACTAACCCATGCTTCAATTAGGAATTTTAAGGGGTTGTAACGTGGCCTAGTTCACGGTTTAAGAAACAAAGGATAAGGCTCAAAATTTATTTGTATCCACCCGTTCTTTATGATGTTCTACAGTCCTAAACTCAGTTAACTATGCGTTTGAACTCCTATTGAATCTGGAATGATATTTTGGTGATGGTTTGGATAAGTTAAGTTTATTGGAGAAGGTTGTCATTTTTGCAACATTTTTCCATTGTCGAGGTTGTGTAGCGACCTCTTTTTTTTTACTATCCCTAATTTTTGCCTGACTATTTTTTTTTTGAGACTACAGTCAGCAGGATGGCCCAATTTTTCTTAAGTCTCCTTCGTAGGTTTTGACTCAGTGGGCTTTTCTTTTGAAAGATAATCACTGTCTATTGACGGGGAACCATCATCGTCTTTTGATTCAGAAGGATATTTTTGATGTCATTTGTTGTGTACGCAGTGAAAGCTTACGACTGAACGCGCATTTGAATTAACTGAGAAACTACCCTGCCCCAGGTTATGATTGAAGGTTTCAATTTGTGCGAAAAAGAAAACTCCTACTTCTTTGGCTCAAAGGGGTCGACTAGGGATTATCTTCCTTATAACTCCACTATTTAGGAATTGAAAGAACGCATGTACATCATCAGCAAGGCCTGTCCAAAAGCATATTGTATGAGATTATGGTATTGTTTTCGTCATCCTCCCTCTAAAGGCTTATGTTGTACCCCAAAATTTTCCCTATCATTTTACTCAACACATGCCCACTGGGGTCCCCAACTTGCCCATGGATGACCAAGAATTGACCAGACAAATTCTCCTCCTAAAGGCAATGAACCTCTAACTAGGATTTCAATTTTCACCAAGATGTGTGAATTCCAATGGTCTCAAATTTTGTACATGGTCCTAATATGTCCTCAAGGTTATCCATGCCAAATTTCATGCCTTGCACAACAAGTTTGCTCAGTCAACTGCTCAAATGCCTGGCAATCAACTATATTAGGTCAAAAGTCAACTGTGACCAATATACAGTTAAACTTCAAGATTTTTTTCTCAAACATCAACATTTTTAAGTGATATCCATAATTAGATCAAGGTTTGATCATGATTCCCCAAGAAATGCTCCTAACTCATCAAAAGTCAAAAATTGCAAATTAGGGTTTCTATAGGAAAAGTCAACCAAACTTTGACTAGGCATAACTTTCTCATACTTTATCATAAATTTTCCACCAAAGCTCATTTTGAAGAGAATTCAATTACGTACAACTTCTCTTCAGCCCCAAAGTTTAAGAAATGCCCCAGTTAAAAGATACAAGCTCAGACATTATAGGTCCTTTCAAAAAGTCAACAAAAACACCTTCTGGGTCAAAGCTCCCTGCATGAACATGGAAGATCCAATTGAGATGAAACCAAAAGGGTTGTTTAGAGGACATCATAAGATCTCTAAAAAGTCCAAGAACACCCTCATAGGGTTAAAATTGAGTGAGATATGTATTGTAAAAGTTGACCTATTTTTGGAAAAGTGCATGAAGCCAATATTGACCAAACTTGAACTTCTTCCAAATGAGCCTATCTTTTTATGTTCGAAACTTGTTTCTAACATGGTCCACGACCTCTAAGACCGTCCATGCCTTATTTTGTCATTTATTTTATTTATTGTGATTTTTAATCACTAAAAATTCAATTTAAATCAAATAAATGATAAAAAAAATATATGAAGATTGCATGGGCTTGATTTCCAAATCTCTTAAGGCCTAAAATAACTCAAGATAGGCTGGAAAACGCGTGGAGCTCATTTGTGCAAGATTTGGCCAATTTTGGAAATATTTCATTTTATTCCAAAACAAATATTTTCTCATGAAAGCATGGATATTCCTCCATATTTGTTAACCTAATAAGACCTAATATATATGCACAAGTATTCCAGAACACAAGGGGGCGCAGCTGTATCATACCCAGCCTCTCAAAGTTGTCAAAGATTCTCAAAAACTTTCAAAAAACCTAGAAGCTTCAAACCCTATTCTTCAGCTGTGTTTAAGGAATTTTAAGCCGAGCATCATTCTCCTGAGGTTGCCATGGGTTGATATCATCCCTTGTTCACCATAAATCAGCACCAGAATCCCCTCTTGAAGAAGCTCTGGTTGGGTAAGTGGGTAAGTTGTGATTTCTAGATTTCGTGAGGATTTCAATTATTGTAAGCATGCTAACATAGTTCATACACATCATTGCGGATGTTCTAACGTTCTATGTGGAAGCTTTAGTTCAGAAACAACCTTGTGCCATTGTTAGGGCACAAAGCTTTTAAAGCTTCATATCTCATGATACAAACATTTTCAGGACAAACCAGCCCTACCACCAAATTCGCAAGGGCCTAATTAGTCCAGTAGGATTGTTTTTATGTTTGTTTGCATCAAATTTCGCAGGTTTGAATCTTGTCCAACCGGAGATGGTGATCGAAGCCACCGCCTGGGGTGGTTTGACTGGCCGAGGACTTTGTGTAGCATATTAGGATTTTATGATTGGTTCATTCAAATATCAGGCCCCCACTTAACACGCATGTCTTGCATAGTCAGCATCAAGCTTGGATTTGTGTTATATATTTATTAATGCGTTTATGCTACCGGATGTATGGTCGTCCCAACGGTTGAGACAGCGCGCTTAAAGCTTTGTGTATGTACATGGGTAGGGGTTCGATCCCTGCCTCTTGTATATTATTTTTCTGAATATTTCTTGCAGATCCTGTGCTTTGGGTTTTAGCGCGTCCACCATGCATCTCCAGATCTCATCCATTAGATCACTACAAGGTCAGATACAGCGCCCAACAATTAATCCTCATGGTGGACCCTCAAACACATCCCCCACTGGATCAGGCGCAGTCATTGGGCCAGTATATAGAGGCCTAGCAGATTCAGTTTCACACCCCCAATTTGCTTCATACATCAGGCCCATTTTCCATTTCTTTTCTCTATTTATTTTATCCATTTAATTTTTTTATGCTTTTTTAACCAATTTTATCTTAATTAAAATCATAAAATCACAAAAAAATAGACTTAAGATTTTTTCTAATTAATTTAATTTTTGGTAATTAATTTAATTATTTTACTTATTTCCTTAATTAAAATCAATTAGAATTAGTATTAATCACTTCAAATCTTTTTCTCAATAAACACCAAAAATATTTTATTAATCAATTAGATTTTTAGGGTTTCAAGCTTGTTCCCATTTTAATCTTTGCGCGCTTATCATTTTCTGTTTTATTATTTTTCAATTTATTGTATCTGTACACAGTTTGTAATAGTTTAACTTAGGGTTTATTTACTGCTTTTAAATTTCCACACCCCTAAGTTTTTGTTATGTATCCCCTTCCCCGGGGCCTTGTAATAGCTAGGATTAATTCCTGTCTTTTAAATTCTTGCACTATTATTAATTGTTTAGATTAATAGGATTGCATGAAAAAGAATATAAATTAAAACGATTAGATCACCCTAAAATATCAATATAAATGAACTGAATCAATACACTTGCACATGCTCACCCCTAGGGTATCTCCGACTTCGTTTTCCTTCGAAACGGTCACAATTCTAGAAACGTGAGAATTTTTAGTGACTGTCCTTGAGTTCAATAGATCATAATTCCCTCGATGACCCTTTCGACTGTTGCCTCGGTTAAAAAAGTGATCTTAGAACTTTAGAATAATTACTAAGAGTTCTTGCCCAGTTTCCTTAGTGACTGTAAACGTCCCTTCGATAGTCCCTCAAACATCCAATGATAGGGCTACCTACTCACTAATAGTAGGATAGCACTATCTAAAGCAAAGGAGGAAAAGAACACATTTCTCGAGTAGGTAGATAGTTGTTAAGTACTTGCTCAAAAATAATCTCTTTCACACCACACTTTCAAACATTTTCAAAAATACTTTATCAACACTCTTGAGGACTAACACCTTCCCATTTTCAAAAACACTTTCAAACATTTTCAAACATTTATCAACACGGATGGAAAGGGTGCTAACACCTTCCTTTTCCATAATCTACCCCCCTTACTCTGAAAATATCACAATAGGTCTTTTTCTATTCTTTTCACCCTTTCCTTTGTTGGATAAAAGAAAAGTCGGTGGCGACTCTTACTTACCGCGACATTCGCGAATACAAAATGCAAACCAGTATAACAGTCGGTTCTGCCACCGTATCACAGAACTGGAAACTCTACTGGGGAGTATGAATAAAAAGTGGGGTTACCTTAAGAGTTAGTTCATTTTAAAACTGTTTTAATTGTTTTCTTTGTATGCTTTATCCTTGGAGGGTTGTTTGGGTTGTTACTATAGATCCTACACCTGGATATGGGGACACTTTTTAGGTAAACAACAATAGATTGTGGAGATTGTACAGTGTAGACCGATATGGTTGAAGTGATAGCTGTGTTGGTGTGACACTTTGGTTGATACCGGTATCCCTTGTGTTGAATTGAGGAGAATACAGGGCCGTCGTGTGGTGTCGTGAAGCACTAACGAACCTTAGAACCTTAGTTGAACAAACTTGGCCATTAGAAAGTAGTGAGATAGCCGGTCTCGGTGTAAAGCTAGGAATTGGTTGATAATCGATACTACACTCATTGAGATCAGACTTTCGGGATGTTTCGGCCGCAAGAAAATATTGCTAAGCTGAAATAATACCGATAAAGAAAGATCAATGATATTGAGATTCCTTAGAACCCGGTTACTATTTCTAGGACAGGTTTGAAACCAACTAAACTTCAAGAGGTTATTTACCTATAAGCCCCATGCAAGCCTAAACCTAAGGTCTTGTGTGCTTTGCTTGTGTGTGATAATTTGCTTAAGCATGACATCATACATCATAAACATTCATTCTTCATTACACTAACCATTTCAAGGATTAGGGGAATTTATCTTTGTTCTGTTTTGCAGATCATGGCTTCCGCTCGTATAAATACCATCTGAATCATCTTTGTGAGAATACCTCTTCAACTCAAAGAGCTAGCATCAAGGGTTCATGAGACTTCTTTGTTCACTAAGAACTATGGTCGACTTCTCAATCTGGTTACCTCAGGTTTTAATGAGAAGATGATGAGCGTGCTCTTTCAATTCTTTGACCCTAAGCACCATTGTTTCACCTTTCCAGACTATCAGTTGGTGTCCACCATGGAAGAGTAATCTTAGATATTGGGTATACCTATTCTTGATCAGGTACCTTTCACCAGTTTAGAAGAAGTTCCCAAGCCAGAAGTCATTGCCTCGGCTTTACATTTGAAACGGTCTTACATTGTTTCCAACTGGGAAACAAGAAGCGGAGTTAAGGGTTTTCTATCCAAGTTCCTAATAGAGAAGGCTCAGCAGTTTTGGGATGATTTAGACTTCCAGGCTTTTGAGGAGGTCTTAGCCCTTCTAATCTATGGGTTAGTATTGTTATCTAATCCAGACTTACTCATAGATGTGAATTCTATCAAGGTCTTCCTCTCTTGCAACCTTGTGCCCACTTTACTCAGAGACATCTTGCATACCTTCCACACTCGTACCATGAAGAAAAGAGGGATTCTTATGTGTTGTGTGACATTGCTTTCGAGGTGGTTTATTTCTCACCTCCCTAAATTAGTACTGAAGAATGAAGAAGGTTTGGGTTGGTCGTAAAGGATAATGTCACTTTCTCACGTGGATATTCTCTGGTATTCCCGATCTATGGAAGAAATTTATGTTATTGACCGCTGCAGGGAATTCCCTAATGTCCCACTATTTGGCATTAGGGGAGGCATAACTTATAATCCTTCTCTGGATCTGCAACAATTTGGCTATGCTCGAAGGGATGGTCCTCACGAGATTCTTATCCAGGGTATTATGTTCAACTATGAGGATGATGTTCAAGGGTATCGTCAGAGGTTCATACGAGCTTAGGGCATGGTAAATAGATTTGATACCTAAAAGGCAATTGTATTTTGAATTCTACTAATAAAATCTTTGTTTCATTTTGGTTAACAAATTTAAATTTCCTGAAATCCTTGAAAACATTGCATACATGTATCATACATATCATTGCATAAACAGGTTTCAAAGTAGGTTTCTCATCTTCTTCGCTATTTATTTTAGCAGTAAAGAAATGGCTCTCGAACAAATAGTGAAGGATCTACAAACTCAAAATGCACAGTTTTAACAAATGATCATGGCTCTGGCTAAGGGGAAAGAAGAGTTGAAAGCCCTGATTGTCAAAGAAAAGACCAAGAAGCCAAAGAAGCCAGCTGGTTTGGTGAATTTGGTAAGGAGGTTCAGAGGACCGTTAAGGCGAGTTGCAAAACTAGCATCTTCGTCAAAAGAAGGAGACAATCAAGAAGGGGAAACAAGATAGAAATACCCCAGTCCAAGGGAATATGATAATGAGTCTGACTATAATGAGGAGCAGTATCCTCCGGTCGATGATAAATACAAACAGCTGGAGGATCGTTTGAATGCAATGAAAATCTAGAGGGTATCGGGGCTGGATTTTGAAGAGTTGGGTTTGGTTTCTAGGATTGTCGTCCCGTAGAAGTTCAAGGTTCCGGTGTTTTCTAAATATGATGGGGTCTCATGTCATAATATGCATCTCCGATCTTATGTGAGGAAGATTCAGCTCACACTGCTGACAAGGATTTGTGGGTCCACTTATTTCAAGACAGTCTATCCAGGACTCAACTAGAGTGGTTCTATTAGCTGGAGAGAACCAATATTCGTAACTGGGAAGACCTGGCTGCAGCTTTCTATAAGCAGTACCAATATAATGCAGACCTTGCTCCAACTCGTACCCAACTCCAAAGTATGTCTATAGGTTCTAGCAAGGGTTTTAAAGATTATGCTCAAAAGTGGAGAGACCTAGTAGGAATAGTCCAACCCCCTCTGTCTGATAGGGAGTTGGTGGACATGTTTTTGGGTACTCTATCTGGTTTGTTTTTCAACCATCTAATTGGAAACTCCTCAGCTGGTTTTACTGAGTTGATCCTTACTGGAGAAAGAGTGGAAGTTGGTATTAGAAGTGGCAAGATTCAGAAAGATGCCTCTTCAAGTGCAGGAAAGAGACCTTTCATAGGAAAGAAAGAGGTCAGTGCTGCTTACAGCCAAAGAAATCAGGGCAGAATCGAACATCGTCCAGCAATAGGGGTTGTAATGATATCCAATCCTGCAGTTACTCAACAACGGAACAATCAACCTAGAGCAGAAAGGCCTACGAGACAGTTTAGCTGGATTAATATGACTTTGTCTCAAGTTTTTCCTCACTTACTGAAATCCAATCTTGTAAATTTGAGGGAAGCTCCCAAAAATCCCAACACTGCATCTCCTCACTATAGTCCAAAGGCTCGGTGTGCTTACCACTCTGAAAGTCCAGGCCATGATACAAATGATTGTTGGGCTTTAAAGAATAAGGTGCAGGATTTGATCGAGGCAAAGGAGATTGAATTTGATGCTCCGGAAATTCCTAATGTTATAACTGCTCCCATGCCCAAGCACGACCATGGTGTTAATAATGTTGACGATGGTACATTTGTTACTTCTATTGAGGAACTTGTTACTCCTCTCATGACTGTTAAGGGGAATCTGTTGCAAGCCAGTTTATTTCTGGGTTGTGGTGAAGATTGCCACTTATGTTTATCTCTACCAACTGGTTGCTATTTGTTGAAAGTAGGTGTTCAGTGCATGATGGATGATAAAGAGATTTTATTTGAGAAGACTCCTCTCACAACGGTTTCTTGTAACGATGTTTCGATTATAACCATTTCCTCCAATCCTCCCAGGGTCTCCACCAAAAGACCCGTCAGGATTACATCTTCTCCAAAGTTGGCTTCCCTGATCATCACTATGTCAGGGCCAATACCATATTCCTCGGACAAAGTTGTTCCCTGGAATTATGGGGCAGACGTCTATTACCATGGCGTCAAGCAAGACCTGTTGGCTGCTGAAGATAAAGTTTCTGGAAATATTGATCCCGACGTCGACAATATCATTGGGACCAGGAAAATAACAAGAAGCGAAAGAGTGTTCTCACTCGAGATTTCTTCTCATAAATCCGTCACTATTCCTATGATCATTCCTACTGTTGTTCCTACTAATACTACAACTACAACTCCTGCGATTACCCCTGTTGCCACCCCTGCCACCGAGTTGGCCGAGACTCGGGGAAAAGACATATTGGTCGAGCCTGTCCAGAGGAAGGCGCATTCAGAATCTATTCCTGAGGCTTCCAAGAAGGAAATGGAAGAAATCTTAAAGATCATTAAGAAGAGTGACTACAATATGGTTGAACAACTGGGGCAGACCCCTTCAAAGATTTCAATGTTGGCCCTACTATTGTGCTCCGAAGCTCATGCAAAAGCATCGGTGAAATTCCTCAAAACTGCTCATGTGCCACAAGAAACCTCCACTGACCAATTTGAAGATTGTGTGGCCAGTTTGACTGCTGATAATGGGTTGGGTTTTTCTGATGCTGATTTGACACCCAGAGGAAGAAAACACAATGATGCGCTGCATGTCTCCATTGAATGCAGGGGCACCACTTTGGCCCATGTTTTAGTAGATATTGGTTCATTATTGAATGTTCTGTCCAAGAAGGCTCTTGACAGATTAGACTGTGAAGGTTTGACTCTGAAGCCCAGCAACATTGTGGTGAGAGATTTCGATGGTTCGAAAAGAATGGTGCACGGGGAGGTGAAAATCCCTATCAAAGTTGGTTCCCAAACCTTTGAATCCACCTTCTATGTGATGGATATCATACCATATTATTCTTGTTTGTTGGGTCGCCCTTGGATCCATGGGGCTGGAGCTATTACTTCCACTCTGTATCAGATGTTGAAGTATCCAGTGAAGGGAAAGATTGTCATAGTTCATGGTGAGGAGGAATACATGGTAAGCCACCTTAACTCTTTCAGGTGTGTGGAAATGGATGGCGAATTCATCGAGACCCCTTGTCAGAACTTTGAAGAGGTGCCTCAGACCATGGCTGCAACCGAGATTGTTACCAGTATGCCGAAGATCACCAGACCTCCCTTGAAAATGGCTTCTCTCAAGGATGCCAAAGTAGTAATTGAAGAAGGTGGGTGTGCCATTTAGGGCCAACTCCCTAACATTCCATAAAAATCTGATAAGTTTAGTTTGGGTTTCTCTTCAGGGGCTCAAAGGGTTGTTCGTCATGCTCGCGCTGGAGGACCTCCCATACGCATTAGCAATTATGGGGTCCACTTTAGAAGACAATGATGGTGGCTATGACATGGACAGCTGGATCTTCCCTACTACCAACGGTGGACCTAGTAACTGGACAACTAAAGACTTCGTGCCGATTACTTTCATTCAAGAGTAATTGTCTTTTTGTTTTCTGGATATGTAATAAATAAACAATATAAACTCTATGGCCTTGTGTCTTACCCGAGGCACAATGGTTTATTTGTGAGGGTTATCATTTTCAATCTCATGTGTCATTAATAAAGCATTGGACGTTTTTGCATACAAATTTTGCGCTCTCTGTCTTTCTTTTCTGCTTTTACTTTATCAATACCATTATACTCTTACACACACTCACGTATCAAAATTGCAGATCCACATCCACTATGGATCCCATTGATAACAGTTATGCAATTGCTGGTTATGACTTTGAAAATCCGATCAACCAAGCCGAAGACGAAGGTGAGGAAGATTGTGAGGTACCAGGAGAGCATGCTAGGCTGTTACGACAGGAAGAAAGGGTTATACAGCCTCATGAAGAGCTAGTTGAGACAGTGAACATGGGAACAGAAGAGGACAGAAAATAAGTCAAGATAGGTGCAAATTTGGAGCTTAGTGTCAAACTGCGATTGATTCCAATGTTGCATGATTATGTCGAGATTTTTGCCTGGTCATACAAAGACATGCCAGGACTTGACACCGATATTGTGGTTCATTTCCTTCCAACAAAAGAGGACTTCCCTCCAGTAAAACAGAAGGTTCATCGTATGCACCCTGAAATGTCAGAGAAGATCAAAGCAGAAGTTATGAAGCAGTTCAACATTGGGTTTTTAGTTGTCACCTCCTATCCATAATGGGTTGCTAACATAGTTCTGGTGCCTAAAAATGACGGTAAAGTACGGATGTGTGTGGACTACAGAGATTTGAATAGGGCAAGCCCCAAGGATGACTTATCGCTTCCCTATATTGACGTCCTAGTTGACAACACCGCACATCATAAGATCTTTTCCTTCATGGACGGTTTCTCTGGTTACAATCATATCAAGATGGCACCTAAAGACATGGAGAAGACCACTTTCATCACACAATGGGGCACTTTATGTTACAAAGTGATGCCATTTGGGTTGAAGAATGCTGGGGCAACCTATCAGTGAGCTATGGTAGCTTTGTTCCATGATATGATTCACCATGAGATAGACGTTTATGTTTACGACATGATAGCCAGATCTCAAAAGGAAGAAGAGCACCTTGACCACTTGTAAAAGTTGTTTGATAGACTGAAGGCGTACAAGTTGAGACTGAATCCAAACAAGTGCACCTTTGGGGTGAGATCGAGTAAACTCCTAGGTTTCACTGTCAGTGACAAGGGTATTCAAGTAGACCCTGCAAAGGTAAAAGCTATACAAGAGATGTCGGCTCCTCGCACTGAGAAGGAAGTTAGAGGCTTCTTGGGACGCCTAAACTACATTGCTAGGTTCATTTCTCATCTAACTGCTGCTTGAGAGCCAATCTTCAAACTCCTGAAGAAAGATCAAGTGGTAAAATGGAATGAAGAATGCCAGGCTGCCTTCGATAGAATCAAGGAATACCTTCAAAAGCCTCCAATTTTGATGCCTCCGATTGAAGGAAGACCTTTGATAATGTACTTAAGAGTGTTAGATAATTCAATGGGGTGTGTTTTGGGGCAGCATGACGAGCCCGGTCGAAAAGAGCATGCAATATACTACCTTAGCAAAACATTTATCGACTGTGAAACAAGATACTCACTTCTCGAGAAAACTTGTTGCGCTTTGGCATGCGCTGCTCGCCGACTGAGACAGTATATGTTGACCCACACTACTTTATTAATATCTAAGATGGACCCGATCAAGTACATCTTTAAGAAGCACGCTCTCTCCGGAAGAATAGCGAGATGGCAAATGATCCTGACTAAATACGACATTCAATACACGACCCAGAAAGAAATCAAAGGAAGTGTATTAGCTGATCATTTGGCTCATCAGGTTGTGGACGACTACCAATCCATGAACTTTGAATTCCCTGATGAGAATATTATGTTAGTGACTGATTGTGAAGAACTTGGACCGGATGAAGAACCTGAGAAAGGATCCCGATGGGTTATGTTTTTTTATGGAGCTTCCAACACACTTGGTAATAGAATCGGTGTTGTAATCATATCTCGCTAGGGTTGTCATACTCCTTTCACCGCCAGACTATGTTTCAATTGTACCAACAATATAGCTAAGTACGAAGCATGCATCATGGGTCTCAAAACTGCTATTGACCTGAGGATCAAGCTCTTAAGTGTTTTCAGAGATTCGACCTTGGTAATAAGTCAAATCAAAGGAGAGTTGGACACGAAGCACCCTAATCTCATCCCCTACAAAGAACATGTGCTAACATTTCTCCCACACTTTGAAGAAGTCGCCTTTGAACATTTTCTACGAGAAGAGAATCAGTTAGCGGACACGCTAGCTACTATGTCATCCATGTTCAAGGTCAGATGGGACAATGAGGCTCCTCATATCACTATTGAGAGATTGGATGAACCAGCTTATTGCTATGAGATCGATACTAAAGGGGTAACAGACAAACCTTGGTTCCACGAAGTGAAAAGGTATCTTGAAGCTCAAGAATACCCTGAGGGGGCATCTGTCAGTGATAAGAAGTTTCTGAGAAGGTTCTCTGCTAAGTTCTTCCTCAGTAATGGAATCCTTTATAAGTGCAACCACGACTCTACTTTACTTAGGTGTATAGACAAGAGCGAAGTAGAGAGGATTATGGAAGATGTACGTGAAGGTACCTTCGGCACCCATTCTAGTGGACACACAATGTCAAAGAAGATCCTACAGACAGGGTACTACTGGTCCACTATGGAAGCAGACTGTTATCAGCATTCTCGAACTTGTCACAAATTCCAGATCTACGCTGATAAAGTACATGTGCCTCTGGTCCCCTTGAACATCTTGACTGCTCCCTAGCCCTTTGCAATGTGGGGCATTGACATAACCGGAGAGATTAGACCTACCGCTTCTAATGGGCATCGCTTCATCCTGGTCGCCATTGATTACTTCATGAAGTGGGTTGAGGCTTCCTCTTTTGCTACTGTTACCAAGAATGTTGTGACGCGGTTCATCAAGCATAACCTTAATTGTCGGTATGGTGTTCCAGAAAAAATCATCACAGATAATGGTACGAATCTCAACAACACTATGATCACCAAAATCTGTAAACAATTCAAGATCCAGCATCATAATTCTTCCCCTTATCGGTTGAAGATGAATGGCGTTGTGGAGGCTGCTAACAAGAACATTAATAAAATCATACAGAGGATGACAGTGACATACAAAGACTGGCATGAGATGTTACCATTTGCTCTTCATGGTTACCGCACCTCAGTACGAACGTCAATAGGAGCAACACCTTTCTCTCTGGTGTATGGTATTGAGGTTGTCCTACCTATTGAAGTCCAGGTCCCTTCTTTGAGAATCATGAAGGACGCAGGTTTGAACGAAGATGATTGGATCCAGACCTGACTTGACCAACTAAACGTGATTGATGAAAAAAGGTTAGCGGCTATTTGTCATGGTCATACTTACCAGAAGCGTATGATCAAGGCTTTTAACAAGAAGGTCATACGATAGGTATATCAAGTTGGTGATCTAGTAATCAAGCGCATCATCCTGACACAAGGTGATCCCAAGGGAAAATGGACTCCCATATATGAAGGGCCATTTATAATCAAGAGCATATTTTTCTGGCAGAGCCATGATTCTAACCACTATGGATGGTGACTACCTTCCTCATCCTGTGAATGCGGACATAGTTAAAAGATACTAAGCATGAATAAAGACCCGCTAGGTTGACTGGCATAGGAAAAAATAAGGGCATCTGGAGAACCAAAAAGGTTCGAGCAAAAATTAGGGATAAATACAAAAAAAATTGTACACCCGGCAAGTCGAAAACCTAAAAAGGCGGCTTGGGAAAAAAAGGGTATCCCGATGGACTGAAAACCCGAAAGGGAGGTCCAGGAAAAAGTTAGGGATTTAAAGCGTATAACTATGTCCCATTAGATCACCCTGTGACCATACTTCAGTATCAACTATCAAGCTCAAACGATACCAATCAATCCAGTCAGCTTCAGACAAGTAGCAAAGTGATGAGACGCTCAAGGACATAAGGTCAATAGCAGAATTGAAACTCAATGGGATTATTATACATAGTTGTTTTCTCTTTATACACTATTTTGTATAGTTTTCATTTTCAAAACGGTGTTCTCCTACTAGAATGTCAGTCTCTTTGTACAAAAAATGCCTGTTATAGGCAAAAATTTTCAAGTCAATACAAATTATTTCTTTGAAAGTACAAAATTATTTTGTTTTCTGTTTTACTGTTTTGTTTTGCAAAAATGTCCAGTGATTATTTTTTACATATGCATTTGAATATGATTATTGTTTACAGATACTTGCATAAAAAACATAAAGACAGTTGCTAATGACTTTAAGAAACGGGGCAAGGTCTAAAAAGCCAATTGTAGTCCCCACAGTTATTTTCCCCAGCAGGTACAACCTACTGCAAATTCATCGCTACATCCTCGGCATACATCCTGTGATGTCTATATCCCTACAGAGTGAAAACAACCAAAATTCTGACCTCTTCTTCCCCAAGCAGGAATTACCTCCTCCAACCAAGTTCCCTCAGAGAGTTGAAATCCATGTTCCCCAGCTAATTTTTTATAATCTCGAGAAGTTTATAAATCCTTATCCCCGATAGAGTTTATTTCTCTAGCCGCTGAAGTTTATCCCCCAACGGAGTTTATTTCTCTACATTGGTAAAATTTTCCAACAGAGCAACGTTTTCCCCACAGAGTCATTCTCAAGCAGAGTCAATGATCCCCGGCAGAATATCCTCAAACGGAAAGAGGAAATCCTTAGTAAATCATCTCCATTCATCATCCCCAGCGGGAGTGAATTAATCACTTTCCTCATCTACCAAACAGTAGTCCGGGATTCAGCTTCCCAGTACTCTCCAGCAGCAGGCAGGGATTCATTTTCCCAGACTAGGAAATTTCGCAACATCATTCCATATTCATACATCATGGCATGCGTATACATATTGCATACAGCATAATCTCATTTATTTTGAGAACATCATTACTCAATGCATTTCATACATCATGACATTGCATACAACTAACTCTTTACCTTTTCAAGAAAGATCAAATCAACAAACATCATTGACTACTTTCATGACCTGACAGTCTTTTCAAATGTTACCTCTGACAAAAGGTTATTTCAGCATTTTCCTCAGAAAGATCATTCTCAAAAGACCTCTACTGGTTCAGTTTAAATCGACCAATGATTTATTCTGATTCATTTCCAGTAGGCACTTTCTCTGGTTCAGTTAAATTGACCCTAAATATTTTTCTGATTCTTTATCCAGTTAAAATTAATTCAAGACCTCTACTGGTTTAATTTAAATCGACCAATGATTTACTCTGATTCTTTTCTGGTAGATACCTTTGTTGGTTCAGTTTAAATCTACCAATGATTTATTCTCATTATTTTCGGGTAGATACCTTCTTTGGTTCAGTTAAATCGACCCTAAGATTTTTCTGATTCTTATCCAATCGAAGATAATTCAAGACCTCTATTGGTTCAGTTTAAATCGACTAATGATTTATTCTGATTCTTTTCCGGTAGATACTTTCTCTGGTTCAGTTAAATCGACACTAAGATTTTCTGATTCTTATCTAGTCAAAGATAACTCAAGACCTCTGCTGGTTCAGTTTAAGTCGACCAATGATTTACTTTGATTCTTTTCCAGTAGATACTTTCTCTAGTTCAGTTAAATCGACACTAAGATTTTCTGATTCTTATCCAGTCAAAGATAACTCAAGACCTCTGCTGGTTTAGTTTAAGTCGACCAATGATTTATTTTGATTCTTTTCTGGTAGGTGTTGTACCCCAAAATTTTCCCTCCCATTTCCTCAACATTTTCTCATCACAAGACCTTTGAAGATCAAGATCCAATTAGGGTTTCCTCTGCTCAAGACTTCTCCTTGCACTGTGGACTCAAATTAGGGTTTGTGTTTGCCTAAAGATGTTTTGACCTAAAATGCCTAAGATGACTTTCATGCTTCATATTGGACTCCCAAGTTTACCCATACCAAGTTTCAAGTCTTGATTCCAAGTTTTTCCCAGTCAATTGGACAGTTGACCTAGAAATCAGCTGTATTGGGGAAAAAGCCAACTGTGGCCAATTGACAGTCAAACCTCATGAAATTTGGTCCACATCAACATTATGAACTCACATGGACCATTTGATCAAGTTTGAATCACAATTCCCCAAGAAATTTGATCAGATCACCAAAAGGGCAAAATGGTCATTTTTAGGGTTTTGACTGCACAAAGGCAATTTTTGACTGTTTGACCTAGCCAATGGCAAACCAAGCTCACATATGGACTCAAGGACCCCATGGAATTATCTTGACATGTTCATCAAGCTCAAAAGATCCCAAGTACACAAGATTGACAGTTGAATTTCCCAGTCAATTGATCAATTTTGACTGTATACTGAAAAGTCAAACTTTGACTTTTTGGTCAAAATCAAGAGTCAAGATTCATTTTTCATCAAAACATTACAAATCATGAAACTTGTTCACCAAGAAATCACAAAATGCAAATTAGGGTTTGAAAATGGAATTTTTCATAACTTAGAATTTTTCTAAGTTATGGAAAACCCTAATTTTTTCCCAACTTTGCCCCATCTTTTCACCATGATCCATTGGGATTCAAACAAAAGTCAAAACATGAAAGTTGTAGCTTGTTGCAAAATCTACAACTTTGATTCACAAAGTTTTCTCATTTGAAGCTTGTATCTCAAGTTATGATTTTTTGAATAAGGGCACTAAACCATCTTTTAACTTAGTGAAATTTGACCTATTTTGACAAGGTTTTCTACCCTACTTCAAGACCACTTTTCATACCCTTCCACTTGGAATTTCAAATTGCATTTCAAAGATGGATTGTAGTACACATTACAAGCTTTCCAAAATGTCCAAGAACTCATCAAACAACCTCATAACTTGAGAGATTCGAATTTCACAAGTTGGCAAAAATTCACTTTTGTTCTTCATCAAAGCATGTTCATAAACTTGGCAAATTTGAATTCAGCATGCTTAAGCTACATTGCAGGCCTCTAATCCCATTCTCACTCAATAATTCAATGCATATCCTTTGTGTTCTAACATTATTTTGCTCATTTGGATAATACACACAAAATCAAGCCTAAACTAGAAAAAGCATGTTATCCATTCTTGTAAAGTGATACTTTATGGCAACTTTGCAAATCTATGAGGTACAATGCAGATCTTTGAAGCAAAAAAGCATAGGCATATCCCACTGATCAAGACTCAAAGGTGCAGCATAGATTGAGGCATTGTACTAGCCTAGAAACCAAGTTGACATTTGCTTGCTTCACATAGAAGTAACATCCATAACTTATGCTATCTCTCATATCAGTCAAAAAACACAGCACAAAAGATATCAAACACATTCCATAGACCAGATTGAAGCTTTTGCACGAGCCATTTCCCTTTCAAACACCCTCCATCTCAGAATCATCCTCAAACTGCAAAAACAGGGGTGCCCCTGCAGTTTGAGTGCAATCTCTCAATCCCTTCAAGCATTTCTGTCCAAACCTGTTCCTCTACCTTCCTTACAACATATGCAAGCTATCCATAAGCTAAGGCACGATCTGTAGTTGCTCTAACCACTTCCACCATTTTCACATCTTTGACTTGCAGGTGAAGTTCTATAGCTTGATACAAGAAGTTTCAAGACAAAGTGAGCATTGAAAAAGCATCCCTGGACTTCAAGGAAGCTTTTCCAATCATTACATTGCACTGAAAGTCTCTCATTCTCCACATAGAAGTTCAACTGCACAGGTAAAAGTTTGAATTCGTATCTCTCTTATTAGGCATATTTAGTCTTAAGTTTGTGAAGAAACAAAGTCCTACTCATAGCCCTGAACATGTACATAGCTTTACTTTTCATTTCTTTTGTCTGAGTGAAGAGAATTTGAGCTCTGAAAATGGTAGAAAAACTAGGTCAGAAAAGAGGGGGAGAGAAATTCTCTCTCATCTTGGAGAGATAGGTCATGTTCTTTATATGGTTGAAACCGTCTCTTAATGCTCTACACTTTTCATGTTATGAGTTTTGCTTGAAAGTCCAGGAATCCAGAGTTAGAAAACGCGTGTTCTGTGAGAAGAAAGATGTACAGAGGTTGAAGAAGAAGTGATCTGGGCTGGGCCTGGATTTGTTTCCTTTTCACACCCCATTTTTGTTGTTTACACCCCCTGAGCCCATTTGTTTATTTTTCAACATTTTTGACTTTTTCTTTTTGGGTTGACTTTGTTTATTTTTTCTCATGCCATTAAAATTTTTAAAATATTTTTTCCATCATTTTTTGTATTTATGGCATATTTGTTTGTTTATTTCTTTTATTTATATACAAATATATATATACACTATTATTAAAATAAATAGAAAATAATGTAGATACATTTTTATTTTTATTTTTACTTTCTGAAAATATTTCACACAAAAAATACTTTTATTTATTTTATTAAAATATTAAATAAATATTTATTTTGTATAATACTCATTTAGGGTTTAATATATGTATATATACATGTTTATTAATATATTTAAGATAAAAATATAAAATACTTGATTTTCTTCATTTTTATTAATATTTGATACAAAAATACTTTTTTTCACAAAATACTTCATTTTTTATTTTATTTTTGTACATAATAAATAAATAGTAGAATTAAATTAGATAATAATACTTTTTATATAAAAATTAGGGTTTTTCACCTTAAGTCCAAAATACTAAAAAATAAATACATTTTTATTTTCTTTTTTTTCCTTTTACATAAATATTTTCTCATACACATAAAAAACTTTCCTTTTTTACATTTTACATATTTATTTTATTCACCTTTAAATTATGCAATTTATTTACTATGCAAATATCCAATTGTTGTAATAATCTAGATTTAAATTCTTGTCTATATCCCCATTTGAACATTTGTACCCCCCTTCCCATATTTGGTTGTGTAATAGCTTAGTAATTTTAATTTCGCACTTTATTGCTTTCTAAATAATAACATGCTAGAATTAGGGTTTGTATGCGAAAAAACGATAAAAAATAGTTTGACCTAATACAAGATAAACAAGCATGAAAAGGGACACACAAATCACACTTACACCCCCTAGGGTATTCCACTTGTTGCCTTCAAATAAATGGGCCATATTGTATGTTGAACGTCTTTGGGCAAAGCAAACAGTTTGAATGATCATAGTCCCTCGATAAAACTTTTCAAAACAAACAAAACAAATGATCTAGTCCCTTAGAGAAATTGCCCAAAGACATTTAATGTCGTTACAATCATGGTCTAAACGATGACCCGCGCCTGTCCCTTTCACATCCTAACACAAAGTTGCCCACCAACACAATGGTGGTGCAAACTTGTTAAAAGGGTTAAAGTATAGCAATGATCTTTTGAGAAATTTAGGAGTAGATAACCTCTTAGTTACTTGAATTTACTTGCAAAACAAAACACTTGCCTAATTTCAAAACCACAATCCACTACACTTTCAAAACAACTTTCAAAAACAAATGAAAACCTTTTCAAAAGACATACATCTTTGTATACATCCCCACATGGATCATTACAAAGGTTGCCACCACATTGGCCTCTTTTCAAAACATTTTCAAAACCCACACACTCAAGCACCATTTAAAACAATTGAAAACAAAAGGCAAGTGATCTAAGCAAGTAACTAAGAGCCCATGGATAACCATGGATAGAAAGGGTGCTAATACCTTCCCTTTCTATAATCTACTCCCCGAACCCAAGAAAACATCTCAAAAGGTTTTTGCTGTGCTTTTTAACCTTTCCTTAGGATAAAATAAAAAGTCGGTGGCGACTCTTGCTAACCGCAACATTTGCGAATACAAACGCAAACCTCAAGTCAGTTCTCCCACCGTATCACAGAACTGGCGACTCTGCTGGGGAGATACTTAAAAGTGGAGTAACCTTAGGGTTTTAGATCACCTGTGTTTTCAATTGTTTGCTTTGTTTGCTTTTATGTTTGTGGGCTTTGCATTGGAGTTTCATAGATCCTAACCCGGATCTGGGAAATACCCTTTTTAGGTAGCATAATCTGTGAGGGACCTGTCCGGCGTAGACCGACATGGGTGAAGCAGTGGCTACGTTGGTGTGGCATCTTAGTCTGTACCTATATCCCTTGTGTTGTAACGGGGAGAATATAGGTCTTCTAAGGGGTCATTAAACACCAACCAACCTTAGAACCCTAAATTGACCAACTTGGCTATTAGGACAGTAGCAGTATGCTACACTCATTGAGGCTAAACTCTCGAGATGGTTCTGGCCGCGAGAAAAGATTGCGATGCTGGAGTTATGACCGATTGAGGGTAGCCAATGATTTGAGATCCTCTAGAACCCGGTTACTTTTGATAGGACAGGTTTTAACCAACAAAACCAAAAGAGGGTAATACCTGAAACTCATGCTGGCCTGAAACCTAAGGGTGTCTTGTGTGACTTGTGTGCTTTATTTGCCTATGTGAATACTTGTGATGTGCTTCATCATAGCATCATGCCATCATACCATTGCATGCATAAAAAGCTAACCCATTTCAAAGACAAAAAGGTTTCATCTTTGCTCTGTTTTGTAGGACATCATGATGCCCGTGCGTAGAAATACTATCCGGTTCAACTTTGTTCGTTCACCTGAGTTGTTTGATGAGTTGGTTAGCAGAATTCCAAACACTACCTCCTTCATCAACAGACATGGTTCTCTCCTTGGCTTGATCACTGCAAAATGGGACCAACAACTGATAAGTGTTCTGACCCAGTTTTATGACCCTCTGCATCATTGTTTCACCTTTCAAGACTTCCAGCTGGTTCCTACCCTGGAAGAGTTCTCTTACTTACTCGGAATCCCTGTCCTGGAACAAACTCCATTCACTGGTTTGGAAAAGACTCCTAGGCCTGAAGAGATTGCTGCAATTCTCCCCTTGACCAAAGAAGAGGTATTGTCCAACTGGGAAACTAGAAGTGGGATCAAGGGCTTTTTGGTCAAATTTCTGGTTGGCAAGGCTAATGATTTCTGGAATGACTTGGACTTCAAAGCATATGAGGATATTCTGGCTCTTTTGATCTATGGTCTGGTATTGTTTCCCAACCCTGACACCTTCATCAGTATCCATATCATAAGAATCTTCATGTCTCGGAATCCGGTACCTACTCTCTTGGGTGACATTCTACAACAACTCTATGCTCGTACTGCTCGAAAACGGGGAACTCCGTGGTGTTGTACTCCTTTGCTGGTAAGGTGGTTTATTTCGCACCTTCCTAAGTCCGTGCTGAAGAATGTAGAAGGAAAAGGTTGGGCTCGGAGGTTAATGTCTCTCACAGATAAGGATATCACTTGGACTCTCAGAGGCTTGGATGAGGTAGCTGTTATCGACCGTTGCGGAGAATACCCTAATGTCCCGTTGATTGGTATCCAAGGAGGAATCTCTTACAATCCATGTTTAGCTCTCCGTCAGTTTGGAAGAGCCAGAGGAGATGGGCCCCATGAAATGCTGGTTCCTCACTTCCATTTTGAGTTTCAGGCAGGCAGTGACAAACTACGCCAGGGATTCATTAGAGCTTGGGACAGAATCCACAAAGCTGACCCACATGAGTTAGGACCAAAGACTTCTTTACCATTGGAGCCCTATTGCAAATGGGTCCGCATCCGTGCTCAGAAGTTAGGTATGCCGTACGAAACTGTCAGACCAATCATCCTTGAATCTCCCGATGAAGATGGGGTTCCTCCAACTGTCCTCCCTCCTCAGATACCTACTGATTTTGACACCATGAAGAGATCTTGGGCACAGCTAAAGGAAGAACGGGATTTCTATCGGGAGAAGTTCAACGAGCAGGAAAGGAAGGTCCAAAGGTTGACTAAGCAATTGGAGGAAGAACGTGTCCTGAACAACTACATCAGCACTGAGAGGAGGAGGCCATGGGAGCATTGATGAGCTTTGATTATTCCCTTTTGTAGTTTTATTTCCTTTTCCGTATTTTTCATTCCTGTAATGCCTAAGGGCAAATTGTTGAACAATTGAAAAATTTTAATCTAATGAAGTGTGTTTCCCTTTGTGTCTACAAAGTTGAATCTTATTTGTCTTTGAAAACATAAAACATACGCATTCCATTACACCATATGCATAGCAGGTACCCTATTTCACAGGTTGCTTAATTTTCTTCGCTGTTTATGTGCACAGTCATCATGAATTCGGAGTCATCCAGTGAGCAAGCAATCAAGGCCCTTCAGGCCCAAAGTGCACAGTTTCAAGAGATGGTCCTAAGCCTAGCCCAGGGTCAGCAAGAGTTGAAGACTCTACTCCTGAAGAAGAAGAAGAAAAAGAGGACGGCAATGTTCAACACCGGACGCAGATTTGGGAACACACTCCACAATGAAGCTGATCCAACCACTTCTTCTGCTGAGAAAAACAGTCCCCAAGGGGGAGAAGCTCCTAGTCCCGCAGTCTCCGACAACGAGACGGACTATAACGAGGAACAATACCCACCTGCTGCTGACAGATATAAACAATTGGAGGACCGTTTGAGCGCTATGGAAATTCAGAACGTGCCGGGACTGGATTTCGGGGATTTGGGATTATCTTCTGGAGTAGTAATTCCACACAAGTTTAAGGCGCCTGCCTTCGCCAAGTATGATGGGGTCTCCTGCCCAAAGCTGCATCTGAGGTCGTATGTAAGGAAAATCCAACCTTACACGGCGGATAAGAACCTCTGGATTCACTTCTTCCAAGACAGCCTCTCAGGGTCACAACTTGAATGGTTCTACCAATTAGACGGAGCTAGCATCCGGCACTGGGAGGATTTGGCGACTGCTTTCTACAGACAATACCAATATAATTCTGATCTCGCTCCTACGCGTACCCAACTTCAGGGTATGTCTCTAGGAACAGGTGAAGGATTCAAAGAGTACGCTCAAAAATGGAGAGATTTGGCTGGCAGGGTGCAGCCTCCATTAACTGATCGAGAGCTAGTTGATATGTTTCTGGGAACGTTGTCTGGTCCGTTTTTTAATCATTTGGTTGGTAACTCCTCCGCTGGGTTCACAGATTTGATATTAACGGGAGAGAGAATTGAAGCTGGCATCAGGTCAGGCAAGATACAGAAGGCTGCCTCTACAAGTGCTGAGAAGAGGCCATTTAAGAAAGAAGCAAGCGCCGTCTATGGCCCTAGAAGACAAGTCAAGCCCGAAAGTCGCCAAGCCGTTAATGCTTTGGTCATCTCTAAACCTGTTGTTGCTCCTCAGCAGTACAATCAGCAAAGAAGTGAAAGGCCCAAGAGGCAGTATACCCGATTGAGTATGACATTATCTCAAATTCTACCCCAACTGTTATCCACCAACCTGGTGACCCTCAAAGAAGCTCCTAAGGTCGTCAACACTGCGTCCCCTAAATACAACCCGAATGCCCGGTGTGCTTATCATTCTGATAGTCCCGGGCACACTACTGATGATTGTTGGGCCTTGAGAAACAAAGTGCAAGATCTAATTGACGCAAAAGAAATTCAGTTTGAAGCGCCGGAAAGACCGAATGTTGTAACGGCTCCTATGCCCCAGCATAGGGTGAATGCCATTGAGGAAGAAGTGTATGTTGTTTCGATAGATGAAGTTGTTACCCCTTTGGAGACTGTTAAGAAGAACCTACTGCGGGCCGGTTTATTTCCGGGTTGCGGCGAAGGTTGCCCATTCTGTGCTATTTCCCTATCCGTTTGTCCCTTGCTAAGGTTAGGCATCCAAGGCCTAATGGATAGCAAGGAGATTTTATTCAAAAAGACTGCCGTTCATTTGGTTCCAATAAAAGAAGTTTCCGTGATTACCATCTTCAAAAATCCAATCAAGGCTCCCCCAAAGAAGCCTATTCAAATCTTGACAGTTGCGCCTGTGATCATTACTGTTCCAGGGCCCCTCTCCTACGTGTCTGATAAAGCTGTCCCCTGGCATTATGGGGCAGACGTATATGTAAATGGAATCAAGCAAGAATTTGATGCTAGTGCCAGTATCTGCGATATCACCGGTCCGGCTAAAGTCACCCGCAGTGGCAGGCTCTTCTCGCCGGACATTGCGCCTCCCGCTATTCGAAAACCCCTCCTCATAAAACCTGCAAGTTTATCAAGTCCTGTTGCTGATCAAATTGTGTCCCCTGCTGCCGAGTCATCAAATGCTCGGGGCAAAGGGATTGAAGAAGAGCCTGCCCGGATGGAGGCACCAATACCCGTGAATGCTGAGGCCTCCCGACAAGAAATGGAGGAGATTCTGAAAATAATAAAGAAAAGTGATTTTAATGTTGTCGAACAATTAGGGCATACACCCTCCAAGATCTCCCTGCTTTCCTTATTACTATGTTCCGAGGCCCATGCAAAAGCCTTGATCTCATTTCTCAAGACGGCCCATGTGCCGCAGGAGACGTCTGCAGTTCAGTTCACTGACTGCATAGCAAATCTGACGGCGGACAACGGCTTGGGCTTTTCAGATGCTGACCTGACCGCAAAAGGAAGAAACCACAATGATGCCCTGCATGTCTCTATTGAATGCAGGGGCACTACTCTGGCACATGTATTGGTGGACACTGGTTCTTCCTTGAATGTTCTTCCGAAAAAGGCTTTGGATCGTCTGGATTATGAAGGCCTGGAGTTGAAACCCAGCAATATCATCGTCAGAGCCTTTGACGGTTCCAAGAGGATGGTTCATGGAGAGGTTAACATCCCTATTCGTGTGGGCTCTCAAGTGTTTGACTCTACCTTTTACGTGATGGATATACGTCCATCGTACTCCTGTCTGTTGGGTAGACCTTGGATCCACAAAGCTGGGGCAGTGACCTCCACCTTACACCAAAAACTGAAGTATCCCGTCAGGGGGAAAATTGTCACTGTGCAAGGAGAAGAGGAGTATATGGTGAGCCATTTGAATTCCTTCAGGTACATCGAGATGGACGGAGAATTTATTGAAACTCCCTTCCAACATTTCGAGGAGGTACATCCAATTTCAGCAGCTGCGGAGACAATGGCCGAAGAGAATGATTCCTTGAAGATGGTTTCCCTAAGGGATGCCCGGGCTGTGGTTCAGAAAGGCAATGGTGCACACTGGGGTCAGCTTCCTGACTTCACTCAGAAGAACGACAAGTTTGGGCTAGGCTTTACTACAGAGGCTCAGAAGGCAATCCGCAAAGAGAAGATCGGAAAGGCTCCGGTGTTTATTTCCAGCTCAAGGGTGAATGCTATCGAGGAGGATGTAGAGGAAGTGGAGTTTGATAATTGGATCTACCCAACTGCCGGCGACGGACCAAACAACTGGACAGCAAAGGATTTTACCCCTATCACATTTGTCACGCAGTAATTGATTTCTTTTGATTTCCAAATTTGTAACAAACAATGTGTTAAAACTCTGTTGGCTCGGTGTCCTGCCCGGGGCATCGTAGCTCCATTTGTGAGGGCTTTTTTGTATGACATTTTCATATATCATCAATCAAAACATTGGACGTTTGTTGCATTTCAAATCTTGTGCTCCTTTTCTTTCTGTGTTATATATATTGCAAAACAGCTATATTTACACACACTCACTTATACAGGTTTCAATCCACTCTGGATCTCACTGGCAACAGCTCTGCTACCGCCAGTTATGACTTCGAAAATCCGATCAACTTGGCCGAAGACGAAGGTGAAGATGATTGCGAAGTGCCTGGTGAACTCGCAAGACTGCTACTACAGGAAGAGAGGGCTATTCAACCACATGAAGAGCCTGTGGAGACAATTAACCTGGGAACTGAGACAGATAGGAAAGAGGTCAAAATTGGTGCCAATCTAGAGCTCAGCGTGAAGCAACGATTGATCCAGATGCTACAAGACTACATGGAGATCTTTGCCTGGTCCTATGAAGATATGCCTGGTTTGGATGCCGACATTGTAGTTCACCATTTGCCAACCAAGGAAGATTGCCCTCCAGTAAAGCAAAAAGTTCGACGAATGCGTCCAGAGATGTCTGAGAAGATTAAAGCTGAGGTGATGAAACAGTTTGATGCGGGTTTCCTTGCAGTAACTTCTTACCCTCAGTGGGTTGCCAATGTTGTGCCAGTGCCGAAGAAGGACGGTAAGGTCAGAATGTGTGTCGACTACAGGGATCTGAACAGGGCCAGTCCCAAGGATGACTTCCCCCTACCTCACATTGATGTCCTTGTTGACAATACAGCTCAGCACAAGGTGTTCTCCTTCATGGATGGTTTTTCAGGGTATAATCAGATCAAGATGGCTCCAGAAGATATGGAGAAGACTACCTTTGTGACCCAGTGGGGGACCTTCTGTTATAAGGTCATGCCATTCGGATTGAAAAATGCTGGGGCAACCTATCAGCGTGCCATGGTTGCTTTATTTCATGATATGATCCATCATGAGATTGAAGTATACGTTGATGACATGATTGCAAGGTCTCAAACTGAGGAGGAACACCTTGATCATCTGAGGAAGTTGTTTGACCGACTCAAGTTGTACAAGCTGAGATTGAATCCCAACAAATGCACCTTCGGGGTGAGGTCCGGAAAATTGCTAGGTTTCATTGTAAGTGATAAAGGTATCCAGGTGGACCCTGCCAAGGTTAAAGCTATTCAAGAGATGCCGACCCCAAAAACAGAAAAAGAAGTCAGAGGTTTCCTAGGACGACTGAATTACATTGCCCGATTCATATCACATCTGACTGCTACTTGTGAGCCAATCTTCAAATTACTGAAGAAAGATCAAGTGGTACGCTGGAATGATGAATGTCAGGCCGCCTTTGAAAGAATAAAGGAATACCTCCAAGAGCCACCCATTCTTATGCCACCAGTGGAAGGAAGACCTCTGATACTATACTTGACAGTGCTTGATAATTCAATGGGGTGTGTGCTGGGGCAGCATGACGAGTCTGGCCGAAAAGAGCACGCTATTTATTACTTGAGCAAAAAGTTTACCGACTGTGAGTCTCGTTACTCACTGCTTGAGAAAACTTGCTGCGCTCTTGTATGGGCTGCTCGCCGGCTGAGACAGTATATGCTGACTCACACTACTTTATTGATTTCAAAGATGGATCCCATCAAGTACATATTTGAAAAGCCCGCTCTGTCTGGGAGGATAGCGAGATGGCAAATGATCTTAACAGAATATGACATCCAGTATACAACTCAGAAAGCAATTAAGGGGAGTGTACTGGCTGATCATTTGGCACACCAACCTGTGGACGATTATCAATCATTGAACTTTGATTTTCCGGACGAAGACATCATGGTGGTAACTGACTGTGAAGTACCTGGACCGGATGAAGGACCTGAGGAAGGATCCCGATGGTCTATGCATTTCGACGGAGCCTCCAATGCTTTGGGTAACGGCGTCGGCGCTGTAATCATATCTCCCAAGGGGACTCATACTCCACTCACCGCCCGATTATGTTTCAGCTGCACCAACAACATGGCAGAATATGAGGCATGTATCATGGGTTTACAAGCTGCAATCGACCTGAGGATCAAGTTTCTAAGTGTCTTCGGAGATTCCGCTCTCGTGATCAATCAGATCAAAGGCGAGTGGGATACGAAACACCCGAATCTCATTCCTTACAAGGAGTATGTGTCGACCTTGCTCCCTCACTTTGAAGAGATAACTTTTGAGCACTTCCCTAGAGAGGAGAATCAGCTAGCAGACGCACTAGCCACGATGTCTTCGATGTTCAAAGTTAAATGGGACAATGAGGCTCCCCAAATCACAATCTGGAAGTTGGATGAACCGGCATACTGCTGCGAGCTCGAGGCTGAGAAGGTAACTGAAAAACCCTGGTATCACGAGGTGAAGAGGTACTTGGAAGCTCAGGAATACCCTGAAGGCGCATCTGTCAATGATAAGAAGTTCATGAGGAGGTTTGCTGCAAAATTCTTCCTCAGCAACGGCATTCTCTACAAACGGAATCATGATTCAACTCTGTTACGTTGTGTGGATAAGGTTGAAGCAGAGAAAATTATGATGGAACTGCATGAAGGAACATTTGGAACCCATTCCAGTGGACACACCATGGCTAAGAAAATCCTTCGGGCAGGATATTTCTGGTCCACAATGGAAGCCGATTGTTACCAACACTCCCGAACTTGTCATAAGTGCCAAATCTATGCTGACAAGGTGCATATCCCTCCGGTTCCTTTGAATGTCCTGACGGCACCTTGGCCTTTCGCAATGTGGGGCATCGATATGATCGGTGAGATCCGACCAACGGCATCCAATGGGCATCGTTTCATCTTGGTGGCGATCGATTACTTCACGAAATGGGTCGAGGCAGCTTCCTATGCCACAGTAACCAAGAGCGTCGTGGCACGTTTCATCCGGCATAATCTGATCTGTCGGTACGGAGTCCCAGAAAGAATCATTACGGACAATGGTACCAACCTCAATAACAAAATGATCACTGAACTCTGTGAACAATTCAAGATACAGCACCACAATTCTTCCCCCTATCGGCCGAAGATGAATGGGGCTGTAGAGGCAGCCAATAAAAATATCAAGAAAATTGTGCAGAAGATGACAGTGACCTATAAAGATTGGCACGAGATGTTACCGTTCGCTCTTCATGGGTACCGCACCTCAGCAAGGACGTCAACCGGGGCAACTCCTTTCTCCTTGGTCTACGGCATGGAGGCAGTCTTGCCAATTGAAATCCAGATACCCTCTCTTCGGATAATGAAGGATGCAGACTTGAATGAAGATGATTGGATCCAAACTCGACTTGATCAACTAAATCTAATTGACGAAAAAAGGCTCACTGCTATCTGTCATGGTCAAACGTATCAAAAACGGATGATCAGGGCATTTAACAAGAAAGTCAGACCGCAAGAGTATCAAGTTGGGGACCTGGTAATCAAACGCATCATCCTTCCTCAAAGTGATCCCCGGGGCAAATGGACCCCTACTTACGAAGGACCATTTGTGGTTAAGCATGTGTTCTCGGGAGGAGCCATGATCCTAACCACCATGGATGGTGACGACCTTCCTCACCCCGCCAATGCAGACATAGTAAAAAAATACTACGCATAAATAAAAGACCCGCTAGGTTGACATGCCTAGGCAAAAATAAGGGCTTCCCGGCGAACCAAAAGGGTTCGGGCAAAAATAAGGGATGAAATGAAAAAAATCTGTACACCCGGCAAGTCGAAAACCTGAAAGGGCGGCTTGGGCAAAAATGGGTATCCCGGTGGACTGAAAACCCGAAAGGGCGGTCCAGGCAAAAGTTAGGGATAAAAGCGTAACACTATGTCTCATTGGATCACTTCGCATCCGGAAATCGGCATCAACTATCTGGCTCAGATTTCGGCATTGACCAATCAGCTTCATCTTCAACCGAGCAGCAAAGCGATGAGGCATTCGAAGACATAAAGGCAATAGCAGAGTGGGAACCCAGTGGGATTGTTCACGTAGCTGTTTTGTTTTCTTTTTCAAATTGTAAATTCTATGTTATTTGGCGGCGTCCTCTTACTAGGATGTCAGCCTCTTGTACAAAAAAACGCCTATTCACAGGCAAAGTTTAAATCAATACAAATTCACTTGTCCATACAAATTGCCATTGTTTTTCTTTTTCTGTTTTGTCTTGCGAAGAACGTCCAATGTTCATTTTTGATATATGCATTTGACATTAAATTGCTGATCCCTAAATGTTTGCATATGAAAAAAGAGATTAATTACAAGTGACATCAAAGACAGGGGGAATGTGGGGTTGTTTAATGCGGTCTAGTTGTTTTGTCCACCAAGGCACCAAGGTAGGTTCAACTGAAAAAATGGCCAAATCATCTTAACTCCCCGCGGAGTAAAACAAGGTTCAGCAGCACTTTCCCCGAGCAGGAGTCGATTCCCCGTCGATCCTAAAAAGGGCACAACATTCCCCGGCAGGTCTTAAAAGCTCATCCCCAGTGGATTCTGCGAGCTTATCCCCGGCGAAGTACGAACGTCTCGCCCAAGTTTTATTTAGAGTTATTTCCTCACAAGGACTTATAACTGGGTTATCCTCAGCTAAAAGCCACGGAAGACCGTTCTCGGCGAAAGTCCCTTCAATCCCCAGCGAAGTCTATCTTTGGTTTTCCCAAGCAGAGTTTATCTTTGGGGTTTCCCCAGTGGAGTTTATCATCATTATTCTCAGCGGAATCCATTGTTAAAGTCCTCAGCAGGCCTCTCGTCAGAGCTTCGGCCAAATATCTCTTCCGCAAAGCAGCTTCCCGGCCTTTCGTCAAGGATTTATCTTCCTAAGATGAAATTACACCCATAAACATTTCACATTTTCATACATCTTGCTTACGTACATGACGAGACACATACAACATCAAATGTCGAACATCATGACATCATGCATATCATACATCATGACATTGCATACAGCTTACGTCTTTGCCTTTTCAGGAAAAAGACAATCTCAAAAAACGACTACTTTCAACTGTCACAATTCCAGATTCGATACCTGTATCTAGCCAGGGCACATCTGAGAGTGATCAGTTTCCAGACTCGACTCCTGTATCTAGCCAGGGCACGTCTGAAGAGTTCGAAGATTCGACTCCTGTATCCAGCCAGGGCACATCTATCAACTACAACATTTCCAGATTCGATTCCTGTATCCAGCCAGGGCATATCTGTTGACCATATTTCCAGACTCGACTCCTGTATCTAGCCAGGGCACGTCTGCAGAGTTCAAAGATTCGACTCCTGTATCCAGCCAGGGCACATCTGTGAGCAACCGATTGAAGATTCGATACCTGTATCTAGCCAGGGCATATCTGCATAAGGAGACTGAAGATCAAACACCTGTAACAAGCCAGGAAAACATCTGTCTTTCTTAAAACACACAAGTTCTCGCTAAGGAACCTCTTATGCGATCAACACTTCCAAATGGCATCTATAAGCCCATTCCCGACAAAGTTCTATCACTTTTCCAGATGGCATCTATAAGCCCATTCCCGACACCACAATTGTTGAGACTCCAGCATGCGAGTGCAAATTTCCGGGCACTCTAGTGTCCAATCTCCTTTTACCCTCGAGTCACGAAAGGCAAACTTGCCAATCTAACTCTTCAGGTTCAAGAAGATTGAACAGGGGCAACTGTTGTACCCCAAAATTTGCCCTCCCATTTCCTCAACATTTTCTCATCACAAGACCTTTGAAGATCAAGATCCAATTAGGGTTTCCTCTGCTCAAGACTTCTCCTTGCACTGTGGACTCAAATTAGGGTTTGTGTTTGCCTAAAGATGTTTTGACCTAAAATGCCTAAGATGACTTTCATGCTTCATATTGGACTCCCAAGTTTACCCATACCAAGTTTCAAGTCTTGATTCCAAGTTTTTCCCAGTCAATTGGACAGTTGACCTAGAAATCAGCTGTATTGGGGAAAAAGCCAACTGTGGCCAATTGACAGTCAAACCTCATGAAATTTGGTCCACATCAACATTATGAACTCACATGGACCATTTGATCAAGTTTGAATCACAATTCCCCAAGAAATTTGATCAGATCACCAAAAGGGCAAAATGGTCATTTTTAGGGTTTTGACTGCACAAAGGCAATTTTTGACTGTTTGACCTAGCCAATGGCAAACCAAGCTCACATATGGACTCAAGGACCCCATGGAATTATCTTGACATGTTCATCAAGCTCAAAAGATCCCAAGTACACAAGATTGACAGTTGAATTTCCCAGTCAATTGATCAATTTTGACTGTATACTGAAAAGTCAAACTTTGACTTTTTGGTCAAAATCAAGAGTCAAGATTCATTTTTCATCAAAACATTACAAATCATGAAACTTGTTCACCAAGAAATCACAAAATGCAAATTAGGGTTTGAAAATGGAATTTTTCATAACTTAGAATTTTTCTAAGTTATGGAAAACCCTAATTTTTTCCCAACTTTGCCCCATCTTTTCACCATGATCCATTGGGATTCAAACAAAAGTCAAAACATGAAAGTTGTAGCTTGTTGCAAAATCTACAACTTTGATTCACAAAGTTTTCTCATTTGAAGCTTGTATCTCAAGTTATGATTTTTTGAATAAGGGCACTAAACCATCTTTTAACTTAGTGAAATTTGACCTATTTTGACAAGGTTTTCTACCCTACTTCAAGACCACTTTTCATACCCTTCCACTTGGAATTTCAAATTGCATTTCAAAGATGGATTGTAGTACACATTACAAGCTTTCCAAAATGTCCAAGAACTCATCAAACAACCTCATAACTTGAGAGATTCGAATTTCACAAGTTGGCAAAAATTCACTTTTGTTCTTCATCAAAGCATGTTCATAAACTTGGCAAATTTGAATTCAGCATGCTTAAGCTACATTGCAGGCCTCTAATCCCATTCTCACTCAATAATTCAATGCATATCCTTTGTGTTCTAACATTATTTTGCTCATTTGGATAATACACACAAAATCAAGCCTAAACTAGAAAAAGCATGTTATCCATTCTTGTAAAGTGATACTTTATGGCAACTTTGCAAATCTATGAGGTACAATGCAGATCTTTGAAGCAAAAAAGCATAGGCATATCCCACTGATCAAGACTCAAAGGTGCAGCATAGATTGAGGCATTGTACTAGCCTAGAAACCAAGTTGACATTTGCTTGCTTCACATAGAAGTAACATCCATAACTTATGCTATCTCTCATATCAGTCAAAAAACACAGCACAAAAGATATCAAACACATTCCATAGACCAGATTGAAGCTTTTGCACGAGCCATTTCCCTTTCAAACACCCTCCATCTCAGAATCATCCTCAAACTGCAAAAACAGGGGTGCCCCTGCAGTTTGAGTGCAATCTCTCAATCCCTTCAAGCATTTCTGTCCAAACCTGTTCCTCTACCTTCCTTACAACATATGCAAGCTATCCATAAGCTAAGGCACGATCTGTAGTTGCTCTAACCACTTCCACCATTTTCACATCTTTGACTTGCAGGTGAAGTTCTATAGCTTGATACAAGAAGTTTCAAGACAAAGTGAGCATTGAAAAAGCATCCCTGGACTTCAAGGAAGCTTTTCCAATCATTACATTGCACTGAAAGTCTCTCATTCTCCACATAGAAGTTCAACTGCACAGGTAAAAGTTTGAATTCGTATCTCTCTTATTAGGCATATTTAGTCTTAAGTTTGTGAAGAAACAAAGTCCTACTCATAGCCCTGAACATGTACATAGCTTTACTTTTCATTTCTTTTGTCTGAGTGAAGAGAATTTGAGCTCTGAAAATGGTAGAAAAACTAGGTCAGAAAAGAGGGGGAGAGAAATTCTCTCTCATCTTGGAGAGATAGGTCATGTTCTTTATATGGTTGAAATCGTCTCTTAATGCTCTACACTTTTCATGTTATGAGTTTTGCTTGAAAGTCCAGGAATCCAGAGTTAGAAAACGCGTGTTCTGTGAGAAGAAAGATGTACAGAGGTTGAAGAAGAAGTGATCTGGGCTGGGCCTGGATTTGTTTCCTTTTCACACCCCATTTTTGTTGTTTACACCCCCTGAGCCCATTTGTTTATTTTTCAACATTTTTGACTTTTTCTTTTTGGGTTGACTTTGTTTATTTTTTCTCATGCCATTAAAATTTTTAAAATATTTTTTCCATCATTTTTTGTATTTATGGCATATTTGTTTGTTTATTTCTTTTATTTATATACAAATATATATATACACTATTATTAAAATAAATAGAAAATAATGTAGATACATTTTTATTTTTATTTTTACTTTCTGAAAATATTTCACACAAAAAATACTTTTATTTATTTTATTAAAATATTAAATAAATATTTATTTTGTATAATACTCATTTAGGGTTTAATATATGTATATATACATGTTTATTAATATATTTAAGATAAAAATATAAAATACTTGATTTTCTTCATTTTTATTAATATTTGATACAAAAATACTTTTTTTCACAAAATACTTCATTTTTTATTTTATTTTTGTACATAATAAATAAATAGTAGAATTAAATTAGATAATAATACTTTTTATATAAAAATTAGGGTTTTTCACCTTAAGTCCAAAATACTAAAAAATAAATACATTTTTATTTTCTTTTTTTTCCTTTTACATAAATATTTTCTCATACACATAAAAAACTTTCCTTTTTTACATTTTACATATTTATTTTATTCACCTTTAAATTATGCAATTTATTTACTATGCAAATATCCAATTGTTGTAATAATCTAGATTTAAATTCTTGTCTATATCCCCATTTGAACATTTGTACCCCCCTTCCCATATTTGGTTGTGTAATAGCTTAGTAATTTTAATTTCGCACTTTATTGCTTTCTAAATAATAACATGCTAGAATTAGGGTTTGTATGCGAAAAAACGATAAAAAATAGTTTGACCTAATACAAGATAAACAAGCATGAAAAGGGACACACAAATCACACTTACACCCCCTAGGGTATTCCACTTGTTGCCTTCAAATAAATGGGCCATATTGTATGTTGAACGTCTTTGGGCAAAGCAAACAGTTTGAATGATCATAGTCCCTCGATAAAACTTTTCAAAACAAACAAAACAAATGATCTAGTCCCTTAGAGAAATTGCCCAAAGACATTTAATGTCGTTACAATCATGGTCTAAACGATGACCCGCGCCTGTCCCTTTCACATCCTAACACAAAGTTGCCCACCAACACAATGGTGGTGCAAACTTGTTAAAAGGGTTAAAGTATAGCAATGATCTTTTGAGAAATTTAGGAGTAGATAACCTCTTAGTTACTTGAATTTACTTGCAAAACAAAACACTTGCCTAATTTCAAAACCACAATCCACTACACTTTCAAAACAACTTTCAAAAACAAATGAAAACCTTTTCAAAAGACATACATCTTTGTATACATCCCCACATGGATCATTACAAAGGTTGCCACCACATTGGCCTCTTTTCAAAACATTTTCAAAACCCACACACTCAAGCACCATTTAAAACAATTGAAAACAAAAGGCAAGTGATCTAAGCAAGTAACTAAGAGCCCATGGATAACCATGGATAGAAAGGGTGCTAATACCTTCCCTTTCTATAATCTACTCCCCGAACCCAAGAAAACATCTCAAAAGGTTTTTGCTGTGCTTTTTAACCTTTCCTTAGGATAAAATAAAAAGTCGGTGGCGACTCTTGCTAACCGCAACATTTGCGAATACAAACGCAAACCTCAAGTCAGTTCTCCCACCGTATCACAGTAGGTACTTACTTCGGTTCAGTTAAATCAGCCCTAAGATTTCTCTGATTCTTTATCCAGTTAAAGTTAATTCAAGACCTTTCTTTGGTTCAGTCAAATCGACACTAAGATTTTCTGATTCTTACCCAGTCAAAGATAACTCAAGACCTCTGATGGTTCATTTTAAATCGACCAATGATTTGTTTTGATTCTTTTCCGGTTGATACTTTCCCTGGTTCAGTTAAATCGACCCTAGATTTTCTGATTCTTACCCAGTTAAAGAAACTGTAAAGCCTGGAGTCCAACCAGATAACAATTCAATGTCTACAGTTACTGCGAAGCCTGGAACCGACCGGGTAGCAGTTAATTTCATATTCCCCAATAAAGTCGTTGTGAAGCCTGGAATACGACCAGGTAGTAGTCAGCCTTATCATCCTCAATAAGTCGCTGTGAAGCCTAGATCCTGACCAGATAATAGCTTGCTTTCGTCTCTCCAGTCAAGAGATAACTCCCCAGTAAAGTAACGGACAATTGAAGCTCCTAGACTCTATTTCCCAAAACTGAGACCAACATTCTGCAGCGGAGTCCACCTCAATGACAGGAATAAGAATCCCCACAAAGGAATATCTCGTGAAATCAGCATGTTCTCTAGATGGCATCTTTAAGCCCATTTCTGATGACTCTTCATCATTTTCTCTGGATGGCATCTTTAAGCCTATCTCTGAAAATCTTCTTTCATCTTTTCCAAATGTCATCTATAATCCCATTCCCGATATTATCCACCAACAGTGCTACTTCAGACGAGTGCAAATTTCTGGGCACTCTACTGTTCAATCATCTTCCACCTTCAGATCACGAAAGGCAGACAAGTCAATCTACATCCTCAAGTTTAAGAAGATTGAACAGGGGCAGCTGTTGTACCCCAAAATTTTCCCTCTCATTTTACTCAACACATGCACATTGGGGTCCCCAACTTGCCCATGGATGACCAAGAATTGACCAGACAAATTCTCCTCCTAAAGGCAATGAACTTCTAACTAGGGTTTCAATTTTCACCAAGATGTGTGAATTCCAATGGTCTCAAATGTTGTATATGGTCCTACTATGTCCTCAAGGTTATCCATGCCAAATTTCATGCCTTGCACAATAAGTTTGCTCAATCAACTGCTCAAATGCCTGGAAATCAACTGTATTAGGTAAAAAGTCAACTGTGACCAATATACAGTCAAACATCAAGATTTTTTTTCTCAAAAATCAACATTTTGAAGTGATATCCATCATTTTATCAAGGTTTGATCATGATTCCTCAAGAAATGCTCCTAACTCATCAAAAGTCAAAAATTGCAAATTAGGGTTTCTATAGGAAAAGTCAACAAAACTTTGACCAGGCATAACTTTCTCATACTTTATCATAAATTTTTCCACCAAAGCTCGTTTTGAATGGAGTCCAATTCCCTACAACTTATCTTCATCCCCCAAGTTCAAGAAATTCCCCAGTTAAATGATACAAGCTCAGACATTATAGGTCTTTTCAAAAAGTCAACAAAAACACCTTCTGGGTCAAAGCTCCCTACATGAAAATGGAACATCCAATTGAGATGAAACCAAAAGGGTTGTTTATAGGACATCCTAAGCTCTCTAAAAAGTCAAATAAAACCCTCATAGGGTTAAAATTAAGGGAGATATGTATTGCCAAAGTTGACCTATTTTTGGAAAAGTGCATGAAGCCAATATTGACCAAACTTGAACTTCTTCCAAATGGGCCTATCTTTTTATGTTTGAAACTTGTTTCTAACATGGTCCACTACCTCTAAGCCCATCCATGCCTTATTTTTTCATTTATTTTATTTATTGTGATTTTTGATTACTAAAAATTCAATTTAAATCAAATAAATGATAAATAAAATATATGAAGATTGCATGGGCTTGATTTCCAAATCTCTTACGACCTAAAATAACTCAAGATAGGCTGGAAAAACACGTGGAGCTTATTTGTGTAAGATTTGGCAAATTTTGGAAATATTTCATTTTATTCCAAACACTACAAGAAAAATGATAGATTGGGACGGTTATTTTGGCTGATTACGACGGTTAAAACCGTCGCAATTTACAATCTACGACGGTAGAAGTACCGTCGCAGAATCGTGCGTCCCCAGCCTATTTCGCGACGGTTGCAAAAACTGTCACGCACAACAGATGGCGACGGTTATATACCGTCGTGAATTTGACTTTATTTTTTGTTTTTGTTGTTGTTTGCGACGGTTATATACCGTCGTGAATTTGACTTTATTTTTTGTTTTTGTTGTTGTTTGCGACGGTTATATACCGTCGTGAATTTGACTTTATTTTTTGTTTTTGTTGTTGTTTGCGACGGTTATATACCGTCGTGAATTTGACTTTATTTTTTGTTGTTGTTGTTTGCGACGGTTATATACCGTCGTGAATTTGACTTTAACCGTCGTAATCTGATTTATAAATTTCAAATAATATTTTTATTTAAATTATTATTTAGTAAAATAATTTTAAATATAATATTATTTTACTATTATATTTTACTATTATATTTAAATTATTATTTACTTTAATATTTTTTTATTTATAGTATTTTTATTTTATTTTCTATCACTTTTCAACATTGTTTTGAAATGAGCAATCCAATTGTTTTGAAATATTTACTAACTCAGTATTATTAATTCAGTTGGGAAACCATTTGTAAAATAATGCAAGGAGACATTGCTTTTGCTATTGAAGCGTGAGATTTCCGTGAGATACCAGTACTTATTATTGGGAGAAAAGATTTATGAATTATTGCACATTGTAATATGCTTATACCACCTTATAACTTTGCTACAAGTTACCTATAACAAGTGAGATTTTCCGATTTTCAGGAACTATAACAAAAAGAGGTTAGCTCCGAAATCTCTTGATCATTTTGCAATCTTTGCATCCATTTCTCTGACCAACTTAGCAGCTACCATAGCAGTCATTCCATCAACAGTATCGCGTTGTGGGTTGAGTTCAACGACGTCTCCAGCAACAACATCACCTTGAAGATTGTGTAGGATGTTAAGAACATCGCGGAAAGAAAGACCTCCCGGTTCAATATGAGACACTCCCGGAGCAAATGCAGGATCAAGACAATCCACGTCTATCGAGATATACACCCCTTTCACACCTTCCCCTAGTTTCTGCACAAGGAAATCACCAAGGTTTAAAAAGAACATACAAATGCACAAGTTAGTATCAATACATGCACACTCGGCATCAAGGGCACTTGTAGCTTCATCAAGAAGTAATATTTTTGGATCTTTCAAAATTGCTCTTCCAATTGCAACTCTTTGCTTTTGACCTCCCTAGAGTTGAGTTCCATGTTCACCAACCATTGCGTCTAGTCCCTAAGATCATTAACCATGTTTAAACAAAATGATTAAATAAAAAAGAACACGCTCAATATGAAGGGGCAGAATATTTCAAACTGTAAAATAGAATTTACTATGACGTTACATGTACATTCAGGAGGAACATGAATACCTTGTACTAATACAGTGAATTGATCGATGAAGCTCCAGCTTGGAGGAATAGAAGCAAGCAATTAGTTGTTATGCAATGTACTCATACTCCTTCATGTAATATTAACATCAACCATGAAACTCAATCACTGTCATACAGGTTAACATAAACAATAATAATTGAAAGCATGTATTTAAAAAAAATGTGAGCAATAATCACTTACAAAATAAAGAAGAATGCAAACAACCCCGATGGAAATGTAAGCATCGCAAAATTGAATCTGTAACCTTGATAAAGGCCAAATCTAGCGATTAGAGTTCCTATGTTATAACTGATACAAATTAAACGAAAAGACTCGAATTTCAATAACACTTACTACAAATATTTCACTCACATGTGTAGTAGTGTAAATAAAACAACAAACATTAAAATTGTCATTTGTTAGGTGCCATCATCACAATACCCTATAAGACCAGTCAAGTATTTATGATGAACTATAGCAAAACATTTGGCCTTTCAATCACAAAGGATAAAACTTGTTAACTGTATTTACACTCACACAGGCATGATGACATTTGCAAGTTAGTTAATCATACTACCTCTACTTGAAATTGTAGATATCCTTGAGCTGATGAGAAAGATAGCATTTTGACAGCTACGTCAATATCATCACAATCCAGCCATGGTAGACTATTTCAGATGCTTCTTTCCCCCACCACCTTTTCAAAGTTTCTGGTAATGCTTAATACTTCTTCATAGGTGAATTCTTGTTTCTTTGACTCTAGTTCTTGCTTTATTCTTGAATAAGCACCAACCTTGCTCACCTGATGGGAAGCTATGACGAAGAAACACATTCATTATCGAAATGGAAGAAAAAGTACCACGAAGATTGAGAAACTTACATGTGTGATGAATAAACTATATAAAAAATATACCTTTGCAATAACATGGTAGGCTGTCAAGGTTCTAAGAAAATACTTCATCTCTTAAATTGCTTCAACATACAAATAAGGAATACATAATCCCTAAAATGTTTCCTCTTTCATGTAACTCACCACTAACTAAGAAGTTTCATTGGCCTTTGCATTTTCTTCTAAACCTTCCAATTAAATTGACCCCTGTGAAATTTAATATTATTCAACCAAGAATGAAACACATGAAAATTAAGTATAAAACTACACAATAGTACTTCAATAGTTCAACTTTTACAATAACATATACTGTCCAAAAAAAAAATCTTTTCTGAAAGGTATCGATTTGGCAGGGGAAATAGGGCATGAAAAGTTATTTTTCAGTTCTTTTGGCAGGGGATTGATTATTCTCTGAGGATCGAGCTCTATGGGTAGTTGGGGAGATTGTTTCCTACTGCTGCTATCACATTTCATCAATTATAACAATGCTTTCTCTTATTCTGCATTGGCATTATTTACTGTTTAATTCCCTAGAAATCTGGTTTGCATCACAATAGCACGTCATTTTACATGAGTGTGATGTCTGTTCCATCAGTCCAGGGTAGCAGAAGAGCTTCCAAAAGGAATTTGATCTATATAATAGAGATTTACATACATTTTAGACACCACATCTGCCATAAGCAAAAAAGAAATAGTGGTTTACATCTCTTGATGTAGTGCTGCTTGTGCAGTCTAGAGTAACCAAACTAATCAAAAAAATGCAGCAACATGGGGAATGAAAGAACCAGGATAGAAGAATTTAAATTAAATGTCAAAGCTTCCAACTAAAAGTGCAGAGTGTAAACATTTATCCCAAAAACAAAAGGTATGGTGCAAACATGAAAGGGATGTCGTATCGCTGGGCAATACAAGGTAGAAACAGTATGTCCTCTAAGCATAAGCTATGTAGAAAATCATGATATAAATGCATTGAATCGAACAAAAAGTAAAAGAATCGTTACCACGGGTCCATGAAGAGGATCAGAAGCGATGAATTCCTCAACATCAGAGTCAGACCAGGAAGTGAGGGGTTTATCACGCTTGATGAAGTTGGAATAATTGCTCATAAACGAAAACCTCTCGCCCCAAAACTCTTTGTAGCCTTCCCAGAAAGACTGAGGTGATGAATCTTGCGTGTTACCTGCCATCGCCACCGTTTTCCCCCTTCAATTGTTTCACTCTGCAGCCACAAATCAAGAAAAATCGATCAATTAAACAAAATCGATGGATTTCCCCATAAAAAATCATTCATGCAAAATCTGAATAAATTGTTCATTTCAAATTAAATGGATGAGATTGATGGATAATAGAAATTGGAGTCTGAAACAAACCAGTGAGAAGAGTAAGCTGACGAGCACGGTACTTTTCTGCTGTTTAGGTTTGCCAAATGAATGTGCTTTTTGGGTGCGACGGTTGTTTTACCGTCGTGAAGGGTAAGGGTGTTAAGCTAACCGTTATCGAAGAAGCTAGGAAAAGGGCTGCTGCAGCTCAACAAGCAGTTGCTGCTTAAATCTCTTCTGCATGAATTTATAATAGACTCGAGTGTTTGGTAGTTTTATTGACGCTATTGGTTTCTTTTGCATTTTGTCTGAGATTTTATCTATTGAATTTTGACTTGTTGCTCTATGCAACTTTTGTTGTGTCTGCTGCTATATTTATTCTTGAAGGAATCTTTTCACTCCGTAGTTTTGAATCATTTTGATAGTACATAATCTCTATAGCCAATTTGCTAGTGCAAACCATATACCTGTGATACTGAATGATTATGGTAAACTTGGTAGTATCATAATAATATTCAGTTGGGTCCAGTTTTATTGATAGAATAAGAAGAGAGTACTAACTAATTTTATAATTATAAATAGACAACATGTTTATTTATTGAAGTCTATAGACATGTTTGTCTAAAACAATATTATGTAGTTGAAAAATAGAAAAGTTGTTTTGAATTATCAAACAGTCTCAATTTGTTTTTCACTGCCTTACGTCCCAAATATTGACATGGATGGTTGCAATTCAGTTCAGATCTCTATGGTTCTTGGAACTACATTTACATTAAATAAATAGATAGATGGTTGGGAGTTTGAGGCATATGACAGTCGCAATGCCAAACTTAATGTATGTTGTCAGCCTCATTGGTAGGTTTATCGAATAACAAATTGAACTCCATCATCAAGTAGTAAAAAAATAATGCTTTCTTGACTTTCTAAGCCTTACATAATCTGAAACTAAGACTTCTAACATGACAATTCATTTGAAACGGATGGAGTTACCAGAGTTTAACTGCCTACCGCCGCCGCTGGGGATGGCAGCTGGCCAGACAGTGTATGAGCATTGGTTAACGATGTCAAATCTCGCTGCCTGTGCAGATATCAAGCACAGACTAAATAGAGAAAATACTGATATTTTTATGAGAGACATTTTTCTGGGAGTGAATTAAACAATTAATAATAAGGATGAGAAGAGAGTATTTTGTGAGTAGAATGTGGGAATTGAGGCAAGTTTATATAGGCCACAAACGTGACCTTAATTATTATGATACTCAAGTGCCGTATGTGGAAAATTATTTAAACTAAAAAGTCTAGTTTTTCATGCTCTTTCAAAATTGCAAATAATGACTCACACGCCGTGTCTATTACTATATATCAAAGTTAGTCTTGATGACATAAAACAAGCATGAGTATAATACAGTTAACTAGCCATTAACTATAAACACTGAAAATGAAATTCTCACCTTAGCAATAGACTTTGAGCAGCCAAAGAAGCAGCGGAATATTTCACCTCTGCAATAACAGCAGGGGTTGCAAGGGAGTTAAAATCTAGACAGGTATGTTATATTAAGATGCATCAAACTATAAACTTTTTATACACGTGAATAAAACAGAAAACAGTTGAAGAATCATTTATGTTGACATGATCCTGCAACTCAGAAAACAGAAGACAAAGGGAGTCGAGAAGAAAACTTGCAGCTGACGAAGAATATCAAGTGTAGAATATCATCTTTGCATATCTTTGAAACTCCGTCCAAGGTAGTGGAACGTTGAACCAATCAGGTCAAATGGCACCAAGATGGAAAGGAAAAGATGCAAAATCGAAAAAGGATGCAGAGGCTGAGGCACTTAAAGAACCCATGTCAAAGATTGTATCGCAACTTCAGTCTTCTTTAGTTCAATCAAATGCTTGTGGATCTCTCTCTGATAGTTCTGTCCACATAGCAGTGCAAGCTGAACAACTTGACCTGCTTGATAAAGCATACTTTGGTCAACCTGTGAGAAATGTTGCAAAAGACATGTACTGGTTTCAATTAACCTTGGAGGAAGCATTCTACCTATGTTATTCCTTGAAATGCCTCAAGATTAATCGTGGTGCTGATACTAGTCCCTTGAATGATGAAGAGTTGTGGCATTGCTTCAACTCCAAGAAACAAGCATTCTCTTTTTACTACAAGGCTTATTCTCACCTTCGAATGAAAAACTGGGTTGTAAGGTCAGGGGCTCAGTATGGTGTAGACTTCATTGTCTATCGTCATCATCCTGCACGGGTCCATTCTGAGTATGGTGTACTTGTTCGATCACAGGATAATGATGATGATGATGTAAATGGAAGATTGAGAGTATGGTCTGATGTTCAATGCACTACTCGACTTCTTGGAAGTGTTGCAAAAACCTTATTAGTTTTGTATGTTAACAAAAATGGTCACAGTGACGGGTCTCCGTTATATTTGGAAAACTATGCTGTTGAAGAGCGCACGATCTCTAGATGGAGTCCTGAACAATGTCGTGAAAGATCCTTATAGATATTTCTTCTTATTAGTAGTACTATTATTCCAGTTCTACATCATTTAATAACGGGAAGTCGTAATAAAAAAACGGTGCCTGATGAGAGAATCGGAACATCTCCTCTTTAGGAATCCTCTTAACCTCATTCTGGTCCTGGTGCCTTTGAAATACTGTCCTAAAGCCAGGAAACTTAACAAGGGGAGTGACTGATATATCAATATTATTATTACAATTGCAAAACGACTACTATCCCATTTGGATCAGTATATGGTCCTCTTATATCAGTTTTATGCCTAAAACAACAAATTAGAAAACCTAAAAAATCATAAAAAGAAATAAAACCCTAAAATAACAAATTAGAAAACCTAACATCAATTCAATATATTCAAACTCAAAATCAATCATCACAAAGAGCTCAACCATAAGATTCAAGTGAATCTCCAATGCTGAAATCAATGGCAGAGAATGAGAGAGATGAGAACAATGCAAAAAGTGATACATAAAACTTACTGTGTTTGAAGAGATGAACGCAGAGGATGTAGTTTCCATTGCTGTGCGTTTTTTGGTGTGAAGATGAGCGATTTGAAGAGATTCCGGGTTTCTTTCGGTGTGAAGAAGAACGCAGAGGATGTAGTTTGAGTTTGCACTATAAATCATTATAATTAATTCATTTCTATTATAATGAGAATATTTTTTCATTCAATTTTGTGCAAATGCATTTTTGTGGAATATTTTTAATCTTGAAAAGAAATAAAAGTGAAGAATAATGAACTCATAAATTTTCAATTTTTTAATTTCTTTTAGTTCTAAGATCTTTTTTAGTACTAGACATTGGATAATATATTTTAGGGTTCATAATTTGTAAATCTAAATTTTAATTTCATGTTATATTTGAATGTGTTAATGATGGATATAAAATCAAATTTATATAAATCTCAAAAAAAAATTGTTTTACCGCGACAGGTGTTTTACCGTCGTGCCCATGAGAATTTTTAAAGGTTTTGGGTGCGACGGTTGTTTTACCGTCGTGAAATGAATTTTAGGACGGATAATTTTACCGTCGTGAAAGGTTTAAGGGTGCGACGGGTGCTTTACCGTCGTGATATGCCTTTTAGGACGGTTAATTTTACTGTCGTGACTAGTTGTTGGTGAAAAATCAATGTTAAAAGTGTTAAATGGGGGCCGACGGTTGTTTTACCGTCGTAATAATAATATTATGATGGTTAAATATACCGTCGTAAAATAAATATTAGGGACGGTTGGTGTCAACTGTCGTAAACACTGTCGCTATATGTCAATTACGACAGTTATCACATAACTGTCGCAATTTTTGTGTCGTTAAACACTAATTTTCTTGTAGTGAAAATAGATATTTTCTCATGAAAGCATGGATATTACTCCTTATTTGTTAACCTAATAAGACCTAATATATATGCACAAGAATTCCAAACCACAAGGGGGCGCATCTGTATCATACCCAACCTCTCAAAGTTGTCAAAGATTCTCAAAAACTTCCAAAATACCTAGAAGCTTCAAACCATATTCTTCAGCCGTGTTTAAGGAATTTCAAGTCGAGCATCATTCTCCTGAGGTTGCCAGGGGTTGATATCATCCCTTGTTCACCATAAATCAGCGCCAGAACCCCCTCTTAAAGAAGCTTCGGTTGGGTAAGTTGTGATTTCTAGATTTCGTGATGATTTCAATTGTTGTAAGCATGCTAACATAGTTCATACACATCATTGTGAATGTTCTAACGTTCTACATGGAAACTTTAGTGCAGAAAAAGCCTTGTGCCATTGTTAGGGCACAAAGCATTTAAAGCTTCATATCTCATGATACCGACCTTTTCAGGACAAACCAGCCATGCCACCAGATTCGCAAGGGCCTAATTAGTCCAGTAGGATTGTTTTTATGTTTGTTTGCATCAAATTTCGCAGGTTTGAATTTTGTCCAACCGGAGATGATGATTGGAGCCACCGCCTGTGGTGGTTTGACCAGTCGGGGACTTTGCATGGCATATTAGGATTATGTGATTGGTTCGTTCAAATATTAGGGCCCCACTTAGCACGCGTGTCTTGCATAGTCAGCATCAAGCTTGGATTTGTGTTATATATTTATTAATGTGTTTATGCTACCGGATGTATGGTCGTCCCAACGGTTGAGACAGCGCGCTTAAAGCTTTGTGTATGTACATGGGTAGGGGTTCGATCCCTGCCTCTTGTATATTATTTTTCTGAATATTTCTTGCAGATCCTATGCTTTGGGTTTTAGCGCGTCCACCATGCATCTCCAGATCTCATCCATTAGATCACTACAAGGTCAGATCCAGCGCCCAACAATTAATCCTCATGGTGGACCCTTAAACACATCCCCCACTGGATCAGGCGCAGTCATTGTGCCAGCATATAGGGGCCTAGCAGATTAAGTTTCACACCCCTAATTTGCTTCATACATCAGGCCCATTTTCCATTTCCTTTCTCTATTAATTTTATCCATTTAATTGTTTTATGTTTTTTTAAACCAACTTTATCTTAATTAAAATCATAAAATCACAAAAACAAAATAGACTTAGGACTTTTTCTAATTAATTTAATTTTTGGTAATTAATTTAATTATTCTACTTATTTCCTTAATTAAAATCAATTAGAATTAGGATTAATCACTTCAAATCTTTTTCTTAATAAACATCAAAAATATTTTATTAATCTATTAGATTTTTAGGGTTTCAAGCTTGTTCATATTTTAATCTCTGCGCACTTATCATTTTCTGTTTTATTATTTTTTCAATTTATTGTATCTGTACACAGTTTTAATAGTTTAACTTAGGGTTTATTTACTGCTTTTAAATTTCCGAACCCCCAAGTTTTGGTTTGTATCCCCTTCCCCGAGGCCTTGTAATAGCTAGGTTTAATTCTTGTCGTTTAAATTCTTGCACTATTATTAACTGTTTAGATTAATAGGATTGCATGAAAAAGACTGTAAATTAAAACGATTAGATCACTCTAAAATTGCAAGATAAATGAATTGAATCAATACACTTGCACATGCTCACCCCTAGGGTATCTCCCACTTCAGTTGCCTTCGAAACTGTCACAATTCTCGAAACGTGAGAATTTTTAGTGACTGTCCTTGAGTTCAAGAGATCACAAGTCCCTCAATGACCCTTTCGATTGTTTCCTCGGTTAAAAAAGTGATCTTAGAACTTTAGGACAATTACTAAGAGTTCTTGCCCAGTTTCCTTAGTGACTGTAAACGTCCCTTTGATAGTCCCTCAAACATCAAACGATAGGGCTACCTACTCACTAATAGTAGTATAGCATTATCTAAAGGAAAGGAGGAAAAGAACACCTTTTTTGAGTAGGTAGATAGTTGTTAAGTACTTGCTCAAAAATAATCACTTTCACACCACACTTTCAAACATTTTCAAAAACGCTTTATCAACACTCTTGAAGACTGATACAAGAGTTATCATAAAGCAAACAAACTTCTCAAAACACACAAACATGAAAGCAATTTTCAAAATGAGAAAGTACCTAAGAGCCCGTGGAAAACCACGGATGGAAAGGGTGCTAACACCTTCCCTTTCCATAATCTACCCCCCTTACTCATAAAATCTCGAAAAAGGTCTTTTTCTGTTCTTCTCACCCTTTCCTTTGTTGGATAAAAGAAAATTCAGTGGCAACTCTTGCTTACCGTGACATTCGCGAATTAAAAATGAAAACCAGTATAACAATCGGTTCTGCCACCATTTATCAACTTACAACTCTTAACGAGAGTTGAATATCACAAAAAGGGAATAAAATCACAATTTAAATATAGTGAAAACGAATGGATTAATTCAAGACAAACATATGTAATGCATTAATGAAACAAAGTTTAACTTTAATAGATAAGTGTTTGAACAAACAAAAGAAATTGCAATTGAAAATTCAAAATGAAATGACGCTCTCAATGATTTGGCATGGGAGCAGTGATCATGTTGGGAGTCTCTGGAGGGTCAAACTCAATCTCCTTAGCATTAATCATATCTTGAATTTTGTTCTTCAGATCCCATCAACCATTTGTATCATGTCCAGGACTATCAGAATGGTATGCACACCATTCATTGGGACGGTAACTAGGTGTAGAAGTATTGGGATTCCGAAGAGGAGCCTTTAATGTAATCATCTCTACCTTCAACATGTGTTGTAATGCTTGAGCCAGTGACATGTTGATTTTGGTGAATTTTCTCTTAGGTGCAACCTCCTTACGTTGATTCCCTTGTTGATGTTGTCGCACCGATGCAGGATTAGAGATCATGACTGCCCCCACAGATTGGTCGTGGTTAATATTGTTACGACCCTTCTAGTTGTACACAGCATTAGACTCTTTCTTCCCATTGTACGTCTTCTTTTCAGTACTTGAAGATGCATCTACCTGGATCTTTCCACTTTTAATTCCGCCTTTAACTCGTTCCCCAGTTAGAATTAGCTCAGTGAATCCAGTTGAAGAGCTTCCAATTAGGTGGTTGAAGAAAGGTCATGTCAAAGTCCCCATAAATATATCAACCAGCTCCCTTTTAGATAAAGGAGGTTGAACCATTCCGACTAGGTCTCTCCAATTTTTGGCGTATTCTTTGAAGCCCTCATTGGAACCCATGGTCATTCCTTGTAACTACACTCTAGTCGGTGCTAAATCAGCGTTATACTGATATTGACGGTAGAAGGCGGTGGCCATATCTTCCCAAGTATGAATGTTGGAACCCTCCAACTTGTAAAACCATTCTAAATGAGTCTCAGACAGACTTTCTTGAAAGAAATGTACCCAGAGCTTCTTGTCAGTGGTATACGGTTGTATCTTGCAGACGTAGGACCTCAAGTGAAGTTTTGGGCATGAAACTTTGTCATACTTTGCAAATATTGGAATTTTGAACTTGTGTGGGATAACAACCCCAGGTACCAAACCTAAATCACCAAAGTCTAAGCTAGGTATGGCTTTAAATTCCACAGCTTTCAGCCTATCCTCCAGTTACTTGTATTTATCCTCAGCCGGTGGATACTGTTCATCAAAGTAGTCTTCATCCTTAGATGCTTGATCATTTTCACCCCCAGCACGGGTGCTCCTTGCGTCTTCATCTTGGTTCCCGCCTTCCTTGGATGACTCATCAACTACTTGCACTTGACGGACAAGACCTTTAAACCTTTTCCCCAAGTTGACCAGTTCCTTCTTCTTGGTCTTCTTTTTGGCCACCAGAAGTGACATCAGCTCTTATTGTCCTTTGGCCAGGGTCAGCAAGGTTTCTTGGAATTAAGAATTCTGCTTCTGCAAGTCTTTCACGGTTTGCTCGATATCCATCATACTGAAATAAACAGTAGAAAGATGACAAAACCTGTGCTTGAAAACTTGTTTATGTTATGATGCATGGAATGCTATGCGGATGATTTCAAGGACTTTTAAGATTTAAATTTGTTTAGACAAAGAGAGAACAAACATTAATTGCATTAATAAGTTCAAACAGTTACAAGATGTCTCTTGGGCTTACAATGGAAGAAACAAAGATAATACAAAATAAACTCCTAAAACAAAAGGACTCAAGCTTCCCATGAGTGCATCCTTTTTGGTGCAATGTAAGCATTCAAATTCTGCTCTTCATGAAGTTGTCTTGTGAGCTCCAAAACCTTCTTCTCGCTTACATAAAACTAGGTTTCAAAAGTGTATCGCTCCCCTTTGAGTTGAATCCATGATATTTGCAACTCCTCGAGAGTAGTCGGCATGTTAGGATGAAGAATAGTGTAAGGAACATCTCCCTTGGCAATAACCTCTATGATGATAGGTAGAATGGCCTCATAAGGCATCATGAGGTTTTGAACGTGAGCCCGCACCCAATTGAGATAAGGCTCCAAAGGAGTGGAGTTCTTATGCCCTAATGTCTTACTATCAACTTTGTTCACCATGCTCCAAGCTCGTATGAATCTCTGACGATAACCTTGTACATTGTTCTCATAGTCAAATGCAATTCCTTAGACAAGTGCATCGTGAGGACCATCCCTCCTAGCATACCCGAATTATCGCAAAGCCAAACACAGGTTATAGGTGATACCTCCCCTAATGCCAAGGATAGGGACATTAGGGAATTCCCAACAGAGATCAATGATGATAACATCCTTCAAAGATCAAGAACACCAATGAATATCCGAATGCGTGAGTGACATCAACCTATTAGACCATCTCATCCCTTGCTTATTCTTCAAAACAGATCGAGGTAGGTGCGAAGTAAACCACCTAGCCAACAAAGAGATACAACACATAAGAATTCCTCTTCTCTTCATAGTGCGAGTGTGAAGAGAATGTAAGATATCTCCAAGAAAGGTAGGCATCGGGTTACGAGATAGAAAAACTTTGACTGCATTCACATCTATGAGTTAGTCCGGGTTAGGAAATAGTATCATCCCATAGATTAGAAGAGCTACCACTTCTTAAAAATCTTGTAAATCCAGAGCCTCCCAATATTGTTGAGCCTTCTCAAACTGAAACTTGGCTAGAAACCCTTCAACACCACTTCTCGTTTCCTAATTTGCCACAACATCAGACCGTTGCAAATATAAAGCTCGAGCAATCTCCTCAGGTCTTGGGTCTCTTTCAATACCAGTGAAGAGTATTTGATCAAGAATAGGCACCCCCAATAGTTGAGAAATTTCTTCCATGGTAGGCACTAGTTGGTAATCAGGAAATGTAAAGAAATGGTGCTTAGGATCAAAGAATTAGAACAGCACATGTACCATATCCTCTTCAAAGATTTTTGTAACCAAGTTGGTGAGATAACCATACTTCTTGGTGAAAGGAGAACAATTGGGAACCCTTGATTATAATTCCTTAAGTTGAGGAGGCACTCTCACAAGGTTGATTCGGATGGTATTTCTTCGTGTGGAAGCCATGTCCTATAAAACAATGTCCTTGAAATGGTTACTGCAAATGCAATGGTATGATGTCATGATGTTATGTGCAATTAAACATACACAAGCAAAGAAAATAAGTCCTTAGGTTTAGGCTTGTGTGAGGTTTCATTGGTAAGTACCCTCTTGAAGTTTAGTTGGTTCAACATGTCCTAGAAGGTAATTGGGTTCTAGGGAATCTCAATATCATTGATCTTTCTTCATAGGGCACTGTTTCAGTGCAAGCCTCTTTATTAGCGACCAAAATATCCCAAAATTTTGATCTCAATGAGTGTAGTATCGAGTATCAACTAACTTTGGACTGCACCAAATCCGGATATCTCACTACTTCCTAATGGCCAAGTTGTTCAATTAAAGGTTCTAAGGCCAATTAGTGCTTCATGACACCACACAGCGGCCTTGTATTCTCTTTTACTATACTCAAGGGCTACCGATACCAACAAATGTGTTACACTAACATAGCCATCGCTTCAACCATGTCGATATACACTGCACAGTCCCCACGATCTATTGCTACTTACCTAATAATGTCCTGAGATCCGGGTAGAGGATCAAAACAAAACCCAAACAAGGATCCAAAAAATGTAAAGCAAGCAAGTCAATCAAGGAAAGCATTATAATGGTGATCTAGCTCTAAGGTAACCCCACTTTTAAGTAAATCCCCAGCAGAGTCGCCAGTTCTGTGATACAGTGGGAGAACTGACTTGGGTGTTTTGCATTTTATCGCAATTATTGCGGATAGCAAGAGTCGCCACCGAATTTTCTTTCATCCAATAAAAGAAAGGGTGAAAAGAACAGGAAATACCTTTTTGAGAATTTTTCTTGAGTTCGGGGGGTAGGTTATGAAAACGGAAGGTGTTAGCACCCTTTTCATCTGTAGTTATCTACGGGCTCTTAGTTGCTTGATCACTTTGAAAATGTTTTGTTTGAAGTGTGTTTTTGATTGGTGAAAGTTTTAAAATATTTTGATAATGCCTTTGTTTTGGAAAACTTTGTAATGATTCTTGTATCTATAAGAATGTATACAAAGTGTTGGTTTTGAAAATAGTTCAGAGATGTTTGTTTTTGAAGATGTTTCGAAAGTGTAAGTGTGGAAATTGTTTTAGTTTATGAGAAAGCAACTACGAACGTCCTACCTACTCGAAAGGTCTTTGTTCTTTTCCTCCTCCCTTAGATGTTGCTATCTTACCATTGATTTGGTAAGAAGCCCTATCATCAGATGTGAAGGGACAGGAACGGGTCAGAGTACAGTCATAGAAGGTAACTTGTGAGACGCTTTAGCAATTTTTGTAAGGGACTAGATCGTTTACCGAAGGCAACATTGAGGGACATCGAGGGACTATGATCTTTTTTAGCGAAGGGTATTTGCTAAAGCGCCCCACATTCGAGGGACATGACTATATTTCCGAGACAACAAGCAAGGTTACCCTAGAGGTGCGCGTGTGAAAATTGTGTTTGATTCAAGTTAATTTTTTATTTGATTAGGGTTGTCTACTGATTGATTTTAATCTTGCCATACATGCCTAATTACTATAAAGTATAAAGTAAACAGTAAATTGCGGAAATTAAAATTCTACGTTATTACAAATCTTTCGGGAATGGGGAATACAAATTTGCAGATGGGGATGGATCGAATCGACAATGCGACTAAAATTCTAAATAAGTAATCAATACAACCCAATCGAATCGGACAATTAATTAAAACTACAGCAATCTTATGAAATAGAATTAATCAGCAAAGTGAAAATATGGAAATAAAATTCTTGATATTTTTTGTTGGTGAAATTTTTTGAAGAGAAGATAAAAACCTATTCTAGAGGAGAAAATAATTGGTTACAAAAAAATTAAATCGAATGTATATGTATCTTTTGGTATTTTTTATCATGAAGAATTGAAACAAAACAATTTAAAACTAAATAAAAAGTTAATTAATAACATTATTCACAAAAAATCCCTAACTAAACTAATTAAGAAAATTTAACTAATTTAAAAGAAAGTTAACTTAGAAAAAGTTCATAAAATTATTTACAAAGTCCTAAATTAATTAAGAAAATAAATTAATTTTGAAATTATATATTTTCATTTAATTAAATTTAAAAATTAATACTAAAGATTAATAAAGTTAAATCTAAACTAAAATTATTAAAATATTTTTAAACTAACTTAAAATTCTAAGTAATTAAATTAAACCTAAAGTAAAAAATACTAAATTAAATATAATCTAAGTTAACTCCTTTTTTTTACAAGCTAAATTAAAAGAAGAACTATGAAATAAAAAATGGGGGTGTGAAAACGAACTGGGCTTGGGGTTAGAGCCCAAAAGTAGTCAAACAAAAAAAAGTAATATATTTAGCTGAATGGGTCGGACAAGACCCGATTTTTGAAAGGGAAAAGTTGGGTTTTAAAAACCCTAAAGACCAAGAGGCGCTGTTGGGAGTTTGTTTTGAGAAAGGAAATTGCTTAATTAATATTATTATTGTTTTATAGGGAAGGAAACGTTGATTATTATTGTTATCATTCTAAAACATTGAAACAGCATCAAGAAACTATCCTTTCTCTCTTTCTCACGCACCATCACTCTCACGGTCTCCCTCTGTTCCATTTTTTACAGCTTCATCTTCCACCCACAGTCTCTATGTTCATCGCATGACAACACAAACACACAAATACCCTAAGCCCTAAATCAAACCCTAAGCCCAAATTGATGTTCACGGATTACTGGTGCAAGAAAAGAACAGAAGATTAACAACAAAAATAAACGAAATCAGTACAGAAATTACCTCTTGGTGATTCCTGCGACGATTTGTTCAGGTGAGTCTCGAATCTAATGTTTTGTCTCTTTTCCTTTCCCTTGCGTGTGCTATGATTTTGTGGTTGCTGGCATGGTTTTTACGATTGCAGCGGATTGATGGAGGGATGTAGGTGAGTTAATGATTTCTATTGAAGGAGAAAGGTGTGATGGATAGTGAGGTAGTATGAAGCGAGATTGGAAATACAGAGGGAGTTTATGCAGTGATGATGTTCACGGAAGAATTGATGAAGGTTGTTGGACGAGCCATTGTGACTCACGGTAGAGGGTGTAGATCATGAAAGAGGAAGATGGAGGGAAGCTTATGAAGAATAATGGGTTAAGAAAAGCCAAATGAGGAAGATATGTTTCTGCTCTTTTGAAATTTGTCCTTTTTTCTTCTTACTGTCTTTTGATACTTGCTGCAAAATAAACTTAAACTTTGTATTTGTTCTGATTTTCAATTAAAGATGACAGAGCTTTGTTTGAACTTTAAAGGTGAATTTGTTGTTGAATTTTAATTGCGAATGATGCAAGTGGAAATTGGAAGGTTGGAGGAAGATGGTGGTCGGGTGTGTGTTTGGCTCAACTTTGTGAGGAAGTTACGGTGTTAGATCAGAGTTAGCGGGTGGTTTCCTACGCGGTTTGATGGAACAGTGGTGATGGTGTTTTATCACGTGAATAGTTTTCAAGTTTAAGTAGTTACTGAGGTTCACATGAAAAAAAAGATGGATGTATTGTAAGGTAAAGGTTATATGGTTTGGGAAGTGTGAAGGTTTAGATGGTTTAACGGTGGAGATAAGATGGTGAGGTTGATTCTGTATTCTCGGTTTTTGGGTTGGGAAAAAATCTCTCCCCTTTTGTCAATGGAACAGTGGCTTTATATTGATATCAGGGTGAAAATTGGAGGGAAGCTTTTGTGAACTTGAACAAAATTGTATGCTGCTTTTGTGCTTTATTGATGTAGTTTATATTTTACCCATTTTGTGCAACCTTTGGCATGTTATGGGACTGTTTTTTTGCAGGGAAGAATGCAGGTTTTGTGACAGGTTTGTGGTACAACATAGCAGGTTGTTATGGGCTATTTTGTTTTAGGTGATATCTCTTTAAACCTGTCTCTTTTCCACTTTGTCTTTCTGTGATGCAAAGCCATTTTGGTTTTTTACACAATTTCTGAAGGGTTGGCAATATTAGGAAAATGATGATGCATAGGGTTTGGTGAGCTATTTGATAGCTTTCATTGTTTTTTCATGAATTGGTGTTGTGCTATTTGTTTTACTTGTTGGTGCTGCCTTGGCTTGTCATTATATTTGCCTATGTTGCCTTTCTTGGCAGCTTTGCTGCTGCACTGGCCTGCTTTGTTTCAGATTTGTTGTGTTGTTTTGTTTTGTTGCAGGTCTGCCCATTTTTTTGCTATGATATTGCAGCCTACTACTTTGAGTTGTTTTAACTTGTTGCGCTTGTTATTGTTATTTCGCTTCTGCTGCATTTTTGGCTTGTAGCTCCTGCCTACTGTTTTTTGTGCTTGCTGACCTGCCTTGTGCATATTTGTTTTGGGTTGTGCTGTTGTATTGTGTTGTAGTGTGCTTGCTTATATATTTGGCAATTTGACTTTGCTTTTGGTATTGAAAAGCATATGCTAGTTTCTTTTCCTTTTGTGAACCGAAATCCAAGTTTTTGTGATTTATAAAATAGGAGAAGATAGGTTATGATTGAAAATAAAATCCTCTTTTAATTTCTGATTCCAAATGCCCACCCTAATGATGAAATGTGAATTTCTTTTAACCATTAATTATTGCTTGGAATTTTTTCATATGTTGATTGTTTGCTAACTTTCTTTCTTCCTTGTTTCATGATTAACGAGGATTGGACGGCCAATGCGAGGTTGAAAGATGAAAATGCCATGGACAGCAAAGAGTGTGGAGGAGTTACTTGAAGATGAAGCATTTCTTTCCTTGTAAACAAACAATTGTAACTTGTATTTCACTTGTAATCCATTTTGTAAATTGCCCACAAAAGTGTAACTTGAATGATATTTCTTTGAATTTTATGAATGATGAACTTGTTGTATGGAAATCAAACAATTGTTTAATTTTGATTGAAAAATGGAAATTTCCACTTGAATTTGGAAAATAATTGATTGATACTGGAATGTATTTGTTGAATGATGAATGAAAAATAATGCAAGCCTTAAGACTTCAATCTTGCATTTGTATTAGAGATCCAAATAAATTTCATGAATTGATCTTCAAAATTGAGCAAATTTGCATCATGAGAAATTAGTTCTTTTGTACATCTTGAATCCAAAAGCAAATTCATATGAATGAATTGTGCCTCGCACACTTGAATCGATTTGAAAACAAAAAGAATTATTCGAATTATTTCTCAAATCTTCTTCTTTAAAACCCACATCGTCAATTCGTGGTAACTTGCAATACGAGCCAATAATGCAAATCACGCCTTTAGGAGATTTAATAAACAATCCACCATAATCCAATGATCGTTAATTTTCACTTGCAAATTACTTGAAGTAAGCGACAAGCAATCAATGAATCATTGAACTAGAACTCTAGTTTCATGAATTATCTTAACATAAGAATCTAACGTCCTTTGAGAAACGTTTGTGACAAAAGCATAATTTGACCTCGATCTTTGAAGTAATTTCATAGACAATGCTATTCGCGATACTTCATAAAAAGAATTTCCTCAGGACGTTGAGAATTAAAGAAGTTATGAACCTCGAAAACTGGACAAGAGTTTCTTGTGATTAGGTCAATTTTTCAAAATGGCCTCTAAAGTATTCAAATTTTCTGATGATCTTCCGCATGTAATCAGCTCTTGACTTGTAAAGAGAAATTGGAGATAACGTCAAGGAGAGTCATACGCAAAAAGAACGGCTCAAGAATATCGAATAATGAAGAAGTTACAATCGTTTGAACTTAATCTTGCAAAGGTCAATTTTTGGGTCAATGCAGTTCATTTTCAGTCATCTGAACCATTGACTGAGAAAATTTACGATGCAAAGCTTGAAAACTGACACAAACATCCTTGAGAATACATGAGGAACCATAAAGACCATTTGAAACTTCGGAAACTCAATTTTGCTTGAAAAATACCAAACCCTAGTTGCTGACTCAATGCCTAGGAGGAGAATCTGTATTATCAACTTCTGAGCCAATTTGAGTATTTGGGAAAACCTTAGGATAACATCTTGAATGAAAAATGGGAGGGCAAATTTTTGGGTAAAAAAACTACTAACCTGATTAGTATAAGTCAAATGTGTGATCAGGGCCTCAAAGTCAACTTTACAAACCCTGGATGCGTATTAACAAATGAAAAGAATGAGGTCATCATGAAGGGTAAAAGATCAAAAGACAGTTGCTACTTGTGGAGTCCAGAAGAAACGGGGTTGTATGCAACTTGCATGAGGGCCAAGAAAGTTGTTGAAAGGAGTATGAACTCAAAATAGATGTTGTATGCTTACAAAGTCACAAAAGATGTTAGGACATTGTCCTATGACATATTGGGAGAAACAAAAATTGAAGAACCTGGTTCTCAATAAAGTATGACCAGAATTTTGAGAATCAGGTTACAGGATGCGAACAGTCAATTCAAAAATAAAGAAGTAAATTTTAGATGTGCAAACATTAAAAAAAAGGTGACTAAGCAGAGGAAATTATTGAAATTAGTGATAACTTTGTGGGTCAGTCAGATTTTCAAATTTTATGATTCCAACGGCTATTTAATCCCATTCCTTCATGACTTTGGGCACACTGCTTATACCAAACAGATTGCTCGCTCAAAATTGTTTCTTTCATTCATTAGAAACTGTTAGTATAGATGTACTCCGTTGTATTAATTGCTAACCTGTCTCAACAAAGGTCAAAAATGTCTCAACATCATTCATCTAATCCCATGCATTCTTCTTCTAAATACGGTGGACTGTCTCAATCAAACCCTATGGTAGAAGGTGCCAATGAGGAGGTCAACCCTTCTGACCTAGTTTTGGATGTTGTTCCTTTATCATATGTTCCAGCTTTCATCAGAGAGGAAGCGAGACCATATGTTCTAAAAATGTCAAAGTTTCTAGTAAGTCCTCTATCCCTAATACTAATAAATATAGGATCTATGATGACAAAGAAAAGGAATTTGGGAAGAAAAACCATATTGGACCTGTTAATGTTGATGAAAACCTATCTTAGGATGAGAGTGGTAATCTGGATATGGGAAGTAGGAAATTTGTGACAAGAGTGTTGAAATAAGTTGGTGCAGATATCGATTCATGTATAACATCTAAAGAAGTAGGTACTACTGAGACAATTAAGGGGAGGATTGAAGAATTTACCTTTAAACAAGCTGTTTGTGGGAGACGCAACAAGAAAAAGGTTGATGTTATGGCTAGAGATGTGATTGAGGTTGACAACTTAAAATTTAATGAGGAACCCATTATCGGAAGACTGGATCCAAGTATAGCCAACCAACTCAAAAATAGAAAAGGAAAGGATATGGTGATGGATTACTCTCCCACTGTAAAAGATCAAGGAAAGTGTAGCGGTAGAAATGTTAAGACTAAGCCATTGGATTGACTTGACTCGCACAAATCAAATTAAAAATCGTCACCACGCTTTATTGTTTCCAAAGGAATGGGAAAAGGGCGAATAACCCAAAAAGAGGGGGAGAGAATCTAAGTTCGGGGGTTGGTTATGCAAAGGGAAGGTATTAGCATCCTAAACATCTACGGTACTCCGCAGGAACCTCTTTGTAAATCTGTGTATTTTGGCTATAAATGTTATATACAAAAATAGATTGTGGGGATGAGAAAAGAAATATTTTTTAAAATTTTTGCATCTTCCGTGGTTGCGAACCTTTAGTGCCTATGTACCACCTTCCGCCCAATAGGGGATCAGGGTACTCGTAGTTCATCTTTAAAAATTTTAAAACACAAGTGTGTTGGTTAATTTTAAGAGACGAGACATCATCGTCTTATCCGAGTGGAAGAACTACTAACTACCCATAATTATGAGAAGGGAGAATTTGCATCATCTCAAAGTGGAGGATATAGCTTGGATTTTAAAATCAACAAAGCTTCGCTCAACACCCAAGTGGAAAATATCTCACTTCACTACATATCATAGAAGTATAGTAGCTTGCATCATTACAAGGATTGAAAAGAGTCTAATCTTTTGAGAAAATATTAAATTAAAAGCAGAAATGGAAAAATGGTTTGAATGAGATTGATTTACTTTTAGTCTTCTCACAAAAATGTCAAGGTATTATTAAATTGATTAAAGTTTGATTAAGAAAATATTTTGAAAATGCGTGGACCTAAGTCCAAGTTTATTGCAAAAGCGATTCAAGTTTTAAAACAACAAGAGTTTTCAAAAGGTGGGAGAAGATTTTTGAAATCAAATAAGATGGGAGAGAAGAAGGGACTATCCTAAAGCATAAGGTAAAAGCTAGGGAAAAAGAACCGTCTAACCAACAAGAAGCTAACACTTGACACAACGAGTCAACGTAGAATTCCCATCCTTTGGATTTGAAACCAAACAAACAAAGATAATAAACCTCTTAAGAAAACCAAGCTTCAATTGCATTAAGTCTTCACAAAAATTGGGCAGAGTAACGCCTGTATACAGATGAATTCCATATCACAGATAAAGCATGTAATCACAATAACCTGCACACAAAACAAAGAAACAACCCAATGTCTTGGGGAAAACCCCAAGAACTCCAGACAAAAATAACAGTTGAAGTCACAAGGTCTCCAAAGATAGGTCAAGGTTTCTAATCCTAAGTCCAAGAAGTCTACAATCTCCATAAATGCCAAGGATAGTAACCAAGTAGTCCAAGTAACATTAAATTTTTTTTATGGTTCAAGTTGATTATTAAGTATCTTCAAAAAGAAGTGAAAAGCTCAAGTGAGCAAAAAATGAAAATGGAATAAAAGTAAATGCTCAAATGAGAAAATATGAAAATAGCATGAAATTTAAAATGCTAAAGTAAATGGTGCATAAAGTAAAATCATGAAGTAAAGGCACAAAATAAAGCCAATTGTTAGAAATTAGAGGTTAGTTGAATGACCATATTGAAACTTGCATTTAAAACTCATTAGAAGATTGATAAGACCAAAACCTGTCAACAACAAGTTTCATTTGCTTTTTATCAAGTATATCATCCATTTAAAATTCTCAAGGCAACTTTAAATGATCAATGATGTTTTAAGTGATTCACTTTGTCTAAAGTTTATGAAGATTCATTAGAGGATTGATAAGACCAAAGCCTCCTAACAACAAATCTCAAAAGTTATTAGATTAAAGGATTCAAATCACTTATCGGGGCTTACAAACATTGGTTTGGGCTAAGAATGGTCATTTTTCGAATCGGGACAAAATTTAGAGGTATGTTAAGCAATCGTAGGTGGACTTATACAGAAGTCACACCTATTTTAAGGTTGGTCAATAGTAATCTATGTACCCTATGTTTTGAGAAATGATATGTAAATCATTCTCCAATAACACTTGGTACAATAAAGAAGGGGATAAGATGAAGAGGGATGGGGTAAGAATTAAACCACATTTGAACCAAAAATTAAATCAAACTATTATTAAAATCATTCATCCATTTTTTGTGGAATAAACTCAACACCATGGATCCAATGATGTTAATAAAGCTCATGATCAAAATTTCATAATCCAAGATCAGTCAGAATATATGCACAATAAAATTGTATTTACTAATAAAGAAAAAAATTTAAAATGGTTTTAAAATAAAAATAAAAGGAGAAAATAGCAACTATATTCAAAACATCCAAGAAAAATCAAATAATACCATAGAGAAATCAGAAATGAGTTCAAATATTTATGTAAAATTTTTGGTGGTTTTTTAAAGTCAAAAACCATTTTTAAACTAATTAAAATTACTCAAATAAGTGGAAAAAAGATCAAAAATAGTATAAGTCAAAATAAAATTCTAAAAAAAAATTCAGAAGGTCAAAAATAATGTAAACAATGTTGATGAATTTTTTCAGAATTTAAAAATGCTCAAAAGTATTTTTTAAAATAATTAAGAACAAACCAAAACAAAGAAAAATTATGAAAAATACCAAATCTAAAAATAAAATTATGAAAAAATAAAATTCAGAAAGAGAATATTTGAATATATTTTTGTGAATTTTTTCATAATTTTGGAATCAGAAATGAATTTTCTATGAATTTTGGAAGTTTAAAACAATTAAAATATAAAAATCAGAAATAAAAAATAAAGTCAAAAAAATATGAACCAATGGATGAGAGTCAAAACGCGTTAGAACATGAGACAGGTATCATTCGCTTTGTCTCTTCAAGTCGATTCCAATGATACCCTCGCTAAAAATATATATAAGTTGTAACTCAGTCATTTTGAAAGAGAAGTTTTGAAAAGGGATTTGAAATTTCATGGCCAAAATGTACTTCCAGTTAAAAACAAGTGTTGCAACTAGAATCATAATGATGAGAGCTTCATAACAGTATCAAAGTTTGAGAGAATTGGTGGAGGAATCTACCTATTGAATTTAAGTTGCAGAGCTCTGAAACATGACTTGGCTTGCATAAATTAGGGAGGCTTAGAGCTTAATTCTTCTTCTGTTATCTTTAGTGAAGTTCAAGGAAGGTGAATTCACAAAGAAAATGGATTGAGTAAGGCTGTAAGAGCAAATTCGAGGGAAATTGATGGCTCATCTAGAGGACTTATAATCTTTATTCATCATCAAGTACCTTTCACACAAAATTTCCTTGAAACATTTGAATTGATTTGTTGATAACCCTTTTTAAGAGAAGCATGTCTTTGGAATCACTCAAAAATACCAAAAGATGAGCAAGATATATCCCCCTTTGAAGTTCAAAACCCTAGCTCCTAGAGCAACAAAATTCCTTGAGACCCCTTTTCAATTTTGACCAACCTTCTTGCACAAATATTTTTGTCATGTAAATGGAAGTTGTTGAGGATGATAATAAGTAACCATGGTAACCATAACCACTTCCAAATATTGAGAAATGAGTGAGATATGCACTTGTGATCAAGAAATCTAAAACTTGTCCAATTAGGTCAAACTTTTTCAATCAAACCTTGTATCTTTTGACTACCTTTGACAACTTGAGGCACGATGGCTCATAATAGACTTTGTCATGGTATTACTTCAAAACATCTTTAATGATGAGGCTTGAATACCAGTGAATATTTTGTTAAAGAAGGCATAGAAATAGACTCATGAACCTGTAGATAAACTTGATGGAAAGTATTATGCTCTCACCTACAACATCATCAATTAGGGCAAACATTCATTATATTTATTAGCTAGAACTTAATCAAAACCAAACATAGATGATAAAAAAAATACAAGTCAAGGTGCTTGGTGATTCCCCATGAGCAAAGCCAAAGATAAGGATAGGAACCAAACCCTAGTGTGTGATCTTGTTGCATTTTGATGGTATGAAATAATAGAGGAATCTTAGGTTGGAAAATTAGGGTAAAACAGAAAGGATAATATGAAAAAGAACAGTTCTCCAAAGATTTTCAAGAAAAAAGCTCTCATCGGTCCCCCAACGTCATGGAGTAAAGGTGTTGTATCAATCAAGAAAAAGAAGGTGATACCTTCCAGTGATTCTGGATATGATGTTGAATAAGATGTCCAGGACATCATCTCTCATAAGAAATATGCTCGCAAGAAGACCTGTTATGTTTCTCAGAAGATCCCATCAGTGAAGAAAACTTCCTTCAAGTCTGAAGAACATGCTGAAAAACTTAAATATGTTGGTAAGAGAAGGGTAGCATTGGAGAGAGAACTTGGAAAGGATTTTGATAAATGTACTGACATTGTGAAGTTGATAAATAATGTTGGTCTAATTAAAAAAGTCACAAATATTGGTATGTGTTATGAGAAGTTGGTTAAAGAATTTGTTGTTAGCATCCCCGATAAGTGCAATGATGAAGAGAGAAGATACTATAGAAAGAAATTTGTCAGGGGGAAATCTATGAACTTTTCCCCAAGGATGATTAACATATATCTGGGAAGAGAAAAAGAACCTCAAGTAGAACTTGAGGTAACAGATGATCAAATCTGCAGTGAAATTACAGGAGGATAGGTGCAACACTGGGGTGAAAGTGGAAAATTGTCATCGAGTAGACTCACTGTGAAGTATGTCATTCTTCATAGGATTGATATTGTTAACTGAGTTCTCACTCAGCATACCTCCACCATTTCTTATGGTCTTGGAAATTTTTTCTTTTTTGTTGGTACTGAAAGGGTGTTTGATTCTGCAAGTTATATTTTTGATCAAGTTATGAAATAGGCTACATCTACTTTCGTGAAGCTGCCCATTTTTTTCCTTCTCTTATATGTGGAATAGTGATAAATCAACATCCTAAGATCTTATTACCCATTTACAGGGTCAAGAAAAGAGCACCTTCTTTTTCATTGCATCATAAGTTGTTTGGTGGTACCCATAATCAAGAGATTGTTGTTGCAAACTTGGAAGCTCATGTGCCTAAAACGTCAAGAGGGGAAATAATCTCCCTATTGAAGGAAACTTGCAGAGAGTTGGAGGACACTATCAGAACTGATACAGAAAAAAAGGATAATCTTGAGGATATCATTAAAGCCTTAATGGAGGAATCATAAAAGGAATCTGAGGTTGCTGATGGTGAAGGCAATAATGCATCTGATGCATCTGATAAGAACTCATCTGATGATGATGCCACTACAATTGATGAAGAGAGTGATGGATCTGGCTTTGAGGAGGATGGTGATACTGGTGCTATTGGTGCATGATGACTGCAGTCGTGTGTTTTTTTTGTTCTTTTGGTTTTCGTTGCAACTTTTATTTTGGTTTTTGATTATGTAAGGGCTAAATGCTCAGGATATTTTTAAATTTTTGCACACTGACTCTATAACCTTAGGTGCTTAAATTTTTTTGCTAATATTGTCTACTTTCCTTTGTCACATTATGGCTACAAAGGGTGAGTAGTATGATATTAAGGGTGCTGGAGCTGGTGGAGCTGGCACTTGCTTTGCTGAGGGGGGGAATTTTTTGATTCTCTGTTTGTGGTAGCAGGTTTTGAGGGGGAGTTCTTGCTTGTTTCTGAAGAGATGTGAGATATGATGTCTTGACATCATGGTGTGACATTGTGGTGGGATAACTTAAGTGTTCTCTATTTTTGGTGCAACTGTGTTAGTAGATCAACTAACTACTAACTATGTGTGTATGCTGCTATTTTTTGTGTTGCTAACCTTGCATGTGTTTTTTTTTGTTGTACCTCTGATGTGTATGTTTGATTTATTTTCAAGCATATTTTTTGTGCAAGGGTTGTTTAAGTGTTTTAGCCAAAATGTGCCAAAGGGGGAGATTGTTATTTCTCTGAAATTATGGTTGGATTACATTTTGGTAAAACCATTTTAGCAGCAACATGTTGAACAAGATGTTTCAACATTCTATTTCAACATGTCGAGTAAGATGTCCCAACAAGGAGATAGGATATTGCGTCTGCAACAAGATGGTAGTGTGAATCAGTTGATTTGTAGCTATTAAATATTTAGGGAATATTCAGTTAGCTTATGTGGCATCCAAGATTGATAATTCAGAATATTCTTTGATTGGTTTTTGAAGATTTGCTTAGTTTCTAAATGTGGAGATTTATTAGGCAACTAATGATTGAAGAACTATTTTCTTGGAGGACTTTTTGCAGACTTTGTGCAGCCTCACTGATGCGGTTTTGAAGCCCAACACAGTCTAGAGTAAAGTTATAAATAGACTGGTCTATACCAGAGTAGGAAAGTTGTTCCGAACTGGGTAAACATATCATGTGTTATTTACTTTCAGCACTGCTATTTTTGTTTATACATCTTGTTGTTGTGTGTGAAGTTGGATCCGGTGTCTCGACATCTCATAGGACATTCGGGATCTGATAGCCAGAATTTCAGTAAAGAGATTGCCTTAGTGAAGGTAGTATGGATGGACCAGCTGGTGGAAGTACGACTTGGGATCATGAGGATCAAATGAGAGAGTCGTACCCGGCTTTGTTTTCCTATGGTAATTTTCGAGGGCAAAAATTCTCTAAGTGGGGAAGAGTTGTAACACCTTGTGTCTTGAATTGATGTTTTATTATTATTTAATTGTTGAATTGCATATATTGTGTGGTTTATTTGATTATTGGGATAAAAGTGAGAGTTAGAATTAATTAGAATTATTTAAATAACAATTTTATATAGTTTATTAATAAAATAAATGAGATAAATAGAATGGAATGATGAATAAAGGAGTAAGGGTTAGAATTGACAATTGGGAGAATATTCAGGACATAATAGAGAGTTATAGGAGTAAGTGAGGGCAGAAGTGGAAAAACATAGAAAGGGATATTTATAAAGGGTAAAATAGAGAGAAGTGATGTCACTTTTACAATATGTGAAATTGAGAATAAGAGGAGAGTGCTAGGGCAAGAGAAGGATTGAGAAAAAACATTCATACATAGAGCTTGAGAATTAAAGTTGCTAGGAATAACAAGTTAAGGGTGGGTAATGATTTTCAATTGTGAATGATGTGAGGGAAGGGTAGACATAAGGTTTGATCTTTATTTGATTTGATGAGTTATAATGAGGAATTGTTGTATTGTTGTTTTGTGACGAATTATGTTTATGATGATGACTTGTTGTGTTGTTAACCTTAATTCCATGAGATGAGGAATCGTTGTGTTGTTAATCATGGAAATTGACGATGATCGTTGATGAATTGATGTTGTGTTGTTAATTCATGATTCTATAACATGATTAATGTTGACATTTTTCTAATATGTTGATGTTAATTGTTAAAGTACTCATTTTATTGATGTTAGAGTTTAAATACTCAAGGTGAATGGTTGAGTTCTTTATGATGGTGAGTCTGTTGCGTTGTTTCTAAAATAATTTTTTTATGATGTATTCATGTCATGAAATATTATGTTTGAAATATAATAAAGTTTTATGTAAACTATGTTATGGAGCATGTTAAATATGATGTTTTATGAAGTGTGACACCCATGTTGGTGAATATTTATTTAAAATAAATCGTTATTTCACGTGGATTTAGAAGGGGGTTACAATCACTATCACTTTCCCAAGTAATATAGGATCTTCTAGACTTGCTAGATTTCTTGTGATGACCCTTTCCCTTATCATTGTCAAGCAATGGACAATACGACTTATAATGACCGGTTTTTCTGCAATTGTAACGTGAACCTCTTGATTTTCCTTTCTTGTTATCATACTCCTTTAAGGAGTTAGAATGTTTTCTAAATTTTATGGTTTTTTTGTCGAAGTGTTATACACTATTTCTTTTGGTGTACCTATTGTATCTTTTCACAAAAAGCCCCATTTCTTCATCATCTGAATTCTCATTGTCACTTGTTTCACAATAACTTTGCTCATTTGTTGAGGATCTCGAACTAGAAGCCTTTAGAGCAATGGACTTATTTTCTATCTCATTTTATTTGCTTTTCTCCTTCTTTATATTCTTTTAAAGCTTTTTCTCAGATTTCTCTAAGCAAGTGAGTTCTTGCTCATGTTCTTCAAGATTACTAAACAATGTGGTGAGGTCTACTGGCGTAAGATCATTACCTTCCTTGATCGCAGTGACCTTAGGTTGTCATTACCTATTAAGACACCACAAAACTTTATTAGTAAAAATTTCATTGGAAACCGGTTTCCCAAGTGCATTTAAACATTTTATGAGATGAGTGAACCTCTTTTTCATTTCAACAATGGTTTCACCATGCTTTATGCGAAATTTGCCAAACTCTTGATTCAATATATTAACACTAACTTGTTTGACTTCATTAGTTCCCTCATGGGTAAATTGTAATGCGTCCCATATAGCTTTTGAAGTTTCACAATGGGAAACATGATAATATTCATCGACTCGAAGTGTGGATATGAGAATATTTTGTGCTTTCCAATCACAAGCCCACAACTTCTTATCATTATCATCCAATTGTGCTTCTGGTTTAGGTACGACAACACCATTAGCATTGGTCATAGTAATTTCATTAGGACAATTGATAATGGTGTTCCATACTCCTTTATCAACCGAGTTGATATGGATACACATACAATCTTTCTAATAACCAAAGTTTTCACCGATGAAAATAAGCTCTCTATTGTATGCCCCTTTAGGTTTGGAAGCCATAATCTAATCAGAATTTTTGAAGCATGGAATGAATTGGAGCTCGTGATACCACTTGCTAGATGAAGGTAACTTATTTAGAGGGGGTGAATAGATCCCCAAGTAAGAAATCCTTTTTCAAAACATAATTTTAAAACTTTAATAACCATGGAAAGCGGAAAACACTCGGATAAACTATCGTCTAATCTTAACATTATCGAAAAGCTCAAATATGCGGTAAACCATTGATATATGAAATGATAATGACAATCAATTGGGACAATATATTTTAACAACCAACACGTTCCAACATTAACGCAATTGAAACTCGATTCCAATGAAATCCAAGATGATAAAACACATAGAGGAAAATTATCAAACACTTGGTGTGCAATTGATTTTTAAGATTTTCCTTTTGACTTTGTTAATGTGAAAATCAATTACAATCCTAAGACTTGTAATATAATTAATAAAGAAATTTCAAGTTTGATAACTAAGGATCTTTCTATACGCATCAATTTCATAATCAATGAACTTAACAATTAGCTAATGAATATAAATGAGATAATTTACAACCCAATTTTCAATTCAACAAAATAAATTGGACGTTATCAACTCTGATTCTAGATGGAACCCAAACAAAAAATGATTATGTGTAATTTGTTTGTGTGAATGTATAGAACATGAGAGTTGAAGATGAAGATCAATACTTTGTATGTTTATGGTTTCATCATTTAAAATGATGCATGTATGAGGTATATATATGTGTGTGTGTGTGTGTGAAAGTTGGAGGCAAAATGGAGTGCAAAAGGTTTAAAGAAAAATGTAAATTTTCAGTATTTTTAATGCATGTGGGATAAGTGCCAAATCTTGGTTATTATTAGTGGTATTTTGTGGCACTTATTAGCTTGATTCTTTGGTTTAATAGTTAAAACCTAAACTTTTATGTAAATATTGTTTGGTTTGATCTTTTTCACTTTATTTTGTAGCTTTGGGCACCAAAAGGCAAAGAATTTGCCTCAATTACATTTTGGAGAAAATGTTGCAAAAAAGCCTAAGCCCCAAAATTTTGTGCTTAGCCTACCTAATCGTGGTTGGCGCCCTTGTATCACGCTTAGATATGGTCGAGCAGATGCTTTCACGCTCAACGCCCTTTTCTGGGGATAAGCACCATTTAAGGCGGTTTAACAAATTTTTTGATGGCGTTAAGCGCCAAATTTTGTGCTTAGCCTGGTCTTCTATTTTTCAGCTTTGTATAAATAGTCTTCAGTTGCGATTTTAAGGGATATAACACATTTTTTGAGGGAGGGAGGCTTAGAAAAAAACAAGTGAGGGTGTAACTTGAAGATCGGGAGATGGATTTGCATTGATCATTGAGAAATCACAGTTAATGCTTGTTCATCTTCACTCTTCTCTTTGTATTAGCTATCATGAGTAGCTAAATCCCTTTCTTGTCGGGATTGGATGTAAGTCTATTATTTTAGTATGTATTTTTTTTAATCATGGCATTGTATACAATCTATTTGTGAGTCTATATGGTTGTTATCTTTGTTTTACCTTTTATCTTAATGAGTTTGGATTGTTATTGAGAAATTTGGTTCGAAACTCGAACTAAGATGAATTTCTATTAGGTTCTAAACTCTAGACATATATTTAATCTAACATTCACATAGATTATTGAATCTTAATGCTCATTGTTGAGAGTTGAGAGTTAGATCAGAGTTCAATATTATTTTAGAGTTGCGATTTATGTTGGCAATATTCTCCACTGGAAGTTATTTGCCCGGTGTAGCAATCTTCAAAAGCTGTTGGGTCTGAATTGTGATTCCCCACTAAAGTTCAATGATTTTGTTTTTGCAGAAGATCAGATGTGAGAAGATAATCTTCGGGAGTTCATTGTCTCCTCAACAACCGATTATTGTCGTGTGTTCCCAATGCATCGCTAAAACATGCATCATTTCATTACATCTACCAAAATAGAAATAAAAATTCAAACATGCATAAGTATGGGCCAATTATGTTTACCTACAGTAACCAGGTTTCTATGCACGCAGATTTGATTTTTTCCCCCAGCGGAGTCTAGTTTGGTTTACCACCATTCGGGTCTTTGGTATTCTCCATTTCCCCAATAAGTTGTGGTTTCTTCTTGCCCTTGCAAGTCTTCGGTTATTTTACCCGTGTTTGCTTTGTCGTTAGAGTGCGAGTAAGAGTTGGGGTATAACCTTTCTTATTTCTCAAGTATCTGAGTATCCATACTTGGTTTGTGGTAATTCAGATAATTGCCACTCTTGAAGAATCATGTCCCATTTCTGCCCAGAGGGATATTGTAGTTCTTGCGCATTCTTAACCTTTTTAAAGCCTAACCTTTGTTGGCAATCCTTATTAGAGTCTCCTTTGGTTGGTCTCTACCTTTTGATCAAGAACACAACAACAATTTTATCAAGAATCCAAAGTTAAGATCAAGAGCAATTCTTCTCTGATCTTTGATCTGTTCGTTGTGATCTCTATACCTAAGCCTCCACTTCATTTTTATCAGTGAGTTTTCTTGAATTAAGCACTTTTGAAATAAGTGATTATTTGAGAAGCACTTTTTTGATCAAGCACGAATTAAATCTAGGTTTAATCTTGAATTGAGAACTTAGATCTAGTATTAGAATTGTGAATTGATTTGACATTCATGTATCCGGGATTAGATATTTTGAATTAAGTGCTTATTCGACTTAAGTGATTGTTTTATGAAAGTGCTTAATTGTTAAATCAAATGGTTGATGTTGCATGAAGCCTAATTGTTGATCTTATATGAATCATATGTTATTTGAATCTAAACTATGAATTATGCAAAATCATGTGTTGAATGCATGGAGACTTTGTGTTTGATTAAATATCCAAGCCATTGAAAGTGCTCAAAAATCTGTTAAAACTGCCTTTGACACGAGGGTAATCGGTCACCCGATTATGGTAACTGGTTCCCATCCATTTCATTCACAAAAAAATTTAAAACTATTACGTGGTAACCGATCACCCAACGGTGATAACCGGTTACCCCAAGTCATAAGAAAATTGCCAAAAGTTTCAAAGTATTGGGAACCGGTTACCCAAATATGGTAACCGGTTACCTCAAGTAATTAGTTATTTTCCCAAATTTTTGAGTTAGGTTAATTGGTTACCCAAATCCTGGTAACCGGGTTCCCAGGCCAAAAAATAACAATTCCCCTTTTTTATCTTGCTTCATTGTTTATTGTGTTTTCTTTTTCAGATTAGTTTTTCCTTGTTATTTTTTACATGTGTGTTGATTGTGCAAGGAATCATACTAAGGGATTCTCATGATGATACTAATTCATGCTCCACTTTATTTGGGGAACATGAATTCGATATTCAATTTGGTCCGTATTTCACTTTATTTATGAGATACGGATGCGATTCAGACAAGTTTATGCTTTAATCCTTGCAACTTGAGGAATACACATATTTGTTGTGTTTTTGTCTGGATTGTATTTCTATGCATGATGACTTTTGTGATGGTGTCTGATGCACATCATTTTTGTGACTTATTTTCACACCATTTGCTTCGAGGCTTATTTTGGACATCCGATTTCTGACTTGCTTTATTTGATGATGCTAGATTACTCGAAGTTCTCTAGGTTTCTCATTTTTGCTTGCTTGCTACAAATTATTATCTATTTGGTACTGCACTATCTCCTTTTTGTTTCTTTCATTCTTTATAATTATCTTGATAGTTATGGGAGCCCCCATAGGGACAAAGTCGTTGTTTAAAAACCTGTAGCAGGAATTCTGCACTTTATTTGCTACATGTGTTGTGCTTGTGTTTTCTTCTTTGGTTGTTGATCGATGAGTCACTCAATTTAGAAATTGAGATCACGACTTCGCTCTTAGTGCATGCTCCCTATAGGATTTTATCGCTTTCCTTTGTTTCTTGTTGATCAATGAGTCACTCAATTTAAAAATTGAGATCACGACTTCGCTCTCAGTGCATGCTCCCTATAGGATTTTATCGCTTTCCTTTATCTTTTTTTTTATCGATGAGTCACTAAATTTAGAAATTGAGATCACGACTTCGCTCTCATTGCATGGTCCCCATAGGATAGTTTTGCTAGACTTTCTTTGGCATGTTAGCATATATAAGATTTCTCTAGGTGTGCTCTCTTGATCCTTTTGATTGTTGATTTGTTTTCTTACCTTGATCATAAATATATTAGTTAGGCATTTTACTTGGGTTAGCGTGTGTGTTGTACCCCAAAATTTTCCCTCTGTTCTCTTCAAAACATGTTCACAAAGGTCTCAAATACTCAAAGCTACTCAAGAGGTGACTGGTCAAACCTCCTTCTAAGAAAGGGTCTACAGCTAGGGTTTGGTGCTTCTCAGAGAATATTAGCTTGCAATGGTCTCAAATGAATTTCATGGTTCATCATAAGTCCTCAATAATGCTTATGTCAAGTTTCAAGTCTTGCATCACAAGTTTGTTCAGTCAATTGCTCAGATGATTAAAAATCAATTATATTGAGTAAAAAGTCAACTATATTCAATATACAATAAAAATTCAAGATTTTTTGTCAACATCAACATTTTGAGGTGATATTCATCACTTGATGAAGGGTTGCCCGTGATTCCTCAAGGAAAGCCCTCAAATCATCAAAGGTCAAAAATTGCCAAAATTAGGGTTTTTACTGAAGATGACTGATCATTGACTGCTGGCATAATGCATGACCTAATGGCTTAAAGCATGATCTCAAGAGCTCAAATAAAACATCTTGACTTAATTACATGGCTCGTGAATTTTCCAAAGATGCAAGTGAGTGATAGTTGAAGAATTGAATCAATTGATGAAAAGTCAACAGTCACACAAAAGTAAAACTTTGACTTTTTGGTCAATATTGGAATTCAAAAATCAAGAATCATCAAAATATTAAAAATTATCAAGTTGGATCGTCAAGAATCAAGAAGGTCAACAAAATTCAAAATTGAAGATTTTCAAACACTTAGAAAAATTCAAGTGTTTTGTACCTAAAAAACCCTAACTTCACAAGCAAGTTTCCTCAAGATACAAGTTGATTCAAGGAAAACTTTCAACATGAAAGTTATAGGGATTAATGAATTCTACAACTTTTTTAATATGGGGTGATCCTCAAAAAGTGATTAATTTAATAGATATGAGCCCATGAAGTTGTGGTATTTTTTATCCAACACTTGGAAAAAATTTCAATAAATTTTGATCATTTTTTATCCCAATTTCCACCAAGTTCCCATTGGATTTAGCCAAAGTGGTCAGCATGAAAGTTGTAGACAATGTTTCAAGCTTTCCAAAATGTCCAAGAACACAAATTTATCATGCTTGAGCTAGAAGTTTAGAAGAGATGAAGATGGCATGTCAAACTTGAACTATAGGTCATTTTTGTGATGAACTCATGACCAAATCTCTTAACCATGCTGCATAATCTCACTTTGCAAGCCTCTAAACCTCCAAATCTATCCATAATCAGAAGATTTATCACACTTTTAAGCCATTATCCAAGTGATTCAAGCTTTTTCCAAGCTTACTTACCATTTAAGGGAGAAAGGTCACACTTCTATTCTAGTAAAGTTGCTTTAATCAGAAAAGTCTACTCCTTGAGCCCATACATTGTTTCTTTTGACTTCAAAACATCTCAGAACCAAGAATCAACATCTCTAAGCCTTCCAACCACCCTACAATGCATTGGAACCATGATTCTTTAAGGTTACTTCAAAAATAAGCTTCCAAACCATAATTTGTTATCTCAAGATTCTGGTTACATCATGCCCTCAAACCTTTTCTCTATAAATAGAGAGGCCATTTGAAAGGCAATACACGAATTCACAAGCCCTCAAACCCACCCAAACTCTCCCAAACCGGAATTTGCTAAAAAAATCACCATTGTTACACATTTGAAGCTTCCAACACCCAACTCTCAATCCACTTGTGTGTTTTCCCTTTTTAGCATTCAAACATCATCCATACATCACATATAACACATCTAAACACCTGTTACACTTCTGTAACATCATCTTCATCATCCTCTAAACTCCATATCTGAAGCCTGCACATTGACTTGGTTGGATTGATTCAACAACTTTCAAATAAAATAGTTATTCCATTAGCTCAAGGAAGGTCCTGGGAAGCTTAATCCATCATCACATTGCTTCTGGAAGTCGTGTAAAGGGCATTGGATTTTCACTTCAAGAGGCAAGTTTTCCAAACTGTGATATCGTGATACAAGCATCTTTAGTGCATACATTATAAAGCAAAAATGTAGATATCAATATCCTGAAGCTAACCATATCATTAGTTTTCATTAATTTTGCTCATGGAGTGGGAATCGAAGCTCTGACCAGTTAGGTTTCATTTTTTGTACTGAGTAAAATTCTTCCTATTCTTTGAGTGTTAATTAATGTTAATGGCATGGTTGAATTCGTGGAGAAATTTAGAACAACTTCCATGTTTAAAGTTTTTAAAATGGTTGAGAAATGGAAGAGTTTGATATTTGAAAATGGTGATGTTGTTGTTCTGGCGCGAGGAAGAAGATGAAGTTCATAAATTTGAACTTGTGAACATGTTTTATAATATATTTAATGGGTGTTGTTTCATAATGGGATGAAACAGCCACCTCAGTGACAAGCGCGTGTGTGAGTAAGGCGTTGGTGTGCCAGGGCAGGGGTTCGATCCCTGCCTCTGGCATTTTATTTTTCAACATTTTCTTTGTAGATCAGGTACATGCAAATATAGCGCGCAATGATGCAACCTCATATCTTGGCCATTAGATCTCATCAAAGGCAGATCTAATGCACTAAGCGCAAGCCCCGTGATGCACCTCCTGAAGGTCACCTCCAATAGATTCATCACAGGCGCTTGGGCCTCCCTGATTTGGGCCTTTCATTTTTGCTTTCTAACACCCCCCAAATTCCTTTCATAACTCAGGCCCATTAACATTCTTTTTTTTTTTAATTAATTGTTTGCTTTCTTTTTCAATTAATTTTACTTAAAATCGGAAAAATCATGAAAAAATTAGATTTAGATTTTATTTGACTAATTTAATTTTTGTAAATAAAAAATAATAATTTAATTTAATAATTTTTTTTATTGTTTTAATTTGTTTGTAAATTAAATTAGAATTAGGGTTTATACTATAAAATATTTTTCTAAATAAAATATCAAAAATATTTTCTAACAATTAGTTTCTTTTTAAAATTAAAATTAATTTAGACTTAGGTTTTTTTAATTAGTTTAACTAAATTAGCTTTATTTTTAATTAATTATATTAATTGACTTTTTTATTAAATTTAATTTAGGCTCTTTAGTTTTTTACTAAACTCTTTCTTATTGAAAATTAATCAAATAATTAGGTTAATCATCAAATCTTTTTCTATCAAAATCACAAAAACAATTTCCTCTCTCTTTTCTTTATTTTACATTTTATGAGTATTTTATTATTTTGCATTTTTCTGATTATGTAATTGCTTACGGTTTGTAATAGTTTAATTAAGGTTTAGTGTTTTTCCACCCCATTCATAAATTTGTACCCCCACTACCGAAACATTGTAATAGCGTAGGACATTTAATTTCCACAAATTATTGCTTTCCTTATTATTGTTAGTAATTAGGGTTTGTATGGAAAGAATAAAAGCAAACATTAGAAAACCTAATCTCAAAACAAATTCTTGAAATCAAAACACTTCACACACGCACACCTTTAGGGTGACCCTCACTTGTTGCCTCAGATGAAAAACAGTCATGTCCCTCGAACGTGGGATGCTTTATCAAAGATCCTCAGTTAAAAGATCATAGTCCCTCGATGACCCTTCGATGCTGCCTTCGGTAAACAATCTTAGTCCCTTACGACAATTGCTAAAGCATCCTACAAGTTGCCTTGTATGACTGTACGATGACCCGCACTTGTCCCTCACATCCAATAATAGGGTTTCCTACTAACTAATGGTAGGATAGCACTATCTAAAGGAGGAGGAAAAGAATAAATACTTTTTTGAGTAGGTAGATCGCTCGTAATCGCTTGCTCACAAACTAAAACAATTTCCATGCATCACACTTTCAAAAACAACTACTTTCAAAACACTTTATAAACACTCTTGAGGACTAATACAAGGGTTATTATAAAGCAAATTGTCTTACATTGGCATTTTCAAAACTACTTTCAAAAATAACACTTCCTTTCAACAAATATTTTCAAAACAAACATTTTGTATACATTCTCAACGATACGAGAATCATTACAAAATTGTTGCACATAGGCGTCTTCAAAATATTTTCAAACATGCACAAACACAAAGCATTTCAAAGTGAGCTAGAAATTAAGAGCCCGTAGATAACTACAGATGTAAAGGGTGATAACACCTTCCCTTTTCATAACCTACCCCCCTTACTCAGAAAATTCTCAAAAGGTCTTTCATATTCTTTTCACCTTTTCCTTTATTGGATAAAAGAAAAGTCAGTGGCGACTCTTGCTATCCACAACATTTGTGATAAAATGCAAAACCCAAAATTCAGTTCTCCCACTGTATCACAGAACTGGCGACTCTGCTGGGAAGGAGAAATCTAAAAGTGGGGTTACCTTAATATCTATATCACCTTTATTGCTTTACTTGTTTGCCTTGTATGCTTTATATTTCAGTATATGCTTGGGTTTATTTCTTGTATAGATCCTATACCCGGATCTAGGGGCATTTTTAGGTAAGTAGCAATAGATCGTGAAAACTGTACATCATAGACCGATGTGGTTGAAATGATGGCTATGTTAGTGCGACACATTGGTTGGTGTAAGTGTCCCTTGAGTCAGTCAAGGAGAATATGGGCTGCCGTGTGGTGTCATAAGCACTAACTGACCTTAGAACCTTAGTTGACACAACTTAGCCATAAGAAAGTAGTGAGATGGGTGGCTTTGGTGCAGACTAAAGTTGGTTGATACTCGATACTAAACTCATTGATATTAGACATTCGGGATATTTCAGTCACAATTCAGATGCTTGTGCTAAAACAATGCTTGAGAGAAATATCAATGATAATGAGACTCCTAGAACCCAGCTACTTCTTTTTAGGATAGGTTGAGCCAACTAAAACTTCAAGAGAGTACTTACCTACAAACTCCATGCAAGCTTAAACCTAAGGCCTTGTGTGTTTTGTTTGTGTATGATTAATTGTTCGAACATGACATTATGACATCATTTTCACTAACCATTTTAAGGACCTAGGGATTTATTTTTGTTCTATTTTGTAGTTTATGGCCTCCGCTCGCAGAAATACTATCCGGATCAGTTTTGTGAGGATACCTTCTCAACTTAAAGAGTTAGTCTCAAGGGTTCTCGAAAGTTCTCCATTCATCAAAAGGCATGGTAGGCTACTCAGTTTGGTTACCTCGGGTTTTGAAGAAGATATGATAAGTGTTCTATTCCAGTTCTTTGATCCCGCACATCACTGCTTCATATTTACAGATTATCAGTTAGCACCCACAATGGAGGAGTTCTCTCAATTGCTGAGGGTACCTGTTCTCAATCAAATACCTTTCACCAGTTTAGAGAAAGATCCACAACCTGAAGAAATTGCAGCAGCCTTACATCTGAAGCGGTCCGACATTGTATCTAATTGGGAAACAAGAAGTGGATTCAACGGTTTTCTTGCTAAATTTTTGTTAGAGAAGGCTCAGTTGTTTATGGGTGCTATGAGTTTTCAAGCTTTCGAGGAAATCTTGGCTTTGTTGATTATGGTTTGGTGTTATTCCCTAATCCAGACCAACTCATTGATGTGAATGTCGTCAAAATATTTTTTTCTCGTAACCCTGTGCCTACTTTGCTTAGAGATATTTTGCATTCTCTTCACACTCGTACTATGAGGAAGCGAGGAACTCTTATGTGTTGCATACCTTTGTTATCTAGGTGGTTTATTTCACACCTTCTCTGACCAGTATTGAAGAATGAACAAGGTTTAAGGTGGCCTCAAAGGATGATGTCGCTCTATTATTCATATATTTACTGGTGTTCCCGATCTTTGGAAGATGTTACTATTATTGACCGTTGCGGGGAATTCCCTAATGTTCCACTCCTTGGAATTAGGGGAGGTGTTACTTACAACCCTTCTCTGGCTCTACGAAAATTTGGTTATGCTCGAAGAGATGGTCCTCATGACAACTTATCTAGGGGATTGTGTTCGACTACGAAAATGATCCTCAAGGTTATCGTCAAAGGTTTATACGTTCTTGGGGCATGGTAAATAAGGTTGATAGCAAAACTTTAGGACAAAAGAATTCTATCCCTTTAGAGCCCTATCTCAAATAGGTACGAGCTCACACTCAAAACCTTATGATGCCATATCTATTTGTTCTACCGGTGATCTTAGAGCATGTTGTCGAAGGAGACATCTCTCGCATCATCCTCTATCCAGACATGCCCACTGACCTCGAAGAATTGCAGAAGTCCTGGATTCAACTCAAGGAAGAATGGGACACCTTTGAAGCTCAATTCTATGCAAGTGAAAAGAAAGTGTTGGGGCTCACAAAGCAACTTCACGAGGAGCAAAGCCTTAATGCGTACATCGACACGAAGAGGAAGTGTCCGTGGGAGACTTGAGTCTTAGGTTTTAGAAGTTCATATTGTTGTCTCTTTGAGACCCTTTTTCTTTTCATTGTAATCCTAAGAGGCAATTGTAATCTTGAATTTACTAATAAAAATCTTTTTTTTTGTTTCCTCTCGGTTAGAAAATTTAAATCTCCTAAGATCCTTGAAAACATTTCATCCAAATATCATGCATCATTTCATAAGTAGGTTTTCCAATACAGGTTTCCTTATCTAATTATTATTTATTTCAGTATAAGATGGCCCTCGAACAAATTGTCAAAGATCTCTAAACTCATCATGCACAATTTCAAGAGACTCTTTTGAATCTGGCCAAAGGGCAACAAGAGATGATGGCGCTCCTCACCACGAAAAAGAAGACTATGAAGCGGGTTGTTATCCTCAACATGGGGAGAAGATTCAAAGGTCCTGCTTAACCAGTTCGAGTGAATGGTGCTTCCTCTGAGGAAGACGACAACCAAGAGGAGGATGGTAGAAAGGGGTGAAGATAAAAACAATCAGGGTTCCAAAGATGAAGACTACTCCGACGAATAATATCCTCCTGCAGATGACAAGTACAAGTAGTTAGAAGACCGTCTCAAAGCTGTGGAAATCCAAAAAGTGATTGGATAAGATTTTGGAGAGCTAGGTCTGATCCCGGGGGTGGTCATCCCTCACAAATTCAAGGTCCCTATCTTTGATAAATATGATGATGTCTCTTGTCCCAAACTTCATCTGAGGTTGTATGTTCGAAAAATCCAACCTCATACTGCTGACAGGAAATTATGGGTCTATTTCTTTCAAGAAAGTTTATCCGGTACTCAACTTAAATGGTTTTATCAGCTCGAAGGAACCAACATTCACAAATGGGAAGACTTAGTTGTTGCTTTCTACAAACAGTATCAATATAATGCTGACCTGGCACTGACTCGTGTACAATTGTAAAACATGTCCATGGGCTCGAATGAATGGTTCAAGGAGTATGCCCAGAAGTGGAGAGACTTAGCTGGAAGGGTGCAACCTCCTTTGACTGGCTGAGAGTTGGTAGATATGTTCATGGGCACTCTGACAGGCCCATTCTTTAATATGTTAATTGGAAGCTCATCATCTGGTTTTACAAAGTTTATTCTTATTGGAGAAAGAGTGGAAAGTGACATTAAAAGTGGGTAGATTTTGATGGCTACATCTTCTAATATTGTGAATAATCCATTTGGATGTAAAAGAGAAACCAATGTTGTTTATGGCCAAAAGAGTCGTAGTAAAAATGACCAGCATCAGCCTGTGGGAGCAGTGTTGATCTCTAATCCAGCGCCTGTTCAACAATCACAACAAGGCAACCAACATTGGTCAGACGCTCTGAGGAGGCAGTTCACCAGGATTAGTATGTCTTTTTCTCAAGCATTGAACCATTTGTTAAAGGATGACCTCATAACACTCCGGGATCCTCCCCATAATCCCAACATATCCTCTCCAAAGTATAATCCAAATGTGAAGTGTGCCTATCATTCAAACAGTCCTGGGCATGACACCAACAACTGCGGGCCCCTGAAAAACAAAATTCAAGACATGATTGATAAAAAGGAAATTGAGTTCGACCCTCCCGAGACTCCGAACTTGATTAGTGCTCCTATGCCGAAGCATGAAAAAGGCATAAGTGTTATTGAAGATGTTTTATATGTTACCTCTGTAAGTGATGTGGTTACTCCTCTCTCAATAGTCAAGAAGAATTTGCTGCAAGCCAGTTTATTTTTGGGTTGTGTTAAAGAATGTTATTGTTGTGTTGTTCAACCCAATGGTTGTGGGTTACTGAAAGAAGGCATTCATCCCCTGATGGATGAACATGTAATCTTGATTGAGAAAGTTCTGTATGATGAGAATTTATGCCGAGATTTATCTGTCATATCTGGTACTCCTTTCAAGATCACTTCCAAGGGTCCTGTAAGGATTACTACCAATCTAAAAGCTACTCCTTTAATTATTACAACACATGGGCCCCTCCCATTTTCCTCAGAGAAGGCTATTCCATGGAATTATGGGCCTGGCGTCTATTACCACGGTATTGAACAAGAGTTGTATGACGAAGATGATGAAGAGGTTGATCCTAATATTCACAATATTGTAGGGACCAGCAAAATTACTAGAAGTGGAAGGATTTTCTCTTCGAAAATCTCTCCACTTGTTCAATTTACAGTTACCAAGAAAACTGTCGAGGCTCGGGGTAAAGAGCCAATGATAGAGCCTGCCCGGACGGAGGCACCAAAAGAAGCCACAGTCAAGGATACCTCTGGACAAGAAATGGAAGAGGTTTTGAAGATCATTCATATAAGCGATTATAAATTTTTAGAACAGTTGGGGAAAACCCCGTCCAAAATCTCCATGCTATCTTTACTAATGTATTCTGAAGCCCATGCGTAAGCTTTAATGAAATTTTCGAAAACTGCTCATGTACCACAAGAAATTTCTATTGATCAATTTGGAAGTTATGTTGCTAGCTTAATGACTGACAATGGATTAGGTTTCTTCGATGGTGATCTTACTCTGGAGGGGATAAATCATAATAGGGCCTTGTACGTCTCCATTGAATGCATGGGAACTATGTTGGCTCATGTGTTAGTTAAATTGGATCTTCTCTGAATGTTCTGCCAAAGGGCGCTCTTGACAAACTGGATTGTGAAGGGGTTGTGCTGAAACCCAGTGACATTATAGTTCGAGCCTTTGATGGATAAAAAATAATGGTACATGGAGAAGTGGATCTTCCTATCAAAGTGGGTTCACAAATCTTTGAATCCACCTTCTACATAATGGACATTCGGCCAGCTTATTCTTGTCTACTAGGACGCCCATGGATCTATGGGGTAGGTGTCGTCACCTCTACCTTGTACCAGAAATTAAAGTATCCTGTGAAAGGGAAGATTGTTACTATCTGCGGAGAAGAGGAGTACATGGTCAGCCATCTGAATTCATTTTGATACATGGAGATGGACGGGGAATTCATCGAGACTCCCTGCCAATCTTTTGAAGTGATTTCCCCTACTGCTCTTAAAGATGTTTCTTCCATTCTGAAGACTACCAGGATTCCTCACAAGATGGCTTCTTTGAAAGATGTCAAAGCTACTATAGAAGAAGGTGGTTGCACAATTTGGGGTCAGCTTCCTGATATCCCCTACAAATATGATAAGTTTGGTTTGGGCTTTACTACAGAGGGTCAGAGGGTTGTCTGTCACGCTCATGCTGGAAGACCTTCATTCTGTGTCAGCAACAATGGAGTCAACTCTATAGAAGACGCTGAAAGTAATTGTGATCTCAGTAACTGTATTTTTCCTACCATTGGCAATGGGCTTAGCAATTGGAAGGCGGAAGATATCATCTTCATCTCCTTTAGCTAGGAGTAATAGCTATTTCTGTTTTATTGCTTTAAGAAGTTTGGTTATGTAATTTCTTTTAAAACAATGACTTTAAACCTTGTGTCTTGCCCGAGGCACAATGGTCCATTTGTTAAGGGTTGTCATTTCATATGTCATATTTTCATTTAATGAAAATATTGGACGTTTTGCATTCAAATTTTTTGCTCTCTATCTTTCTTTTACTTCATTGCACTTTTAAATAGCTATGTCTTCTTACACACACCCACACACTATATTGCAGATCCACATCCACTCTAGATCTCGTTGATAACAATTCTTCTATTGCCGCGTATGGCTTTGGACATCCGATCTACCAAGCCGAGGACGAAGATGAGGAAGATTTTGAAATACCTGGAGAACTTGCCAGAATCTTAATAAAAGAATAAAAGTATATCCAACCACATGAAGAGCAAGTCGAAGTTATAAACGTGGGTTCTAAGATAGATAGAAAAGAGATCAAGATAGGTGCCAACTTAGAGGGAAGTGTCAAGAACAGGTTGATTCAGATGTTGCACGACTATGTTGAGATATTTGCTTGGTCATACGAGGACATGCCAGAACTCGATACGGATATTGCGGTTCATCGTCTGCCAATGAAAGAGGGTTGTTCTCGAATTAAGCAGAAGGTTCATCACATGCATCCCGAGATGTCAGAGAAGATCAAGGTCAGGGTTATGAAACAATTCAAGGCAGGTTTCTTAGCAGTGACATCATATCCTCAATGGGTTGCTAATGTTGTTCTGGTACCAAAGAAAGATGGCAAGGTACGTATGTGTGTAGATTACGGGGATCTGAATAGGGCAAGCCCCAAATATGACTTCCCACTTCCATATATTGATGTTCTGGTCGACAACACTGCTCAGCATAAGGTAGTCTCCTTTTGGATTGAAGAACGTCGGGGCAACTTATCAGCGTGCCATGGTGGCTTTATGCCATGATATGATTCATCAAGAGATAGAAGTCTGCATTGAAAATATGATAGCCAGATCACAGACTAAAGAAGAACATCTTGATCATCTACATAAGTTATTTGAAAGGCTGAAGAAATATAAGCTAAGGCTAAATCCGAACAAATGCACTTTAGGGGTGAGGTCTGGAAAAATCCTAGGTTTCATCGTCAGTGGTAAAGGTATTTAAGTTGATCCCGCAAAAGTTAAAGTTATTCAAGAAATGTCGGCTCCTCGCATCGAGAAGGAAGTCAGAGGTTTCTTAGGATGACTGAATTACATTTCCTAATTCATTTCTCATTTGACTGCTACCTGTGAGCCAATCTTCAAGCTGCTGAAGAAAGATCAAGTAGAAAAATGGAACGACGACTGTCAAATAGCTTTTGATAAAATCAAGGAGTACTTACAAGAACCTTTGATTTTGATGCCACCGGTTGAAGGAAGACCTTTAATCATGTACCTAACAGTGCTAGAGAATTCAATGGGGTGTATAATAGGGCAGCATGACGAGTCTGGTCGAAAAGAGCATGCAATATACTACCTTAACAAAAAGTTTACCGATTGTGAAACAAGATATTCACTGCTCGAGAAAACTTGTTGCGCTTTGGAATGGGCTGCTCGTCGACTAAGACAATATATGTTGACTTATACTACTTTATTGATCTCTAAAATGGACCCCATCAAACACATATTTGAGAAGCTAGCTCTCTCCAGAAGAATAGCCCGATGGCAAATGGTCTTGACAGAATACGACATTCAGCACACCACTCAAAAATCAAATAAAGGAAGTGTACTGGCAGATCATTTGGCACATCAAGCTATAGACGACTACCAATCTATGAACTTCGAGTTCCCGAATGAGAACATCATGCTAGTTACGAATTGTGAAGAGCTTGGACCGTATGAAGGTCCTGAGTCAGGATCTCGATGGACTATGGTTTTTGATGGAGCTTCTAACGCACTTGGCAATGCGATCGATGCTATAATTATCTCTCCTCAAGGTTGCCATACACCTTTCACTACCAGGCTTTGCTTTGACTGCACCAATAATATGGCTGAATATGAAGCGTGCATCTTGGGAATTAAAGTTGTTATTGACCTGAGAATCAAGTTCTTAAGCGTATACGGGGATTCAGCCTTGGTAATCAGTCAGGTCAAGGGAGAATGGGGTACGAAGCATCCGAATCTTATCCCTTATTGATTGTTATCCATGCATGTCAACATATGATAGAGATTTTCCTTCAAAACTCAACTTTAGGATCAATCATTGTATGATAACATTGGGGATTATATTTAGATAGTCTCCCTTAGATGTTTTCTTTTCTTTTTCATCCTTTGCATCTAAAACAAAAACCTTATTTTTTCTCGGCAAATGCATAAAACATCTAAAACTTTCAAATCCTTTTTTTAAGGTAAAAAACATAAATTAATTCCTTTCTTTTTGACAACCGGCTTTTGTCTTCTAAGAGAATGTTAGTTCCTTTCCGCTACAGGTCGTAAGTCTCCAAAGGTCGAGCCGCGGTGGACTGATTGAGTCTAACATTGTTCAATTAAAAAGTACAAACCCATCAAAACAAGTAAGTCGAACTAGGGCTGCTCTGATTCCTTAAAAGGGATATATAGGCATTAGGGTAGAGCCCGAAAGAGCACAACTTTATTTTCCCTACATTGTTTTTTCTTTTCTTTTACATGCATTCTGTTGTACCTCAAAATTTGCCCTCTCATTTCTCAAAAGATCATCTTGGACTCTTAGGCTTGTTTCTATCAAGTTTCAAGTTTTGAATTACAACTTTTCAAGAAAGTCATCCACAAGGGCAAAATGGTCAAAAGCACATAGAAAAGTCAAACTTGGACTCTTAGATCAAAAATATAGTTTCAACAATTATATTTCATCGAGACATGAAATTGGTTCATAAAAAATCAGAAGTCAGAAGTTACTTTGAAAAAATCAAATTTCTAAACATTTAGAAAATTTTCTAAGTGTCAAGAGAATATGATACTTCAGAACTTTTGAGCCAACCTCCACGCAAGCGCGGTCAGAATTTGCAGACCTGGTTCAGAACATTATGCTTCAATCAGAACATATGGAAGCAATTTTCTTCGTCCAGAACATGACCCTTCAACATTTGGAGGTTACGTTTCTGATCTTTTATGATCAGAACATCACCAAATCCCAAGACCTCGTTTAAACAACCTGTTGCACTGCTACAGTACAATACTCTAACCAGCAGCTAATCCAGTCCACGCCTGCATTTTCCCAAATCCTGTATTTGCACCAAATACAAAAAGTTGTGATCAAAAAGCAATGGAACAGTGTGCCAAAAAGTTTAAATCCCATTTCCCCCCCTCCCCCAAAAAACCACAACAAATTCACCTATAAATAATTTGCTCTGTCACACTTTCAAGGGGCTGGTTTTTGGAGAGAGAGAGAGAGAGAGAGAGAGAGAGAGAGAGAGAGATAGAGAGAGAGAGAGAGAGAATTACCAAATAAAGAAAAGGAAACAATAAAAACCTTCGCAAATCCTAAACATAACCTTTGTTCTTCCCTTGGAATCAAAGAACATAACCATTGTTTCGTTACTCTCACAGATACTAGAACATCTGAAGGCAGCAGCTTAAAGTTCCAAACACAAGTTTCAGATTCAAGGTAAGTCTTTCTGACTTTTTCATCTTTTCATTCAGAATATCAATAATATGTAAAATATCACAATTAATATTGTCCATATCATTGCATAAGTAGAAAAAACTGTGGATCAGAACTTCTTGATTAGGGCTAGACTCAGATTTAGGATTAGAACTTCTATAAACTGTTGTGTTATTATCCTTCTGATTTGTTGTTTATTAAGAACTGAATAAATTGTTGATGTGCTGATTAAGAGTTGAAATATGGTGTAGAACTTCTAAGTTCTCCTCACTGTTTAAACACACTGAACTTCTGATATTCACTCACTGTTAATGCATATTGAACTTCTAATGTTCACTCACTGTCTTAGCACAAACTGAACCTGAGTTCTCTTCACTGTTTTTAATATACAAAACTCCTAAGATTTTCTCATTGTTTTAACACTCAAGTTCAGCACATAGCAACCCAGAACTTATGTGTTTTCCCTCTAACGTGTCTTGCAGGACCTCAGAGTGTATCAATCTAGAACTTCTGACGCTTCCTTCTGAATCACCATGCGCCTGGCTTCAGAACTTCTGATCCTTGTTGTTTTGCTTACAGCAGCACGTTGTTTCTATCTTTCATTTATTTTCCTGTTTATCATTTTTTATATTAACTCTTTTTTTTATTATTAACATAAAAAGACATAAAAATATTTTCTTTTATTAATTAATTTATTTCCTTTTTTTCTTAATTCATTAAGACAAAAAACCATTTTCTAAACAAGTTCATTTCACATTTTTTTTGTACATTCTTATCCATTCAATATGGTTGTAATAGTAATTTAGGATTTAATTCTATTTGCGATCCCCATTTGTAAATATGTACCACAATCCCTAAAATATTGTAATAGCGTAGGACTTTACATTTCCTCAATTTCTCGCTTTCAATTATAAATGCTAGTAATTAAGGTGTGTATGGCAAGACATGAAAACAACAAATAGACAACCTAAAAAGCAAGACTAAATGCATGCAATCAAACACACCTGCACACTAGCACCCTTAGGGTAATCCCACTTTGCGGCCTATCAAAAAATAGTCATGTCCCTCGAACATGGACGTTTTAGCAAAAGACCCTCGATAAAAGATCGTAGTCCCTCGATGTTGCCTTCGGTAAACGATCTAGTCCCTAAAACGGAATTGCTAAAACGTCCCATAGGTTTCCTTCTATGACTATACAAACGTCCCACGCTCGTCCCTTAAACATCCAACGATGGGGCTTCTTACAAAATCAAATGGTAAGATAGCAACATCTAAAGGAGGAGGAAAAGAACATCTAAGACCTTTTGAGTAGGTAGATTCGCTCCTAGTTGCTCGCTTGCTCACAAAAAAAACATTTTTATACACCCACACTTTCATTTTGAAAACATTTTCGAAAGACAACACTTTGTACGCGTTCTTATAGAAACGAGAGCCATTACAAAGAAAACCCTTTTCAAAATCACTTTCAAAAAAAACACATTCCACAAACACCTCTTTGAACTATTTTCAAAACAACACTTTGTACGTATTCTTATAGAGACGAGAATCATTACAAAGTCACATTTTCAAAATACTTTCAAAGCCCACACCACAAAGCACATTTCAAAACAAAAGTAAGTGATCTAGCAAGTAACTAAGAGCCCATGGATAACCATGGATGAAAAGGGTGATAATACCTTCCCTTTGCATAATCTACCCCCCGAACTCAAGAAAACATCTCTAAAGGTCTTTCCTGTGCTTTTTCACCTTTCCTTATTGGATAAAAGAAAAGTCGGTGGCGACTCTTGCTATCCACAATATTTGCGATCAAAATGCAAACCCTCATGTCAGTTCTCCCACCGTATCACAGAACTGGCGACTCTGCTGGAGAATTTTTTTATAAAAAAAGTGGGGTTACCTTAGGGCTAGATCACATCTATTTGCTTTCTTTGTTTAACTTGCTTGCTTTACATTTTTGGGTCATTGTTTGGGTTTTGTTTTGATCCTCCATCCGGATTTGGGACACCTTTTTAGGTAAGTAGCAATAGATTGTGGATATTGTACGGTGTAGACCGATATGGTTGAAACAATGGCTACGTTAGTGTGACGCGTTTGTGGGTACTGGTATCCCTCGTGGTGAATCGAGGAGAATACGGGGCCGCTGAGTGGCGTCATGAAACACTAATTGACTTTAGAACCCTAATTGAACAAACTTGGCCATTAGGACGTAGTGAGATAACCGGTTTCGGTGTAGAGCTAAAAATTGGTTGATACTAGATACTACACTCATTAAGGCTGGACTTTTGGGATATCTTGGCCGTAAGAAAAGATTGATTGTGTTGAGATAATGCCTAAGAGAAATGTCGATGATATTGAGATCCTTTAGAAGCTGATCACTATTACTAGGACAGGTTGAGCCAACTAAACTTCAAGAGGGTACTTCCCTATAAAACCCCATGCAAGCCTAAAACATAGGCACTTGTCTGCTTTGTGTGTATATATATTTACTTGTACATAACATCATAAACATCATAAGCATCATACGCATGCTCACTAACCATTTCAAAGATTTAGAAATTTATCTTTGTTTTTGTTTTGTAGGTCATGAATTTCGTCCGAAGGAACACCATCTGAATCAGCTTTGTAAAAGCACACCCTCAACTTCAAGAGTTAGCCTCAAGAGTGCCCGGGGATTCTCCTTTTACCAAGAAATACGGTCGACTCCTCAGTTTGGCTACATCCAATTTCCAAGAAGAAATGATGTGTGTACTGTTCCAATTCTTTGATCCCGTACATCATTGTTTCACTTTCCCAGACTATCAGTTGGTACCTACACTGGAAGAGTTCTCTCTACTATTAGGGGTGTTTGTGCTTGATCAGATACCGTTCACCGGTCTATAAGGGATTCCAAAAACTAAAGTCATCGCCGAAACTTTGCATATGAAGAGAGTCGATATCATAGCCAATTGGGAGACAAGAAGCAGGGTTAAAGGCTTCCTAGCCAAATTTCTATTAGAGAAGGCTCGTTCATTCTAGGATGACGTTGATTTCCAAGCTTTTGAAGACACCTTGGCTCTTCTCGTTTATGGTTTGGTTCTGTTCCCCAACTCGGACCAATTCATAGACGTTAACACCATCAAAGTCTTTCTCTCTCATAATCCTGTACCTACCTTATTGGGGGACGTCTTGCATTGTCTTCATACCCGCACCATGAAGAAAAGAGGTACCCTTTTGTGTTGTATTCCTCTACTCGCTAAGTGGTTCACTTCACACCTACCTCAATCAGTATTGAAGAACGAGCAAAGACTGACATGGTCTCAAAGGATGATGTCCCTCGCCCACTCTGATATCCATTGGTGTTCGAGATCCTTGGAAGATGTCTCTATCATTGGCCGTTGTGGGGAATTCCCTTACGTCCCTTTGCTTGGTGTTAGGGTAGGAATCACCTACAACCCCTGCTTAGCTCTTCGACAATTCAGGTATGCCCGAAGAGACGGTCCTCATGAGATGCTCATCCAGGGCCTAGTGTTCGACTACGACAAAGAAGACCTAGGTTATCGCCAAAGGTTTATACGAGCTTGGAGAATGGTGAACAAGGTGGACAGTAAAACTTTGGGACACAAAAACTCTATCCCACTCGAGCCTTACCTTAGGTGGGTACGGGCTCGTTCTCAAAGTCTTTTAATGCCTTACCCTTCTATCCTCCCTGTTATCATAGAGCCTATTGTTGAAAGAGACGTCCCATACGCTGTTCTTCATCCTGGCATGCCTACCTCTCTCGAAGACATGCAGAAAGCTTGGGTTCAGTTGAAGGAAGAGCGGGACACCGTTGAAGCCCAATTTTATGCCAGCGAGAAGAATGTTCTGGAACTTACCAAGCATCTTCATGAAGAGAGGAATCTGAACGCCTACATTGCGCCAAAGAGGATGCGTTCAACCTTTTTGTCTTAGGAGTTTTGTTGTATGTTTGTTTCTTTCATTGTAAGCCCAAAGAGGCATAATGTACTCAAACTTGGATTTATTAATATGACGTGTTTTCCTCTTTTGGTATGAACAAATTTAAATCTCTAAATTCGTTGAAATCATTGTTGTTGTACCCTAAATTTTGCCCCTAACTTTTTCAGTCGCACTTTCATACCATATTTTATCATTCAGCCACAATCATTAATAAATAGCTTCATTCATCACATTTGCATCCTATCTTTAAGTTTTCTCTTATGTTGTTGACTAACTTCTACTCAAAATGCAAAAAAATATTTGTCTTTATCTTTGCATATTTGCGTTTTGTAGGTACCGAGTCGAAGCATCTGACAAATAAGGATTTCTGGTATCATTTTCCTAAAATCTCTATTTGCGAAGAAAAAGAATTAAAATTTTTCATTTTTTTCACTGATGCAATCGATTGCTCTTAGAGTGCAATCGATTGCACATAGTACATTTTGCGCCATTTTTTAAAAAAATACACTGTGCAAATCGATTTGCACTGTAGTGCAATCGATTGCACAACGTGAAAATTTGAAAAAAAATCAGCATTTTAAACTTGTCAAATTTTGGCTCCAATTTTTCTTCATTTTTGAAAGATGTATCATTAATTCAAATTTTAGTGCCAATTTTTCATTTTTAAGAAGAATTATCATTAATTCAAATTTTGGCTCTAATATTTGAAAGAATTATCATTAATTCAAATTTTGGCTCCAAGAATCAATTACGAAATTACCACTAATCCCAATCCTAAAACTCTATAAATAGAGCTCTCATTTCATTCAAATTTCAAGCTTTTGATAGCCAAATCCACCTTGCTAAAAAATCTCTCAATTCTCTCCATCTACCAAATTCACTCAAAGCTCCATTTTCAAAAAGTTAGTAAGCTTTGCATTGAAGCTTACTAATCTTTGAGCTAAACCTTCATCCAAACACTTTTTCTCCATCAATTCTCTACATCCAAGCTTGGTCAATTGATTCTTGTGGTTGAATTGAAGCAAATTCTTGAAGTTGTTTTGATAATTCTCTAGATCTACCTTTGGTAAGTTGGATAATTCATCTTTCACAATGTGATCTCTGGGTGATCTTTGGGGTTGATTCTTTGAGCATTATTTTGTGATTTAAATGGTGTTATTTTCTCATAATTTGATGGAATTTTCGTGCTCAAGTGGATCCATGATCATAAGGTATTTGATGGAAAGTTTGAACAAGAAATTGCCCTTTTAAAATGCTGTTTTTGCTATTGCTTCTGTGTGCAATCGATTTGCACTATAGTGAAATCGATTGCACAGAAGCAATTTTGCACAATTTTTTGAAAATTGTACTGTGTAAATCGATTTACACAGTAGTGCAATCAATTTACACCAGGACAGAATGCACTTTTTTGCCTTGTTTTGGGGCAGCTCTGATCCAAAATGCTTTTTCTACTCACTCCTTTTGATTGTTGGTTTGGATTGCAATTTTAAATGTCCAATTTGTCTTTAAACTCAATGGACTTTGTGATGTAGATGAAGTTGGATAAATGTTCATCAATTCAAATCTACCTAAGAGTGAATTATTTAATTCATTTTTGGTGCTTTGGATTAATGATATGTTTAGTGCTTTAGTCCATCTAGAGGAGTGGTTGAATTTAAAGATGAAAGAATTTTGAAATGGTGATCCAAATTAGCTTATCATTCCCCTCCCTCTTCATCTTATCCCTTTCTTTTTTTAATTGTGCTACATGTTAAGGGATGGTGATCTCTATATCATTTATCCAAACATGAAGTACATATATTGCTATTGACCGGCCTCAAAATAGGTGTGACTTCTACATAAGTCCACTTACGATTGCTTAACATAGCGCTAAATTTTGTCCCGATTCGAATAAATGATCATTCGTGGCCCAAACTTATGATTGCAAGCCCAAGTATGTTAATTTGATCTCTTTGATCCAATAACCTTGAGATTCATTGTGTGGAGGCTTTGGTTCTACAAATCCTCTAATGGATCTACAACACCTTTGGTCAACGCGGATCACTTAAACATCGTTGATCATTACATGTTGCCTTATGAGAATTCCAAAATGGATGATATACTTGACAAAAAGCAAATGCAACTTGTTGTGTGGAGGCTTTGGTTCTACCAATCCTCTAATGAGTTCCAAATGCAAGTTTCAAGATGGTCATCCAACTAACCACTAATTACTAACAATTAACTTTACGCTTTTATTTTCATGCTTTATGTACCATTTACTTTTAGAATTTTACATTTCATGCTATTTTCATCTTTGCTCACTTGAGCATTTACTTTTATGTCATTTTTATTTTGCTCACTTGAGCTTTTCTTTCTTTTTAAAGACACCTAATAATCAACATGAACCATAAAAATCATTAATGATACTTGGACTACATGGTTACTATCCTTTGCATTATGGAGTGATGGACTTCTTGGACTTAGGATTAGAGACCTTGGCCTATCTTGGAGACTTTGTGACTTTATTTGATATTTTGTCTGGAGTTCTTGAGGTTTACCTCAAGACATTGGGTTGTTTGTTTGTTTTGTGTGTAGGTTATTGAGATTACAATCTTTGTTTGTAATCTGGAATTCACCCGTATACAGCCGTTACTCTGCCCAATTTTTGCGAAGACTAAATACACTTGAAGTTTGATTCTCTCAAGAGTTCTAGTATCTTTGCTTGCTTGGTTTCAATCCGAAGAATGGGAATTCTATATTGACTTATAATGTCAAGTATCGGCTTCATGTTGGTTAGACGGTTCTCTTCCTTAGCTTTTAGCTTATGCTTTAGGATAGTCCCTTCATCTCCTCCCATCTTATTTAATTTTAAAAACCTTCTCATCTTCTTTGTTTTTAAACTCGAACCGCTTTCATAATAAACCTCGACTTTGTCGAGTGCCTTTTCTTTTAAAACTTATTTTCTTTAAACAAACTTCAATTCATTTAATCATACTTTGACATTTCTTTCAAAATTAACAAAACACTTCAACTCATTCAAACTCTTTTGTGCGCCCAAGCACCTTTTCCATTCAAAACTTTTTTTCAAGGTGAGACATGATTCATTGATAGTCGAGCAACATTCTCCTATCCCTATGGTTATAAAGCTGTCGACTTTTCCACTTGAGTACTAGAGGCGTTCTCAAACCATCACTCTTGTTGACGCAGGGTCCATCTTTCTCATACCTTGTGAGCGTTAGTCGAGATTTCTCTCCTAACAATGACGACTTGTCTCCTTGTTTAGAAACAATCAACAAACAAGTCTTTTCTAGATGAACTACGTGTACCCTGATCCCATATTGCACGAAAGGTGGTACGTAGGCACTAAAGGTTCGCAACCGCGGCGGGTGCAAAAATCATAAAAATATTTCTTTTCTCACCTCTACCATCCATTTTATATACAACACATTTTTATAGCCAAAATATACAAATTTTACAAAGAGGTTCCTGCGGAGTACCGTAGATGTTTAGGGTGCTAATACCTTCCCTTTGCATAACCAAGCCCCTTACCTTGAATCTTTCCCCCTCTTTTTGGGTTATTCGCTCTTTTCCCATTCCTTTGGAAACAATAAAGCGTGGTGGCGATTTTTATTTTGATTTGTATAAAGTCTAGTCAATCCAATGACTTAGTCTTGCACATTTCTACCGCTACAATTGCATACGCATACCATCCATGACATTGCATAAGCAGGTTCTATTACAGGTTTCTCATCTCCTCCGCTGTTTATTTCAAGAAGATATGTATTCTGAACAAAGCATCAAAGATCTTCAGACACAAAATGCCCAATTTCAACAGATGTTCGTAACTCTGGCAAAAGGGTAGGAGGATCTGAAGGCCCTCATCCTGAAAGAGAAAGAGAAGAAGAGGAAGAAGAAGAAGCGCGTCAGTGCCCTCAATATGGGCAGAAGATTCGGGGGGGCCACTAAAGCAATAAATTGATGTGACTTCCTCATCCAAAGAGGGGGGAAATCAAGAAGGGCAGGCAAGGGAAGAAGACCCCAGTCCTGAAGTCTCTGACAATGATACTGACTACAAAGATGAGCAGTATCCTCCCACTGAGGATAGGTATGAGCAGTTAGAGGATCGGTTAAGTGCTATGGAGATCCAGAGAATACCAGGGCTGGATTTTGAAGAACTAGGGTTGGTGTCCGGGGTAGTCATCCCAGGAAAATTTAAGGCTCCAATTTTCACAAAGTATGATGGGGTGTCTTGCCCAAAGCTCTATCTCCGTTCCTATGTGAGGAAGATCCACCCCCACACCGCTGATAGAAACTTGTGGGTTCATTTATTTCAAGACAGTCTGTCAGGGACTCAGCTTGAATGGTTCTACCAATTGGAGGGAACCAATGTCCGAAATTGGGAGGATTTGGCTGCCGCTTTTTACAAGCAGTATCAATATAATGCCGACATGGCCCCTACTCGTACTCAACTCCAGAGTATGTCCATGGGTGCAGGTAAAGGTTTTAAGGACTACGCGCAGAAGTGGAGAGACTTGGCTGGGAGAGTTTAACCCCCTTTATCTGACAGGGAGTTGGTTGACATGTTTCTTGGGACGTTATCTGGTCCATTCTTCAACCATTTGATCGGCAGCTCGTCAGTTGGTTTCACTGAGCTGATATTAACCGGAGAGAGGGTAGAATCTGGAATTCGGAGCGGTAAAATATAGAAAGATACCTCGCCAAGTTTAGCAAAGAAACCGTTCACTGGTAAGAAGGAGGCCAGTGCTATTTATAGCCCGAGAGATCAGAGCAGAGTGGGATACCGTCCAACGGTAAGTACTGTAATAATACTGAGGCCTGCGGAAGCCCCACAATGCAACAATCAACAAAGGGTAGAAAGACCACAAAGACAGTTCACTCGGATTAACATGACATTGACAGAGGTTCTACCCCATCTGTTGAGATATAACTTGGAAACTTTAAAAGAGGCTCCCAAGAATCCTAATACCTCCTCTCCTCGTTAAAATCCGAACGCTCGGTGTGCCTACCATTCTCAGAGTCCTGGTCACAATACAAATGAGTGTTGGGCTCTAAGAAATAGAGTACAAGATCTGATTGAAGCCAAGGAGATTGAGTTCGACGCTCCGGAGAAGCCCAATGTCATAACTGCTCCCATGCCTAAGCACAACCATGGAGTTAATGTCGTTGATACCGATCTATTCGTGACCTCAGTTGATGAAGTTTATACTCCTCTTATGACTGTTAAGAAGAATTTTTTGTTGGCTGGTTTATTTCCAGGTTGTGATGAAGACTGCCACATATGTTCATCCCTGCCTTCTGGTTGTTATTTGCTGAAAACAGGTGTCCAACGCCTGATGGACAGCCGAGAAATTTTGTTCAAAAAGACTTTGATTCCAACTGTTCTGTGTGAAGATATTGCTATTATAACCATTTCCGCCAGTCCTTCCAAGGTTTCCTCGAGAAAACCTATTAGGATTACACCCACTACGAGAATTGCTCCGTTGATAATCACATGTCCTGGTCATGTCCCGTACACTTCGGACAAAGTTGTCCCTTGGCATTACGGCACCGATGTTTACTATCATGGCGTTAAACAAAACTTGAATATCGAAGAAGTTGATGGTTATATCGGTAACATTGTCGGGACCAGAAAGGTTACTAGAATTGGAAGGGTTTTCTCTCCTGAGATCTCCTTGAATACTGTCACTAAGCCTATCGTTATTTCATCTTCTTCTCCCGCTAGTACTTCAGTTACTACTCCAGTTGTTACCCCTACCGATAAGTCATCTGGGATTTGAGGCAAAGAAGTTGTAGGTGAGCCTGCTCGGATGGAGGCACCTAGAAAAGTTGTTGTGGAAACCTTTAAGCAAGAGATAGAGGAAATTTTGAAAATAATTAAAAAGAGTGACTACAATATGGTCGAGCAGATGGGGCAGACCCCCTCAAAGATATCCATGTTATCCCTGCTGTTGTGCTCTGAGCCCCATGCGAAGGCTTTGATTGCATTCCTTAAAACTGCACATGTGCCGCAAGAGACTTCAGTTGATCAATTTAAAGATTGCGTGGCTAGCCTGACTGCTGACAATGGGCTGGGTTTTTCGGATGCTGACTTAACTCCGAAAGGGAGAAAACACAATGATGCTCTGCATGTCTCGATCGAATGTAGTGGCACTACCATGGCTCATGTGCTGGTGGATATTGGGTCTTCGCTGAATGTTCTACCCAAGAAGGCGTTGGACCATTTGGATTGCGAGGGTTTGACTTTAAAGCCTAGTAACATTGTGGTAAGGGCTTTTGACGGGTCGGAAAAAATGGTGCATGGGGAAGTGGACATCCCTGTAAAGATAGGTTCTCAGACTTTCAAGTCCACCTTCTATGTGATGGACATCAAGCCGTCGTATTCTTCTTTGTTGGGTCGTCCTTGGATCCATGAGGCTGGTGCATTTACTTCCACAATCCACCAAATGCCGAAGTATCCGGTAAAAGGGAATATTGTCACTGTACGGGGTGAAGAGCAGTATATGGTGAGCCATCTCAATTCCTTCCGCTATGTAGAGATGGACGGGGAATTTATAGAAACTCCTTGATAGAAATTTGAAGCGGTCCCGCAGATCTTGGCATCAATTGAAACTACTACTAGCAACAAACCTCCTCTGAAGATGGTTTCTCTCAAGGATGCCAGGACTGTGGTTGAAGAAGGGGCTCAGAGGGTTGTTCGACGCGCTCGAGTTAGAGGACCTCCCCTATGCATCAGCAATCAAGGGGTCAATGCTATTGAAGACATTGAGGAAGACTTTGATATTGATAGCTAGATTTACCCAACTACCAACGGTGGGCCGAGTAATTGGACGGCCAGGGATTTTATACCAGTTTCTTTTATTTCGCAATAATTGTCTTACATGTTTTCTGAGTTTGTAATGAACAATTTAAACTTTTTTAGCCTTGTGTCTTACCCGAGGCACGGTGGTACTATCTGTGAGGGTTATTATATGTCATCTCATATTTCATCAATGAAGCATTGGACGTTCTTTGCATACAAATTTTGTGCTCTCTGTTTTTCTTTTATGTCTTTACTTTATCAATACAGCTATGCTCTTACACACACTCACGTATCATACTGCAGATCCATATCTACTCTGGATCCCATTGATAACAGCTCTGCTATTTCCAGTTATGACTTCAAAAATCCGATCAACCAAGCCGAGGACGAAGGTGAGGACGGTTGTGACGTACCTGGAGAACTTGCTAGACTACTACAACAGGAAGAGAGGGACATACAGCCTCATGAAGAGCCGGTTGAGACAGTGAATTTGGGTACTGAGTGTTGTACCCCAAAATTTTCCCTCCCATATTTCTCAATGCATTTCAAGTGAGGTCCTCAAATTGCTCAAGGAAGTCCAAGGGTTGAACAAACAAACTCTCTCCTAAGGCAGTCTACCTCAAATTAGGGTTTCATGTTGCATCAAGATAATTGAGTCCAAAGGGTCTCAAATGCTCACCATTGTCCTAATATGTTCTCAATATCATCCATGTCAAGTTTCAAGCCCTACAGAGAAAGTTTGCTCAGTCAATTGCTCAGAAGCCTAAAAATCGACTGTGTTAGGGCAAAAGTCAACTGTGGCCCACATGCAGTCAAACTTCAAGATTTTTGGTCAAAATCCTCATTTTGAAGTATTATTCATCGTTTGATCAAGGGTTGATCATGATTCATCAAGGATTGCTCACAATTCATCAAAACCCAAAAGTTGCTAAATTAGGGTTTTGCAGGAAAAGTCAACCCAACTTTGACCAAGCATAACTTTCTCATACTTTATTAGAAATGACCCATCCAAATCTCATTTTGAATAGGATGAAATTCCCTACAATCCATCTTCATCTCCCAAGTTCAAAATATGCACTCACAAGAAGTTATGAATTTGGACATTATACGTCATTTTGAAAAGTCAACAAAAACACCTTTTATGGCAAAGCTTCATACATGAGCATGGAAGACTCAATTGATATGAGACCAAAAAGGTTGCTTAGAAGATATCTCAATATTTCTAAAAAGTCCAAGAACACATTCATAGAGTCAAAATTGAAGAAGTTATGCATTGGTGAAGTTGACCTTTTTTGCAAAATGGCCAAAAGTCAAAAGTGCCTCAAATTGCAATTTTTGTCAAATGGGCCCAACATTTTGTACTTGTTTTGAGTTTGTAACATGGTCCACGACCCATGATCCTTCCCACTTGCCTTTATTTTATTTTTTCCATTTATTTTGATTTTTATTTCAATTAAATCAAATTAAATCAAAATAAATCATGGGAATATCAAAATCATTTAAGCCTTGAGATTTTGTGCATATTTCAGGTCCCTTATACAGCTAGCAACAAAATCAAATCGTGCAAGGCATGTTTGTGCATAAAAAGGTTGGTTTTTGGTTTATTTTGGAAAGATCTTCATGGGAATCAAATCATGATCAAAGACCATAATTGAAAAAGATTGGATGCACATTTGCAAACCTAATTCACTCAATGATATATATTGAACAAATGCAGACCAAAAGAAAAGGGTTTGGAGGCGTGTAAGAGGAAGAACAAACTTCAAAAAAATCAAGAAAAAGTGGTGATCTATTTTCATATTCCCAGGTACTTTCAAGCCTTGCCAAGCATTCCTTTCATTTCCTGGGCATTCAAGGAGTCCATAGCAATCAAAAGCAAGCTGTTTCGTGCACTAAAACTCGCTGTAAGTGATTCACGGCCTTGGCATATTCTTGAAATCGAATATCATTATTTAGGCGTTGGTAGCATGAATCATGTATATATTATGAACCCTGGAAGCATTTGCAAGCTATTGGTAACAGTTAATTGCGTTTTTGCTAACCCTATTGAGATATGCCATTGTTAGGGTTTTTTCTCTCGTTTTGGGATCTTCTTGTACAGGTAAAATTGGCCCAAAAGAAAGGCACCATGATGCTCACCAGGCCAAGGTGAATTGGTCTATGGCTTTAGGTTTCATTTATCATGCGTATGGGTGATTTTGGAAAATTGCAGGTGTGATCGGTGGAAATAGAACTGACTGTTTAAAGCTGGTTCGCGAAATGTCGCGGAAGCAAGAGTCGCCACCGTCTTTTATTTTCTCCAACATGGATAGGACAAAAGCACAGCAAAATTCCTTATGAGAATGTTTCTCGGTTCGGGAGGTAGATTTATAGAAAGGGAAGGTGTTAGCACCCTTTCTATCCATGGTTATCCATGGGCTCTTAGATACTTGCTCTTTATGTTTTCAAAATGATGTTTGCTTTTCAAATGTGAGTGGGTCTGAAAAAAGTTTCTTTGAAAGATTCCTGAATAACTCTTGTATATGTCCTCAAGAGTGTTTGAAAAATTTGTTTTGAAAGCTTTTGAAAGTGTCAGTGTGAAAAGATTTTTGATTTGTTTTTGAAGAGAGCAAGTATCCATGAGTCATCTACCTACCCTAAGGAATTAGGCTGTGTAAAAGTCCTTAAGGTAGTGCCATCCCACCATTGAGAGGTAGGTAGCACCACCGTTGGAGGTGTTCGGGTCAATTCGATTGTAGGGACAGTGTGGTCACCGAAGCAACAGGTAGGACACCTTAGAAGCAACCCTAATGTCCTAGATCCTTTTTTAATCTGAGGCAACCGTTTCGAGGCAACTGTTTCGAGGCAACTGTTTCGAGGCAACTGGATCTTGGACATAAGAGCGACCGCTAAAATGTCCTATACTTGACGACCACGTTTCGAAGGCAACGAGTGAGGCGTACCCTAGAAGTGGTGTGTGTATTGTGTGTTGTTTTCATGTTAACAGTTATCTTTGATCATGGCATTGTGAGCTACGCGTTGTTTTTAGTTATCATACAAATCTTGTCATGTAATTTAGAATTTAGGAGTGCGGAAAATTAAAAGACGGAAAGATAAAAGCTACGCTATTACAAGGCGCGGGTCTATACATCGCCAAAATACAAAGACCCGTTTTTGATAAAAATGCGGAAAGTAAAAGAAAAGTGATAAACCTAATTACTATTACATCCTTGAACAGTTACATAATAATCAATAAGAAAATAATGCGCGAAAAGAATTAAACGGACGTCCGGGGGTGTTGGACCCTTTTGAGAAATTAAATTAAATTAAATTAAAGCCTAATTAATTATTTAATTAAAGAAAAGAAAGTGTGTTTTTTATGTTTTTTGTATTTATGAAAATAAAGAAGAGAATTTAAAAGTTAGTAAACAACCCTAATTCTAAATTATTTTAATTATTAAAGAAAATATCAAAGTTAACCTAATTTACTAATTAATTTATTTACATATTTATGTACAAAAATAATAGTAATTAATAATGATAATAATAATTAATAATAATAATAATAATAATGACAAAAAAGAATCAAAACCTAATTCTATGTATTTTTTATTTATTAAGAAAAAGATTGAATTTTAAAACTAAATTAACCTAGATTAGTTATTAGAATTTATTTACAAAAATATGTTAGTGGTGAAATTAAAAAATTAAAATATTTTACAATTTGATTTTCTGATTTTTGTTATGAAAAGTTGATTAATGGTGAATTAATAAAAAACAATTAAAACAATTAAAAAGAATTAGAAAGAAAAGAAAATTAAAATTATGCAAGGCAAACCAAGGGGGTGTCAGGCCCAAAGTGGAGGTGATATTGAGGAATTCTGGCCCATTAGCACAAGGCCATCTTTGACTTTTCTGATCGTGTGGATACTCATTGACTGGACCATATGATGGACTTCATTCTGTGTCCATTGGATCGTTGATCAAGACCATCTGGCAAGCCAACGCGTGAGGGTGCATAATGGAACATTTGAGAAGTGCTGCACCTGAAAGCGTTAAGAAAAATATGAATAATATATGGGGGGACCTGGGAATCGAACCCAGGTCCCTATACCTGCCAGCCACGTTCCCAACCAACTGAGCCACCAAGCGCGTTTGTAAACATAATAATAAAGAATTATAATATACGTAAAGTGCCAATTATGCTGGGATATGAAAAAAAAACGCGCTAAAGTTTGAACTCCCCAATCACATGACGCCACGCCCATCTTCTTTCTCATTTACACCTGCAACATGAATAAGATAGTGGGGGTTTTAAACCCCCACTAAGTATAATAGTGAAAAATAGCGAATAGAAATAGAGGAAATATAAAAAGGGCGCGATAGGTCCATCTTGTTCGTACTGAGCTTCTGAATTTAATTGTATAGGTCTCAAGGTCTGATTTTTGCTCAGTAAGAAAGCCCTAATTTTCAAGCTTCTAAACCCTAGATTTTGTCCATGGTGGATTTCGATTCAGGCAGCCTTAGCACAATTAAGCTATCTCAAACGCTTCAGGAAGGTGTCAGTAATACAAATCAACAAGCGAAACATGTTAATGATGCATGTAAATTAGATTTCGATTAAGAAAATATTTGATCAAACCATGACTTTGTTTTACCGTTTCCTTGAGCTATGAGGTTGGAAAGTGTTTGCAATACGTTCAGGAGACTCTCAGCAAGGGATTAGAATCCTTTTTAGGCTTTGAAACGCGTTGCAAGTATGAAGTCAGTTTCACAATTTTCTTGAGTTTTTGCAAATTGGCTATGGAGTTTTTAGCAGCTTTCACGTGTGTCATTGAGTAGGGTTTCACTCAGCATATGTATGTGATGCAAATTAGGTCAAAACCTTGGCCCAAAAGTCCATGAATTAATGTTTCAAATCCTTGATTTTCAATCATGTAATTTCAATCTTTTTCCATGAAAACCTTGCCAATTATGGAAGATCTTGTCCCCTTGAGTGATGCACGAAATCTTTAGCATGTGTAGAGTGTATTTGCTTCATAAAAAGATTTGCCAACCATGCTTTGATATTTTTCTACAATTAAAACCAATTAAATGAATTAATAATAATAAAAATTCAATTAATTAATTAAAAATAAGAAAATAAATCATTTTAAGTTCAATGGGTCGTGCATAGGCCTTGGGTAATGATTCAAGAAAGAATTTGAGGCCCATTAGCAAAATTGAAGTGTTTTAGGCAAAGTTGACTTTTGAAAGTTCCCAAAAATTTCCCAACTTCTCCAATGCATATCTTGCTCAATTTTGAAGCTATGAACATGTTCTTGGACATTTTGGAAAGGTCTTGAAGTCCTCTAACCAATGCCTTTGGTCCCATGTCATTTTGATTTACCAATCTCAAGTTATGGTATTTGACTTAAAGTGCCTTTTTGTTAACTTTTGAAAATGACCTATAATGTTGAAATTGATAACTTTTTGTGAGAGCATTTCTTGGACTTGGAGTGTGAATATGAGTTGTAGGAAATGCCATCCCCTTTAAAATGAGCTTTGGATGGGATTTTTCTGATAAACCATGAAAAAGGTATGCCTTGGTCAATTTGCAGTTGACTTTTCAACTGTCCAAAAATAGAAACTTTTGCATCTTGAGACTTTTTGAGCCATGCTTGTGGAATCATGATCAAGACTTGATCAAATGATGATTGTGGCTTCAAAATAAGATGTTGACCAAAAAATTTGACTTTTGACTGTTAAATGACCATTTTGCCCCTGCAGTTGACTATGAAGCATTTAGGGCTTTTGACTGTGCAACTTGATGTTGTGAGCTATGACACTTGACATATGAATGCTTGACAATGTATATAGGCATATGGGACTTGATTGGACCCTTGAAAACCTCAATTTCTTTGCAAGAACCAAAACCCTAATTTTGACTGGGTTAGGAGGCAATTGGACTGTGTAACCCTTGAGGGATTTTGAAGCTTGATCTTGCCAAATCTTGAAGAATATGGGAGGGCAAATTTTGGGGTACAACAGTTGCCCCTGTTCAATATTCTTAGACCTGAGGATGTAGATTGGTTGGCGTGCCTTTCGTAATCCGAAGGTGGAAGATGATTGAACACTAGAGTGACCAGAAATTTGCACTCACATAGTAGAATGTTAGCACTGTGATGTGGGGAATGGGCTTACAGATGCCACTTGGAGGAATGATGGATAGGAGGATGGGCTTATAGATGCCATCTAGGTGTCGATCGCGTAAGAGATTCCTTAGCGAGAACTTGCGTACCTGAGAAAGAAAAATAATTACCTGGCCTGTTACAGGGGTTGATCTTCAAACTCTTCAGACGTGCCCTGGCAGGATACAGGAATCGAGTCCGGAAAATAGTCGTCAACAGATACACCCTGGCAGGATACAGGAATCGGATCTTCAAACTCTTCAGACGTGCCCTGGCAGGATACAGGAATCGAGTCCGGAAAATAGTCGTCAACAGATACACCCTGGCAAGATACAGGAATCGGATCTTCAAACTCTTCAGACGTGCCCTGGCAGGATACAGGAATCGATTCCGGAAAATAGTCGTCAACAGATACACCCTGGCAGGATACAGGAATCGGATCTTCAAACTCTTCAGACGTGCCCTGGCAAGATACAGGAATCGAGTCCGGAAATAGTCGTCAACAGATACACCCTGGCAGGATACAGGAATCGGATCTTCAAACTCTTCAGACGTGCCCTGGCAGGATACAGGAATCGAGTCCAGTAAATAGTCGTCATCAGATACACCCTGGCAGGATACAGGAATTGGATCTTCGAACTCTTCAGACGTGCCCTGGCAGGATACAGGAATCGAGTCCGGAAAATAGTCGTCAACAGATACACCCTAGCAGGATACAGGAATCGGATCTTCAAACTCTTCAGACGTGCCCTGGCAAGATACAGGAATCGAGTCCAGAAATAGTCGTCAACAGATACACCCTGGCAGGATACAGGAATCGGATCTTCAAACTCTTCAGACGTGCCCTGGCAGGATACATGAACCGAGTCCAGAAAATAGTCGTCAACAGATACACCTGGCAGGATACAGGAATCGGATCTTCAAACTCTTCAGACGTGCCCTGGCAGGATACAGGAATCGAGTCCGGAAAATAGTCGTCAATAGATACACCCTGGCAGGATACAGGAATCGGATCTTCAAACTCTTCAGACGTGCCCTGGCAGGATACAGGAATCGAGTCCGGAAAATAGTCGTCAACAGATACACCCTGGCAGGATACAGGAATCGGATCTTCAAACTCTTCAGACGTGCCCTAGCAGGATACAGGAATCGAGTCCGGAAAATAGTCGTCAGCAGATACACCCTGGCAGGATACAGGAATCGGATCTTCAAACTCTTCAGACGTGCCCTGGCAGGATACAGGAATCGAGTCCGGAAAATAGTCGTCAACAGATACACCCTGGCAGGATACAGGAATCGGATCTTCAAACTCTTCTAACGTGCCCTGGCAAGATACAGGAATCGAGTCCGGAAAATAGTCGTCAACAGATACACCCTGGCAGGATACAGGAATCGGATCTTCAAACTCTTCAGACGTGCCCTGGCAGGATACAGGAATCGAGTCCGGAAAATAGTCGTCAACAGATACACCCTGGCAGGATACAGGAATCGGATCTTCAAACTCTTCAGACGTGCCCTGGCAGGATACAGGAATCGAGTCAAGAAAATAGTCGTCAACAGATACACCCTGGCAGGATACAGGAATCGGATCTTCAAACTCTTCAGACGTGCCCTGGCAGGATACAGGAATCGAGTCTGGAAAATAGTCGCTCACAGATATGCCCTGGCTAGATACAGGTATCGAATCTGGAATTGCGACAGTTGATAGTAATCATCTTTGTATTGATCTTTGTCCTGAAAAGACAAAACGTTAGTTGTATGCAATGTCATGATGTATGAAATGCGTGATGTTCTCAAAATAAATGAGATTGTATGTTCATGATGCGTATGTGCATGCTATAATGTATGAAGATGTGATGTTTATGAATGTATTTTGTCTAGGAAAATAAATCTTTGACGAATGCCGGGAGCTTGAATCCTGGGCTGATGTTTGAAGAGTAGAGTTCCTTGTTTCCGCTTGGGATGATGGTTGCAAGCATAAATCGATAGGAGGAGATGACTCCGTTGGGGAATAAACTTGGCGAAGAGATTACTCTGCGGGGAATACTCTGTGGGAAGAGATACTTCGCTGAGGTTTGATGGTAACTCTGCTGGGGATACCGTTAATGAGCTTTGTTAAGGAATTTGATGAACTCCACCGGGGAATAGGAAGAGCTTCGCCGAGGACGATCTTTCCGTGGCAATTGGCTGAGGATAACCCAGTTATATCCTGGTGGGGAATAACCTTTGAATAAAACCGGGGAGGCGCGTTCGTACCCTGCAGGGGATAAGCTTCCAGAATCTACTGGGGATAAGCTTCCAGAGTCTACTGGGGAGATTGATTCAACTTTCCTGGGGAGACTTTTCAGATTGGACTGGGGAATGGCTCCACTGGATGTTCTGTATACCGCTGGGGAACAATCTTAGATCAAGATTGCCGGGGATGCTCGTTAGGAATGTTTGTATACTCCATTGGGGAATGTTGAGATCTTCGGGGGATAATCCAACTTCCTTAAGGCTGACAGTAGACTAACTCTGCTTGGGGAGAGTATCGCTGACTTGCTGGAGATACTATGCCTTGTTAGGGCTGACGGGAGACCAACTCTGTTTGAGAGAGTATTGCTGAGTCTTATCTTACTCGGCGGGGAGTGAAGGTATCTGGGTTACATTCTTCAGTCGAACTTACCTTGGTACCTTGGTGGACAGAGCAATTAGATTGCTTAGACAACTCATTATTGCCCATGTTTCTGACGTGGGAGAAGAAGATACCTTACGGAGGTGCTTGATAACTGCCGATTTGACAAATCCTCTTCTGGTAGGCAAGTGACGAGATGACGGGACATAGTCGTACACTTTTGATCCCTAACTTTTGCCTGGACCGCCCTTTCGGGTTTTCAGTCCACCGGGATACCCATTTTTGCCCAAGCCGCCTTTTCAGGTTTTCGACTTGTCGGGTGTACAGATTTTTTTTCCATTTCATCCCTTATTTTTGCCCGAACCCTTTTGGTTCGTCGGGAAGCCCTTATTTTTGCCTAGGCCGGTCGACCTAGCGGGTCTTTGATTATGTGCAGTATTTTTCGACTATGTTCGTGCCCTCAGGATGTAGGGAGGTGCCCCTATTAGTAGTGTTGCATTGTCATACCACCAGAAGATCTTCGTTTGATCGTCCAATGCCCCAAGTGATCTAGATTGGAGATTTGCCCCAAGCTGGTTGGCCTTTTGAGAGATTCTCCGAATCTTGACTGGACTGCCCCAGATGATGGACAATGATCATGCCATGCCCCTTGATTGGAGGTGCTTTTGTTCATTAGACATTTGTCGTGCGAATTTCTCTGTTGTTCGAACAAAAAAGTCATATGCAAACAATGTTATATTAAAAATGCAAAGCTTATGTCTGTCTTGAAATTTTTGAAAATGCATTTTTCATAAAAACAAGTGAATTTTTTTTTTGTAAATTGTGACGTCAACTCGTTATTTTACCGCAAGCCTTAAGGAGTCAGGATACCTTTCGTAACATTATGCTTTCGAACTAACCCATGCTTCAGCTAGGACTTTTGAGGGTTATAACGTGGCCTGGTTCACGGTTTAAGAAACAAAGGATAAAGGCTCAAATTTTATTTGTACCCACCCGCTCTTCGTGATGTTCTTCAGACCTAAACTCAGCTGATCATGCATTAGACCTTGTTTGAGTCTTTGTCCTGACATTCCAGTGATGGTCCGGATATTGACAGTATATTTTGAATAGGCAGTCATTTCTTTTTTTGGTTGAGGGTTTGTAGGACCTCCTTATTTTTTGATTTTGTTATCCCTATTTTTTGCCTGAACTGTTTCTTTTGTGATTACAGTCAGCGGGATGCCCCAGTTTTGTAAGTCTCCTTCATAGGTTTTGACTTATCGGGCTTTTATTTTTGAAAGATGATGACTGCCTGTCTTTATGATTATTCGAAACCATCACTGTCTTTTGTTTTGTAAGGACTTCTTTAATGCCATTCATTGTGCACCTGGATCAACTGAGAAGACTACCCTGCCCCGGGTTATGATTAAGGGTTTTAATTTTCGAAAAGAAAAACTCCTACTTCTTTGGCTCGAAGGGGTTGACGAGGGATTATCTTCCTTATAACTCCAGTGTTTAGGAATTGAAACAATGCCTGTACCTCATCAGCTGGGTCTGTTCAAAAGCATAATGTAGATTGTGGTATCGTTTTCGTCATCCTCCCTCAAGAGGCTTAGAGTTATTAAGAGTTGACATCAAAAAATGAAAGCAGTTTGAATATAGCGAATGCGAATATATTGATTCAAAACAGACATATGCGATGCATTGATAAGGTAATAAGATTTGCTATGAAAATAATTGTTTGAACAATCAAAAGGAAATTACAACTTGAAAACTCTAATGTACAAAAAGCCTTCTCATCTCAGGACTTGTTACTTCAAATGGTGAATCCTGTAGGGAGGGTAGAAGAACTCAGCCTGACCCTCTTGGGTAAAATCCACTGCTCCTTCATTAATCAGGTCCTGGACCTTGTTCTTCAGAGCCCAGCAGTCGGCAGTGTCATGTCCAGGACTATCAGAGTGGTACGCACATCTTTTGTTGGGATGATAGTTAGGAGCAGAGATGTTGGGATTCCGGGGAGGAGCTCTTAGTGTAATCAGATTCAATCTCAACAGGTGTTGTAAAGCTTGAAACAACGACACGTTGAGCTGGGTGAATTTCCTCCTGGGCTTGTTTGGCTTTCTCTGATCAACATGTTGCTCTGGGCGAGGTTGTGGTTGGACCTGTGAAGCGGTAGCAATTTGGAGAGGTCTATTCCTCACCATACCAGACTCTTGTCCCCTTGGAAGTTGATCCATGACCTGGTCCCTGACTTGGATTGGTTGCCTCATGTCTTGATGAAGTTGACTGATCATGGTCCTCAACTCTTCTTTCTCCCGAGCTAAGCCTTGGATGAGAGCCATTTGTCCCAGCATCTGGGTTCTCATTGTATCTACCTCAGCTTGCAGACGTTTCAGCCTTTCGTCCTTGTCATCTTCGGGAGTTTTCTTGGCCAAATTCCCCATGAGGAGTGTCCTCAACTCCTCCTGCCCCTTGGATAGGCTTAGGAAGATCTCCCTGAACTGAGTCTCTTGAGTACGGAGATCCTGGTTGTCTGATTGGGAAGCCATTGCTGAAATAAACAACGAAGAAGGTAAGTGACCTGTAACAAGGATACCTGTTATGCAATGATGTGTATGTATGCATGCAATGTTTTCAAAGATCTCGCGGGGTAAACAAGAAAATTGTTAGAATTTGAATTTTGTAGCTTGATTGAAGGAACTTCATGTTGTTGAGAGTCCTTCTTCAAGAGTCAAGGCTCACCATATCCAGTGGGTCATAGCCCCTGACAACCTCGGCTAGAGGAAAATAAATCCCCTTTTCCCCTTGCTAGACACTTTGATTCATCATGACCTACATCACAAGCCCTTGAGATCCTTGAAATGGATTAGTTTTTTATGCAAGATGCATGCAATGGTATGATGTTATGCTATGCATGGAGTAATGTAGGTAAACCCTGTTATGAGTCCAGATTAAGGACTGTAAACAAAACCTGCAAGAAACTCAAGTGTCAGATAACAAGTATGCAAGTAGTCAAGTTTGAAGGCACACAAGTCACACAAAGAGCCCTTAGAGTTTAGGCCAGCATGAAGTTTGGGGTACTACCCTCTTGAAGTTGGTGGGCTCAAACCTGTCCTATCAAAAGTAACCGGGTTCTAAGGATCTCAATATCATTGGATTGTTTCATGTGTTCATTGTTTCGATTTAGCCACTGAACTGGCGATCGAAATATTCCAAGAAAACAACCCTCAATGAGTGTAGTATCGAGTATCAACCGACTTCGGACTGCACCAAAGTCAGTTATCTCACTACCCTAAAGAGGCCAGGATGGTCAAGTAAGGTTCCTAAGGTCAGTTGATGCTTCACGACACCACGCGGCGGCCCCGTACTCTCCTTGACTTGACTCAAGGGTTACCGGTACTCACCAAAGTGCCACATCAATGTAGCAGACTGCTTCAACCGTGTCGGTATACCCTGCACAGTTCCCTCACAGTCTTGTTGCTACTTTCTAAGAGGTATCCCCCATATCCGAGTTAGGATCTATAGAACTCCCAAGACAGGCCCAATAATATTAAAGCACGCAAATCAGGCAATTGAAAACATAAGTATGATCTATCCTAAGGTACACCTCACTTTGAAAGATTATCCCCAGCAGAGTCGCCAGTTCTGTGATCGGTGGAAATAGAACTAACTGTTTAAAGCTGGTTCGCGAAATGTCGCGGAAGCAAGAGTCGCCACCGTCTTTTATTTTCTCCAACATGGATAGGACAAAAGCACAGCAAAATTCCTTATGAGAACGTTTTTCGGTTCGGGAGGTAGATTTATAGAAAGGGAAGGTGTTAGCACCTTTTCTATCCATGGTTATCCATGGGCTCTTAGATACTTGCTCTTTATGTTTTCAAAATGATGTTTGCTTTTCAAATGTGAGTGGGTCTGAAAAAAGTTTCTTTGAAAGATTCCTGAATAACTCTTGTATCTGTCCTCAAGAGTGTTTGAAAAATTTGTTTTGAAAGCTTTTGAAAGTGTCAGTGTGAAAAGATTTTTGATTTTTTTTTGAAGAGAGCAAGTATCCATGAGTCATCTACCTACCCTAAGGAATTAGGCTGTGTAAAAGTCCTTAAGGTAGTGCCATCCCACCATTGAGAGGTAGGTAGCACCACCGTTGGAGGTGTTCGGGTCAATTCGATTGTAGGGACAGTTTGGTCACCAAAGCAACAGGTAGGACACCTTAGAAGCAACCCTAATGTCCTAGGTCCTTTTTTAATCTGAGGCAACCGTTTCGAGGCAACTGTTTCGAGACAACTGTTTCGAGACAACTGTTTCGAGGCAACTGGATCTTGGACATAAGAGCGACCGCTAAAACGTCCTATACTTGACGACCACGTTTCGAAGGCAACGAGTGAGGCGTACCCTAGAAGTGGTGTGTGTATTGTGTGTTGTTTTCATGTTAACAGTTATCTTTGATCATGGCATTGTGAGCTACGCGTTGTTTTTATTTATCATACAAATCTTGTCATGTAATTTAGAATTTAGGAGTGCGGAAAATTAAAAGACGGAAAGATAAAAGCTACGCTATTACAAGGCGAGGGTCTATACATTGCCAAAATACAAAGACCCGTTTTTGATAAAAATGCGGAAAGTAAAAGAAAAGCGATAAACCTAATTACTATTACATCCTTGAACAGTTACATAATAATCAATAAGAAAATAATGCGCGAAAAGAATTAAACGGACGTCCGAGGGTGTTGGACCCTTTTGAGAAATTAAATTAAATTAAATTAAAGCCTAATTAATTATTTAATTAAAGAAAATAAAGTGTGTTTTTTATGTTTTTTGTATTTATGAAAATAAAGAAGAGAATTTAAAAGTTAGTAAACAACCCTAATTCTAAATTATTTTAATTATTAAAGAAAATGTCAAAGTTAACCTAATTTACTAATTAATTTATTTACATATTTATGTACAAAAATAATAGTAATTAATAATGATAATAATAATTAATAATAATAATAATGACAAAAAAGAATCAAAACCTAATTCTATGTATTTTTTATTTATTAAGAAAAAGCTTGAATTTTAAAACTAAATTAACCTAGATTAGTTATTAGAATTTATTTACAAAAATATGTTAGTGGTGAAATTAAAAAATTAAAATATTTTACAATTTGATTTTCTGATTTTTGTTATGAAAAGTTGATTAATGGTGAATTAATAAAAAACAATTAAAACAATTAAAAAGAATTAGAAAGAAAAGAAAATTAAAATTATGCAAGGCAAACCAAGGGGGGTGTCAGGCCCAAAGTGGAGGTGATATTGAGGAATTCTGGCCCATTAGCACAAGGCCATCTTTGACTTTTCTGATCGTGTGGATACTCATTGACTGGACCATATGATGGACTTCATTCTGTGTCCATTGGATCGTTGATCAAGACCATCTGGCAAGCCAATGCGTAAGGGTGCATAATGGAACGTTTGAGAAGTGCTGCACCTGAAAGCGTTAAGAAAAATATGAAGAATATATGGGGGGACCTGGGAATCGAACCCAGGTCCCTATACCTGCCAGCCACGTTCCCAACCAACTGAGCCACCAAGCGCGTTTGTAAACATAATAATAAAGAATTATAATATACGTAAAGTGCCAATTATGCTGGGATATGAAAAAAAACGCGCTAAAGTTTAAACTCCCCAATCACATGACGCCACGCCCATCTTCTTCCTCGTTTTCACCTACAACATGAATAAGATAGCGGGGGTTTTAAACCCCCACTAAGTATAATAGTGAAAAATAGCGAATAGAAATAGAGGAAATATAAAAAGGGTGCGATAGGTCCATCTTGTTCGTACTGAGCTTCTGAAATTTAACTGTATAGGTCTCAAGGTTTGATTTTTGCTCAGTAAGAAAGCCCTAATTTTCAAGCTTCTAAACCCTAGATTTTGTCCATGGTGGATTTCGATTCAGGCAGCCTTAGCACAATTAAGCTATCTCAAACGCTTCAGGAAGGTGTCAGTAATACAAATCAACAAGCGAAACATGTTAATGATGCATGTAAATTAGATTTCGATTAAGAAAATATTTGATCAAACCATGACTTTGTTTTACCGTTTCCTTGAGCTATGAGGTTGGAAAGTGTTTGCAATACGTTCAGGAGACTCTCAGCAAGGGATTAGAATCCTTTTTAGGCTTTGAAACGCGTTGCAAGTATGAAGTCAGTTTCACAATTTTCTTGAGTTTTTGCAAATTGGCTATGGAGTTTTTAGCAGCTTTCACGTGTGTCCTTGAGTAGGGTTTCACTCAGCATATGTATGTGATGCAAATTAGGTCAAAACCTTGGCCCAAAAGTCCATGAATTAATGTTTCAAATCCTTGATTTTCAATCATGTAATTTTCAATATTTTTCCATGAAAACCTTGCCAATTATGGAAGATCTTGTCCCCTTGAGTGATGCACGAAATCTTTAGCATGTGTAGAGTGTATTTGCTTCATAAAAAGATTTGCCAACCATGCTTTGATATTTTTCTACAATTAAAACCAATTAAATGAATTAATAATAATAAAAATTCAATTAATTAATTAAAAATAAGAAAATAAATCATTTTAAGTTCAATGGGTCGTGCATAGGCCTTGGGTAATGATTCAAGAAAGAATTTGAGGCCCATTAGCAAAATTGAAGTGTTTTAGGCAAAGTTGACTTTTGAAAGTTCCCAAGAATTTCCCAACTTCTCCAATGCATATCTTTCTCAATTTTGAAGCTATGAATATGTTCTTGGACATTTTGGAAAGGCCTTGAAGTCCTCTAACCAATGCCTTTGGTCCCATGTCATTTTGATTTACCAATGTCAAGTTATGGTATTTGACTTAAAGTGCCTTTTTGTTGACTTTTGAAAATGACCTATAATGTTGAAATTGTTAACTTTTTGTGAGAGCATTTCTTGGACTTGGAGTGTGAATATGAGTTGTAGGAAGTGTCATCCCCTTCAAAATGAGCTTTGGATGGGATTTTTCTGATAAACCATGAAAAAGTTATGCCTTGGTCAATTTGCAGTTGACTTTTCAGCTGTCCAAAAATAGAAACTTTTGCATCTTGAGACTTTTTGAGCCATACTTGTGGAATTATGATCAAGACTTGATCAAATGATGATTGTGGCTTCAAAATAAGATGTTGACCAAAATTTTTGACTTTTGACTGTTAAATGACCATTTTTCCCCTGTAGTTGACTATGAAGCATTTAGGGCTTTTGACTGTGCAACTTGATGTTGTGAGCTATGACACTTGACATATGAATGCTTGACAATGTATATAGGCATATGGGACTTGATTGGACCCTTGAAAACCTCAATTTCTTTGCAAGAACCAAAACCCTAATTTTGACTGGGTTAGGAGGCAATTGGACTGTGTAACCCTTGAGGGATTTTGAAGCTTGATCTTGCCAAATCTTGAAGAATATGGGAGGGCAAATTTTGGGGTACAACAGCAGGGTTTGTACCTAAGCTTCTTGTCCGTAGGTAAAAGTCATCAGACTTTTAGCAACGGAGAGAGGTTAGAGATGATGGCATGGCGAGCCCTAATTCCTCCATTTGAATTTCGCGCGCTGATAATTCTTATTTTGTGTTTTTTTTATAATGATTAATTGTTGTTTAATATACAACAAGCGCGCTTGGCTCAGTTGGTGTTAAGGCGAATCAAAAGGCCATAGGACTTGGGTTTGAATCCCAGGTCCCCCATGTTATTTCACCATATTTTTTCTTGCATGATCAGGCGTGTGCACAGGCATAAAGACCACCATATGCCATCAACTTGCAACCACTAGATCTAAGGCAATTCAAATCCAACGCTTGGCATGAGAGGGTCTACCAAAGGCCCCAGTCAACGTGTAAACATTGGAGCATGGAGGTCAAACGTAGATCAGGTCTTTTGGGCCCAAAAGCTTGCTAATGGCACCCCCCTCAATTGTTGATCACCAGTCCCATCTTTCTTATTCTTCTTCTTTTATATTTTCTTTCAATTGTTTTAATTAATTATTTTTTCTCACAAAACTAATTCTTTTTTACCAAAAATTCATAAAATCAATTTTCATCAAATTGGATTTAGGTTTTATTTTTTATCAAAAATTAATTTAATTAGTTTATTTAATTTTAGGATAACTTTAATTTGTCTTTGTAAATAAATTAAAAAAAATTAGAAACTAGGGTTTTTGTTTAGTTTAATTTCTATTTTCTTTTCTTAAAATCACAAAATACAAAAATAGGTTAATTAATTAATTTTCTTAATATAATTAGTAATTAGGTTTGTATTTATTTAATTTAAAACCTTATTTTCTTAAAATAATCAAAAACAACAAAAAATGATTTTTCTTTTAATTAGGTTAGACGGGATCAAAACCCTAATTTTGCTCATCCTCGATTCATCGCGCGCGCTTATTTATTTTTACAATATTGATGTAATTGCTCATGGGATGTAATAGTTTAATTAGGCTTTTTCTTTCATTTATCATTTTATGGGTTTTTGGCTATGTAATTAATCCCCGAAGCCTTGTAATAGCGTAACTTTATTTTCCGCATTTTAATTTCCGCAAATATTAACTGTTAGATGTATGATAATAGGATTGCATGACAAGAATGTATGTTAATTTTAAAACGATTAGCAAACCCTAAATGTGCAAAGATAATAACTTGAAATTGAATCACTCGCACATGCGCACTTTTAGGGTATACTCCCACTTCGGTTGCCTTCGGTAAACAATCATTAAGTATAGGGTGTTTTAGTGGTCGCTCTCTTGTCTAAATAAAGATCAAATGTCCTGCTCGGAAAAGTTGCCTCGGAAAGGTTGCCTCAGAAATGTTGCCTCGAATATGATCTTAAGACATTAGGGTTATTACTAAGACGTTCTAACATTGCTTTAGTGGTCGTACGTCCCTTTCGAATTGACCCTTACAACTCCAACGACGATGCTACCTATTTCTTCATAGTAGGATAGTGTTGTCTAAAGGAAAAAAGAATAGAAACAATCCTTTCGAGTAGGTAGATGCTAGTAGGTACTTGCTCAAAACAAACTTTTTCACACCAAACACTTTTCAAACAAAGTTTTCAAAAACACTTCGTAACACTCTTGAAGACAGAAGAAAGGGTTAAAACAAAGTAAAACAAAACTTTTCAAAACAAACACACACAAGCAATTTTTAAAATGATGAGCAAGTACCTAAGAGCCCGTAGATAACTACGGATAGAAAGGGTGCTAACACCTTCCCTTCCTATAATCTACCCCCCGTACTCAAAATCTCGAAAAAGGAATTTTTCTGTGCTTTTTTCCTTTCCAGTTGGATAAAATAAAAGTCGGTGGCGACTCTTGCTTACCGCGACATTTTGCGAACAAAAAACGCAAAACGCAAACCAGTATAAAACAGTTCGGTTCTGCCACCGTATCACAGAACTGGCTACTCTGCTGGGGATATAATAAGTGGGGTATACCTTAGGATTAGTTCATCATAAATTGCTTATTTTGTTTGATTTGATTGCTTTATTTTTAAGGGTCTTGTATCGGGAGTTACTATAGATCCTAACCCGGATCTGGGGGACACCTTTTAGGTAAGTAGCAATAAACTGTGAGGGAAGTGTACGGTGTAGACCAATACGGTTGAAGTAGTAGATACATTGATGTGGCACATTGGTTGGTACCGGTATCCCTTGTGGAGAAACAAGGAGAATACGGGGCTGCTATATGGGTCGTTAAGCATCAACTGACCTTAGAACCTATAATTGACCAAGTTGGCCATAGGAAGTAGTGAGATAGCCGGTCTCGGTGTAAAGCTGGGAACTGGTTGATACTCGATGCTACACTCATTGAGACCATACTCTCGAGATAGTTCCCGCTGCAAGAAAAGATTGCATAAGATGAAACCATGACCGATGGAGGATGGTCAGTGATATTGAGAACCTCTAAAACTCGGTTACTATTATTAGGACAGGTTGAAACCAACTGAACTGCAAGAGGGTAATACATAGACCCCATGCAAGCCTGAAACTTAAGGGTTATTGTGTGACTTGTTTTCCTTTACCATGTATGTTATCTGCTATACCTGCTGTGTGTTTTATCATGACATCATGCATCATAACATAGCATGCATACTTCATTATACTAACCATTTCAAAGATCGGGGGGATTTATCTTTGTTCAGTTTTGTAGATTATGGCTTCCATGCGCAGAAACACCATCCGAGTTAACTTTGTGCAAACACTTGCTCAACTCAAAGATCTAGCCTCGAGAGTTTCAGATACTTCTTCATTCATTAGGAGACATGGTCAGCTTCTTAGCTTGGTTACCTCAAAGTTCGACGAGCAGATGATGAGTGTGCTTTTCCAGTTCTTCGATCCAGTGCATCATTGCTTCACTTTCCCGGATTATCAGCTAGTTCCCACTATGGAAGAGTTTTCTCATTTATTGGGTATATCCATCCTTGAGCAGATGCTTTTCGAGTAGGCCAGAGGACATTGCTTCAGCTTTGCATCTAAAAAGGGCTGATGTAGTATCCAACTGGGAGACACACGGGGTTAAAGGTTTCTTATCCAAGTTTCTGTTAGATCAAGCTCAACTGTTCTAGGATAATTTGGACTTTCAGGCTTTTGAAGACATCTTGGCTCTCCTTATCTATGGTTTGGTTCTCTTCCCGAATCCAGATTCCTTCATAGATGTGAATGCGGTTAAGATCTTCCTATCTCGCAATCTTGTACCTACTCTTCTGGGTGATATCTTACATGCCCTCTACACTCGTACTGTGCGTAGAAGAGGGACCCTCATGTGTTGCATGCCTTTGCTGGCGAGGTGGTTTATTTCGCACCTCCCCAAGTCCGTATTGAAGAATGAGGAAGGTTTAGGATGGTTTTACAGGATAATGTCCCTTGCCCATACAGACATTCTTTGGAGTTCTGAGGCTATGGAAAGTGTCGCTGTCATTGATTGATGTGGGGAATACCCTAATGTCCCGTTGCTTGGAATTAGAGGGGGAATAACCTAAAGTCCTTGTTTGGCTTTACGATAGTTTGGTCGCGCTCGGAGAGACGGTCCTCATGAGCTACTTCTTACATATATTGCCTTTGACTACAAGGGAGATATTGATGAGCATCGCCGCAGGTTTACACGAGCTTGGGGCATGGTGAATAGGTCTGACCCTCAAGAGCTAGGACCAAAGACTTCTCTCCCTATGCAACCTTACCTCCAGTGGGTCCGAGCTCGGGCTCAGAAGCTTGGGATGCCTTATGAAGTTGTGTTGCCAGTGATTGTGGAGCATACTAATGAAGAAGGTGTTCCTTATACAGTCCTTTATCCCTACATGCCTACTGATCTGGGGGCATTGAATAGATCCTGGATTCAACTAAAAGAGGAGAGGTATACTTACCGGGAGAAGTATCATGAGCAAGAGAGGAAGATCTTGAAGCTCACGAGGCAACTTGAGAATGAAAGGACGATCAATGACTACGTCAGCACGAAGGGGAAGTATCCATGGAATTTCTGATTTTTTGCTTTTTTCTAGTTTAGATTTGTTTTCAGTCTATTTCTTTTGTAACGCCTTAAAGGCATTGTTAAACATTTTTACAAGTTTAATCTAATAAAGTTGTTTATTTCTTGGTTTTCAAATTTAAATCTCCCAAAGTCTTTGAAATCATTTCATACGCACTCCATTATCATGCACCTCATTACAGGTATCATTACAGGTCATCTTCTTCGCTGTTTATTTCAACACAGAATGTCTTCTGAAATACCTATCGATCAAGCCATCAAAGCTTTTCAAGCACAGAATGCCCAATTCCAAGAGTTGTTCTTGAACTTGGCTAAAGGACAAGAGGATTTGAAGACTCTCATCCTAAAGGAGAAGAAGAAGAAGAAGAAGAAGAAGAAGAAGGTGGTTCTTCTGAATATGGGTCACAGATTTGGGAATAGGTTATGACAGGAAGCTGATCTGTCTCATTCATCCAAAGGAGGAGATAATCAAGAGGAAGAAAAGGGTCCTAGTCCTGTAGTCTCTGATAATGACACTGATTTTGATGAGGAACAGTATGCTCCTATTGAGGATAGGTACAAACAACTTGAAGACCGTCTGAGTGCTATGGAGATTCAGAAGATCCCTAGTTTGGACTTTGGAGATCTGGGATTAGCATCTGGGGTGGTGATCCCTCATAAATTCACAGCTCATGTTTTTGCTAAGTACGATGGAGTATCCTGTCCAAAGCTCCATCTCCACTCGTACGTCAGAAAAATCCAACCCTACACTGCTGATAGAAATATGTGGGTTCATTTCTTTCAAGATAGTCTGTCAGGGACTCAGCTTGAATGGTTTTATCAATTGGAAGGAGCTAATGTTCATAACTGGGAGGACCTTGCTGCTGCTTTTTACAGGCAGTATCAGTATAACGCCGACCTTGCTCCCACTCGTACTAAGCTTCAGGGTATGTCTATGGGTGCAAGTGAAGGCTTTAAGGATTATGCTCAGAAGTGGAGAGATCTGGCTGGAAGAGTCCAACCCCCTTTGTCTGACAGGGAGTTGGTTGACATGTTTCTAGGGACGTTGTTTGTTCCATTTTTCAATCATCTGATCGGCAGTTCGTCATCTGGGTTTACTGAATTGATTTTGACTGGGGAGAGAGTAGAAGCTGGTATCCGGAGTGGTAAGATACAGAAGGATACATCGTCAAGTGCAGTAAAGAAGTGTTTCACTGGTAATAAAGAAGCTAGTGCAGTTTATAGCTCGAGGAGCCAAAATCGACCTGAACACCGCCAAGCAGTAAATGCGGTAGTAATATCAAGACCCACTGTTTCCCCACAACACAACAATCAGCAAAGAATGGAGAGACCGTAAAGACAGTACACTCGGCTCAGTATGACCTTATCTCAAATTCTACCGCAGTTATTGAAGATCAACCTGGTAACTCTGAGGGAAGCCTTGAAGAATCCCAGCACCACATCTCCGCTATATAACCCGAACGTCCGTTGCGCTTATCACTCCGATAGCCCAGGTCATGATACAAACAACTATTGGGCCTTCAGGAATAAGGTGCAAGATTTGATTGAAGCTAAAGAAATCGAGTTTGACGCTCTGGAAAAGCTCAACGTCATAACTGCTCCTATGCCCAAACATGATCAGGGAGTGAATGCAATTGAGGATGATGAAGAAGATTCAGATATCGACAGCTGGATCTACCCAACTACCAACGGTGGATTGAACAACTGGACGGCGAAAGACTTCGTGCCCGTTTCTTTTATTACACAGTAATAGACTTTTGTTTTGAGATGTGTGACAGACAGTTTGAAACTTTATGGCTCGGTGCCTTGCCCGAGGCACCTTAGCTTTGTTTGTGAGGGCTTATTATTTGTCATTTTCATATATCATCAATAAAGCATTGGACGTTTCTTGCATTACAAATTTTGTGCTCCTTGTTTTTCTTTTCTATCTTGCACTTTATCAAAACAGCTATTGTCTTACAGACACTCACATATCATAATGCAGATCCACATCCACTTTGGATCCCATTGATAACAAATCTGCTACTTCCAGTTATGACTTAGAAAATCCGATCAACCAAGCCAAGGACGAAGGTGAGGATGATTTTGAGGTGCCTGGGGAACTTGCTAGACTGTTACTACAAGAGGAGAGGGCCATACGGCCTCATGAAGAGCCAGTGGAATCAGTAAACTTGGGTACAGAGGAAGACAAGAAAGAGGTCAAGATAGGTGCAAATCTGGAGCCTAGTGTCAAGCAACGGTTGATACAGATGCTACGCGACTATGTTGAGATCTTTGCCTAGTCTTATGAAGATATGCCTGGTTTAGATACTAATATTGTGGTACACCGCTTGCCGACTAAAGAAGACTGCCCTCTGGTAAAGCAGAAGGTTCTCCGTATGCGCCCTGAGATGTCTGAAAAAATCAAAGCTGAGGTCATGAAACAGTTTGATGCCGGTTTTCTAGCTGTCACTTCTTACCCACAGTGGGCCGCCAACTTTTTCCCAGTGCCCAAGAAGGATGGTAAGGTGCAGATGTGTGTGGACTATAGAGATCTGAACAGGGCAAGCCCCAAGGATGATTTCCCACTCCCTCGCATCGATGTTCTGGTCAATAACACTGCACAACATAAGGTTTTCTCCTTTATAGATGGTTTTTCTGGGTACAATCAGATTAAGATGGCTCCCGAAGACATGGAGAAGATAACTTCCATTACGCAGTGGGGCACCTTTCGCTACAAAGTCATGTCGTTCGGATTGAAGAATGTTGGGGCAACGTATCAACGTGCCATGGTTGCTTTGTTCCACGACATGATTCACCATGAGATTGAGGTTTATGTCAATGACATGATTGCAAGATCCCAGACTGAAGAAGAACAACTTAACCATCTCCAGAAACTGTTCGACAGGTTGTAGATGTATAAGCTAAGATTAAACCCGAACAAATGCACCTTCGGGGTAAGGTCTGGTAAGCTGTTGGGATTCGTTGTTAGCGATAAAGGTATTCAGGTGGATCCCGCAAAGTTGAAGGCTATACAGGAGATGTCAGCTCCCTGAACAGAAAAAGAAGTCAGAGGCTTTTTGGGACGTCTAAATTACATTTCCCGATTCATTTCACATCTGACTGCTACTTGTGGACCAATCTTCAAGCTGCTGAAGAAAGATCAGGTGGTAAAATGGAATGATGAATGTCAGACCGCTTTCGAAATGATCAAGGAATATCTCCAAAAGCCATTAATTATGATGCCTCCAGTTGAAGGAAGACCTCTGATCTTATACTTGACAGTACTCGACAATTCAATGGGGTGTGTGATGGGGCAGCATGACGAGTCTGGCCGAAAAGAGCATGCCATTTATTACCTTAGCAAAAAGTTTACCGACTGTGAGACCCGATACTCACTTCTTGAGAAAACTTGTTGCGCTTTGGCATGGGCTGCTCGCTGGCTGAGACAGTATATGCTGACTCACACTACCCTATTGATATCAAAGATGGATCCAATCAAGTATATCTTCGAAAAGCCTGCCTTGTCCGGAAGAATAGCAAGATGGCAGATGATCTTAACCAAATATGACATCCAATACACAACCCAAAAAGCAATCAAAGGGAGTGTGTTGGCAGATCATTTGGCACATCAGGCCGTGGATGATTACCAGTCTATGAATTTCGAGTTTCCGGATGAGAACATCATGTTGGTGACCGACTGTGAAAAACCTGGACCGAATGAAGGACCTGAGAAAGGATCCCGATGGTCTATGTATTTTGATGGAGCCTCAAACGCGTTGGGTAATGGCATTAGTGCTGTGATTATATCTCTTGAAGGCTGTCATACTCCGTTCACTGCCCGATTATGTTTTAACTGCACCAATAATATGGCGGAGTATGAAGCATGCATCCTGGGCCTTCGAGCAGCTATTGACCTAAGGATTAAGTTCTTAAGTGTATTCTGATATTCCGCTCTAGTGATCAGTCATATCAAAGGCGAGTGGGATACGAAACACCCAAACCTTATTCCTTACAAAGAGTATGTATTGACGTTGCTCCCGCACTTTGAGGAGATAACCATTGAACACTTCCTGAGAGGGGAGAATCAGCTGGCGGATGCGCTAGCTACCATGTCTTCTATGTTCAAGGTCAGGTGGGACAATGAAGCTCCCCAGATTACCATCGAGAGGTTGGACGAACCCGCATAATACTGTAACATTGAAACGGAAGAGGTAGCAGATAAACCCTGGTTTCACGAGGTAAAGAGGTATCTTGAGGCTCAAGAGTACCCCGAGGGTTCATCTGTTAATGATAAGAAGTTCTTGAGAAGGTTCACTGCAAAGTTCTTCATCAATAATGGTGTCCTTTACAAGCATAACCATGACTCAACCTTACTGCGATGTGTGGACAAGAGCGAGGTAGATAGGATTATGGCAGAGTTACATGAAGGTACTTTCGGAACTCATTCCAGTGGACATACCATGGCAAAGAAAATCCTACGGGCAGGATATTATTGGTCTACTATGGAAGCCGATTGTTATCAGCATTCTCGGACCTGTCATAAGTGCCAAGTCTATGCTGATAAGGTGCACGTACCTCCAGTTCCTCTGAACATCTTGACAGCTCCTTGGCCTTTTGCAATGTGGGGCATCGACATGGTCGGCGAGATCATACCTACTGCGTTGAACGGACATCGTTTCATTCTGGCAGCTATTGATTATTTTACGAAGTGGGTTGAAGCAGCTTCCTTTGCTACAGTAACCAATAACATCATGGCGCGGTTTATCCGACACAATCTGATTTGTCGATACGGTGTACCAGAGAGGATCATTACGGACAATGGTACAAATCTCAACAATACGATGATCACCAAGATCTGAAAACAGTTTAAGATACAGCATCACAACTCTTCTCCTTACCGGCCGAAGATGAATGGGGTTGTTGAAGCGGATAATAAGAACATCAAGAAGATTGTGCAGAAGATGACGGTGACATACAAAGACTGGCATGAGATGTTACCATTCGCGCTTCATGGGTACCGTACCTCAGCACGGACTTCAACAGGGGCAACACCCTACTTTTTGTGTATGGCATGGAGGCAGTCCTGCCCATTGAGGTCTAGATACCCTCTCTTCGGATTATGAAAGATGCAGGTTTGAGCAAGGACGAATGGATATAGACCCGGCTTGATCAACTGAACTTAATCAATGAAAAGAGACTTACTGCTATTTGTCATGGTCAGACGTATCAAAAGCGGATGATCAAGACTTTTAACAAGAAAGTTAGACGATAAGAATATCAAGTCGGGTATCTGGTGATCAAACGCATCATACTGCCGCAAGGTGATCCCAGGGGAAAATGGACCCCTACGTACGAAGGGCCATTTGTGGTTAAGAACATTTTCTCGGGAGGAGCTATGATTCTAACCACCATGGATGGTGACGACCTTCCTCACCCCGTCAATGCAGACATAGTGAAAAAATACTATGCATAATCAAAGACCCGCTAGGTTGACTGACCTAGGCAAAAATAAGGGCTTCCCGACGAACCAAAAGGGTTCAGGAAAAAGTAAGGGATGAAAATAAAAAACTGTACACCCGGCAAGTCAAAAACCTGAAAAGGCGGCTTGGGCAAAAAAGGGTATCCCGGTGGACTGAAAACCTGAAAGGGCGGTCCATGCAAAAATTAGGGATCAAAGCGTAACACTATGTCTCATTGGATCAACTCGCAACCAAACCTCAGTATCGACTATCAAGCTCGGATGGCGCTGATCAATCTGATCTACCTTCAACCAAGTAGCAAAGTGATGAGACGCTCGAAGATATAACGGCAATAGCAGAGTTGGAACCCAGTGGGATTGTTTCACATAGCTGTTTTTCTTTGTTTTTCATAAATTGTATAATTTCTATCTTTCGGCGGCGTTCTCTTACTAGGACATCAACCTCTTGTACAAAACGCCTATTACAGGCCAACTTCAAAATCAATACAATTCATTTTCACAAAGAAACTTCAAAATTGTTTTTCTTTTCCTATTTTGTTTTGCAAGAACGTCCAATGTTTCATTTTGATATATACATTTGACAGTAATTGTTGCTAATAAATATTTACATGCGAAACAAAAGATAATTACTCGTAATTCCAGGAATATGGGCAAACAAGAAATGTCCAAACCTTACAGTTGCTCTATCCACCAGGTACAGGGATAGACCCAGCTGGAGAATATGACTAAAAGGGCATACAATCCCCGCAGAGCAGGAAATACCCAAAACAGTAGTGTCAATTCTCCCCAAGCAGAGTTTATCTATCGCCAACAATGAAAGACCATCCCCAGTGGAGTTTATTTCTTCCACAAGAAGAAACTTAATCCCCAACAGGGTTCGTTATTTCCAGCAACGGTAATTCATCCCCAGCCGAGATAATTCCTCTAAATCAGCAGATCTTCTAGCAGAGTATCTCTTCCCTACAGAGTCATTCTCTCGCCAGTTTATTCTCCAGCAAGGTTATTCTCCCACCAATTTATTCTCAAATCATCTTCAATCGTGATCCCCAGCGGGAACAATGAATTCAGCTCTTTATATTCTCCAGCAGTAGTCCGGGATTTATTTTCCCCAGTTAGAGAATATCATAAAAACATTGCACATTTATACATCATGGCATGCGCATAAGCATCATACAGCATAATCTCATTTATTTTGAGAACATCATTATTCGATACATGTCATGCATCATGACATTACATACGACTAACTCTTTACCTTTCAGGGAAAGATACAATCAAATTCTCACTGTTTTCTCTGGTTCAGTCAAATCAATGCTGAAGATTTCTATTCCAGTTCAAGCTATGAAACCCGGATTCGACCGGATAATATCTTGATTTCTACATCATATTGTGAAGCCCGAAGAATGCACGGATAACAGTATCAAACACCGCGAAGCCTGGAATCGACCAGATAGTGGTTTATCTTCAAGCTATGAAGCCCGGATTCGACCAGATAATATTTTAATCCCTAGCAAGTTATTGTGAAGCCTGGATTACGACCATATAGCAATACAAGTTACTGTGAAGCCTGGATTACGACCAGATAGCAGTGCAAGACACCATGAAGCCTGGATTCGTCCAGATAGTGGTATATCATAAACACAAGCCGTGAAGCCCGGAAATCGACCGGATAACAGCTCAGCAAGCTATTGTGAAGCCTGGATTACGACCAGATAGCAATACAAGTTACTGTGAAGCCTGGATTACGACCAGATAGCAGCCAAGAATACTACGAAGCCTGGAGTCGACTAGATAGTGGTATATCTTTAATGCAAGTTATGAATCCCGGGTTCGACCGGATAGTATCTTGATTTCTCCAAACACCATGAAGCCTGGATTCAACCAGATAATGGTATGAGACATCGTGAAGCCTGGATTATGGCCAGATAGCGGTAAAAGACACGGAAGCCTGGGTTACGACCAGATAACAGTGAGGGACACTGTGAAGCTTAGATTTCGACCAAATAGCAGTCTACCCGGCCAATTACTATGAAGCTCGGAAATCGACCGGATATTAGTAGGCCTAAAAATCAAAGGGAAGCCCGGAGGCGACCAGATAACCACTTGGTTTCTTCCGAAGCCTGGATTACGACCAGATAAGAAGTAAGGTATTATGAATCCTAGATTACGACCAGATAGAAATATAGAATACCATGAAGCCTGGATTCGACCGGATAATGGTATAAGACATCGTGAAGCCTGGATTACGACCAGATAGCGGCAAAGCACTAAAGCCTAGGATTACGACCAGATAACAGTACAATACACTGCGAAGCTTGGATTTCGACCAAATAGCAGTTTACTTGGACAATTACTAAGAAGCCCAGAGTCGACCGGATATTAGTGTGCCCTAAATTCAAGTTGAAGCCCAGATGTGACCGGATAACAACTTAATTCCTTCTGAAGCCTAGATTACGACCAAATAAGAATTGAGAAATTGCGAAGCCTGGATTATGACCAGATAGCAAGTTTAATCTCATCTCCCCAGTAAGTCACTGTAAAGCCTGGAACACGGCCAGATAGCAGTCGATCTTATCACTATGAAGCCTGGATCACGACTGGATAGTAGTTCATTTTCACCTCTTCGATTAAGAGACGATTTCCCAGTATAATAACGGACGACCGAAGCTCCTAAAATTCTATTTCCCTCAAAATAAAGATTAGCATTCCCCAGCGAAGTCTTCCTCAATAACAAGTATACAGGCTCTCGCTAAGGAATCTCTTAGGCGATCCACACTCTTTCAGATGGCATCATTAAGCCCATCTTCCGTCATCAATCTCCAAATGGAATCTATAAGCCCATTCCCGACATCACAAGACAAGTGCCACTTCATGCGAGTGCAAATTTCTGGGCACTCTAGTGTTCAATCATCTTCCACCCTCGAATCACGAAAGGCAGAAAAGCCAATATACATCCTCAGGTTTATGAAGATTGAACAGGGGCAGATGTTGTACCCCAAAATTTTCCCTCCCATATTTCTCAATTCATTTCAAGTGAGGTCCTCAAATTGCTTAAGGAAGTCCAAGGGTTGACCAGGCAAACTCTCTCCTAAGGCAGTCTACCTCAAATTAGGGTTTCATGTTGCATCAAGATACTTGAGTCCAAAGGGTCTCAAATGCTCACCATTGTCCTAATATGTTCTCAAGATCATCCATGTCAAGTTTCAATCCCTACAGAGAAAGTTTGCTCAGTCAATTGCTCAAAAGCCTGAAAATCGATTATCCTAGGGCAAAAGTCAACTATGGCCCACATGCAGTCAAACTTCAAGATTTTTGGTCAACATCCTCATTTTTAATTATTATTCATAATTTGATCAAGGGTTGATCATGATTCATCAAGGATTGCTCACAATTCATCAAAACCCAAAAGTTGTTAAATTAGGGTTTTATAGGAAAAGTCAACCCAACTTTGACCAAGCATAACTTTCTCATACTTGATTAGAAATGACCCATCCAAAGCTAATTTTTAAGAGGATGCAATTCCCAATAATCCATCTTCATCTCCCAATTTCAAAATATGCACTCACAAGAAGTTATGAATTTGGACATTATAGGTCATTTTGAAAAGTCAACAAAAACACATTTTATGTAAAAGCTTCATACATGAGCATGGAAGACTCAATTGAGATGAGACCAAAAAGTTTGCTTAGAGGACATCTCAAGATTTCTAAAAAGTCTAAGAACACCTTCGTAGAGTCAAAATGGAAGAAGTTATGCATTGGTGAAGTTGACCTTTTTTGCTAAATGGCCAAAAGTCAAAAGTGCCTCAAATTGCAATTTTTGTCAAATGGGCCCAAATTTTTGTACTTTTTTGAGTTTGTAACATGGACCACGACCCATGATCCTTCCCACTTGCCTTTATTTTATTTTTTCCATTTATTTTGATTTTTATTTCAATTAAATCAAATTAAATCAAAATAAATCATGGGAATATCAAAATCATTTAAGCCTTGAGATTTTATGCATATTTCAGGTCCCTTATACAGCTAGCAACAAAATCAAATCGTGCAAGGTATGTTTGCGCATAAAAATATTGGTTTTTGGCTTATTTTGGAAAGATCTTCATGGGAATCAAATCATGATCAAAGACCATAATTGAAAAAGATTGGATGCACATTTGCAAACCTAATCACTCAATGATATATATTGAACAAATGCAGACCAAAAGAAAAGGGTTTGGAGGCGTGTAAGAGGAAGAACAAACTTCAAAAAAATCAAGAAAAAGTGGTGATCTATTTTCATATTCCCAGGTAATTTCAAGCCTTGCCAAGCATTCCTTTCGTTTCCTGGGCATTCAAGGAGTCCATAGCAATCAAAAGCAAGCCTTTTCATGCACTAAAACTCGCTGTAAGTGATTCACGGCCTTAGCATGTTCTTGAAATCGAATATCATTATTTAGGCAATTGTAGCATGAATCATGTATATATTCTGAACCCTGGAAGCATTTGCAAGCTATTATTAACAGTTAATTGCGTTTTTGCTAACCCTATAAAGATATGCCATTGTTAGGGTTTTTTGTCTCGTTTTGGGATCTTCTTGTACAGGTAAAATTGGCCCAAAAGAAAGGCACCATGATGCTCACCAGGCCAAGGCAAATTGGTTTATGGCTTTAGGTTTCATTTATCATGCGTATGGATGATTTTGGAAAATTGCAGGGTTTGTACCTACGCTTCTTGTCTGTAGGTAAAAGTCATCAGACTTTTAGCAACAGAGAGAGGTTAGAGATGATGGCGTGGCGAGCCCTGATTCCTCCATTTGAATTTTGTGCGCTGATAATTCTTATTTTGTGTTTTTTATAAGGATTAATTTTTGTTTAATATACAACAAGCGCGCTTGGCTCAGTTGGTGTTAAGGCGTATGAAAAGGCCATAAGACCTAGGTTCGAATCCCAGGTCCCCCATGTTATTTCACCACATTTTTTCTTGCATGATCAAGCGTGTGCACATGCATAAAGACCACCATATGCCATCAACTTGCAACCACTGGATCTAAGGCAATTCAAATCCAATGCTTGGCATGAGAGGGTCTACCAAAGGCCCCAGTCAACGTGCAAACATTGGAGCATGGAGGTCAAACGTAGATCAGGTCTTTTGGGCCCAAAATCTTGCTAATGGCTCCCCCCTCAATTGTTGATCACCAGACCCATCTTTCTTATTCTTCTTCTTTTATATTTTCTTTCAATTGTTTTAATTAATTATTTGTTCTCACAAAATTAATTCTTTTTTACCAAAAATTCATAAAATCAATTTTCATCAAATTGGATTTAGGTTTTATTTTTTATCAAAAATTAATTTAATTAGTTTATTTAATTTTAAGATAACTTTAATTTGTCTTTATAAATAAATTAAAACAAATTAGAAACTAGGGTTTTTGTTTAATTTAATTTCTATTTTCTTTTCTTAAAAATCACAAAATACAAAAATAGGTAAATTAATTAATTTTCTTAATTTAATTAGTAATTAGGTTTGTATTTATTTAATTTAAAACCTTATTTTCTTAAAATAATCAAAAACAACAAATAATGATTTTTCTTTTAATTAGGTTAGACGGGGTCAAAACCCTAATTTTGCTCGTCCACGATTCATCGCGCGCACTTATTTATTTTTACAATATTGATGTAATTGCTCATGGGATGTAATAGTTTAATTAGGCTTTTTTCTTTCATTTATCGTCTTATGGGTTTTTGGCTATGTAATTAATCCTCGAAGCCTTGTAATAGCGTAGCTTTATTTTCCGCATTTTAATTTCCGCAAATATTAACTATTAGATGTATGATAATAGGGTTGCATGACAAGAATGTATGTTAATTTTAAAACGATTAGCAAACCCTAAATGTGCAAAGATAATAACTTGAAATTGAATCACTCGCACATGCGCACTTCTAGGGTATACTCCCACTTCGGTTTCCTTCGGTAAACGATCATTAAGTATAGGGTGTTTTAGTGGTCGCTCTCTTGTCTAAATAAAGATCAAATGTCCTGCTCAGAAAAGTTTCCTCGGAAATGTTGCCTCGAATATGATCTTAAGAAATTAGGGTTATTACTAAGTCGTTCTAACATTGCTTTAGTGATCGTACGTCCCTTTTGAATTGACCCTTACAACTCCAACGACGATGCTACCTATTTCTTCGTAGTAGGATAGCGTTGTCTAAAGGAAAAAATAATAGAAACAATCCTTTCGAGTAGGTAGATGCTAGTAGGTACTTGCTCAAAACAAACCTTTTCACACCAAACACTTTTCAAACAATGTTTTCAAAAACACTTCGTAACACTCTTGAAGACAGAAGCAAGGGTTAAAACGAAGTAAAACAAAACTTTTCAAAACAAACACACACAAGCAATTTTTAAAATGATGAGCAAGTACCTAAGAGCCCGTAGATAACTACGGATAGAAAGGGTGCTAACACCTTCCCTTCCTATAATATACCCCCGTACTCAAAATCTCGAAAAAGGAATTTTTTTATGCTTTTTTCCTTTCCAGTTGGATAAAATAAAAGTCGGTGGCGACTCATGCTTACCGCAACATTTTGCGAACAAAAAACGCAAAACACAAACCAGTATAAAACAGTCAAGTTCTGCCACCGTATCACACTGAGGAAGACAGAAAAGAGGTTAAAATAGGTGCAAATCTGGAGCTTAGCGTCAAACAGAGGTTGATACAGATACTGCACGACTATGTTGAGATCTTCGCTTGGTCCTATGAAGACATGCCTGGTTTGGACACTGATATTGTGGTACACCGCCTGCCGACTAAAGAAGAATGTCCTCCGGTTAAACAGAAGGTATGTCGTATACTCCCTGAAATGTCAGAGAAGATCAAGGCAGAGGTCATGAAACAGTTCGACGCGGGATTCTTAGCTGTCACTTCTTATCCACAAGGGTTGCTAACATTGTTCTGGTACCTAAGAAGGACGGTAAGGTACGGATGTGTGTAGATTACAGAGACCTGAACAGGGCAATCCCCAAGGATGACTTTCCTCTTCCTCACATTGATGTTCTGGTCGACAACACCGCGCAGCACAAAATCTTCACCTTCATGGATGGTTTCTCTGGCTACAACCAGATCAAGATGGCTCCTGAAGACATGAAGAAGACGACCTTTGTTACACAATGAGGCACCTTCTGTTACAAGGTGATCCCTTTTGGGTTGAAGAATGCTGGGGCAACCTATCAGCGAGCCATGGTCGCTTTGTTCCATGATATGATTCACCATGAGATCGAGGTTTATGTTGATGACATGATAGCCAGGTCTCAAACCTAAGAGGAACATCTCGATCATCTACAAAAGTTGTTCGACAGGTTGAAGATATACAAGCTAAGGTTGAATCCGAACAAGTGCACCTTCGGGGTAAGGTCTGGTAAGCTTTTGGGTTTCATCGTCAGTGACAAAGGTATTCAGGTAGACTCCGCAAAGGTAAAGGCCATACAAGAGATGCCAACTCCCCGTACCGAGAAGGAAGTTAGAGGTTTCTTGGGACGCTTGAATTATATCTCCAGGTTCATTTCACATCTGACTGCTACTTGTGAGCCCATCTTCAAGCTTCTGAAGAAAGATCAAGTGGTAAAGTGGAATGACGAATGCCAGACTGCTTTCGAAAGGATCAAAGAATATCTTCAAGAACCGCCAATTCTGATGCCTCCGGTTGAAGGAAGACCTTTGATATTATACTTAACAGTGCTAGACAATTCAATGGGGTGTGTGCTGGGACAGCATGACGAGTCTGGTCTAAAAGAGCATGCAATATACTACCTTAGAAAAAAATTTACCGACTGTGAGACAAGATACTCATTTCTCGAGAAAACTTGTTGCGCTTTGGCATAGGCTGCTCGCCGGCTGAGACAATATATGTTTATCCATACTACTTTGTTGATATCTAAGATGGATCCAATCAAATACATCTTCGAGAAGCCCACACTCTCCCGAAGAATAGCGAGATGGAAGATGATCTTAACTGAATACGATATACAATATACAACCCATAAAGCAATCAAGGGGAGTGCATTGGTTGATCATTTGGCTCATCAGGCCGTGGATGACTACCAGTCCATGAATTTTGAGTTCCCGGATGAGAACATTATACTGGTGACTGACTATGAAGGACATGGATAGGATGAAGGACTTGAGAAAGGATCCCGTTGGACTATGGTCTTTGACAGAGCTTCGAACGCACTCGGTAATGGCATTGGTGCTGTAATCATATCCCTTGAGGGATGTCATACTCCTTTCACAGCCCGATTATGTTTCAACTGCACCAATAACATGGCGGAGTATGAAGCCTGCATCATGGGTCTCAAAGCCTCTATTGACCTCATAGTCAATTTCCTAAATGTCTTCGAGGATTCAACCTTGGTGATAAGTCAGATCAAAGGCGAATGGGATATGAAGCATCTGAATCTCATCCCATACAAAGAGCACGTACTGACATTGCTCCCACACTTTGAGGAGGTAACTTTTGAACATTTCCCATGAGAGGAGAATCAGTTAGCAGACGCGCTAGCTACCATGTCTTCTATGTTCAAAGTTGGGTGGGACAACGAAGCTCCCCGAATCACCATTGAAAGGTTGGATGAACCAGCGCACTGCTACGAGATTGATACTGAGGAGATGACAGACAAACTTTGGTTTCATGAAGTAAAAAAGTATCTCGAGGCTCAAGAGTATCCTGAAGGGGCATCTGTCAATGATAAGAAATTTCTAAGAAGGTTCGCTGCAAAGTTCTCCCTCAGTAATGGAATCCTCTACAAATGCAACCATGACTCCACACTACTACGGTGTGTAGACAAGAGCGAAGCAGAGAGGATCATGACAGATCTACATCAAGGCACCTTCGAAGCCTATTCCAGTGGACATACCATGGCTAAGAAGATCCTACGGGCAGTATACTACTGGTCCACTATGGAAGCCAATTGTTATCATCACTCTAGAACTTGTCATAAGTGCCAAATTTAAGCTGATAAGGTGCACGTGCCTCTGGTCCCCTTAAATGTTTTGACAGCTCCGTGGCCCTTTGCAATGTGGGCCATTGACATGATCGAAGAAATCAGGCCCACCACTTCCAATGGGCATCGCTTCATCCTAGTGGCCATCGATTACTTCACGAAATGGGTTAAGGAGGCCTCTTTTGCCACTGTTACCAAGAATGTTGTGGCGCGGTTTATCAAGCATAACCTGATCTGTCGGTATGGTGTGCCAGAGAGAATTATCACCGATAATGGTACGAATCTCAATAACACGATAATCACCGAACTCTGCAAGCAGTTCAAGATACAGCATCATAACTCTTCTCCCTACCGGTCAAAGATGAATGGCATTGTTGAAGCAGCTAATAAGAACATCAAGAAGATTGTACAGAAGATGACGGTGACATATAAAGACTGGCATAAGATGTTACCATTTTCTATTCATGGATACCGTACCTCAGCACGGACGTCGACAGGGGCAACACCCTACTCTCTGGTATATGGCATGGAGGCAGTCTTACCCATCGAAGTCCAGATACCTTCTCTCAGGATTATGAAGGATGCGGGTTTGAACGAAGACGACTGGATTCGAACCCAACTTGATCAGTTAAATCTAATCGATGAAAAGAGACTCACTACTATCTACCATGGTCATACGTATCAAAAGTGAATGATCAAGACTTTTAACAAGAAAGTCAGGCGTCAAGATTATCAAGTCGGGGATCTAGTAATCAAACGCATCATACTGCCGTAAGGTGATCCCAGGGGCAAATGGACCCCACGTACGAAGGGCAATTTGTGGTTAAGGACATTTTCTCGGGAGCAGCTATGATTTTAACCACCATGGATGGTGACGACCTTCCTCACCCTATCAATGCAGACATAGTGAAAGATACTACGCCTAACTAAAAGACCCGCTAGGTTAACTGGCCTAGGCTAAAATAAGGGCTTCCCAGTGAACCAGAAGGGTATGGGCAAAAGTAAGGGATGAAAATTAAAAAATATGTACACCCGGCAAGTCGAAAACCCGAAAGGGCGGCTTGGGCAAAAAGGGGTATCCCGGTGGACTGAAAACTCGAAAGGGCGGTCCAGGAAAAAGTTAGGGATATAAAGCGTACCACTATGTCTCATTGGATTATCTGGCGAACAGACTTCGGCATCGACTATCAAGCTCAGACGGCGCCAACCAATCTGATCAACCTTCGGCCAAGAAGCAAAGTGATGAGACGCTCGAAGATGTAAAGGTAATAGAAGATTTGAAACTCAATGGGATTGTTGCACATAGCTATTTTATTTTCGTTGTACACAATATTGTATAGCTTCCATCATTACGGCGGTGTTCTCTTACTAGAGCGTCAACTTCCTTGTACAAAAACGCCTCTTACAGGCCAACTTCAAAAATCAATACAAGTCATTTTTTATGAAACTATTTGTTTTTCTTTTTCTACTTTGTTTTGCAAGAACGTCCAATGATTTATTATTGACATATGCATTTGAATATGATTACTGTTCATAAACATTTGCATAAGAAAAAGAAAGACAATTGCTCATAACTTAAGAAACAGGGACAAAAACTAAAATGTTAGAACCCGACAGTTACGATATCCAGCAGGTACCAGGGCAGAGACAACTTTGGAGCACAATTATCAATACATGCGACCTTGTAACATCCGTATTCCCCACAGAGTAAAGGTAATCAAAGCATTGATGTCAGTTCTCTCAAAACGGGAAATAATCTCCCTAGCCAGGGCCATCAGAAGCCAGACATCTTTATCCCCCATCCAAATTTCACAAACGTGAGCGGATCATCATAAATTTTCATCTCCCTAAGCAGGGTCTATTTTCTCTGGGTACGAAAGCTCAATCCCCAACAGAGCTTATTACTTCAGCTACAGAAGTCCACCTTCCAACAGATTCATTCCTCCCGCAGAGCTACTCTCATACAGGGTCTCTCCTTGGCAAAATATTCACAAACAGCAAAGAACAAATCTCTGGCACAGTCATTTCCGTTTACCGTCCCCAGCGGAAGTAGAAGAGCCATAATTCTCTACAACAGTCAGGAGTGTTTTATTCTCCAGCAGCAGTCAGGGATTTATTTTCCCAAACTCGGATATGTCACAACTAGCATCTTGTGCTCATACATCATGACATGCACATACATATCAAATACAACATAATCTCATTTATTTTGAGAACATCATCTCACAATGCATTTCATGCATCGCATATAATTAACCTTATTATCATTGCAGGGAAGACAATTATCACCAATAATCCCAACAGTTATACATGACATATCTGCAGACAACCAAGGGAAAGTCAGTTCCCGAAACCAAATTGGTCAACTAATCTATATGATCAAACGAAGTAACCCTACTACCCCGGTTCCTTCACCAAGCCCTACTATCCAGGCTTTCATTTCGAAGTAACCCTACTACCCAGGTTCCTTCTCCAAGCCCTATTATCCAGGCTTTCATTTCGAAGTAACCCTACTACCCAGGTTCCTTCTTCAAGCCCTACTATCCAGGCTTTCATTTCAAAGTAACCCTACTACCCCGGTTCCTTCACCAAGCCCTACTATCCAGGATTTCACTTCGAAGTAACCCTACTACCCAGGTTCCTTCTCCAAGCCCTACTATTCAGGCTTTCATTTCGAAGTAACCCTACTACCCCATTTCCTTCACCAAGCCCTACTATCCAGGCTTTCATTTCGAAGTAACCCTACTACCCAGGTTCCTTCTATAAGCCCTATTATCCAGACTTTCATTTTGAAGTAACCCTACTACCCAGGTTCCTTCTCCAAGCCCTACTATCCAGGCTTTCATTTGGAAGTAACCCTACTACCCAGGTTCCTTCACAAAACCCTACTACCCAGGTTCCTTCACCAAGCCCTACTATCCAGGCTTTCATTTCGAAGTAACCCTACTACCCAGGTTCCTTAACCAAGCTCTATTATCCAGACTTTTATTTCGAAGTAACCTTACTACCCAGGTTCCTTCACCAAGCCCTACTATCCAGACTTTTATCTCGAAGTAACCCTATTACCCAGGTTCCTTCTCCCTTACCTCCAGGCAACCGTTTGTAGCACTGTAAGGCCCAGACCCGACCAGATACATCCGATTTCACATTTCCCCAGTAAGTCGTTGTACAGCCTGGACCCTGACCAGGTATACATTATACTTTCACCCCCTCAATCAAGAGTTAATTCCCCAGTAGAGTAATGGACAACTGAAGCTCCTAGATTTTACTTCCTAGGGCATAAATCAACATTCCTCGGTAAAGTCCTCCTCGACAGTAGGTACAGGGATTCTCACTAAGGAATCTCGTATGCAACCGATCTTTTCGGGATGGCATCTTTAAGCCCATCTCCGACGATTCTCCGTCGCCTTCCCAATGGCATATGTAAGCCCATTCCCGACATCACCAATCAGCAATCCTGCATGCGAGTGCAAATTTCTAGGCACTCTAGTGTTCAATCATCTTCCACCTTCAGATCACGAAAGGCAGACCAGCCAATCTACATCCTCAGGCTTAAGAAGATTGAACAGGGGCAACTGTTGTACCCCAAATTTTTCCCTCTCATTTCTCAAAAGATCATCTTGGACTCTTAGGCTTGTTTCTATCAAAAGCACGTTGAAAAGTCAAACTTGGACTCTTAGATCAAAAATCAAGTTTCAACAATTATATTTCATCGAGACATGAAATTGGTTCATCAAAAACCAGAAGTCAGAAGTTACTTTGAAAAAATCAAATTTCTAAACATTTAGAAAATTTTCTATGTGTCAAGAGAATATGATACTTCAGAACTTCTGAGCCAACCTCCACGCAAGCGCAGTCAGAATTTGCAGACACGGTTTAGAACATGATGCTTCAATCAGAACATATGGAAGCAATGTTCTTCGGTCAAAACATGACCCTTCAGCATTTGGAGGTTACGTTTCTGATCTTTTGTGATCAGAACATCACTAAATCCCAAGACCTCGTTTAAATAACCTGTTGCACTGCTACAGTACAATACTCTAACCAGCAGCTAATCCAGTCCACGCTAGAATTTACCAAATCGTGTATTTGCGCCAAATACAAAAAGTTGTGATCAAAAATAAATCGAACAGTGTGCCAAAAATCTTAAATCCCATTTGTTCCCCCCCCCCCCCCCCCCCCCCCCTCCAAAACCACAACAAATTCACCTATAAATAAGTTGCTCCATCACACTTTCAAGGGGCTAGTTTTTGGAGAGAGAGAGAGAGAATTACCAAAGAAAGAAAACTAAACAGTAAAAACCTTTGCAAATCCTAAATAGAACCTTTTGTTCTTCCCTTGGAGTCAAAGAACATAACCATTGTTCCGTTACTCTCGCAGATACCAGAACATCTGAAGGCAGCAGCTTAAAGTTCCAAACACACGTTTTAGATTCAAGGTAAGTCTTTCTGACTTTGCATATTTTCATTCAGAATATCATTAATATGTAAAATATCACAATTAATGTTGTCCATATCATTGCATAAGTAGAAAAAACTGTGGATCAGAACTTCTTGATTAGGGCTAGACTCAAATTTAGGATTAGAACTTCTATAAATTGTTGTGTTGTTATCCTTCTGATTTGCTGTTTATTAAGAACTGAATAAATTGTTGATGTGCTAATTAAGAGTTGAAATATGGTGTAGAACTTATGAGTTCTCTTCACTGTTTAAACACACTAAACTTCTGATATTCACTCACTGTTAATGCACACTGAACTTCTGATGTTCACTCACTGTCTTAGCACAAACTGAACCTCTGAGTTCTCTTCACTGTTTTAATATACATAACTCCTAATATTTTCTCATTGTTCTAACACTCAGAAGTTCAGCACATAGCAACCCAGAACTTCTGTGTTTTCCCTCTAACGTGTCTTGCAGGACCTCAGAGTGTATCAATCCAGAACTTTTGACGCTTCCTTCTGAATCACCACGCACCTCACTTCAGAACTTCTGATCCTTGTTGTTTTGCTTGCAGCAGCACGCTGTTTCTATCTTTCATTTATTTTCCTTTTTATCATTTTTTATTATTAACATAAAAAGACATAAAAATATTTTCTTTTATTAATTAATTTATTTCCTTTTTTTTCTTAATTCATTAAGATAAAAAACCATTTTCTAAACAAGTTCATTTCACATTTTTCTTGTATATTCTTATCCATTCAATATGGTTGTAATAGTAATTTAGGATTTAATTTTATTTGCGATCCCCATTTGTAAATATGTACCCCCATTCCTAAAATATTGTAATAGCGTAGGATTTTACATTTCCGCAATTTCTCGCTTTCAAATATAAATGCTAGTAATTAAGGTGTGTATGGCAAGACATGAAAACAACAAATAGACAACCTAAAAAGCAGGACTAAATGCATGCAATGAAACACACTTGCACACTAGCCCCCTTAGGGTAATCCCACTTTGCGGCCTATCGAAAAATAGTCATGTCCCTCGAATATGGGCGTTTTAGCAAAAGACCCTCGATAAAAGATCGTAGTCCCTCGATGACCCTCGATGTTTCCTTCGGTAAACGATCTAGTCCCTAAAACGGCATTGCTAAAACGTCCCATAGGTTGCCTTCTATGACTATACGAACGTCCCACACTCGTCCCTTAAACATCCAACGATGGGGCTTCTTACCAAATCAAATGGTAAGATAGCAACATCTAAAGGAGGAGGAAAAGAACATCTAAGATCTTTTGAGTAGATAGATTTGCTCCTAGTTGCTCGCTTGCTCACAACAAAAACATTTTTATACACCCACACTTTCATTTTGAAAACATTTTCGAAAGACAACACTTTGTACGCGTTCTTATAGAAACGAGAGCCATTACAAAGAAAACCCTTTTCAAAATCACTTTAAAAAAAACACATTCCACAAACACCTCGTTGAACTATTTTCAAAACAACACTTTGTACGCATTCTTATAGAGACGAGAATCATTACAAAGTCACATTTTCAAAATACTTTCAAAACCCACATCACAAAGCACATTTCAAAACAAAAGCAAGTGATCTAGCAAGTAACTAAGAGCCTATGGATAACCATGGATGAAAAGGGTGCTAATACCTTCCCTTTTCATAATCTACCCCCCAAACTCAAGAAAACATCTCTAAAGGTCTTTCCTGTGCTTTTTCACCTTTCCTTATTGGATAAAAGAAAAGTCGGTGGCGACTCTTGCTATCCGTAACATTTGCGATCAAAACGCAAACCCTCAAGTCAGTTCTCCCATTGTATCACACATTCCCTCTTTATTTTTTATCGCTTTCCATATATTGGTGATACTGTTATGTTGGATCTGTTTTCATGATTGGGTGGGTGTTACTATGAGGTAAAAGGCCTAACACCCAGGCCAAGTGACAACTATAGGAACCCTAGGAATAGAGTGGAACATGAACGACTAGTTGACTTAGGTTTCACTATTTTCTTCATGTCGTCCATGCTCAGATATGGTACAAATGAGGGTCTATCATTTTCACGTAGGTGATACGACGATAATTTTTCAGGAGTACCATCGATTTTGGGTTACCCGACCTTACCCTGACCTAGTTTTCACCCGTAAGTGGGGAGGGACTTGATTATCATAGGTATAGTTGGTGACTATGTTCCGATGGTGACTATGTTCATATAAAGACTATGTTCTGTGGGTGATCACTTTGTTCTGATGCTTCTCATATTTATTTTCTGAGTTTCTGATCCATTAACAAATAAGTTCATTTGGGTTTATGTTCCAGACTTTTGATCCTAATGCACCCAGCATGTTTAGAAAGGGCACAACAGTCAATCAGCATTATGGAACCTTTGATCCCATGAGTATTGCACTTGCATCATAGCATATTAATTTCACAAAAAAGAAATGTGTAGAAAATATATGCATGAAAAAAAGTTAACACACGCGTTCTTTCTATTTCTAAGGAATCGTGCTTGTGAACATTATGTTGTGTTTGACCATCTCTTACTGGATAAAAATAAAAATTAAAAGCATGTGGGTTTCTTGAAAATGATTGAACATGGCATTGCATCCACTCATATGCCTCATGCATCTTCATAAATTCATAACAAGTATTCAGAGTTGGGGAAATTCTAATTCAGGCTTGGTATTCTTCTCAGGACTACAAATCTTGACTTCTCACTGCTTCGTGATCAGAATTAAGCTATGAAGCAACTTCGTGTGGAATTAGATGATATGAGAGTTCAGATGGGGCTACTTATGGTAGACATGCAGATTATGGCTCGTCGTCAGGAAATTCTAAAAGAGAAAAATGTTTGGTTGAAAACTCAGTTGACTTTGGTTATGGAAGAGTTGAAGAAGGAAGTCAATCATGCACATAATGTTGCAATCGAAGTTATTGGTTCTCCTCATCCTTTAGGACATGTTGTAACCGAACATATTCCTTCTCCTCAGCCAATGGGATCTCCTTCGGGCCATGGGGGACTTCTTAGATCTCTACCATATGAGACTCCTAAGCCTTCCTGCCAGCTGCTAGTTTCTTCTCCCCAGATCAAATCAAAGGATGAGGTTTATCCGCAAAGAAGAGAAGATCAAAAGGAGAGGTTTGAGCCAATCCTAATGATTTATGCCCATCTACTTTCGTGCTTGCTCAAGTTTCAGTTGACTAAACTCTGCACTACAAAACTATGTGCAAATTTCCCTCACAATAAGGATGTTGATGCTCGATGTGCCTTCCATTCTGGAGTAACAGATCATGATATTGAAAATTGTAAGGCCTTGAAGCATACTGTGATACGGTGGGAGAACTGACTTGGGTTTTGCGTTTGTTTTCGCAAATGTTTCGGTTGAGCAAGAGTCGCCACCGACTTTTTATTTTATCCTAAGGAAAGGTTAAAAAGCATAGCAAAAACCTTTGAGATGTTTTCTTGGGTTCGGGGGGTAGATTATAGAAAGGGAAGGTATTAGCACCCTTTCTATCCATGGTTATCCATGGGCTCTTAGTTACTTGCTTAGATCAATTGCCTTGTGTTTTCAATTGTTTGAAATGGTGCTTTGTGTGTGGGTTTGAAAATGTTTTGAAAAGAGGCCAATGTGGTGGCAACCTTTGTAATGATTCATGTTTGAATGTATACAAAGGTGTACTTGTCTTTTGAAAAGTTTTCAATGTTTTTGAAAGTTGTTTTGAAAGTGTTATGGAGTGTGGTTTTGAAAAGTAGGCAAGTGTGTTTTGCAAGTTTTGTCAAGTAACTAAGAGTTGTCTACCCCTAAATTTACTCAAAGGTTTTTCCTATGTTTTAACCCTTTTAACAATTTTGTTCCACCATTGTATTTGGTGGAAAATCTTGTGTTAGGATGTTAAAGGGACAGACGCGGGTCATCGTTTAGACCATGATTGCAATGGTGCCAAGTGTCTTTGGCAATTTTTTTCTTTAAGGGACTTGATCATTTTTTAGGCAACTTTCAAAAGCGTCATCGAGGGACTATGATCATTTGAATTTGTTTTGTTTTGCCCAAGACACCCAACATGCAACATGGCCCATTATTGAAGGCAACAAGTGGAGTAACCCTAGGGGTGCAAGTGTGATTAGTGTTGTCCATTTTCATGCTTTTTTGTCTTTGAATTAAGTCAAGCTATTTGTTATTTAATTTTTGCATACAAACCCTAAGTCTATCATGGCATATTTAGAAAGCTTTAAAATGCGGAATTAAAAGTCCTAAATTATTACACAATAATCATGGGAATGGGGGTACAAATGTTCAAATGGGGATGAGACTTAATAGGAGAGTGGTATCCCAATATTTACAACCAAATCGAATTAAACGCAAATGTAAAATGATCAATGCATAAGAATAAAGCAATGTAAGTGTATCAATGTATTTGTGTAAGTGTATGTGATTTATTTACAAGTGAAAATAAAAACAAATAAAAAAAAAGGTTAATTTTTGAATATTTTCATGTTTAGGGCAAAACCCTAATTTTGCTAAATAAAAAGTAATTGTTATTTATTATATACAATATTTATTAATTATATACAAAAAATAAATAAAAAGGAAGTATATTGTAAAAAAATGATTTTTGAGGTCAAATATTAATAAAAATAAAAATGTATTATTTTTTTATTTTTATCCTAAATATTCTAATAAATATATAAGTATTTATATTATATATTACATATGTTAAATATACACAAAAATAAAAATATTTATTATTTACAAAAAAAAGTATATTTTTTAGAAAATGTTTTCAGAAAATGCAAATAAAAATAATAACTAAAAGTATATATTTTCACATTATTTCTAAGGTTTTAAATAAAAAGCATTATATTTATTTATATGTACAAATGTAAACAAAAGAAAATAAATTCAAAATAAATGCAAAAATGTATGAAAAAATATTTTTTATATTTTTTATGTTTTGTCAAAAAATAACAAGTCAGAAGAAAAAATAAAAAGTCAAAAATAATTAAAAAAACATACAATGGGCCAAGGGGGTGTATGTGGAAAAAAGTGGTGTAAACAGGAAAACAAAACTCAGGCCCAGCCCAAGTCTATCTTCTTCAACCTCCAGCCAGTTTGTCTCAAAAACGCGCGCTTCACATGCTTGTTCAAACATCCTGATTCTTTGATTTTTAGCACAAACTTATAACATCAAAAATGTAGAGCATCAAACCACGAATTCATACATATAAAGAACTTGATATAACTCTCAGAAATGAGAGAGAATTTCTTCTCCCCCAATTCCTGACCTAGGTTTTGTCCAATGTTCAGGTTCAAAATTATCTCAATACACACAACATAAATGCAAAGTAATTATATGTGTAACTTCAGGGCCATGAGTAGAGCATGTTTCATTCATAAACCTAAGCCTAACTCTTCCTAGATTGAGAGATAGAAGTACATGTTTTTACCTGTTCAGCTTGAATCGTGTTCAACAATGGAGGTACTTTCAATGCAATGTGAGGACTTGTACAGCTTGCTTGAAGTCCAGGGATGCTTCTCCAATGCTTGGTGTGCTTTGAATCTTGCTATATCAAGCTACAGAAGTCAACCTGCAAGAGAGAAAAGTGAAAATGGCACACTTGGTTAGAGGTGTTACAGTCTGTTTCCAAGGCTTGGGATAGTTTATATGGATGGTAGGGAATGTGTTTGAACTGGTTTGGATGAAAACGCACGATGGAATGATGTTGTGGGATTCAAGTTGCAGCCTATGCCCTGTTTTGCCACAAAACTGTGTTTTGATGAATGAGAAGGTTTGAAACTTGGTTAGTTTGTGTTTTAGGTCTAGTTTGATGTTTTGAAAATGTTCAAGAAGTTTGTTTAGGCTTGTGTTGACAGGAGATGGAAGTTGGTATGTGTTTGCAAGATTTCTTCTCTGTGAAGCAAGGAAATGTGAGTTTCTATACAAGCCTGTCCAAAGCCCTAAACTATGTTGCACTTCTTGTTCTTGATCAGAGTGATTTGTGTACAAAATGCTAGCTCTCAAGATCTTGCCCATGCCTCTTGGATTTGTATTTGACATAAAGTGCTTCTTTACAAGAATGGATAAAATGCTTTTTCTAATTATGGATTAATCTAACATGTATTGCCCAAATGAATGAAATAACTACTTGGCACAATGGTTTAGCATTGAGTTATTGAGTAATAAAGGGATTAGAGGCCTGTAACCTAGCTTGTGCATGCTGAGTTTGAAAATGCATAGTGTATGAACATGAAATTGGCCTATGAACAAAGTGACTTTTGCCCATCTTGACAAATTCGATTCTCCCTAACCACAAGGGTGTTTGAGAAGTTCTTGGACAATTTGGAAAGCTTGGAATGTGTACTACAATCCATCTTTGTAATGCAAGTTTAAATTCCAAGTGGAATCATGTGAAAAGTGGCCATGAAGTTGGGCAAAAATCCTGCCTAAAATAGGTCAAAAAATTTCTAAGTTAAGAATGTTTTGCACCCTTGTTCCAAAACTCATAACTTGAGCTACAAGCTTCTTTTGAGGAAACTTTGTGAACAAAAGTTGTAGATTTTGCAATGGACTATAACTTTCATGTTTTGAGTTTTGTTTGAATCCAAATATATCTTGATGAAAAGATGGGACAAAGTTAGGAAAAAATTAGGAAATTTCATAACTTCGAAAATTTCTAAGTTATGAAATTTCTTCATTTCAAACCCTAATTTGTAATTTTTGATTTCTTGATGAACAAGTTTCATAATTTGACATGTTTTGATGAAAAATGAAGTTTGACACTTGATTTTGACGAAAAAGTCAAAGTTTGACTTTTCAGTACACAGTCAAATTTGATCAGTTGACTGGAAAATTCATCTGTCAATCTTGTGCATTTGGGATCTTTTGAATTTGTTGAAGGTGTCAAGACCATGTCATTGAGTCCTTGAGTCCATATAAGAGCTTGGTTTGCCATTGGCTAGGTCAAACAGTCAAAAATTGCCTTTGTGTAGTCAAAACCCTAAAAATGACCATTTTGCCCTTTTGGTGATCTGATCAAATTTCTTGTGGAATTGTGATCCAAACTTGATCAAATGGTCCATATGAGTTCATAATGTTGATGTGGGTCAAAAATCATGAGGTTTGACTGTCAATTGACCACAGTTGACTTTTTCCCTAATATAGTTGATTTCTAGGTCAACTGTCCAATTGACTGGGCAAAGATTAGAATTAAGGCTTGAAACTTGGTATGGATAAACTTGTGAGTCCAACATGAAGCATGAAAGTCACTTTGGGCCTTTTAGGTTAAAACATCTTTGTGCAAACTCAAACCCTAATTTGGGTCAACAGTGCAAGGAGAAGTCTTGAGCAGAGCAAACCCTAACTTGATCTTGAGCTTCAAGGGTCTTGTGGTGAGAAAATATTGATGAAATGGGAGGGAAAATTTTGGGGTACAACTATTGCCCCTGTTCAATCTTCTTATACCTGAGGATGTAGATTGGTTTGCGTGTCTTTCGTGATCTGAAGGTGGAAGATGATTGAACACTAAAGTGCCCAGAAATTTGCACTCGCATAGTGGAGTATCAGCAAAGTGATGTCGGGAATGGGCTTATAGATGCCATTTGGAAGTGGTGGATAGGAGGATGGGCTTATAGATGCCATCTAGAGACGTGACAGAACCTTGTCGGGAATGGGCTTATAGATGCCATTTGGAAGTGTTGATCGCGTAAGAGATTCCTTAGCGAGAACTTGCGTACTTTGAGAAAGGAAGATGGTTTCCTAGCCTGTTATAGGTGTTTATCTTCAAATTCTTCATGTAGATATGCCCTGGCTAGGTACATGTATCGAATCTACAATTAGTTGCTCACAGATATGCCCTGGCTGGATACAGGAATCGAATCTGGAATTGGTCGTCTACAGATATGCCCTGGCTGGATGCAGGTATCGAATCTGGAATTTTTCATCTACAGATATACCCTGGCTTGATGCAGGTATCGAATCTGGAATGTGTCGTCTACAAATATGCCCTGGCTGGATACAGGAATCGAATCTAGAATTTGTCGTCTAGAGATATGCCCTGGCTGGATGCAGGTATCGAATCTGGAATTTGTCGTCTACAGATATGCCCTGGCTGGATGCAGGTATCGAATCTGGAATTTGTCGTCTACAGATATGCCCTGGCTGGATACAAGTATCGAATCTCTAAACTCTTCATGCAAATATGCCCTGGCTGGATACAGGTATCGAATCTACAATCAATCACTCACAGATATGCCCTGGCTAGATACAAGAATCGAATCTGGAATTGTGACAGTTGATAGTAATCATCTTTAGATTGTCCTTTTTCCTGAAAAGGCAAAACATTAGCTGTATGCAATGTCATGATGTATGAAATGCATGATGTCAGGATGTTTTTCAAGAGTAACTGAGATTGTGTGATATGATGCGTATATGCATGCGTCATGGTGTATAAAATGTGAAATTTATTTTTGTCTAGGAAAATAAATCCATGACGACTGCCGGAAGTTTGTGGAATCCTGGGCTGATGTTGAAGAGTAGAGTTCTTCGCTTCTGCTGGGGGTGATGGTTGCAAGAATAAACTGGTAGGAGAAGATGACTCTGTTGGGGAATAAACTTGTTGGAGAGATTACTCTGCGGGGAATTACTCTGTGGGAAGAGATACTTCGTTGAGGTTTTGATGAGAGCTCCGTTGGGGATTCCGCTAGTAAGTTATGTTGGGGAATTTGATGAACTCCGCTGGGGATAGAAAGAACTTCGCCGAGGACGAACTTTCCGTGGTAATTAGCTGAGGATAACCCAGTTATACCCTGGTGGGAAATAACCTTTGAATGAATCCGGGGAGATGCGCTCGTACACGGCAGGGGATAAGCTTCCAGAATCTACTGGGGAGGATGATTCAGCTTTCCTGGGATAACTTTTCAGACTGCATTGGGGAATGGTTCCACTGGAGTGTCTGGTATTCCGCCGGGGAACAATCTTATATTAAGACTGCCGGGGATGCTTGTTGAGGAACGTATATACTCCGATGGGGAATGTTGAGATCTTCTGGGGATACCCAACTTCCTTAAGGCTGACAGTAGACTAACTCTGCTTGGGGGAGAGTATCGTTGACTTGTTGGGGATACTGTGCCTTTTTAGGGCTGATGGGAGACCAACTCTGCCTGGGGAGAATATCGCTGAATCTTATCTTTCTCTGTGGGGAGTGAAGGTATCCTGGTTATGTTCTTCAGCCGAACCTACCTTAGTACCTTGGTGGATAGAGAAACTAGATCGCTTAGGCAATTCTTTATTGCCCCTGTTTCTGATGTCATCTGTAATTAGTCTTTTGTTTCGCATGAAAATATTCATGATTAGCAATTAATGTCAAATGCATATATCAAAAATGAACATTGGACGTTTTTTGCAAAACAAAACAGAAAAAGGAAAAACGATGGGTAATTTGTCTGAAAAATTGAACTTGTATTGATTTGAAATTTGCCTGTAAATAGGCGTTTTATGTACAGGAGGCTGACGTCCTAGTAGGAGAACTCCGCCGAGCAACATAGAGTTTATACAATTTTGAAAAGGAAACAAAACAGCTATGTGAAAAATAATCCCACTGGGTTCCAACTCTGCTATCGCCTTTATGTCTTCAAGCGTCTCATCACCCTGCTGCTTAGTTGAAGATGAAGCTGATTGATTGGAGTCATCTGAGCCCGATAGTTGATGCCGAATTTTGGATGCAAGGTGATCCATTGATACATAGTATTACTCTTTATCCCTAACTTTTGCATGGACCGCCCTTTCGGGTTTTCAGTCCACCGGGATACCCATTTTTTCCCAAGCCGCCTTTTCAGGTTTTCGACTTGCCGGGTGTACAGATTTTTTCATTTCATACCTTATTTTTGCCTGAACCCTCTTGGTTCGCCGGGAAGCCCTTATTTTTGCCTAGGTGTGTCAACCTAGCGGGTCCTTAATTCATGCGTAGTATCTTTTTACTATGTCTGCATTGGCGGGGTGAGGAAGGTCGTCACCATCCATGGTGGTTAGAATCATAGCTCCTCCTGAGAAGATATGCTTAACCACAAATGGCCCTTCGTACGTAGGGGTCCATTTGCCCCTGGGATCACCTTGAGGTAGAATGATGCGCTTGATTACCAAGTCCCCAACTTGATACTCTTGTCGTTTGACCTTCTTGTTAAATGCCCTGATCATCCGTTTTTGATACGTCTGACCATGACAAATGGCAGTGAGTCTTTTTTCGTCAATTAGGTTTAATTGATCAAGCCGAGTATGGATCCAGTCATCTTCTCTCAAGCCTGCATCCTTCATTATCCGGAGAGAGGGTATCTGAACTTTGATAGGCAAGACTGCCTCCATGCCATAGACCAAGGAAAAGGGAGTTGCCCCTGTTGACGTCCGTGCTGAGGTACGGTACCCATGAAGAGCAAACGGCAACATTTCGTGCCAATCTTTGTAAGTCACTGTCATCTTCTGCACAATCTTCTTGATATTCTTATTAGCTGCCTCTACAGCCCCATTCATCTTCGGTCGGTAGGGAGAAGAGTTGTGGTGCTGTATCTTGAATTGCTCGCAGAGCTCAGCGATCATCTTGTTGTTAAGATTGGTACCATTATCCGTAATGATCCTCTCAGGTACACCGTATCGACAGATCAGGTTGTGCCGAATGAACTGTGCCACGTCGTTCTTGGTTACGGTAGCGTAGGAAGCTGCTTCAACCCACTTTGTGAAGTAATCAATCGCTACCAGGATGAAGCGATGCCCGTTGGATACCGTAGGTCTAATTTCGCCGATCATATCAATGCCCCACATTGCAAAAGGCCAAGGTGTTGTCAAGATGTTCATAGGAACCGGAGGAATGTGCACCTTATCGGCATAGATCTGGCACTTATGACAAGTTCGAGAATGTTGATAACAGTCGGCTTCCATTGTGGACCAGAAATATCCTGCCCGAAGGATTTTCTTTTCCATGGTATGTCCACTGGAGTGTGTTCTGAAGGTACCCTCATGTAGCTCTGCCATGATCTTTTCTGCTTCAGTCTT